>SMDT01000661.1:0-637350 GCA_005392925.1 Aquilaria sinensis | reverse complement strand
TTATCTTTCTAAAAGTTCATGCCAAGTATCTAAAACCTTGCTACACATGTGATCAGGGATCCAGATAGCTCTATTTTTTTTCCTGAAAAACCTTTGACTTGTGGTATATAAAAAAATTCTAATTAGCAAAAGGGAAACAAAAATGTTTATGATAGATCATGAAAGTAGGGGACAATTATGGCAAAAATGTTATATTCAGGAACCAAAGAAGAGATTTGACCATTCTTTAGGAAAGGGCAATTAGGTAATTCGAGTTGAGCTCGAATCAAGCTTGTTAACGAGCTCAACCATGCTTTTCGAGCTCGAACCGAGCTCCATTGTTCGAGCTCATAAACCAAGTATATCGAGCCTCTTGAGCTAATGAATCGAGCTCGAGCCTACTACGAGCTGAGCTCGAACCTTGTTTCTAAAGCTCGTTGAGCTCGAGCCTACTTCAATATGAAACGAGCCTGGCCTACTTCAATTGCCATTAAGCTTGTCGAACTCGAGCCTGGCCTGTTCAAGCTTGATTCGGCTCGTTTACACCCTTACGACATATATAAAGTATGGCAGATTTTTGACCAGCCTATGGAAGACCTAAACTTACTTGAGCTTAATTAGTGTAAAATGATCTTGTCTTCTTAGGACTATAGGAGCTGAGGCAATGGACCCTAGACCTAGGTCTTTATAAGTTCCGTGACAATATTGCTTGTATTAATTGCTAACTGCAATAAATTTGATAATGGAATGAGTGAAGTAGGATGTTATGGTAAATGTGTTTTCACCTCTTAAAAAAAAAAAAAAAAAAAAAAATAAAAAAACGTGGCTCGGTCTTAAAATAAACTTAAATAATAAATTCGTGGAATTTAAATTGCAAGATAAAAAATTTAATCATAGTGGGAGGATTTTAGATTAAAAAGACTAAAAAAACTATTTCACGTAATCCAAAAATTAGAAAAACTGATTTAAAACACTTTTTAAAACTTTTTTTCATATTATCAATTTTTAAAAAATTAAAATTTTTTTCCATATTTTATGATTTTACAATCTACATCCGATCCCCATGATTGTATATATTCATGTTGGCTAAAGTGTACAATGTTTTACAATAAAACCATACACTTTAAGACGACTATAGCATATGACATTAATATGAACAATTATTTTGTATATATGTAGAGTAGCATGTGATGACCCAAGTCTAGAATCTATTCACGGAACACCTGCTCACACCACATATACTATCTTTTGAAGAAATAGGTGATTAAGTTCTTGAACTTAAAGTCATATATCTTCTCTAAATCTCTTCCACATTAAGAAATTACACAGACATTCCCATTTGGCAATATATTGTGTCACATGAAATCACACAGCGATAGACTACCATACAAGTATCATTACAAATAAGAAATATCAAAGAAACTCTACAAAAAGAACAATATCCTTTCCTAATTGTTGTACGAAGAAGAATGACGTTAGGACAAGTACTAATTTAGATATGATATACGCCATTCATTTCCTGAAATAAAAAAAAAATATGCATACACATTATATTAAACGGGTAAATACATATGTCCTTTACACAAAGCACAGTGTTAAAGATAGCATTGGCTCCGATTAATTCATTTTTCAAAATTGATTAGACTTATTTGTATTGTTTAAAATGATTTTTATATCTCTTAAATTCATTCATTCAATTCATATGCAGCCTACTTAAGGATGCAGCCTAGGGGAGGGGCTTGCTACCAGTCAAGCTAAATGGAGAAGTAGAATTCAGATTGCCGACTCTAACTAGTTGGGATCAAGACTCAGTCACAGGCTACGTAACTTTGTCAGCAATTGGTCCATCGGTTATAGTCTATTCGCCTTGCAGCCACTGAATTTGTTCCCTACCCCCAAATAATGCCAATCTGTTTGTTGTCGATATGGCTGCTAGTGGCTCCATTCCTGTTTTGCGGCTTCAGATGTTTTAACCACCACATGTGGCTGGCTGTCCTGTAATCCCATTGATACAGCTCAGCAAGCCAGACATCATTTGCTGCCCCATTCATTCATTAACGTTTTCGTCTTGGATTTAACTTATTTAACCACATGGCCCCTCATTTACAATCCATGCCACGTTTACTTTTCAATCTTTGAATTACTTTCATTTGATTTTTCAACAAAATTTGAAAATGTCAAGTTTTTTTTTTCTTGATGGATTATGGTAGAAGTGCGAAAAATAACACATTTTAATTCATTATTTTTTTTTTGCTGATTTTTTTAATCATATCTAAAATCAGTATCATTTAAGAGTTAATGCCCCATGTAGTTTAATAATCACTTGAATAATTTTTTTAGAATGTTAATTAATTTTTTATGCATCATTTTCCATATCAAATCAAAGAAAAGAAAAATCAATAGGAAATACTTAAATTTTTCAAAAAAAATTTAAAATATTTTTTGAACTTTCAATTGTTATACAAGTCAAGTTAATAATTACTATATATCAAAATAATTACTAATAAATTTTTTTCCTTAAAAAGAAAACACTCTCAATTTGGAAAACGTGATAGGCCCAGAGCAAGAGATCAATTGATGAGTAAAAGGTTGAAGACAAACAAATTAATTACAATGTTCTAGAGCTTGTGAATGAGGATGACAATCGTAGTTAGGGACTATAGGCTACATTTATCACATTTATGTAGGTGCTCATAAATGGGCTCACTCATCACCAATCAGCCTTCTCATCAATTCTCAGCAAGAGAGCGCAAAAATGTATTTCCGTTATTGAATAAGTTATATTTTCCTAAATTACAGATGAATGTTGTTAATTGCACTTTTGTTGGTCACAACTGACAAAGTATCTTCCACTTTTCATATTAATCATGTAATAGTAATAACTGTTAAACTCATTTATTATGTAAATTTGCCACATTGGCTTCCAGGGACGAAATAGTGATGGTATCTGGCGAAAAGCATTGGCTAACGCCTAACGCCAAGACGGGAAAAGAAATTTTTAATTCACTCTTTCAAAATAACTATACTTTCTTAAGTGAAGTCAATTGACCCCATTAATTTTTGCAACAAGTTCCCTTGACAGCTCGGTTCGCGTCTCTTCCCTAAAATGTTATTTGGTTTGACTTGGTTGTTCTTTTGAGTCTCAAACAAGCTCGGATTCCCTCCCTTAAATCTCTCTTTCAAACCCTATACATATATACCTCATTTAGAATCAAGAAAAAAATTTGCAACAAATTTATATATGGTCGATCGTCGAAACCGCAAAAAATAATTTTGGTATCCCTAACAACTCAGAATAAATAAATTTATAGTCTAGCAGTGAAAACCAGGTCGAATCCCAAAGGAGATTTTTTTTTTCTTTACTGAAAGCTTTCTGTCAGAAAACTGAAATAAAAGATTGGGGGGTTTCTTCAATTAAAAGCTGAAATAAATTAACTGTAGAATCAAAACGAAATTAACCAATACTAAAAACGCTCAGTTCAGGGTTGATTATCCATTCCAATCACACAGTTGATCATCGAAAGAAAACATTTCTTCAATTCAAGCAAATAAACATGACTCTCTTTAAAGCTAAAAAGAACCCTAAGAATTCAGCAGTAAAATTAACCAGAAAAAGATTCAGATTAATTTCTTAATTTTGATTAACCAGATATTGAAAAGCAATTTCTAATTGTCTCAAAATCAGTATTAAGATCAATGAACCAAAAAGTTTATTCCAGGCAACAATCCAAAAGCTTGAACAATTTAACCTATCTTACTTCTTCGTATGAACTAACTAGAAATAAAAGCAATATCTAATCAATTCACTTGCTTCTAATTGAATTCTTCACCTAAGCGGTTGAAAGAAAATCAAGCAGATTTGCAATTGCAGAACCAATTCAACAAGAGAGAATAGGAAAATTAATTGCAATAAATCTGAACAACAAAGAAGTAAATACTTGAAATTAAAAAAAGTTTAAGCAAAAAAAATCAATCCTCACAACTGGTGTTGGTGATGGAAATCGTCCCTAGAACTGAATCAGAAAATTACTCAGCCATGATCGAAAGAGAAACAATACTTGAAATTAAAAAAAGTTTAAGCAAAAAAAATCAATCCTCACAACTGGTGTTGGTGATGGAAATCGTCCCTAGAACTGAACCAGAAAATTACTCAGCCATGATCGAAAGAGAAACAAAGAACATTGAAAAAAAACTAAAAGCGAAAAAGAGGAGATGCGCCAGGTCCAGCGGCTGCGCTTTTAAACAAAAAGAAAACTAAAACCTATGGCTAAACTCATAAAAACTCCCTAAACTTTATATTATTACAAAAGTACCCCAAAACAAATAAAAAGATTCAAAATAACTATAAGGTTTCAAAGTTGTCAGCCAAGCAATGCTCCAGAACAGCAACAGTAACTTCAAGCTGATATTCGACCTTGATTCAGTCATTATTTCTCAAAACTCAAAGAATAAAAGTTGTAGATCTCTTTCTTATCTTCGAAACGACACCTGAATCGCATAAAACAGACAACTACAGCCAAAGATATGCCCAAAATACCGCAACTGTTTCTGAACCGGCGGTGACTCGTAAATCGCAACTTTGAAGCTGAATTTGAACCTCTTAACTTGCAAACTGGGTTTCATGGTCTGAATGTGATTTGTAGCTCCAGATGTTAGCTTTCCAATGAATCACGAATCACTTCATTCCGATCTCTGTAGCTCAAGATATGATTTTTCTACCGGAACATCACCAATCTGTCAACATCCTGAAAGAACACAACCAAATTAAAACTTGTAAAATGTCAAATTAAATTCACTTTCAATCAATTAAGTCCAGATATGCTCTAAGCTACAAAACATACTCAAAATATATATTTAAGGTTCAAAACATATTAAAACATACTAAATATGAGAGAAATAAATATAATAAATATAAGCTTATCAATATATAAAAAATATAATTTCTCTTAAAGTTTACACTTATAACATTTTTCTTTTCTTCAGAATCCATTTATCACATCCTATTAAAAGAAAGTCACAAGAGACATTACATAGGCGCCCATGATTAATGAAAGTTTTAAATTATCAGTTTCTCATTTTATATTTCTTTTTGTTTTAAAAATAATATTTTTTAAATGTCAATTAATTTAAAAAAAATTATATAGATTGAAATTACTTGAAGATAACAATCATATAGTCTAAATTAAGATTTCAGAAGTTATTTTTAAACTGTATTAAAACAAATAGGGGATAAAGTGTATGTTTTTTAAACGAGAGAGGATAAATTGTAATTTCACCTAAATCTTAAGAGATAAATTGTAATTAATCTTAAAAAATACTATACATATTGAAATTATTTGAAGATAACAACTATACGGTCTAAATTAAGCTTTCAAAAATTGATATTGGTTTATATTAAAAAGGCAGAGGTAAAGTGTATATTTTTTAAAAAGAATTGGGCAAAATATAATTTCACCTAAATTTCAAGGGGCAAATTGTAATTAACCCTTTGTCTTTTCAAATGTGATTTGAAATTTTCATTGCCTTTATATTTAGATATCTAGTACTATTAAAAGATTGAAATATATTAATAAGGAAACATAACGAGTGCTGTGCGTTTAGGATATATGAGGTATATTAGACTGCACGATGTAGTGAGTATTTTTAACTAAAATTAGGCAAATAAAAACATAACATTATATTTATTTTGAAATAATATTTAATTTTGTCATTAAAAATAATTCACTAAAAATTTCACACGTTTTATCAGCTTAAATTATAATTTTTAATATCAATGAAAATTTTATTCAGAAAAATTTTCATTCAATTTTAGCACTTATGGACCAAATTATTCTATTAAATCAAAGAAAACAATTTATATTGCAAAACGCAATCATGTATAATAAAAATAATATGATTGAAACACAAAATTGTGCTTAATTTATGTTAGTAAATTTACAATTTAACCATTAACTTAATAAAAAAATTAATTAAAGCCGAATCAATTAGAACCATATCCAAAAGTAGGAAAATTATAATGATTAAATTTTTATTTTGAAAAAAAAATAAAAAGAAACAACAAGAAAAAGTTTGAACCAAGATAGAAAATGGAAAAATATTAGGTATTAAAGGCTTAACAATTGATTTAATGAATATAAACAAATGACTTAACACAAAAATAAATAAATTATGATAGCCAATGTCTTACTTTAGAATATAGTACATAAAAATAATGAAAAATTTGGGGACAAAGAGAATAAATAGAAAGAATTTAGCTAAATATTTATTAAATTTTGGGACCAAAATAAAATATGGATGGAACATAGGGACTAATATGGAAAAAGAGTAGAAGCTTAGGGATTAAACTGACATTTAACCAGATAACCTAAAATTGGATAAATTACAAAATGAGCCCTAAAAAGTAAATGTGAGCACCTTGTGAAAAGGGAATTGAACTTAAGAAAGGATAAATTGTGTCGGAAAAAAAGGGAAAAAAAAGAAAAAAAAATTTATCTTCAATGATAAATAGTAAAAACTCCACAACTTTTAGAAATAAGCGAGATATGTGGACCAACATGTTGTGTGGGTATATTTTATAGCAACATTAGCTGTAATATAATCAATATAAGTTATTGATAGAACACTATAAAAGAAAAAAACTTACCTCGATATTAAGTAAAATCTGAGTATAAATAATTATAAATATACAAAGTAATCAACTGAAGATATGTTTATATAGTGTCAAAAGAGCGTTAAGGATAAGAAATGAAAAATGATTAAAGTAATTCTATTAATCAATTTAATAAAACCATTAAGAGAAAGAAAGTTTCTGATATTATTCATAGTGTAAGATACTATTGCATAATATGCATACATAGGTTTTCCCATATTTTTACTCAGTAATGAATTAGTGATAAAATAAAGCTTTTTAAAAATCATGCACTTATGCATAATACAAATTGTTCACTTATTTCAACTAATCAAAACTCTAAATTAAATTTGTGTAAACCGCTCATACATTATGAAAAATGTGCATTTATTTCAACTAATTAAGACTTTCAAACAAACCTATATAATTAAAACCATGAGTCAAACCATGCAAAAGAAAAAAAATTTCATATTTAATAAGATTAATATAAGCATATTCTTCACTTTCATTTAAGGTTTTATCATCTAAAATTTAAATATGTCATTAAAATTTTTATTTTTCTAAAAGTTCATGCTAAGTATCTGAAAGGCTGCTACACCCATAACCAGGGATCCAGATAGCCCTCTTCTTTTCCCCTTAAAAACCTTTGACTTGCGGTATATAAAAAAATTCTGATTAGCAAAAGGGAAAAAAAAAAGTTTATGACAGATCATGAAAGTTAGGGACCATTATGGCAGAAATGTTATATCCAGGGACTAAAGAAGAGATTTGACCATTCTTTAGGAAAGGGCAAAAAAATTGAAATGGTGGGCGGACCTGTAAAAAAAAGAGATAAAATACTCTTGGGTTCTTGTAATGTTTCTTTGTGGTTAATAATATTCCCCAATATTTATGATGTGACAATTATGTCACAGTCATAAAATGGTCTAATTTCTAGCTGGCAATAGCTGGCGAAAGTGAGTAGGGGTGGCAAAATTTGACCCGACCTGATAACCTGACCCAACCCACCCGAACCCAAGACCGACCTGACCCGAGTTGACTAAAAAAGTCAATGACCCGAACCCAATTGTACCTGACCTGACCTGAACCCGAACCCGAACCCGACTGAAGCGAGACCCGAGGAGACCCGAACTCGAATGACCTGAACCCGAATTGGACTGAACCCGAAATGACCCGAACCCGAAATGACCCGATAAATAGACCCGACAAAACCCGATTTTAACCCAAATCAACATAAATATATGGTTGATAAAGATGTAAAAAATTATGTTTTTATATATTGTTTATTTATCTAAATTACATATTAATTATGACCATACCATTTAAGAAACTTTAAAATACTGTAAAAATATTTTTTATGTAGGGGTTTTTAGAGAATAAATTAACAAAATAATATGCTTTATATAAGGATCTTTTATAATTTAATAATTTAGGGATTTACATAGAGGTTCTTTTAAAGCATGTAACCAACACACTGGGCCTCATATGGCAGTTAAATTAGACTTTGACTAGTCTAAATTAAGTAACAGTAGATCCATTTAGGAAAAAGTTCTAAGCTTCTTTTTCCTATTTACAAAAGAAAATAACCAAATCTTATCCCTAAAAAACAGCTGAATCTAAATTTTACGATCTAATAAATTTTACGTTAAAAGTAAGCATTGCAACTTGACACCTAGAACAATAATTAGTGACAACTTTTTTTCCTTTTTAACAATATGTTCTTGGGCACACCAGTTTCAGTGCTTTGAAAATATTTCAATGCTACTTTTGAGCTAAGATATCTCCTACATTCATTCATGCATTTTTTTCCGCAGCTGACAAGTATTCAAATGATAATATCACGTCATTTTCTCTAATTGAAAAAACTATTTTTCAACCACCTATAAGAAAAGATATTTCAATCTAAACTAACCCTATTTTTTATCTTGTTAAGACAAAGGATCTAAAGAACAAATGACAATTCTCATTGGTTACAAATTGAAAAATCAAGTACAATTGGCCAAAAGATAAGAGATCTTGGAATTTTCAGCTAACTATTGCTTCTTCAAACATGGTTAATTACCAGAAACTGGAAAAATTTGGGGAAGTAAACTAGAATAAGTGTTGGTACTGTAACTCAAATCAGTAAGACATGAAGAAGCTTCCAACCTCTCGGAGACATTGCTTTTGCCTACTTGTACTCCATTATCCTTATAGAAATTCAGGTAATTCAACAATAGATCAAACAAATTCAAATGTTAAAACAACATTTTTGTTTTCCTAGTTAGAACTCGATGAATGGACATATATTAAACACATGAAAATACTAACACACACATAAGAGCTTCCAAAAGCTTAATCCAAATGCAAGAATGGCTAAGATGAAATAAGTGAAGATTAGTCAAAGAAAGAATACCAGAGACAAAGCAAGTGCAGGACTGAAGGCAAGGTGGCAGCGGCAGACGAACACAGGCCTAGGGCTCGAATGAAGTTCCTGCGGGAAGAGAAAGGCAAATTGAGAAATAAAGAGCAACCATGAGCGATGAGCCAGACATAAAAGAAATAATTAAATCTACTTACCAAAAATTGAGAATGGTGAAACAATGAAAACGCTTTCTTCTTTTGAATATAGCATAATTTGATGGAATCTTTCATTATTTTTGGTGCACGATTTACGGAAAAGTTAAGGCTCGGGGTTCGGTGGGACAATAAATTTTTTAGCCAAATCGGCGAAACATAAAAATTTAGGTATTAAAAATGGACCTTTCCCTATCTCTCCCCGTCAATCTCAACCAGCTTAATTTCCTAAATTGCACTGAAGCCGTTCAATTTAGGCCAGACAAAATAGAAGGTAAAATCAATTTTTTTGTCAGATTTTCTTATAAAATTAGAATGTATTTTTTTTTTTTATAGAAGAAAGCTCTTCTTCTAACTTCTAAGCTCTTGCAACAATAAAGCTTATTTTCAGTTAATGTTTGTGAAATTAACTATTTTTTTTTTTGGTGTCGTGAACTTTGTGGTGTACAAATATTGTGCAATAAACCATCATATATCATGGGAAATTATCAAAACATATTTATTGTGCAATTAACTAATTTTTTTTTGGTGTCCGGTGCCTCAATATTTTGTAGTGTAGTACGATATTCCCCAGTTTGTTTGTTAGCCTTTCGAGCCCTCAGCCTCAGGATAATGTATTGAGACATCCAACCACTAGGCCGAGAGGCAGGTAGGGCCCCAAGTTTGTGGCACAGGTTTAACATGTTGAGTGGTTGTGAGTTTAGGAAAAACCTATGGGCCCCTTCTATATAAAGAAGCAATCCAAGATCTGTCAAAAGAAATGCAAAAATACACCTTTACGTGAAAAACGTGCACTACAAGTCAGTTTTTTTTTTTAACAAAGGATACTTTATTTCAATTAAAAGTAAATTAAACTGTATCTTATAAACTAATGGGATATAACTTATATAAAACTCTAAGGAACAATAAAATCATAAAACTGACCACAAAAATATTATTCAGTCCTATAATATTAAAAGAAGGGAAGAGAATAGGATCAAATTGAACATTTCAGGTAAGTCAAAATAAATTTAAAATACAAAATTCATAAATAACTGGAATAATACCTAAACCAAACCAATAATAACCAAGTTGTGAAAGAACCAACAAGATATCAGAGACCTAAACAAGACTATATATACAGATAAAAAGATTACATATAAAACCAAAAAAAAAATAAAAACTGACTTTATTCTCTACAATCGTCTTCATATCTATTGTCAAATGTGGGGACACTTCAGTAAAGTTGAGATTTCAATAAACCCAAAAGAAAACTTAGACTTATCATTGCTTGTTTTCAATCAAAGCTCTATGCTACAAAAGTCTCAAATCAGTCTTGAATATCATGATCTGAAAGTGATTACATCTACTATAAAATTTGATAGATAACATTGGATAAGACCAGTTAAGTAATAAAAAGAGTGAAAGAGAACCAGTCAGCCGGACTGAAGTCTAGATCTAACCAAAAATGGCAAAGAAGAATGGCGACAACGGTAGAAGGGAATGGGTTTGAGAAGAGGAAGAGTGTTGGTCAGCAAGAGTTTAGGAATTAATTGACCATGATTTTTACTACAAGACAATTTAGATTCAAGTTGAATTTTATGCAATTATCACTATTTTCTAAGACCTGCTCAATGGTGCAATTCGTGAACAATACTATTTTTTTCCTTTTTTCTTTCTTGTTTTTTCCTAGGCACACTTCACTTTTTTTTTAAGTTTGGATCCCTTTTCGCAATGTAATCTCCCTTTTGAGGGCCAACCTTGATATTTCTTAGTTTCAGTCTGTTTCACTTTTTTTTTGTTTAAACAGGTTTTCTGTCCCTAAATTTCTAATCTATCCCATTTTAGTCCTTAAGCTCAATCGATGTGGCATTTTGGCTATGAACTTAATAACTACTTAACTAGATTCTTTCTATTTGCTTTCTTGATCCCTGAACTTCTTTTTGCTATTTTTCATTTACTATATTTTAAAGTAAATTAATCCTTACTACCTATAATGTTTCTATTTTATCTATTAATGCTAAAATTTTATTTTGACTTTTATGTCATTGCTTAAACATCACTATGCGTGAAGTTTTTTTATTTTTATTTTTTTGCTTTTCCCTAGGTTAAGTTATGGTCTCTTTTTTCCTTTATAATTTTCATGGTTAAACTGTAAATTGATTAACATAAATCAAACACAATTTTTTGTTTCAATCATATTATTTTCATTTTGATAATTTAATTTTGTAGCATAAGTTATTTACTTCAAAAGATCTATGGGTTAATAAAATAACTTTCTCCATAATTGGTAAAATTGAAAGTAAATTTTTCTAAATAAATTTCTCATCAATATTAAAGGTAGGAGTTTGAGTTGACAATAGATGAAATTTTTTAATGAATTATTTTTCAATAACAAAAATTTACATCATTTCAAGCCACGTATAGTGTTTTGTAGTGTTATTTTTTAACCATACCTAATCCTTTTAACCATAAGAATATAAAATAAAAAAAACTCAACAAAAAATTAAAACAAAGTAAAATTTTAGTTAATTTATAGGTGAGAATTTTTCAGCTACTCATTATTGACATTTATTTTAATGTGAAATTTATATAAAAAAAAACAGTTGCTACACTGTGTGTGTTAAGTCAAACATCATAATTTCTAATGAAGGCATTTTTCTTTCTTGGCCTGAAATCAGAAAGTAATTAATTTAATCTACCTAACTTATATTTCTAGGACATGGTAATTTACATTTGCCCCACTAGGAACAGACACAAACAGGCTTGATGGGACATCATACATGTTTTTATAGATTGCAAAACCTAGCTAAGTTTTTATAGATTACAAAACCTGACCACAAGAAATGGACTAAGTATAAGTGTGCTTTTATTCTTGATAGAATGAATAGAAGGCTTAGTGGGTGGAAAAAAGATTGTTTGTCTATAGCTGGTAGGGTAAAGCTTACCAAGTCTGTCTTAGCAACTATTCCTAATCATTGTATACAATTAAACTTACTTCCTGCATCCATCATCAATTGAATTGATAAAATAAATAAAAATTTCATTTGGAGTTTTACCCCTAACAAGATTAGTTGGGACATTGTGACCAAGCCCAAATCCCATGGTGGTTTGGAAGTGGCCTTGGCCAAGGAACTAAATGAGGCCAATCTTGCTAAGTTGACTTGGCAATTTATGAAGAAAAATAATCAGCCTTGGGTGTAGGATTTTAAAGTTAAGTATGCTTTGAGCCCCACTAAGAAATCTGCTTTTCCTCTTTGGAAGAATATTAGACAGTGTTGGAATTGGGTTCTTGATAATACCTACTAGAATGTTGGAAATGGGTTTAATATTAGCTTTTGGTATGATAACTGGTGCCCTGATAGTCCTATGAGAAATCTTATTGCAAGTCCTCTTATTGAATATGAAGGTTAGCTTATAGTGGTTAAGGTTATCTCAAACCCTGAGTCTGCTTCTTTTGTGTTATGTACTCAAATTCTTGATGTTATTCATGGGATTTTCATTAACAACAACCAAGAAGTGAAAGATGAGATTTCCTGTAAGTTTGTCAAACTTAATAAGCTTAAGCTCTCAAAGGCCTATTTTAGTAAGAAAAAGCTTCGTCCCCCTTGGAACAGTGCTGATTGAGGGTGGGTTTAAAAGCTAAAAACTTACCCTGAAGTTAAATTTTTCATGTGGAAAGTGATTTATGGTAGATTGCCTATTAATTCCTATCTTTATCATTTGGGTTTAAATAATTCTTACTTTTGCCCTAGATGCCCTCAGCCTACTGAAACTATTGAGGATGTTTTATTTAATTGTTAGTTTAGTAATGAAATATGGTAGTTACTTAATTGTCACTTCACTAATGTCTAAATGAGTTGATTCTTGATTCATTGGAAAGCTGATTTCCAAAGCCATCTTTCATCTAAAGACACTATTACTCATTTCACGTATCTTGATGGTTGAATTTCGTTCAAAGTTAGAACATATTTTTCACAAGTGAAATAGAAGCAGTTGTGGTGTTTAAGGTATATCTTTGGCTATAGATGTCTATTTCATACAATCTAGGTTCTATTTTAAAGCTAAGAAAAATTTCTACAACTTTCATATTTTGAGTTTTGTGAGATAAAAGCTGCATCAAGGTCAAAATCAGGCTTGAAGTTTTTACTGATGTTCTGGAATATTTCTTAGCTTGCAACTTTGAAATCGGTTTTGATGTAGATTAGTTTTGAAGGCTTATAATCCATGTGGGCAAAAATTCTAGCTGAAAGACACCATTATCTTAGTCATATTAAGGCATTCTCGTTATTTTTTATCTTTTAAATTTATACGGGGAAATTTTAGAATAATACAAAAAGTTTGAATAGCTTTTGTAGTTTTTTTCCATCAGGTTGTTTATTTTTTATATATTAGAATAGGAGACCTGCATCATTTCTTACCCCTCTTTTCCATCTCCTCTAATCTCTTTGTCATCCCTTCTTTTGAACTTCTCTATTTTCTCTTTCAATTTTTCCATGGCCATGGGTGGCTAAACTTTCTATTATTAGTTGAAGAAGGCTAAAATCTCAGATTCGACAAAACTATGAGATCAAAGTTATATTTATTCATTCAATTTATACTTTGAGAATTGGATGTTCTTCTAATTAATTTCATGATTGTTTCGTTTATATGGTAAGAGACCTACTAGTTGTTATTCAAATTCAATTTATTGCTGGGTAGATATCAAATCCGTAATTATTTGATCTTTCTAATCTGTGAAGCAACTCAGGTTTATTGATTTGCTGTGTCAGGGATCATAAATCTTATGGAGAACATTCAACTAAATTAAATGCAGTTGCTTGTATTTGTGTTGTTTAGCTTCATCAATCTCTCTAATTTTTAGTACAATTGTTAAATTAAACTGAAGCATTTGTCTTAGGTTGTTTAGCAGTTAGGATTAACTAGATCGTTTATTTTCTGACTAACTACAACTAAAGAGGGGTAAGAAGATAACTCCAATGATACATATTCAAAGTCTTAATTGATCTATTTATGCATCAATGATCAGTTGTAGGAATTTGGTGGTAAAAGTTGACTAGTGCCAAGGTTTGCGCTCTTGATTGTTTCTTCGATTTCTTGCTTAATAAGTTTCTTAATTTTTGTTATATGATTAGCTTTGATTTTTTTTTATCACGAACAACCCCCTAATCGTTGTTCACATAGTCAAAAATTAAGCTAGACACTCTCTATGGGATGATCTTTTACTTACACTACTACATATATTTTTATGAGCTTAAGTTTTATTTTCGGTTGCCTACGACAACACATCATGTAAAGCATCAAATGTTACTATGAAGTCAATAGATTAATGTAATGGACTGACTTTGAGTATCTTAGAAAATTATGACAAGATAAAGGATTAAGGAGAGGTTGAAAAAGATGGGTTTAAGGTCAAAAGCTTTGGCATTAACAAGAGTTGAAAAAATTAGAATGAGGGTTAAGTCACGTAAAAAGAGCCTCAAAAGATGGCCAATTTTTTTTATCCTCCATTATAGCGCTTCTTTTAATAGTTCTGTTTTTTGTTGCTTAGCTTTTTGTGTGTTTTTCTGGGGCATCATCTTTTTCTCTATGATGATATTTGTATCTTTATTTATTGTTTTACTTTTAATAAAATCTTATATTGATAAAAAAAAGAAAAAAAAACCTGTTCCCCTCTAACTGTCTCCTATTTTGCTCCTGTCATATAGCCCATGCTGACATATATGAACAAAGTAGCCTTCATGCCTTTCACTTTGTACCTCATGTAATGATGAACCATTCACCTTGCCACCATTTGAAAATCGACGCCACGGCACAACAGCAGACGGGCATCTCACTGTTGCATGTTCAACAGATTCATTAGCATCACAATATTACCTTTATCTAATAATTGTACAATTATAATTAAAATCTTAAAAAAAAATAATTTAAGAACAACAAATTGGCAAAAGGTAAAATTGACATAAGATGCGTAGAAGGTTCTTCCACTTTTTTTTTTTTTAACAAAAAGTCTTTTAAAAATTGTTACCAGTTTTGAAATAGACGAGTACTATATATCATATATTTTTTAAAGGGAAATTTACAAGAATCCCTCCGAAGTTTGACCTAAACTATACTTACTCCCTCTATTTTAAAAAGCATACACTTTACCCTTGTAATAGCCACATTACTCAAATTGACTTCTATGCAAGTGGGCCAAATCAATTCATTGCATAATAACATTTATAAATTGTACAAATCAATCACAATATTTATTTCATGCCACCTCCAATCCATTTTTCCCTAAATATATAATATATTTCTAATAAATTTTCTATTTTTGAATAATTTTTACATGCATAAATTTACTAATAATTTATAGATCTACAATATATTTCCATATTTATAAAACAAGTTTATACTTGTGATTAATATTAATATTTACTTGTTTAACATTTTATTCATTTTTCAATTAGTTCAAATAGAAACCTATCATCTTTTAGGATGAATATATTTTAGCTAATCTCATTTTATTTTGAAACCTAATTATCACCATATAAAAAAATCTACACATTCTACAATTTTTTAGCAATACGTAATATATATATTAATCATAACATTAATTACATACTTTTATATCATTTATTTAATTTTTTATTAATATATTACTTACTTTCTACTCTATACAAGTCAAATATTGGAAATTAATGCATAAAAATTTATTGAATACACAACTAAATTTCACATTATAGATGTATACATTTTAAGATTTTCAAAATTTTAAAATACCATAAAAAATAATTAAATTTTTTTTTCTGTGGGTAAGCTAAAAAAATTACAAAACCTTAATTACCATTTGCCGAAAAATGTACTTAATTAATGATATAGAGATACGTAATTAATAATGTGTTTAATTGAAATATTATTTATTTTTGTTTGTAGAAAAATTATAAAATGTGTAGATTTATTTCATATAGTGAGAACTAATTTTTAAAATAAAAAGAGATTAGTTAAAAATATATTTGTTCTAAAAGATGATACTTCTCTATTTGAACTAATTGATAAATGAATAAAATGTTAAAAAAATAAATATTAATACTAATCAGAAGCATACGTGGTTTATAAATATGAAAATATATTATAGATTTAGAAATTATTAGTAAATCTATAAACATAGAAATTGTTCGAAAATAGAATTTCTATTAAAAATATATTATATATTTTAGGAAAAAAATGAATTGAATGTAGCATGAAATGAATATTGCAGTTGATTTAAACAATTAAAAAATCTTATTGTGCAATCAAAGCATTTGGCTGACTTGCAAAATAGTCAATATGATAGCGTTGACTATTATAGGGGATAAAGTGTAGGTTTTCTAAGGGCAAATTTAGGTCAGGCCAAATGTAATGGGGGGACTCTTGTATTTCCCCTTTTTAAATTAGGCAAAAGAGGCAAATTCCCCACTCAACTTTTTTGCGATAAACAGATTGCCTACCAATATATTTTTGCAATTAAATCAATCATCAATGTTATATTTTGAGTGGATATTGGCCATTGCTATCGCATTTGTCTAGTTGTCTAATGATTTGGAATATTTTGATAACATGACAATACAAATGGCATGTATACGTGGCAAATTTGTGTAAAAAAAAAAAAAGATAAACTACTTAACTTAGCCCCTAAACTTTTATCCAGCATTGCAAATCCCCCTAAACTCTATTTTTTCTCTTCCATTACCCTCTTCCTCATTTCCTTCACTCTACAATGAAACCAAACTCTCTCTCAGCACTCTCATATCTTGAACTTAAGGAAGCAATCAACCAGAATTGGAAAAAACTACGAAATCAAAAACCAAGCAGAAAGGGATAAAAATCTCTCGAGAAATAAATGGTGATCACATCTTTTAACTGAACATATGTGTGTAGCACTCACTCATAAGGCATATGTATATGCAGCTCATCACAAATCCATTATGTAATCACATATATGGAAGACAACAGACATCAAAATAGTTGCTTACATCACCCTCAAGTGCCAACAGCTTAAGTATCACCCTTCAGATTGTCTAGAACTGGTAGCCAAATTCATAAGGAAAGTTCATGGGCTTCCATTTCTTGATTTTCCACAAGCAATAAGTTGATCTACAACAATAGATGATAATTTCTTGTCAAAAAGGCACATACATGCTTGTTTTATAATTGAACCATAGTGAACACATCAAGAATTGGTATACTTGATGATGGTGAGTGCTGGTAAAAAAAAAAGGAAGGGATACTCAAGAGACAGCTAGATTATAAATGCAACCTATAATGAATTGGATTCCTTGGTTGTTAGCCAACATGGATCAGGTATCATATGGCACACTTCTTGGCTGGTAGAATAGATGAGCTTGCCCGACCAAGGCAAAAGGCATTAAACAAATTCTAGAAGGTTAACCTACAAATCCATCAGTACTAAAACGAGTATCAGTTATCAATAATCACTAGGATCCAATCAGCCATGATGAAACACTGAAAAAAGTATAGGAAACTCACCCCAGTAAAGTCAACTGTTAATTGAGTAGAATGAAGCATCAATTTATTGAAACTTGGACCATCACTTTTCATCATAACCTACCCAACTTTATAGATGAGGATGATTAAAACTTCAGCACAATTCTTTTGATGTTCACAAATAGGGTAGAAAATGGGCCGGGCTTTATTCGGGTAGCTCGAGCTCGAGCTCGAGTAAGAGATTTTCAAGTCGGGTATTTTCGAGCTCGAGAAAATTGGGTCGAATTATTTTCGAGCCGAGCTCGAGCCCACACATATTCGGCCCTTTAAGCCCTCGAGCTTAACAGGCTCGATATTTACATTATTGGATTTGGGCTCTTCCCCTTAGTCCTAGCCCACTCCCCTTCGGCCTTTCCCCTTAGTCGCCAGACTCCTCAGTCCCTACCCCCTTAGACAGTCTCTCTCGTCTCTCGGCCTCTCGGCCTTCTCCCTCCAGACCAGAGTCCTAGTCTCTCCCTTGAGCCTCGTCTTGACTCTCGGCTCTCTCTGTCAGATTCAGAATTTTAGATTAGCGCCTTCTGAGTTCAGATCGGAGACTCTTGTGTCTCGTCCGTCACTCTCCCTGTCGGCCGTCTGCCCGTCTCCGGTCTCCCGAGTCCCTCCCTCCAGTCCCGACTCCACGACCCGACACCCAAGTCACGAGTCCCGACTGCCGTCCCGGCTCTCCCCTGCCCTGAGTCCCTGGCTCCCCACTCAGTCCTCGACGCTTCCACTCTGCGATGCTTCAGAATCAGCACCACCACCACACACAATCGGTTGTCGTCGGCTTGTATTTCATTTCTATATTCACTTTTTTGGCTTCGATGTTTGTGTTGACTGGGTACCAAGATATTGTGCTGGTTGATCTCGCTCCCACGCACTCGACAAGGCTGCTGCAACTTGAATCGTACTTCCAGCTCCTCTTGAGGAAGGTGATGGCTCATTTGTGAGATTTATGAAATCAAGGTAAAGCTGAAAAAAATTAGAAAGTTTTGGATATGATCTATCATTTTCCCTTTTCTCTCTATCTCTATAGAAAATTACAAATTCAGTCCCTATCATTCATCTAAATTACAATTCTAAGACTAAAGATTTGTAATTGTCATTCGAGCCCAACGAGCCCTCGGGCCTAGCTCGAGCCTATCTCGAGCCTGAAAATTTAGGCTCGAGCAATTCGAGCTCGAGCTCGGGTAGTGCCGGATATCAAAGGGGCCAAGCTCGAGCCTAGTGGGCTCGGGCTCGGCCCGGCCCATTTTCACCCCTATTCACAAATGCACAAATAGGTGAAAGGATGGATGCCTGATCGATTATGGTTTCATGTAGTTGCTGGGTTTTTGCAGGCATTGGAGCAAACAAGACTTAAGTTTCAACTTGTACACCACCTGTACAATGAATTTCCGTATGCAGTTCTTGTCTTACAAAATTCAGTGACCAATATGCATCAATGAATATAGTTTGAGCCTAAATGTTGTAATTTACACATGAAAATGATAATTATGTGGTTTTTTATTTCTATTATTCAATAGATTTAACGAAATATTCTAAACAAATATATAGTATTCTTTCCATTACTTTTATAAATGGCTAGTTTGCCCGCATTCAAAACTTTAGTGGTTAATATCATAATTGATGAAAACTTTAATAGTCTTTTTAATTGCAAAAAAACTTCAATAGTTGATCTCCACTGAAGTGAAAAGTTGAGTGGACGATTTGTTTCATGCCGTCATTTGTTCCATCGCCCTGCTCACCAGCATGCGAGAGTTAAAATAAATAAATAAATAAAAATCCAAGAACACTGGTACGGATCTTCGTATTTTTACATTAGCCTTTTACATTTTCTTTATCAAAATTACACCTGTCCCACCCGTGAAAAGTATCAACTATTGCTGATTAGCCTTTGTCAAATTTCTACATGATGAAGGGGTAATACTGAATTATTGATCCCAACTTATTTTCTTATGCAAATTGAACCCCTTATGTTTATTTTTGTCTCTTTCTTGTTCTTCAAATCCTCATTGTCTTCTTTCTCTTTCTCTTTCTCTCTCTCTCTCTCTCAATTGTTCATGGCAAATTCATCACCAAATTCTCCCTCCAAAATCAACAACCCACGAACCAAATTCATCACCAAATTCTCCCTTCTCGCAATATTTCCTACTAATTCTAAATGTAGTCTGCATTTTCCATTATCCAAATGTTTATGGACACATACAAGCATATCAGACTGCCAGATCTGAGACTAAAAACCTTTTGAACATTGAGCCTTTTGCTCAACTGCCCTTCAACTGCCCTTCAGCCACCCCATCCCCACTAAGGACAAACCCCCCCACCTCTTTAGCTTTGACTTCTCCCACATTTCCGCCATTGCCATTGTCATTGCAAATGATTCCTAGACGGCCTTAGCCATCGTCGTTGCCCCCGTATCCCCACCTAAATTCATCCTAAATTGTTTTCTTCATTAACGACAGAATAATTTTGATTGTTCACAAGTATACGCCTTGCTGAGTACCATATGATAGTTCCTTCATTCCGATCTCAATATCTTATCTTAATGCCTAAGGGAGTTGGAGTTGGTCTTGTTTCTACTTTCTGGAAATTCTCAACTTTTTTCTTTCTATATACTTACAAAATTTTGTATAGAATATCCGGTAGCAAATCAAGGATTATCGCAAATGGGGTCCCTATACATGTATAACTAGTAAATCCCAACTTTAAATAATGAATCTTATAAGATTGCATGTACTATAATGTAATGCTGATAAAATATTTTTTAGAAGAAAATTTAAAACATTCTCTAATTTAATGTTTTTTTTCTTTTGTTAGTCAAACGACTAGAAAAACATATGAACTATGGAGGAGATGAGACTATATAAGAAACAAAAGTCTCATTTTAGCCCTTATATTTATCTTCCATTTAGTTTATTAACTTTACCATTTGTCTAATTAGCTTCACAAATTTTCTTATGTTTGAAGTAGAAAAAAAAGAGTGGCAAAAAAAGTTTAAGCCCTAGATAGAAAAATGTGTGAAAGTTAAAGGGCCAAGATAGGACTTTTTCCATTATTTTAATGGTCAGTGGAGAGAAAAATTTGACACATTTTTTTATCTTCATTAACCATTAGAATAATGGAAAAAATTATCTTTCTTGAGATAATAGGAGCATATTATTTTTCCAATAGATGTCATAAAAATTATGATGGTCCATTAAAAAATTTAAAGGGATCCAATTACTTAATCATATATCTTTTATCAACAAATTTCTAGAAAAAGGGAGTCCATGGACCCCCATACATTGTAAATGAATCCGCTTCTAAGAATATCGGTTTAAATTTAAATTGAAGAGTACCAAAGAAGATTATATGATTTTTGGAATTGTTAGGGTGACGAATTTGGTGACGAACACCAGGAGAGAGAGAGAGAGAGAGAGAAAACAAAGACAAATAGAAGGTGAGGATTTGAAAAAGCAAAGAATAGTTTTCAGAGAAAAAATAAAGGTTAGGGATCTAATTTGTGCAACAAAATAAAATGAGGACCATCAATTCAATTTACCGGGACAGCAGCCGTTGGTATTTCAAAATTGTTGGTTGTTGTAGGGAGAAGGCACGTAAATCACGAGTGTTGCTATCAACCCGCAAAAATCCAAATTCCCAGTAATTCGTCCCTTGTCCCGACATCTCCACGACCATACTCGGACCTCAAGTCCAGCAACTTGGTAACTTCCGACAAAGAACCCTCCATCAAAACTGGCCAACGTAAGCCGAAAATCATGACTACAGATGACAGATGCTATGCACGTTTCACGTTTCTGTAGGATAGATTTGTTCTTTTAGTCCCTAAACTATGGTTCTTACCACGTTCTTGTTCTCAAGCTTTAAATCTTTCTAATTTTGATCCTCAACGTTTTCAGTGTTTCATCTTTTATGGAACTTAAATGACCCGAAACACAATGTGGATACCATTTCACGCCATATACGCTTAATAAAAAAATTTTATACATGAAAAAAAATTAAAAAGTTTACATTTAATTAACCGAGTGCCACTATGGCTAATTGTTGTCAGCAGAGAAATTTAATTATTCCTCATAATCCACTTTTTTTTTTATTCAAGGAAAATTGTTGACTACACGTTAGACTCCCGTTGACGACATGATTCTCCAAGTATAACTGAATCCACCAAGAAACGGACTAAAATGAGATTATTTTTATAATGTCAATGACTAGGTTAGAAAAATTCAGAGATTGGGATCAAAACAGAACGACAATTATAGGTTAGGGACTAAATCTAATTTTTGATGGTGCAAAATCTTATAAATAGGCCTGTTACTAACTACCAGGCCTCCCATCAATTATCTCCAACAGCAATTTCATTTTTCTTCCCTGTTACTGAATAAGTCCTAAATAGCTAGGAACTAATAATGAAATGTTGGTTGTTGTCGATTGAGTTAATGACAGAAGTGATCAAGAAAGAGAAGTTGTGGGAGAGGGCCCCTTACTCCCTAGTGAACCCTTCTGCTTATGACACTGCATGGCTAGCCATGATCCCAAATCCGGACCAACAGGTTCAACCCATGTTCCAGAACTGCCTTGATTGGGTGCTCCGGAGCCAAATGGAAGATGGGTTCTGGGGTGGGTCTGATGGCCATGGCCTCCCCACCATTGAGTCCCTCCCTGCCACTCTTGCTTGCTTGGTTGTTCTCACCAAGTGGAATGTTGGAAAGGACAAGATTGAAAGAGGTACACATATAGTTGCGTGCTGACTAATTAGTTGCCATTATACTCTCTTGTTGCTTATTATTTGTTCTTTGTTTATTTAATTAATTGATCTATTTATTATGCTATTTTATATCATGTGTTTTTTATTTTCTTAGAAGCAAAAGGGAAATCATTATTGTACTTTTGTTTTGTACATAAAAATTCAAAAAGTATAGGTTTAGTTGGAGGTAGCAATCTCCGTACCTAATTTGTTTTTTGATGGTTGAGCCAGGGTTGGCATTTCTTGAGTCGAACACTGAAAAGCTACTTGATGGAACGTATGGAAATTGCCCTCGTTGGTTCGCAATTATTTTTCCGGGCATGATTGAGCTTGCACGAAAGACGGGCCTATACTTGCCCTTCCATGATCACCTAAAAGTGCGGCTAATCGACGTCTTCGATAGGAGGCAACGAATACTTGAAATGTGATTTTCTTTCAATATCAACCTTTCAGTTACTTATATCCAATTTATATATTTCTATGCACTACCACTATAAGAGGAATGTTTTCAATCAGTGGCTTGATCACTAATCAATCAATTTCTTGCTTTTTGTCAAACAATTGGAGATCAATTAGTGACCGATTGGCAAATAACTTAGTGTCCAAGGCCCTAAAATGCTTTTTCACAAAAGATCGGCTGATGCCAATCGGACTTTTACATTTCTGGCTCAAGTATAAAAAAGATAAGCTTTTTCTTTCTTTGTTGTAGGGAGGAACTCATTGGGGACCAGTGTCCTCCGCTATTATCTTTTCTTGATGCCTTACCTTCTTCCTACGAAATAACTGATCAAGTTACAAATACCATCATAAACAAAATCACTAATGGTGATGGCTCTCTGTATCAATCACCATCTGCAACTGCACAAGCCTTCATGCTCACAGGAAATAGTAAATGCTCACATTTTCTTCAAGCTTTAGTTCAAAGATGTCCGAATGGAGGTAAGCATCAATTTAATTATATACACACTTAATAATAAAAATGCACACATAACTCTAATTAATTATATATCATCAAACCAACTGTTTGATGATAGATGGAGAGGCTACACCAAAATATAAAAAGCGCATATATAAATCTTTTGTGAATTGCTATTGCCATGAGTATATATTTAAATCATCTTTCAAATTTTCAAGAACAGGATTAGTGATTAACTATATAAAATGTGTTTGAGATTGTAGTTCCTCCAACTTATCCACTGGATGAAGAGCTAATAAGACTTTGCTGGGTCAATCAAATACAAAGGTTGGGGCTGGCTCAGCTTTTGACCCACGAGATTGAAACCATTCTATCCCAAGCTTACAGGTACATTAATTAGATACATATAATAGTGATCCCCAAGTCTAGTTAAGTAATTGACGTAAATTAAGTTTGACTTTTGTAGAAGCACTACGTGGGGGAGTACTGAACAATTCGAGGGAAAATCGACGAGTCTCCTTCAGTTGGGAATCCAACTCCAGAAAGACGCCTTGGCTTTTCGTCTCCTCCGCATGCAAGGTTATCATGTGTCACCATGTAAGTTAATTGCATGCGACTTTTTACCTGCGCGCATCTAGCTAGTTACTTATTTATGAAGAGAATAAATTAAATTTTTTAATACATATATATATGTGATCCAGGGAGGTTTTGCTGGTTCATGAGGGACGAAGAAATTCGTCAACTTATGGAGAAAAATCACAAGCAATTGGCGAGTGTAATGCTGGAAATTTACAGAGCAACGGAGCTAATGTTTCCTGGTGAAATGGAGCTCAAGGAAGCTATGTCCTTCTCCAGGAAATTGCTGGTGAAAGCTACTCGACGGGCCAACCAAGCTCGAAGTTTTGAACAACACCATGTGGCGTTTGGCAGATTGGTATGATAAATTGATGATCGTAGTGATTATAAATCTTTTTCTTTATTTGGTCAAATTTTCTCAGGGACAAAAAAGATTGAGGTGAAAGGTCAATTTTGGTTCTAAAACTTTTTTTACTTTTCTATTACGATAGTAAAACTTTTTGATTTTCTAAATCAGTTTTAAAGCTTTGGGACATTCTAAATAGTTAGTCCAAAAACATTTCTCTTTTCTAAATGATTCATAAAATTTTAGGGCATTAGTTTTTTTAAATTTTAATTTAATCTGCTCAAAAATTATCTTCCAATAAATTTAAATTGTGCAATAATCTTTTTACAGTTAAATGGATAATTAAAATTATTAGTTTTCCTTCCTTATAATTTTTTTTATTCGGTAACTATATTTCAGTAAATTTAGGATTAACTATTAACACATTAACAAAGGTTTAAGATTGATGTAGTAAAATAAAATGTTTTAGGACTCAAATATAAAAGTAAGCCGGGATCTAAGTCATTTTAATTTAAATCAACTTAATCTAAAATAATTTTTTTTAAATTTTTTTTACCGTAAACCAATTTCATTCAAAAGTTAATATTATGCATGTGTAATAATCCACCTTAAACTTGAAAGTGAATTGGTCGATTAATCATGGCTCATACCTACGTCAGTGTCCTAGAATGTATTTGGCCCTACTGTGTGGACAAATCAAGTAATTAGAATCATAAATACTTTTTTTTTTATTTCTTATACAATCATGAGATTATATATTCCCTTACGTACCAGAGGCTGCAATATTAGTGAGGGTATCCGACATAAAATTTTAATACTATACTTTTTATTTGAATTTCTAGTATTAGTTAACCCTAAAAAGTTTACCAAAATACTACTATAAATTAATTTCATGATGCCGACTCCAATATAATTAAAATTAGACACATTTTGTAACCCTGGTACGATCGAGGATATATAGTACTATATATAACAGAGGGTGAAATGTAATGTAAGTTGTAAATGTTTGATCGGATATTGATCATTTGAGTCCAATATTATTGGTTGTAAGTTAAGTCTTGAAGCAGCAGTTTGAAACAAGCAAATGCAAATATATATGGTTGATGATGCACCTGTCACAATGGCAGTAACCTCTGAATTATATATCCGGAATTGTTTACGGTCAAGAAGAAATAATTTACAATGATATATATATACCCTTTTCTTAATTTATGGTCTTATATTAGTGTTGATATATAATTAAGCTTTTATAAGATTAATTGATTCATATGTCGATGTTTGAATTTAAATATAGATTGAGCACGAAATCGGCCTCCCCTGGGCTGCTCGGATGGATCACTTGGAGCACAGGATGTGGATTGAGGAGAAGGATATGAATGCTTTGTGGATGGCAAGAGCCTCCTTCCACAGGTACCTACAGCAAATCAAAGCCATCTTTTCTTGGAAGAAAGACACCTCTCAATATGCATATCATGTGAACCACAAATTAATACGTACATTTCCTATATATATATTAGTGACTAAATTGTCATTTTCAACTTTTGGGAACTCACTTAAAAATTTTATCAAAATCTGGTAAAGATTAAAATGAAAATTAACTTGTACAAAGTATAGGGGCCAAAATAATATAAGTCACAATTCCTTAAAGATGAGGAACTATATTTATTTTTAGACTATCAAAATAGAAATTGCCACAGGCTAAATGGACGGAATTGAAGAGGTATTTCTTAATTAATTAATTAATTAATTGTTTAACTCTTCACACACCAAGAAAAATTGTATTTGACATGTATCCATATTGTACTACATATATATGATAGGCTTTCGGACGTTGCAAATGGGAAATTATTGCAACTGGCCATGCTAGACTACGAGTTCCGTCAATTTATCTACAAGAATGAGCTGGAGGAAGTGAAAAGGTACTCTTCAAATAAATAGATCATGCATGTACGATCGACCTTAATTAATTAACATGCTAATTAATCAATTATATAGTGCTACTTAATTAATTATTGTTAATAATCAAACGCATGCAGGTGGTCGAGGATGTGGGGCCTTAGTGAAATGGGATTTGGGCGAGAAAAGACAACATATTGTTACTTTGCAATTGCATCCAGCTTTTCGCTGCCCTACCAGTCCGACATGCGTTTGATGGTTGCAAAAAGCGCGGTTCTGATTACCGTCGCTGATGATTTTTTTGACGAGGAAGGCTCTCTTCATGACTTAACCATGCTTACCCAGTCAATCCAAAGGTATTGTACCCAACTAGCTAGGCACGGCAACTCTGGTAGAGTGATCTACGTAGCTAGCTAGCAAGGTACACTTAACTCATGCAAGTTTAATTATTCGTTACAGATGGGATGGCAAAGGCTTGAAGGGTCATAGCGCAACAATTTTCAATGCTCTAGACAATTTTGTGAAGGAAACTAGTGAGAAATATCTCCAAGAACAAGGACATGACATAACAAGGCAGATCCGAGAAATTGTATTGGACTGGACTACGAATCTCATTAATTATCATTAATTCAATTAATTAATACTCTTTATTAATTAAGTATATATCTTTTTTTTTTTTGTTTTTTTGTTGCGTGGTTTCACATGAACTTAAGTGGTGTGAAACATTTGAGGCATGGCTCATGGAAGCAAAATGGAGCAAAAGTGGAGGCATGCCTTCAACCGAGGAATATTTGGCTACCGGCATGGCATCGATCGCTACACATACCATTGTTCTTCCGACCTCCTGCGTCCTGGACCCGAGCTTCCCCATTTCGAAGCTCCGGCCCAAGGAATACGAAAAACTTACTAGGCTGCTCATGCTCATTCCTCGCTTGTTGAATGACATCCAAAGCTATCAGGTAATTAATTAATTTCCATATCAAATAGGAACCCAAATTAAATATACTAAGATGAAGGGGGTCACAAAATACCAAATTCAATCTGAAACAACTCTCATCAATTTCTTGAACGTGCATGTAATTGCATGCAGAAGGAAAAGGAACAAGGGAAATTGAATTATGTGCTGCTGTATCTAAAAGAAAATCCAGAGGCAGACATAGAAGACTCCATAGCTCATGTCAGGAACATACTTGAGACGAAAAGACAAGAGCTCCTCCAACATGTTCTGCTGGACGAGTTCAGCGATCTGCCAAAACTATGCAAGCTATTTCACTTGGCTTGCGTCAAAGTGTTCCAGATGTTCTTCAACACCAGCAACCGATATGACTCCAACACCGATATGCTTGAAGATATTGGAAAAGCATTATATATGCCTCTCAATGTTGGATTTTTTAGCTTGGATTCGATTGGACGAGATCGAAGTTTAGGTTCCAGAAAGGAGTTCCAGCAAGTTAGATCTGCCCTTGTTAGCCCTTTAATTCTCAGACCAAAATAGTTGATGCTGTAAACCAAGCTTCTCTAGCCACGCCTCTAAGAGGGTACTCCCGTAGGAATGTGCTTACGCCATCAAGCACAGTCCATGTTACCGAATATGATCATGGACACTCTCTATAATGTTTGCAATATATTGTGAATAATTTTTGTTTGAATAAATTACGTACACACATGGCTGTGTGTCTTCTGTGTATTCGAATTTAGAGACAATTTGTATAATTAATCCTAAAATCTTTTCTACTTTCCAATATCAACTATAAAAAAAATTGCTAAAATTTCTATGCATTGTCAAAATAATTGTCCATTAATTAGTGGACTGTTGTTTAATACTTTATATAATATTCCCAAATTTAATTTATTCCTATATAGTTATAAAAAAAAATTGAATTAAGGGATTGAGTTTGTATACCATCGATCTACCAGGTGTACATCATTCTAATTTGCTTCCCTCTACAGTATGCTAGTTTGTAAATATAGTACTTGAACGCCTAACTTAAAAAAAAATATTATTAAAAGAATAATAAACGAACAAGTAGGAACACATCAGGACCACAACTCTAAAGGAGCTGAATGTACGATGGATGCCTGGGTCTGGGGCTAGTCAGCGGGTAAGCATGGGATGCTTTGGACTAGAACTTTTCCAAATTACTATATTGGCCTTATATTAAATTACAAAAGGGTTCCTAAATAATATAATCATGTAATAAATACAAATATATGTGGGTAAGAATAGGGTGAGTAGGGCCAAAACTGGAATTCTATCCAAATCTATGGCAGGTAGGTATAAAGATAAAAACTTAAATATAATCTAAATCAATTTAATTGTAAAAGAAATTATACCTATCATGTAGGATATTGTCGAATACTCACTAAGGCCAACCTTCGTTTACATCGCTAATTTAGGCCCATAATTTAATAAAATAATTTACATTATGGTTTTAATTTGTAGGATTAAGTCCAAATTTATCACTAAAAAGTATTAAAAAAATCAAATTTTCCATCAAAGTTTCAAGTTTACCACATCTCGTATTGAACTTTGCCTTCTCAACCAAATTTGTCACCAATATTATAAAAATTTATAAATTCTCCACTCATCTAAGTGACCATCAAATGAACATGAAAAACATAACAATTTTGGTCTTTTGTTCTTCACGCTTATTGTACTAGTGCCCTAACTTTTCCCATTTGATAATCATACCATTTTTTTACTGTTGGATTTGTTCTAAGCTAATATTTAATTTTGATAATGGCAATTGCATTTTTTTAGTGTGTTAATCTCATTTTATTAGGTCAAAATAGATTTGTTAAAATTGTGTTTAATTTTCAAACATTTCAATTGTTAGTTCAAAAGATTTGTTTTAAGAAAACTTATATTTGAAGAAAAGTTAGTAGGTTAACAATTTATATTAGTGTTTGAATCAAGTTTGACTTCTAATTGACAAGTTTTTCTAAGTTTCTTCGATTTTAATCCATCAAAAAAATAGTTTAACATGTCTCATTCACACTTAGATCTGCCAAGCTCCCATGTTTATGTTTTAAAGCATTAAAATGCTTTAATTTGAAGTCTAAAGCTGCTGGTAATTTTTAGACATCAGATAACACGTTAAACTATGAGTCTAACCTATTAATCGCAAGCCTGAAGGCTTTTATCCAAATTTCTTGGCTGGCATGATTTCAACCCGAATTCGAAATATGACTTGGACGAATTAGAGGACACCACATAAACACTCTGACAGAGCATTTCATGGCCTTTCTCTAGTTGTTTTTTACCGTTGACGAATGAAATCGAGTTTAACATGTTGAACTAAAAAACTTAATTAACAAGAAATTTGGAGCATTTTCTTACATAGAAAACAGAGCAACAGTCACCAGATTTTATAGAGCCTTTTCTGACATTCTCAATGGCTCTTCAACAGCTCTTTGAATTTGAAATGAGTATAAATTCATGAAGAAACACTTTAGAAAGAACTCTTGGCTATTTAGAAGTAACAATCCATCAACTAGATCAAATCAAGTGTGCTAAATTTGAGATTTGCTAAGAGATTTGTTCTTTCACTTGTATATCTAGCAAGAGTGCTATTGTTTGAGCTTGTATCCTTGTAAACACCATTTGGTAAGATTGAGTTTGTGAGGTTTCTAGTTAGCCTCTAAGAAAACTAATGAGGGAAAATGTGTTGGTGAGTTTCTAGTTAATCTCTAAAAAACTAGTGAGTGTTGATGGTAGAGAAAACTATCAATGGAGTGTATGTCTTTGTGCACTCTTGACATTTATTGTGAGGGAACCTCCTCGCTTACGCTGATATATGGTGTTCTCAGGATCTTAGGATATTCAGGATTTATTAATCCTGCTCTTAGTTGTAAATAGCTAAGCTAATACTTGCTTTGTTTAAAACTTTATATGCTACTAGTTAATTATCCTATGACATGAATCCATGCATACTTAACTTCAGCATTTAGAGAGAAATAATATATAATAAATAAAACTTTTCAAAATAGTTTCTATGGTATTCATAAGACACTTGAAACATATACCGAAATCATATAAACATGTTTATTTAAATTGCAAACATTAACTTATGTACACATAACACTTAACTTATGTACATCCATAAGCAACCATAGTGTTTATACACATATATACACTAAATAAGTCCATACACACTAGCCAAACTAGAGGCATTTCCTTGATACCAAAGTACCCAATATATATAAAGTCTGAGACTATCAAAATAACTCCTACCTAAGCATAAAAGCTCCAAAAGTGAGAGGTCTAACTTTTCCTTGTGCACTTCGCTTGTATCTGTTAAGGCTATTTTAAATAACTTAGTTAGTACAATAATATTATTAACCAATAACTTAGAATTATTAAGGATTCATGGTATTTTAAATACCTGCACCAAAACCTTGCTTAACAAAATCTAATTTAAAAATAATAAATCCCAGATTAATCAACCTAGAAAACCTGGAATTAATCAAGAACAAGAAATAACCAAATTAGCATTTATCCTTGAATCAAACCATGTTTAGATTCCTGCTTACTTAAGCTTGATTCCTAAGCTTTTCTTGTTGTTTTTTCCTTAATAAACAAACATGAACTAGCTTCAATTCAGTGAATCCAGCAGCTATAGAACCATATGAAGCTCAAAACCAGGGGGAAAATAAAATTAAACTTGCTTGAACAAGTAGCTTGAAATTCAAGCTTAGGATTGTTCCAAACTTGATTTTCCTTAAAAAATTTGCTTAATTATCCTTGACTTTGATGGATTGGAGCTTGGATTTGGTTAGGCTATGGAGTTTCGAAGGGGGCAGAGAAGTTTCGAGTAGTCTGGAGCTGGAGGAAGAAAATAGCCAAGCAAATAATGGAAAGTCAACTTATGTGGGCTTAAATTGCACATGCTAAGCACCTAGTTCCTTCTTTGTACATAATAATATATTGGACTTATCCAAGAGAGAATAGAAAAATTAGGACCAAAATTGGAATTATTCTGTGTCTGAATCCTCCTTCACCTTAATTACATGCCCAGTCATCAGCTTTTATAGACATTCAATTTAATCCTAATACTTCTGAGGGTTACACATAAACCATTTACGGACAATTTAGTCAACTAACAATTTCATAAGGGTAGAGCGAAAATCACGAAAATCCGTAATACCTTAAATTTAATATTTTTTTCATCCTCTACACAACTGTGAAATAAAAACAAGTCACTATATGAAATGACTAAAATGCCATTCTTGGTCCGATTTCCTTAAATGACCAATTTTATCTTATTTAAGCTACTATACTTTATTAAACCGAGAATTTGCTTGCATTAAATATTCTAAGTATATTAAATTACCAAAATAACTAATGTTACCTCAATAATTATTATCCAAATTTTTGGAGAGTCATTACATTCTCCCCACTTTGTGAAATTTGGTCCTCCACATTCCGTTAAAATTGAGCAAATTCTCTTGGATATTGAAATTGCATATCCTGCTCAATTTCCCAAGTGGCTTATTCTTCTATATGGTTTGACCACTAGATCTTAACCATAGGTATCCACTTGATCCTTAACTTCCTTTCTTGCCTATCTAGAATTTTAACCGAGAATTCATCATAGGTCAAGTCCTCTCTTATTGAGACTGAGGATGAAGTTATCACTTATCCTGGGTCTGTTAAACATTTCCTTGACAAACTTACATGAAAACGTTATGCATATACAACAAGTGAGGTGGCAAAGCCAACTTATAGGCCATTTTTCCTACTTTTTCAAGGATTTCATAAGGGCCTATATACCTTAGGTCCTGCAGGCTTTTAGTGTTCAGCCTTCACCATTTGGCATGCAAGACACCTACTTACATGTTCAGCGATGTCTTTCTTAAGTCCTGGCCACCAAAAGTGTGTCCTTAAGTCATGGTACATCTTATTAACACATGGGTGAATACTTAACTTACTATTGTGTGCCTCTTTGAGAACTTGTTTCCTTAGTTTGTCTACATTAAGCACATATAGTCTTTCCCCATAGTGTAACATCCCTTCCTTGTATCGGAACCCTTTTGATACTACACTGTGTTTCTCTTCCCCTGAGATCTTCTTTAGATCGAGGTCCTTACTTTAAGTAGTTTTAACCTTAGCCAGCCATGCTGATTGTATCTCAAGAGCACACACCTGTGCTTCTTCCCAAGTTTGGTAAAACTCATGCAAAATTGAGAATTGCTCTCTTAAAATATCTTCTGAGGTACTAGACACTTGATCCTTTGAAAGGATCACCCTAGTGTATTTCCTACTCAGTGCATCAGCTACAACATTGCCTTTTCCTGCACAATATTCAATCGTGCAAACATAGTCCTTGATATACTCAATCCATCGTCTTTGTCTCATATTAAGTTCCTTTTGAGTAAACAAGTATTTTAGGCTTTTATGGTCTATAAAGATCTTAAAAGACCTTCTTAGGAGATAATGTCTCCAAAGCTTCAGTGCAAAGACCACTGCAACCAATTCCAAGTCATGCACTGGATAGTTTGGTTCATTAGGTCGGAGTTGTCTTGACCCATAAGCAATCACTTGTTTTTCCTGTATAAGCACACATCCTAATCCCAATCCAGATGCATCTATATAAATTTCGAATGTCTTATATGGTTCTGGAAGGATTAAGATAGGTGCAGAAGTAAGCCTTTTCTTAAACTCTTAGAAACTAGTCTCATATTTGTCCGACTAATCGAACCTTTGAGATTTCTTGGTCAAGGCTATTAGTGGGGAAGCTATCATAGAAAACTTTTCTATGAACCTTCGATAGTACCCCGCTAAACCAAGAAAACTCCTAACTTTCTTGCCGTGGTTGGTCTCTTCTAGTCAACCACAGCCTTAATTTTCTTAGGATCGACTAACAATCCTTGATCATTTATAATTTGCTCGAGAAAAGGAATTTCTCCAACCCAAAATTGGCACTTAGATAATTTTGCATAATACTGGTTTTCTTTTAGCATTTGAAAAACTATCTTAAAGTGTTCCTCATGTTCTTGTAGGCACTTTGAATACACCAAAATATCGTCAATGAACACTTCAACAAACTTGTCCAAATGTGGACTGAAGATCCTGTTCATGGCATCCATGAACATTGCAGGAGCATTTGTAACTCCGAATGGCATTATTGTGTACTCATAATGTCTATATCGAGTTCTAAATGCAGTCTTAGGGATATCTTCCACCCTAACCCTTATTTGGAAATATCCAAACCTTAGATCAATTTTTGAAAAGATCTTTGCCCTTTTTAATCTATCAAATAGATCATCGATCCTGGGTAGTGGATACTTGCTTTTCACTGTCACAGCATTTAGCTTCATGTAGTTGACACACAATCTCAGCGTGCCATCTTTCTTTTTCACAAACAACACTGGTGCTCCCCAAGGTGAAATACTGGGTCGTATAAACCCTTTTTCTAGCAGTTCTTCCAACTGCTTCTTCAGCTCATCCATTTCAGGAGCTGACATTTGATATGGGGGTATCGAGATAGGTTCTGCACCATGCTGTAAGTGAATAGAGAATTCAATATCTCTCTTGGGTGGTAAACCCGGTAAATCCACAGGAAACACTTCAGGGAATTGATTGGCAATTGGTATATCTTTGAGTTGCTCCTCAATAACCACTCCATTTAGTGCATAGTAATCCTCTTCTTGCACTATAGGAATGGAATCCAAAATCTTAAGGTGCATACTCTTAGCATCACTTGCCAGACCTCCTGTACAAATCACCCTTACCCCAGTTCCATCATCAAGGGTTACCTGGTGGTTTGCACAGTTGATTCGGGCCTTATGCTCTCTTAGCCAATCCATACCCAGCACTATATCATAGGATTTTAAGTCCATGACCCATAAATCACAAGAGAATTTATGATCCTCTAATTCCACAGGATACTTTCTAACTAATTCATTAGTTAGAATTATATTCTTCCCTACAGTCTTAATGAGTTTCATCTCTTTCATATATTCTTTTTGCAATTTTAACTCATCCACTAAGGACAAAGCAACAACAGAAATAGTAGCACTAGTGTCAAAAAGAACTCTAACACTACTATTTTGAAATATAAAGTTACCTTGCACCATAGATGGCTCCATAGTCACCTGGCTTGCTAAAGTGAATACTCGGGGTGGAACCACAGTGTTTGTTGGTGCACTTATAGCAACTGGGGCCGAATTCACCACTTGCCTTTGATTAGGCCTGTTCCTCGGGCACTCTCTTGCCCAGTGTCCACTTTGATGGCAAATATTACAAAGGTTTGTCCTATAAGTACACGGCTTAGTGCCATGGAACCTATGGCACCTAGGACACATTCCTTTGTTGTTCTGCCTGCTCTTCTTGGTTAGGTCTTGGCTCCCTTCAACCATGGGCCTCTTGCCTAAACTTTTGCTTTGGTCAGCTCCAGAAGGTTCAATACCTTTACCTTTGGACCTAGGTTCACCTAGCTCCTTTTCTAGGGCCAAGGCCTTTTGCACAACTTGGTGGTAGCTCTTGATTCCTACCGCCACTATGAACTTTCTTAGGACTGGCTTAAGTCCATGTACAAACTTCTTAGCCCTTAGCTCTCCCTCATCTGAGATGTAAGGAGCATACCTTATAAGTGAACTGAACCGATGCTCTTACTCAGTTACAGTCATCTCTCCTTGGACCAGTTCTTCAAACTCGATCCTTTTCTGATCTTGAGCATCTTCACTTATATATTGCTTCCTGAACTTCCTCTCAAAATCTTCCCAATCTAGGACTTTCCTCTGTCGCTCAGCATTCTGGAGTTTTGCCTTCCACCACAATGAAGCCTTACCCTTCAAATAAAACGGCACTAACTCCACTCTTCAACGAGAGTCTAGATGGGCATGTCCAAAAAAATCCTTCATGGTAGTAATCCATTCATCAGCAACATCAGGATCTCCACTACCATGAAAGTCTGGTGCTCCATAGCCTTGGAACTTTGTAAACAGTTCCATCTGTCTGGGAATGACACGCCTCTTTCTTCTTCGAGGGTGTACATCCTCCTCAGAGTCTTCATCTTCTTCATCATAATCCTCTTCTACTTCAGGTTCTTAGGGTAAGTTTTGCCTCCCTTGACTTTGGTGTTCAGGCTCACCTTGAAACACTTCAGTCGTTACCCCAGTGCTGTTATTCCTTTCGGGAGCATTTCCTGCATCCCGAGCTTGCTGACGGTCACTTAAGAGAACCATCATCCCTTGAGTTAACTGCACAAGGTTTTGGTTCGTACCTTGCAGTAACCCTGTTATATCTTTAAGCATACCCAAAATTGGGTCACTTGAACCTTCACCAGATTCCTGTGTATTAAAAACTTCAATTCTTGTTTCCTCCATTTTACCTGAAATACAAGCCAAAAAACATCTCCAGAACAGTTAATATACATATATTATAATATTACTATACTTGCACAAGGACCTTTACTTGATCTCTGACACTTGCCTCTAGTAAGACACTTACAAGACTTATAAGCCTTGCTCTGATACCACTGTGAGGAAACCTCCTTGCTTACCCTGATATAGGGTGTTCCCAAGATCTTAGGATTATCAGGCTTTAGTAACCCTGCTCTTAGTTGCAAATGGCTAAGCTAATACATGCATTGTTTAAAACCTTATACTAGTTGATTATCTTATAACATGAATCCATGCATGCTTAACTTCAGCATTTGGAGAGAAATAATTAATTAATAAATAAAAATTTTCAAAATACTTTCCATGGCATTCATTAAACACTTGAAACACATACCGAAGTCATATAAATATATTTATTTGAACTTCCAAGCATTAGCTTATGTACACATAACACTTAACTTATGTACATCCATAAACAACCACAGTGTATATACAGACATATACACTAAATAAATCCATACACACTAGTCAAACTAGAGGCATTTCTTTGATACAAAAGTAACCAACATATACAAAGTTTGAGACTATCAAAATAACTCTCACCTGAGCACAGAAGCTCTAGAAATGAGAGGTCCAACTTTTCCTTGTGCAATTCGTTTGTATCTGTCAAGGCTATTTTAAATAACTTAGTTAGTACAATAATATTCCTAACCAATAACTTACAATCATTAAAGATTCATGGTATTTTAAATACCTGCACCAAAACCTTGCTTAACAAAATCTGATTTAAAAACAATAAATCCCAGATTAATCAACCTAGAAAACCTGGAATTAATCAAGAATAAGAAATAACCAAATTAGCGTTTACCCTTGAATCAAACCGTGTTTGGATTCCTCCATACTTAAGCTTGATTCCTAAGCTTTTCTTGTTGCTTTTCCCTTAATAAAAAAATAAGAACTAGCTTCAATTCAGTGAATCCAGCAGCTGTAGAACCATATGAAGCTCAAAACTAGGGGAAAAATAAAATTAAACTTACTTGAACAAGTAGCTTGAAATTCAAGCTTAGGATTGTTCCAAACTTGGTTTTCCTTCAAAAATTTGCTTAATTATCCTTGATTTTGATGGATTGGAGCTTGGATTTGGTTAGGCTTTTGAAGTTTCGAAGGGGGCAGAGAGGTTTCGGGTAGTTTGGAGCTGGAGGAAGATGGCCGAGCAAATAATGGAAAGTCAATTTATGTGGGCTTAAATTGCACATGCTAAGCACCTAGTCCCTTATTTGTACATAATAGTACGTTGGGGACTTATCCAGGAATGAACAAAAAAATTAGGACCAAAATAGGAATTATTCTGCGTCTGTCACCTTAATTACATGCCCAGTCCTCAGCTTTGACAGACATGCAATTTAATCCTAATACTTCTAAGGGTTACACATAAACCATTTACAGGCAATTTAGTCAACTCACAATTTTACCAGGGTAGAGCGGAAATCACCAAAAACTGTGGTCCATTAAATTTAATATTTTTCCATCCTCTACCCGACCGTGAAATAAAAATGGGTCACTATATGAAATGACTCAAATACCCTTTTTAGTCTGGTTTCCTTAAATGACCAATTTTGTCCTATTTAAGCTACTATACTTTATTAAACCGAGAATTTACTTGCATTAAATATTCTAAGTATATTAAATTACTAAAATAACTAATGTTACCTCAGTAATTATGGTTCGAATTTTTGGAAAGCCGTTACATTTATAGTGGAAAAGAAAACTCTTAGTGAACTTAAGGAGATGAATAGACTCTCAAAAAGAGAGACCAAATCTCTATAAAAATCCTTGTGTGCAAGCTTTTCCCCATCTACTTGCTCAATCATTGCTTGGTGATTTGCTTTCTTTTATTGGTTGAACTTGTTTGTTTTTAAAAACACTTCAAAGCAAGTTTTTAAAGCAAAAATTAGGATCTTTGTAGTAGTCATTTTCTGGTTAAAATTGGTTTATTTGAGCTCCTTAAGTTGTATTTTGGTTTAAAAGATTAAAATCTCATTTTTGATGATTTTAGGAATTCAATCAATTCACCACCTCTTAGTTGTACTTAGGCCAACAAATGGTATTAGATCTAGTGGCAGTATTTTTTACAAAATCTAGCGATTTTAAAGCTTAAAGATCCATGACAACCACTAGTCTTATGTATCTTAAATGGCAAAGTCCATGTAGGTCACCATTGTTTGATTATACAAATTTTAATTGGTGGAAAACTAGGATGGAAATTTACATTCAAGCAATTGATTATGCTTTATGAATGATCATTAAGAATAGTCCTAAAATTCTTATAAAAGTAGTTTATGGTAAACAAGTGCCAAAAGATCAGATGAAATATGAACCAGGGGATGATCTTATATGCACCATGAATGCAAAAGTTATGAACATTATATATTGCACACTAACCTCGGATGTGTTCAATTTAGTGTATTCATGTGGAAATGCTAGAGACATATTGAACAAATTATTGGTCACATATAAAGGAACCACAAAAGTGAAAGGCACCAATATGCACATGCTTGTAAGAGTTTATGAGCTGTTCACCATAGAGCCAAATGAATGCATCAAAAACGTGTTTAAGAGATTCAATGTGATCCTAACACCACTCAAGTTGGTTAGGAAGGAATATACAAATGAGGAGTTTGTGAGAAAAATCTTGTAGAGCTTACCTCCTTCATGGAAGAGCATAGTTAAAGCCATCAATGAAGGAGGAACCATCAAAACTATGCATGTGGATAAGTTATTTGGAAAGTTGTTAACTTATGAAATGAAGAAGCAAGTTAAGGAAATATACATTAAAAAGAATAAATCAATGACTTTAAAGACTTAAGAAGACCACACATCATCAAGTAAAGATGGAAACATTGATAAGGCTTTTTTAGCAAACAAGTTTAGTAAGATATTTGAGAAATCAAGAAGCAAGAACTTCAAGAGAGAAAAGCATGGGAAGAAGAAGGATGATATGGTTTGCTACAATTGCAAGGAGCCTGAACATCTACAATTTAATTATCCATTGAAGAAGAAAAAGAATTATAAGAAGCAAAAAAAAGGAAGCAAGAAGAAAAATGGCAAAGCCATGAGAACATAGAGTGATAGTGATCAATCTCAAGTGAAAGTTTAACTTAAAGTAATTCAAGTGAAGATGTCAACTTGTGCCTAATAATAAATGAAGATAAAGCCTCAGCAATAAATCAAAGCTACTCTAATCTATGTCTTATGGCAAAAGAATTAAAGATGAGGTAATGAGTTATTCAAGTAACTCATCTAGTTCATACATATCCATAGATAGTGAATACTTAGAATTGTAAAATGCTTTTAATGCTCTTTACAAGAATTCCAAAAAACGTGCCAAACAAATAGGTGAATTGAAAGCTTAAAATGCTTTTTTGACTAGAGAAAGAGATGAGCTAAAAAATAAGAACTTTGATCTTACAAAATCTTTATCTAGATTTATTAAGGAAAAAGAAAAACTTGATTTGTTACTTAAAGTGCAAAAAGATGTTTGTAGGTATAGGATATAATCCTTTAGTTAAAGAAAAAAAATTTTGGAATAGATTTGTTGGTGCATCATATACTAGGTATAGCCCATTCAAAACTTGTCATGTATGTGGTAGAAAAGTTCATTATATATATGATTGCATAACCAAGAAACCAAATGCACAAATTGGCTATAAGATGATTTTGGTTCCTAAGGGAACTAAGGTTGTAACTAACATTAAAGGACCCAAGAAAATTTATGTACCAAAAATCAAAACTTGAAATCTCATGTAAGGTGCTAGAATATGGAGCAATAAAAAAATGATTCTACGTGAAACTTTAAACACTTGTAAGGAAGGAATTTAGAGCACAATAGTAAATACTTGAGATTAAAACTCAAATTTTAGTAATATTATTGATTTTCATTGGTTAATAATAATTATTGATGCATTGAGCTATTTGGTTGTGGTATGTTGCTTAATGAGTATATATGAGTTATTCATTATTCTTGGAAGATATATGATGTGCTTGATATTACCATGATTGTTGGATTTGTTTCACTATTTTGTTAAAATGATTGTGTGTTAATAATGTTATGTTGCTAGCTTATTAGTTGATATTAAGTTATTTTCTTGATTTAGAGATGGAAGAAATGTTTTATATATTTGTAATAAGGGGAGCATATTTTCTTGTGGGAATACTTTAAAGTTTGTATACGTTGATTAAGGGGGAGTTTGTTGAATTTTTTTTTATAACTTTTTTTGAAAATTTTCAAAATTTATTTTGATGATTTCTATGTCTTTTTTATTATGATAAAAAGGGGAGAGAGATAGAATTGAAGAATGCTTGATGAAAGATTGAAAATCAATATTTTATTACACCTATTTACTTCTTATATATGATTTTTGAAAAATGGTTTTGAAAAATGGTTTTGTCATCATAAAAAATTGGGAGATTGTTGGATTTGTTCCAACCTAATATTTAATTTTAATAATGACAAGTGCATTATTTTAGTATGCTTAATATCATTTTATTGGGTGAAAATAGATTTGTTAAAGTTGTGTTTAATTTCCAAGTATTTCAATTGTTAGTTCAAAAGATTTATTTTAAGAAAACTTATTTTTTAAGAGAAGTTAGTAGGTCATCAATTTATATTAGTGTTTAAATCAAGTTTGATTTCCAATTAACAAGTTTTTATAAGTTGTTTTGAGTTCAATCCATCAAACAAATAGTTTAACATGTCTCCTTCACACCTAAATCTGCCCAATTCCCAAGTTTATGTTTTAATGTGTTAGAATGTTTTAATTCAAATTTTAGAGTTGCTAGTTATTTTTGAGATATCAAGTAACGTGTTAAATTTTGAGTTTAACTTGTTTAATCGTAAGCCTGAAGATTTCTGTCCAAATTTCTCTGTTGGTACGATTTCAACCCAAATTTGAAAAATGACTTGGTCGAATTAAAGGATGTTACACAGACATTCTGGCAGAGCATTTAATGGCCTTTCTCTAACTGTTTTTTAATGTTGAAGAATGAAATTGAATTTAATGTGTTAAACTTAAAACTTAACACGAAATCTGGAGCATTTTCTTACACAGAAAATAGAGCAATGATCACCAGAGTTTGTGGAGCATTTTCTAACCTTTTCAACGGCTCTTCAACATCTCTTTGACTTCCAAATGAGTTTAAATTCACGAAACACTATGTAAAGAACTCTTGGCTATTTAAAAGTGTGAATCCATCATCTAGATCAAATCAAGTGTGTTAAATTTGAGATTTGCCAAGAGAGTTTGTGCTTTCATTTGTATACCTAGCAAAAGTGCTATTGTTTGAGCTTTGTAACCTTGTAAACATTATTTTGTGATATTGAGTTAGTGAGGTTTCTAGTTAACTTCTAGGAAAAACTTGTGAGGGAAATAGTGTTAGTGAGGTTTCTAGTTAGTCTTAAGGAAAACTAGTGAGTGTTGATGATAAAAAGAGCTACCAAAGGAATGTGTGCCTTTGTATACTCTTGACATTTATAGTGAAGAAGAAAACTCTCAAGTGGTAAACTTGAGGAGATGATGACACTCTCAAAAGAAGAGACTGAACCTCCATAAAAATCATTGTGTGTAAGCTTTTCTCTTTCTACTTGCTTAATCTTGGTGATTTGCCTTTCTTCATTGGTTGAAGTTGTTTGTTTTCAAAAATACTTCAAAGTAAGTTTTCAAAGCAAAATTTAGGGTCATTCTAGTAGTCATTTTCTGGTTAAAATTGCTTTAGTTGAGCTCCTTAAGTTGCATTTTGGTTTAAAAGATAAAAATCTCATTTTTGGTGATTTTTTTAATTCAATCAATTTACCCCCTTTTGGTTGCACTTAGGCCAACACTCACAAATTACCAGCCTTAGCCCCTCATTCGAGATGTTTTGGCTGATTATTTCTTTTATGGTGGCTCAAATCATCAACAATCACAAGACCAACGGATTTAAGAGGTTGTATTAAGTTGTGACCTTTAGTGATGAGATGTTGTTAAGGGACACTATCAAGAACTTGAGCGGCTCTAATCAAAACAGAAAAATATCACCGCAATAAAGCTCAATCTAGCGGTGGCAACAAATTCAGCCCTAGAGGTGACGGTGGATATGGCCATCATGAAGGAGGCAATGGCTACAACAGACATGAGGGTGGTAGTGGTTATGGTGGAGGTCGTTATGGCAATGGATACAGTGGTGATAGTTGTAATACCCCAAATTTTTACTAGTGCAAGTTTGCTAATAACTTTGGTAGTTTTGTTAAGAAAAAAAAAACAAAGAAAGAAAAGTAGATCAAGAAAAAAAATAGGTGGAAACAAAATAAGTGAGAAAAGAATGAGGTGCTAACGTGGAAGTAATTGAAGAGTAAAAAAAAAAAAAAGTAAACAAAGGAAATAAGAACAGTAGTATATTTGGATTGGTTATAAGAAGAGAAAAAATAAATAAATAAAAAAAGAGTATAGAAGAATGGGGGGAAAAAAAAGAGTTATAAACATAATAGAAGAGTACTTTGTTAATATATATACACATTTGTGGAAAAAAAATATGATTTAGTTTTCTATTCTTATGTTATTGTGGTTTTTCTGAATCAAGAAAAAAAAAACAAGGATTGGAGATTAAGACCAAGTTTATGATTCTTTTCTTTTAAAAAAAGTATTTTAGTAAGTTTTATTTTAAAATTTTCTTATACATCTATACAAAAAATATTCGTATAAATTCAAGTAGAAATGAAATTTTTTAGGTAGAATTTTGATAGATTTTTTTTAATGAAGTAAAGTACTGCAATATAGATATTAAAAGGGTCGGAGTCGTTTGGGATTGACTTTGGATGGACATTACTGGAGGATACGAATTTTCGCGAAGGCAGGAATCAAAGAGAAGAAGACGATGACATGTTGGTTGTGGTAGGAAAATTGGATTAAATACAACGCAGGTAACTAGAGCTTGATGCCGGTGTGTCGAGATCCATATCGTTAGAATGATGCAAATTGACTACAAGTTAAGGCTGAGACAAAGAATCGGGTTACTAACAACATCAGTCCCTGGGGCTTTTAGCACTAGTTTGGCGAGTTCTTAGGTTCCAGAAATATTCTTTTAGGACACTGACAGAATAATGTTGGGTTATTTCTTAATTTTGTTTGATTTTGATATAGGCTTTTATATAATTGTTTTAGGTGAATAAATGATTGTTTTGAGTGTTGAAAGTTACAATTTGAGGTAAGTGGTCATCCACCATTTAAACTTAAATTATTATTTTGCTAGTCACTTTATTGATTATAAGATATGGAATTTTATTTCTATGAAGCATGGGTTTTAAAGTGTGAATAATGATTATGACATGACGTACTACAACGGTTAAAGTATAGCCACAGTGATCACTCCACTTACTATGTTAAGAAATATTATGTTTTGTTATTTGTTTTAAAATGCTCTATTTTGACTGATGCTTTTATGTATGAATTTCATATTTGTTATGTTACGTTTTATGATGAAGTTAATTGTATTTATTTCTAACACTTATGTGACTTTTTTATTTTTATGAGTATAACTTTCCTACAAATGAATATTTAGACACATTTATATGTTGATTATATTTTCTAATTAATATTAGATTTATAATATTTTCAATAATATTGTTTTCTACTTGATCTCTATGTTGTATATATTATATAAGTTGTTTTCATATTTTATGATTGGTGGATATCGAGTACTAGGTATTCGTGCTTATTCTCTCATTTCTCACTCACGCAGATAGTAAGAAATATATGGTTCGCTAGTTGGGGAGTGACTACAAGAGCTCAAGGTTTGAGATAATATAAAAGTGACAGTAATTGTACACTCTTACGTTAGAGATATTTTGTACGAGATTTTATGTTGTAATTATTTTGTCACTTGATGTCAAATGACAAGTAATAAGTTTGGTTTTTAAGTTATAGTTATTTGGATTTATTTGGATTATTTGTAGCCTTGCATATTCAGGAAAAAAAAAATTCTTGAGTATGCAACGTGTCATCATTCCAAAACTTTTAGGGGGGATTTTGTGGCGTGACTAACTACGGTGATAGTGGTGCACAAGGTACTCAAGAGATGGTACTTTTGACATCAACCAGAGAAACTAAGTCATTTAGGATTTGTATGAGTTGAGTTGAGATTTAGGGTCTTAATTTGGCACTGTAGTTTTGAAATACGTGAACGCATGTTTGGTTGACTAGTAATGTTAGGGCAAGCAAGTGGTGCAAAAGATAGCTTGATCATCAAATGGGAAAAATTAGGGCATTAGTAGAAGAATCATAAAAAGTCAAGAACCAAAAATATTATTTTTCCCTTTCATTTGACGATCACTTAACGGATGAATGGCAAATTTATAAATTTTTATAACGTTTGTAACACATTTGGTCTCAAACCCAAAGTTCAATATGATATTTAATTCACTCAAGATATTAGTGGCAGATTTAATCCTTTTGATATTGTTCAGTATAAGAGTTGTTATTTAATCCTAATATGCAAAACATTATTATCAGGTTCTCTTGCGGTTTGAACAAAAAATTATTGCAACTTGCAATGCAAGATTACGAGTTTTGTTAATCTATTTATAAGAATGAGCTTAAAGAATTCAAAGGCGTCATTCAAATAGATTAACTCAACTATAGAAGTATTCCTTCTACCTCATAAACCAAGATCCAAACGTTTGGTAATGTATGATGGCGACCTACGTAAGTGGTCAAGGAGGTGGGGTCTTGGTGAAAATGGATTTCGCAAGAGAAGGCTACATATTGTTATTTTGCAATTGCATCCAACAAATTATTATAGATGCTGATGATTTATTTGATGAAGAAGGATCTCTTCATGATCATTTGTGTACTAAGATCATATTTGCAGCAAATTGTATGTGATTCTTCTTCCTTCTCTGTTTTTTTTTCCATTTTCTTTTGTTAATCTTTTTTATTCATTATGAGATACATCAACATTCAAAATTTTATTTTTAATCAATTTTCATGACGTGAATGTAATTTATAGTATTGTTTATCAAGTTCTTTTAATTGTTTTAATTAAGCTTAAGTGGTAAGAAAAATTTTATGCTTGGCTTGTGGAAGCAGAGTGCAGCAGTAAGTGGGCGCGTAACATCAACTGAGGCATATTTAAGGTACCGGCAAGACATCTAGGGCAAAACATAAACTTGTTCTTCCGACCTCCTGCTTCCAATTTCAAATCTCCGACTAGCCGGATATAGGACTCTTACAAAGTTCCTTATGATCATTCCTCGTCTATTGAATGACATTCAAAGCTATCAAGTATTCGACCAAGGAGTTTGATAAAATGCTCCAAAGAATCAAAACAGTACCAGCCCTATACTTCACTTTCAGCTAACAAATAGAGACCCAACTAGACTTGGCCCACCTATGCCTATAATGAGCTCCCAAATTTTGAGCTTTTGAAGACATCTATAAATTTTGGGCTTCCGTAAAAACAAATTATAAATTGTGGGCCAAAACAAATACAAGCTCTAAACCAAACCAGCCTTGCCCATCTTTACTGCCTAACCCTTTTTTATTTGTTCTTTTCCCTTTTTCTTATCTTATCTTTCCTTTCCTTTTTTTTTTTAAGAAACAGCTTAGCCTATATATATAAATCACATCTAGAAAAGTTCTGCATTACAAGCTTATATATCAAATAGTTATTAATTTGACTTATATTGAAAAGCATTCTGTATATAATTATGCTTTATTCCTTATCAATTCTATAATCTCTACAGAATCATTTTTGTTCAAACATTTGTAGTTTTAGCATTATTTATATACAACATCAATTTTGGCCACTATCAAATATCAATTTGATCTAAACAACTCTTTTTCAAACAATTGCTGAAGGAACAAAAACAAGGAACACTGAACCATATACTATTATACCTTAAAAACAAAATCTAGAGGCAGACATAGAAGACTCTATAGCTCATGTAAGGAATATACTTGAGATGAAAAGATAAAAGCTCTTTCAAAATGTTCTGCTGGATCAGTTCAGTGATCTCCTAAACCATGAATACCTATTAGTCAAATGGGTATGCTAAAAAAGTGCTTATGCCATAAAGTTTTAGATTACCTATTTAAATTTTACTACTAAAAAAAAGGCATTTATCAACAACTGTTACCAATAGCTACACGCTGGTAATTTTAAAATTAAATGCGAAAGTGTTAGTAGTGAGTCATTGATAATCAATGCGTTGGAGTATTTTTAACCAACAATTGAATACTAAGTTGTTCACAATTTCCAACATCTAGCCGTTGGAAAAAAGGTCAAAAATACCAATAGTCTAAATTCATATATTTTTTACCAATGCCTTAAGCCATTGATATGTACCAATGTATTTAACCGTTGGTAAATATACCGTTAGCAAATTACCAACGGTTAGGACATTGGTACACACCAACAGTTAGGACATTGGTACACACCAACTTATTTAGCCAATTGGTAATATTTCCAAAGCGTAAGATCATTGGTAATTCTCTTGAAAGTTTTAAAAAAATTAAAGCAATGGCATGTGGCAGGGCTGAGAATGAGATATTAGAGATGAGGTTAGGGTTTTATATGGGTTAGGTTAGGGTTTTTATGGGCTTTTGGCTTTTGAAATATATCATATATATTATATATGTTTATGTAAATATATCATATTATCAAACATATCATTTATATCATATGTGTGTGTGTGTGTGTGTGTGTAACATATATTAATAATAATAATAATAATAATAATAGATAATAATAATAATAATAAAATAATAATAATAATAATAATAATAATAATAATAATAATAATAAATAATAGATTTGAAGTATATATTATTATATATAAGACATTATGATACATATTACATACATTGTAATATATAATACATATACTCTATTATTATTATTATTATTATTATTATTGTTATTGTTGTTTATTATTGTTGTTGTTGTTGTTGTTGTTATTTTTATATCTTATATTAAAAGCTCATGTATCGTATATAAAAAATATATATTATTATACATTATATTATTATTATTATTATCATTATTATTATTATTATTATATGTGTATGAATATATATATTTTTAAATTATTATTATTATTTATAAAAAATGTTTTTTAAAAAATTACTTTACTTTCAAAAATATATAATTTTATATATGATTATTATTATTATACATTATACTATATATGATATATTTTAAATATATATTATTTTATGTGATACATATGATACATTATACTACATGATAATAATAGATTTGAAGTATATATTATTATATATAAGACATTATGATACATATTACATACATTGTAATATATAATACATATACTCTAATATATGAAACATACATTCTAATATATAATACATATGTGCATTATAAAACATTATAAATATATATTATTATATTTTTATAATAATAATAATAATAATAATAAGTATTACATTTATAATTATAAATAATAACATATTAGGGAGATTTAAGCTCACTATATATATTAAAACCATAATTTTTAATGTATTAGGGATATATAATAATATTCATATAGCAACAACAACAACAGCAACAACAACAACAACAACAACAACAACAACAATAATAATAATTATAGCATATACAATTATTATATAATTATTGTAATATATATATATATATATATGATATATTTGAAAATATTTTATTTAGCATTTTTCATAAAAATATGCCACTACTCTCTTAAAAATATATCATAATAATATATAACAATAACATAAATAATAATTATTATAATATATTATTATCATACAATATGATAAGGATTTGGAATCCAAATGATATTATGGCTGATGTTATTCTTCCATTATTGACAGATGAGTCATCCTTTATTATTGCCTTTCTTGAGTGCTTTTGCTTTTATGTTGCGAATAGGAATTTGCTGAGTGCGTGATGCCATCATGGATGAGATCATCTTTAGTGTGATATATTTAGATACACATATATAATATATACGATATATTTTAAAAATATATTCTTATACAATTATTATTATTATTATTATGATTATTATTATTATTATTATTATTGTAAGGATTTGGAATCCAAATGATGTTATGGTTGACGTCATTCTTCCATTATTGACAGATGAGTCATCCTCTATTATTGTCTTTCTTAAATGCTTTTGCTTTTATGTTTTAGACAGGAATCTGTTGAGTGCGTGATGTCATCATAGATGAGATCATCTTCAGTGAGATATATTTAGATACACATATATAATATATATTCTATATTTTAAGAATATATTCTTATACATTTTATTATTATTATTATTATTATTATTATTATTATTATTATTATTATTATTATTATTAGTATATATGTTCATGGATATATATTTATATATTAAATTATTATTATTATTTCTAAAAAATGTTTTAAAAATATTACTTTACTTTCAAAAATTTTAAAAATTTACTTTATAAATTATATAATTTTATAAATGATTATTATTATACATTATACTATATATGATATATTTTAAGTATATATTATTTTATATGATACATTGTGATACATATGATACGTTATACTATATGATAATAATATATTTTAAGTATATATTATTATATATAATACATTATGATACATATTACATACATTCTAATATATAATACATATATTCTAATATATGAAACATACTTTTTAATATATAATACATACGTACATTATAAAATATATTATTATATTTTTATAATATTAATAATAAGTATTATATTTATAATTATAATAATAATATATTAGAGAGATTCAATCTCACTATATATATTAAAACCATAATTTTTAATGTATTATGGATATATAATAATAATATAAATAATAATGATTATTAATATTATTAGTATAATATATGATTATTATAGCATATACAATTATTATATATATATATATATATATATATTTGATATATATATATATATTTGATAATCTGATATATTATAATCCTTATTTAATATTAATAATTATTATAATTTATTATATTATAATTATTATATTTTATTATGATATATTTTTTAGAAAGTAGTGATCTATTTTTACAAGAAATGGTAAATAAAATATTTTCAAATATATCATATATATATATATATATGTATGATTTTTTGTAATTGAAATAAAGGAAAAACTTCACTTCTGTCCCAAAATTTTCATGATTGTTTCAAAATGGTTCCTTCTTTTCATTTTTTAATGGATGAAGCCTTATCAACTGCTTTTCGTGCTGGTAATTATCCACAGTTTAAACCATTGAAAGGTTATTAACGGCTTTACCATTGGGCAGTCTAACACATTAATGATTACCAACGGTTTAGCCATGGGTGACGGTTACCAACAGTAAAGCCATTAATAACTAACGGTGTCGGTTTGACCATTGGTAATTTGTACGTTAAAAAATAGCTAAATTTTATTAATGAAAATTACCAACAGTTTAAACAGTTGGTAACTACCAATGGTTTATAAAATTACTAACGCATTGGACCATTGAAAAATTACCAATGCATTTGACCGTTGGAAAATTTTAAAATTTTTTATCAACGGTCTAACGCATTAATAATTGCCAAATGTCTAACAGTTAGTAAGTAGACCATTAGAAAATGACTGAATTTTAGTAGTGTTTGCAACCATGTGAAGAGCAAACACTAGTACAAAATAGGGCAACTAAGTTCAAGGAAGATGTACAAAAATCATGCTACTGGGTATGCATATTATTCTATTGGATCTATAGCCACTTAGATTTAAAAATTGATTCTTGTTTGGATTTCATTTAAAATCCTACATATTTGATTTAAGAATTTTGTAATCCATAATAAAATAATTTATGAAAAATAAGATTCATCAGATATGACATTTGAGGAAAATAAATAATTAAAAGCCAGTTCATTTTAACTTAAATTAACTGACTTATTTTTAATTTTACATCTTTTTTGCCTGGAACTGATTTCATTTGAAAGCTAATATTATATAGATATAATAATCCATTTGAAAGTAAATTTTCATGATGTTGTTAAATTTTTATGAATTTTTCCTTTTTAATTCCTTAAAATAGAAAAACTCATAAAAATTTAGAAAGATTAAAAAAATTTTATTTTCAATTGATTGTTTTAGCTAGATAATATTTGATTTTAATTAAACTCATAAAAATTTAGAAAGATTAAAAAAATTTTATTTTCAATTGATTGTTTTAGCTAGATAATATTTGATTTTAATTAAAATTAATTCCATGCAAAAAAAATGTAAGAATAAAAATAAGTCATTTTAGAGTTAAAATAAAATGGGAATAACTTTCTGATTATGTTTGGTTGGTGTAAGTTTGTTATTTCTTGGTGTAGTTGCTGCTTCTTCGAAGTTCCAGAAAACATAAGTCCACAAAAAGTAATTACTAATAATGAAAGTGATATTACAAAGTTGTGCAACAGCAAGAAGAATGTATTGTATTTAGAAAGTTAGATTTTCTAGAGAAAAATGTGGTTGTGGCGGTCACGGACTATCACGCTAGCACAATATATTTTAAGAAATGCTATGTTTGAGATGCATAACTATGATACTAGTGCCTGGTGCTTAATTCTATTTTCGGCATGGTATAATATATTTTATGGGGGTGAAATGAGTGGTCGAATTACTTATTATCAATTTCATCACTTTTTTTGTGGATCATTCTACGGTTCCCTTGAGGGTATTTACCTTGGACACATGACAATCAAATGAGAAACAAAGTATGGCATTGTAAAAAAAAAAAAATGTTAAACTAATTAGTTGTGTCCCTTGGGTTGTTACCACTTTGTGGTTATTCACCCACTTTTTTATTTCATTCAAATATGCCACTTATTGAGGAGAAGTGTTCGATCATTATTATAACATTAGTTCTTTTTTTTTTTCTCATTTCTCGGGATATAATCCATTAATTTTTTTGACATATTTTTTTTTCTAGAAAAAGATACTTTCATTGCTGAATTAAGAAGTACATACAAAAATATCTTAGTACAACAGTTTTTTAGTAAAAATGTGAGGGACAAAAAAATGCACTCATGCAATTTTTCAATATCTTAACACTCTAGTTTGCTTCAAGTTTTATCAAATATAACACTTGCTTCAAGTGTTATCCCAATATGCAATAAACATATTAGTAATAACATTCATTATTTCAACACTAAACATAAGAAGCGGAAAGCAATCAAGAACTCCTCTATTTAACTTCTAAAAAATGCAATGGTTGCCATTATAAATGACATGTATGTTGAATGACACTAAAGCTCTACCTTTGCACTGCAATATGAAATTGCTTTTAATAAGTTAAACTTACTACTATTGCCTTTTTAGAACTTAAATGGAGAGAACATCTCAAGTTAAAAAGCTATTTAAAGTGATTATATTTATAATATTTAATATTCACTTAACTTATATATCAATCAAAATCATACACTTTAATAGACCGAAGAAGCACTATTGAAATTAATTTTTATAAAAAGTACTTTTTATTTATTTATTTTTCTTTTTTAGGATGATTGTGAGAAAATTCATAAAAAAATCAGTAACTTTATAAAAATATATTATTCGTATGATTATCATAAGTAGATAGAATATTAAATTTCAAATGATATTAGCTCTAAAAAACAAGTAAAACTAAAAATAAAATCATTTTTTAAAAATGAATAGGGCTTTACTTTTGCTACCAACCTTTAATGCTGAAAAAGATTGGCATTACTAATAAATCTATTGCACAGCCGCATGGCACTAGAAAATGTTTTATTGATCCAAGAAATATTAAAAAAACAGACACTTGAATCAAATTAGCTACACAAAGTGAAAAAGAAACATTAAAATAAGCATTAGGAGAAAAACCAAAGAATTCTCTGAGAAGTTATGTCTACGGGGAAAAAAAAGCAACTAATGTCATAGAAATGATTGTACTCTGTTTCCAGAAATGTGGAAATGTCCTATTTGGAACAAATAAAATTCTTGGGAGATATATGCACAGTTATAATAGAACTGGAGATAAAATTAAGTAATTTTACCTATCTTATACCATGACACGTTGCTTTTCATTTCGTTGTCATGTCTCTAAGTAGGTGCCTTCAAGGGAACTGTAGAACGACCCCTTTTCTGTACAAAATTAATATCATTTGAAAAACTAATAATCTATTCACTTGAATTGTTGTTTTCTTCCAAAACTATTAATTTTTATAAATTTTTTCATTACTCAGATTTAAAAAATAAAAAATGATAAAAATACTTATGTTTGCAAGAATTGTTTTAGAAGTTGTTTTTTAGCTTACTAAAGTGCATGACATACATTGCATATTTATAAAGCTTATTTGGGCTTAAGGCAATTCTGCAAGTTTGGTTCAATAGTAATTGCGCTGCTTGAGATTTTGTCTGGTACAAGTTTGATTCGCAAGCTATCTCAAGCAGCTTTAATCTTCTTTTTCAACTTTTTCTTACTTCTTTTATTTTTTTGCTTCCACCTTTTTTTTTCAAGTATTTTTTTTTTGACGTTTGACCTTTTGTTTCTATTTAACTGTTTTTTTGTGCTTTTGCTATTCTTTTCTAATTTCCTCTCTTTTTTTTTTTTTGCGTCCAGGCTTTTTCTTTTCTTTTCTTTTTTTGCATTTTATTCCCTTTTTTTGTAACTGTTTTTTCGTCTTACTGCACTTTTTGCCTTTCATCATCTTTTTCTATTTAACTTTTTGGTCTTACCCGTTTCCTTCTTTCATTTTTTTCCTGTTATTTTTGTTTTTATTTCCTATTTAACTTTTTTTTCCAATTTTATTCCTTTTTTATTCTTAAGATCCATACCAAGAACAACACATAAAAAGAATAAATTAATAACATTAATTGAACATATTGAAAAGTACCTACTAATAACATTAAAAGAACAAATTGATCTCATTAAAAGAATATATTAAAAGACCAGATTGATAACATTGAAAGACCAGAATGATAACACTAAAAGAACATATTAGTAACATTAAAAGAACAATTTTTTTTTGTTCTTTTTCAATTCCAACAATTTTTTTTCTTTTTTAGTTCCTACGTGTTTGTTATTTTTTCAGTTCATGTTTGTTGCTAGATGAACTTGATATTTGTTCTTTTATTAGTAGCGATATGTTCTTTTATAGTATGTGTTTGGTCTTTTATTGGTTCATAGTTGTTTATTTAAATGACCTAATTGTTTGTTCTTTTATTAGTAGCTATTTGTATTTTTATCAGTAAGAATTTTTTTTATTAGTTCTTGCTTGTTCTTTAGAGAAAATAATTTTTTTATTCTTTTAATATTATTTGTAAATGTCTATTCTTTTGTTAGTTCATATTTGTTCCTTTAGATAAACTTTATATTTGTTCTTTTATTAGTATCTTTTTATTTTTTTTATTTGTATGTGTTTGTTCTTCTATCTTTTTCTTTTAGATGAACTTATTGTTTATTTATTAATAACAATTCGTTCTTTTATCAGTTCCTACTTGTTCTTTTAGAGAAAAAAAATTATTCTCTTAATACTAGTTATTTTTTCTTTTATTAGTTGCTCTTTATTCTTTTATGAGTAGATATTTGTTCTTTTATTAGTTCATGTTTGTTCCTTTAGATGAATTTCATATTTATTCTTTTATTAGTATCTTTTTGTTCTTTTATTTATATATATATATTTGTTCCGTTATCAATTTCTTTTAGATGAACTTATTGTTTATTTTTTTATTATTAACAATTTATTTTTTTATTTGTTCCTGCTTATTCTTTAGGGAAAATAATTTTTTATTTTCTTAATACTAGTTGTTTATTCTTTTATTGGGTAAAATTTATCGAGGGTACCTATGTGTTTTTTTTTTATCCTAATTGGGTATCCTACCTTCAAGTTGTCCTAATGAGGTACCGTATCTCTTATCGTGTGTCCTATCTAAGTACTTTCTGTTAACTTCAGAGTTATGTTTAACGGAAAATGCTGATGTGGCATAAAAAATATTAACATAAATCATAAAATAACACTTGTGGTCCTTTAATTTTTTTCTATCAACAATTCTAAACCTTAACATTTTAAATCTAACCCTCGGTCTCTAGTTTCTCTGTTTCATTGCCGCTACACCTCGCTTGTTGCCACTGCCGTTGTTGCTCGATCCTTGCTCGTCATCACCACCGTCGTTGCTGCTCTATCCTCACTTGTCGCCGCCGTTGCTGTTGCTTGATCCTCACTCATCACTGCCACGTGCCGCTACTAGTTCGTTGCTCCTCACTCGCCATCAGTGCTTATCAGAACCACCTCATCTTCACCTCAGACCATTGTTCGCGCATCCAATGCTCAAGCCTAGCCACATTCTCTGAAAGGCTACCAATCATGCATCTAAAGCCCAATCGTGCCTACGAATTAGATGAAGACAAATAAGACAATTAGATGAAGAAACAAAAAAAGACAGAAGACAATTAGACTAAGCAATTCGAATCAATTAAAGCTAATCAGTGATTCAAATTAGATGATGAGGACCAGCAATTCGAATCATACGAAGCAGACTAGTGATTAGAAGATCATTGATTCATTTCCTCGTCGTCGTCATATCTATCGTCATCTTTGTAACCTCCGTCACTAAGGTCATCGCTTCTCCCATGTCACCAACCAACTCTACCCAAATTTCATTTTTATTTTTCTTTTGATTTTGTTTCTGAGTTCTTACTTTTGTTCTAATTTCATTTCTCCAATTTCAATTTTGTTTCCCTTATTCTTGTTTATCGGTTTTCCAGATTATTTGGTTTGATTTAAAAGCATTTTAGTAGTTATGGGGGGTTTTTATAATTTTCCCAAAAATTAAAAACCACACATATTATTTTACAAGTTATTCTAATATTTTTTATGTCACGTTAGTATTTTTCATCAGACATAGCTCTGAAATTAAAGGAAAGTACGTAGATAGGACACACTATAAGATGTAAGGTACCTCGCTAGAATAACTTGAAGTAGGGTACTCAATTAGAACAAAAAAAAAAACTAAGGTACTCTCGATGGATTTTACTCTTCTTTTATTAGTAGCTCATTGTTCTTTTATTAGTATTTGTTTGTTTTTTTTATAGTTCATATTTGTTACTTAAGATAAACTTGATATTTTTTTTATTAGAATCGTTTTGTTTTTTTATTTGTGTGTGTTTGTTCTTTTATCAATTTCTTTTAGATTAACTTATTATTTTTTCTTTTATTAGTAATAATTTTTTTTATCAGTTCTTACTTAAACAATGAAAGAGAGTTTATTTACATTGTTTTGTTTCAAAATTAATATAAGAGAACATTTATATCATGAATCCACGTAAAAAAAAGATAGAAATAGTAAAAAATAAACAATAAAAAATGGAAAAGGTAGACATATGACTTAAAAGAATAAGAAGAAATAAGAATAATATAATAAATTTAAGAAAAAAAGGTAGAAAATTCTTTTAAGAAAATAAGGAATAAAACTTGAAATAAAACAATAGATAAAACTAAATAAAGCAAACAAAAAAAATGAAGAAAAAAGAAAGAAAGAAAGAAATAGAAGAATAAGGATGAAAAAAAAAGGGAAAACGAAAATTAAAATAAAAATGAAAAGGAGAATCGCTGGGATTCGATTCTTTGCCCAGCTTCCCCCAAAATAAGCATACCAGCCACGTTACCCAACCCAATCGGTTGTCGTGCGCTCGCGGAAAACCCAAAAGTCTAAGCGGTTTCACGAGGGCAGTGCCAGTTCACCGACCTGATAAGTCGTTAACCGCTGTGTCTCTGGAAGCAACTGACATGGTTCCATCAAGCCTCCTATATTCAATTGAACAATTTTTAAGGCCTGCTTCAAATAAATCCAACATTCTCGTCCATTGGGAAAACACAATGGCTTTGCCCCCAATAACCTTCCCAGAACCTTTCAAGGTCTCACATGTTTCCATCCTCTGCTTGCCAGGACTACCATTATATCCACCAGTGTGGAAGCCTGAAGAATTTTCACCAGCATTGATTGATGTATGATCTTGAGGTTGTGACAAGGATTGCAGGACCTGAAGAGCTGCCCTAATTTTTGCAGAATCATAAGATTTAATTGCAGAACAAGGCCCAACAGGCTCACTATCAACAGAAACCGAATCTTCAGGGTAACTGTCTCGAACTTGGTTGTCAGAAAGAGAAACCTCTAATGTGGCTTTTGAAAAAACAGAAGAAAGACTAAGTTGAACTTTGCAATTAACAGCAGGGCACTGTTTGTCATCACCCATAAGATGTTCCGAGATACACTGGTTGCAAAAGACATGACCACATATGGAAACAACAGCGTCTTCTGGTGGATCCTAAGGAAGAAAAGAAAAGCAGTAGACTCTGTAAAATCATAGTACTGGAAAATAAAAACTTGGACAGCGCTCTTATAAATTTTAGATCAATACAAGTGTGACATTCAAAAATTTGTCCCCACTATTGCAAGTTTGTTATTGCTCTTAACTTTTGATGAAAGTCAGGCATCCAAAAGTTGATAAACACTAATATAATTTTGACCACAATTCAGCATGTTCATGTGTGCGTTTTGAATCAACTGGCCAGAGTTCATTGTTCACAGAAAACCTCCATCTGAAACTATGCAAAGCACAAATAATCCTCAGATTCAATGATAGATTTTTCTTTTTTTTTTTCTTTCTTTTTTTGGCACTGAAGGTTCAATGAATGACAATAATTATACCAAGTCAACACAATCTATGATCATACAGTACTAAGACATATGCAGAAGAATGAACAGAGAGTAGCAGAAACAATTTGAGATTTGGACTCTCTCCGACTCTAAAGTTGCACAAGTTTTGTAACTCATACTCATTAAATTCTGTTGATTAAAGAAAGGAGCTAAAGAAAGCATATTTAAAGAGGGCCAAATCACTTGAATCATGAATAGAAGTCCAACATTCATTAGTAAGTAGGCCAGAGGAAAGGTGAGAGCATACACTGCAGATCCTACAGAGTGCCAAAGAAGCTTTTAAACATCTCAAGAGACGTATCTGCTTCTTACGAGGAATCTTTTTTGCTGTAAGAACTGAAGAACTGAATAAAGGGTTGGATTCAGAACCATTTACAAGAGCAGGGTGATCACATGCTTGGCGCAAACGTAAGAGCATTAATAATATGTTAACATAATTCTGTTTGACAGTCCCCGCAGCAGCATACTCCTTAAAATGTAAAAACCACCAAGAGTCAGAGCATTAGTTAAGAATATGGGGCCAAAAAAGATAATTTTACAAAGAAACAGTCAATTCAAATTATAAATGATTTAATCCTTACTTTAAACTGAGCAGAAGTTTCACTCTCTAATCTTGTATAGAATTCTCTTTCCTCCTTTGAAAATTCAACTTTCTTCAGCTCTACAACTTTGGGTGGTAAGGAAATAATTGGTTTTCCATCAAGAAAAGTTCCTGGAGAAATAACAGAAATGTGGTTATCACGAGCAACTCTAGTTTGTTCTGCATCAAAACACTAGCAGAGAAAATTCAACAATGGAAGTTGAATTTAAAACCAACTAGGACAGACATATTCAGTTGGAAGTATCAAGAAGAAAGCATGTACATTCTTACCTTTGGTGCGGCGTAGCATTATGAGCTTCAAGATGGCCCGCAGTCTCATATACCCTTTTGAAGGGTTTCGGCTTATTTCATTCTTTATTCTTGCACAAAATTCTTTATAAGTAGCATAGCGGTCACATCTGAGAAATCTGAAGTAGCTGTAGAGGTCATCAACTGCATTTTGAATGGGAGTTCCAGATAAACACCATCTTCGTTTGGCACGGAGGCCCCAACAGGCTCTAGCAACCTGAGTTCTATGATTCTTGATGCTTTGTGCTTCATCCAGAACAACCCTAAACCAAGCAACTTTGGCAAGGGGCCCACAAACTGACTCAAGTAGCAAGCTGTCTACTCCCTTCCTGTGTTTTGCCCCTCTCTTGTCAGAACAGGGAAGAGACTTTCTTTTCTTGCCTGACAGTACACCCATTTGTGGAGTATCATCACCTTCTGACCTTTCTTTTTCGTCACCATCTCCATCAGCAGAAGGCTGCTTTGGAAACTCCATACTGACAATGGCATATGTTGTAAGGACGACATTGTATTTGGCCAATTCATCTGGATCCTTCGTCCGACTTTTCCCATGGTAAACTAGAACAGAGAGATTTGCTTTACTAGTTACCTTATTTCCCAGTTCATCAGCCCATTGCCTCAGTAAACTTGTTGGACAGACAATAAGAGTTCCAGCAGCAGGTCTTCCCTTTGCTTGCCCCAATGGACATGGTCTTTGAATTGAACATTCATTCACTTGCTTTTCATCTGACTCTTGATTTCCTTTTGACCATTGATCTCCATCACCTTTATTGTCATCATTGCCGTTGTCATCATCATCATCCAGGTTCAGAGTTTCTGATGCCACCTTTCTAACATCCTCTGCACATGCTCTTACAGATGGGGGTCTTTCCTTCAGAATTAGTGCAATAGTTGATACAGTTTTCCCCAAGCCCTGCAGAAGAACAAAAGGAAGATATTTATATGCTGCCTAATCATGGTAGCAATGAAGTATCAACATCAGAACTTACCTGATCATCTGCAAGAATTCCCCCTGAACAGTACAAGTTAGCTGTCTCCTGACTGATCATCCATGACAAGGCAATACGCTGCACATAATAGTTAACAACTTAGATAGAAGAAGAAACACAGATTGACAGGATAACACTGAGAGCACCTGGCTACCAACCGGACACATTTACACAGATAAGCTTAAAGAAACACAGATGATTGACCTTTTCCCCGATCAACAATAAGGGCACACAAGAGTCCACAAACATAGTGTGGTTAGTAGCATGAACGATATGGGAATGTGCTAATTGACATGATCAAAATGTAATATTGAAACCATACATTTTACGAGGACCACAAACCACACTTAAACATTTTTTGCAAAAATTAAATTTTTCTATTAATTTTCTTTTTTCAGACTGGGTAAGGAAAAAATTCATAAAAAATAATTCCTTTGTAAAAAAATATATATAGTATATGATATAAGTGATTATTAGATAAAAAGAGTATCAGCTTTCAAATCACATAGATTCTTAGCAAAAAAAACAAAAAGAGAAAAAGCAAAACTTACAATAAGTGATTTCTTTAAGTGGTTAATTTTAGTAAGTCGAATGCAGCCTTAAGCATATTCTAATAATCTAATATAGCTGGTATACCTTCCAAGGAAATCCTGTTAATACTTCCTCAAACACACAAACTACTTGTATCAGCCAATCCCCGATAATAACTACCTGTATCAGCCAATCCAAACACCTCATATTTAGATCATTTCAAGTAGAATTTGAGAGGAACCCTGCTCATATGTATGTGCAGACCATTCCCCTCCCATAAAACTTCCATAGGGCCTGAAATTCTCTGAATTAAAATGAAGAAATGAAGAAGAAGAGACCTGATGTCTCAAAAGAGGCACTGCCAAGACTCCTTCTGGTGGAGTAGCTTCAGACTTTCGCTGAGAAAAATCCTGGATGCACACGACCTTGAATTCAGTATGAACAACCACATACTTTAAGCTCATCAGAGTTACAGACCAAACAAGTCATAATCTTGAACTTAATTTGTAGTGTATCGTGTCACTGAAACACTAGACCACAATCTATTTTACTCGTGTAAGTTATAAACACATGAAAAACTAATTTCGATAACCAGAGTCTGATGAAGAATGCAATCATAAGAATTAATTCCATTACATTATTAGAATGGCCTAGGACTGTAGATTATTATTCTGGGTCAATTCTATACATGTCTACACTTACTATTAAGTTCTTAGGAGAAGTCTAGCCTAATTTTTTCTGTTGGAAATTGCAGAACTTTTTTAGGAATATCTTTTAAGTCTATTTAGGGTTCACTTGCTGTTTAGGAATTACTTAACAACTTAAAGTATAGTTCTCCAGGTCCTATAATTTTGAGTCGTATTAGGAATAGGTTTTCTTAACCTAGAAGACATAGTGTGAAAATCAGAAATGACAATCATATTCTATGTAACTGTATCCCTTTTCTCTGTATATTATTCATCCAAAAATGTCTTTATATACAAGGGCAAGAAACACTAATTGATAGGTAGGATAGAACTCTAGTCGGACTCGGACTAAGAGTCCAAAAACAAGACGCAATAGAAGTTGAAAAGGACACAACACCATCCACCGTCATTTAATAGCCCCCGTCAAGCTGGAGCATGGAGAAATGAAGTGCCCAGCTTGCTTCGTAGGTGACAGAAATCTTCAGAGCTGAGTGCTTTAGTGAGGATATCGGCTGGCTGATTTTTGAAGGGAATGTAGCATGTCTGGAGTTCCTCTGACTGAATTTTCTCCCGAGTGAAATGGCAGTCAATTTCTATGTGTTTGGTACGTTCATGGTACACTGGATTGGATGCTATGTGCATGGTCGCACGATTATCACAGTATAGTTCCATCGGTTGTGCATGAAAGATACTAAGATCCTTGAGGAGCGCCTTCAACCAAACAAGTTCACTAGTTCCGGAGGCCATAGCCCGGTATTCGGCTTCTGCTGAAGAGCGACTGACAGTAGGCTACTTCTTTGTCCGCCATGAAAGGGGGGCTGTGCCAAGGCTAGTATAATAGCCGGTGACTGATCGTCGAGTGATGGGACATGCTGCCCAATCGGAGTCACAATATGCTTTCAGCTGTTAGTCATTGTGCCGAGGGAACATCAAGCCTTGACCAGGTGTGCCCTTTATGTAGCGTAGAACTCTCATGGCAGCTGAATGATTATCACTTGTGGGAGAATGCATGTGTTGGCTTAGGATGTTTACGGCATATGAAATGTCGGGCCGAGTAACACTCAAGTATAACAATCCCCTAACTAACCTGTGATATGAGGTGGGGTCGTCTAAAGCTGTGCCAGAGGACACTCCAAGGTTGTGACGTTGAGGTATAGGAGTTGTGACTGGTTTTGCTTATGTGTAACCTGCATCGGCAAGGATGTCTAAAGCATACTTCCGTTGGCTCACGAAGGGCCCTTTTGTTCCATGCGCTATCTCGAGGCCGAGGAAGTATTTTAGCTTTCTAAGGTCCTTGAGGTGGAAACGACGATTAAGAAAATCCTTTAGCTTTTGGCATTCTTGTAGATTGTCACCGGCGACTAGCATGTCGTCTACATGTACAAGGATGGCAAGGATGGCCATCACGATTTCTTGTAAAAAGCGACGTATCTACCTATGATTGAAGGAATCCATAATCTTGGAGAGCAGATGAAAGCTTCGCGAACCATTCCCTCGAAGCTTGCTTCAAACCGTATAGGGACTTCTTCAACTTGCATACTCTAGTGTCATCCTTAGTGAGATAGCCCAGAGGTGCATGCATGTAGATTTCTTCGTATAGGTCCCCATGAAGGAAAGCATTTTGTACATCAAGTTGATGCAAACTCCAACCTTTGATGGTTGCAATCGCAAGAAGACATCGAACACTAGTCAATTTTGCTACTGGAGCGAAGGTTTTTGTGTAGTCCAATCCCTCAATTTGTGCATATCCCTTTGCCACCAATCTTGCCTTATATCGTTCTATGTTTCCATCTGATCTTCGATTTATCTTATACACCTATTTGCATCCAACGGTTCGCTTTCCTTTTGGCAAATTAACGAGCTCCCATGTGTTGTTCTTCTCCAATGCATCTATTTCAAATTTCATGGCATCCCTCCAATTTGAATCTTGCTAAGCAATTGAGTACGAAGAGGGCTCTTTATCGTTTAATATTGATGTAAGAAAAGAACAATGGTCGAAGGCAAAAGGCTTGTTAGAGATAGGAGGACAAAGGGTATGGCGTACCTCAAAGTGATTGAGTTGAAGTGGGTCTTCCGGGCAGGTTGCACTCGTAGTCTCTTAGAAATGCTGGTGTGGTTTTTGTCCGTGTGCTTAACCGGGGCTCCATGATATGTTCCTGGTGTTCTTGTTGAACATTTTCATCAGTGGGCTCTCGCTCAATGGTCATAATAGTGTCATCACATTGCACTTGTGCATCATTTTCAACACATTCATCAAATACAAGCAGTGTATCATCAATGGGAGGAAAGACAGGTCTGCTTGGGTTGTTGTCCCTTGGGAAGCGTTAATCACCTAGGTTGTAGGGAAAAATGGTTTCGTGGAACACAATGTCACGGCTCACAAAAAATTTCTGGGCACCAATATCATATACCCTGTAACCTTTTTGGCTCATAGGATATCCTAAAAAAATACATGGCTTGGCTCGTGGTTGGAACTTATCTTTAGGTTGCAGGGGATTTATGGCATAGCAAAGGCACCCAAAAACTCTAAGGTGATCGTACTTCGGCTGCTTCCCATAAAGTACTTCATATGGAGTCTTGTTCTTTAGTTTCGTGATGGGTAGTCTATTGATCAAGTAGGTCATGGTCATAATGCATTCCCTCCAAAATTTAATGGGTAGGTTAGCTTGGAACCTCAGAGCCCTAGCAGTATTAAGGATATCTCGATGTTTCCTTTCTGCTACCCCATTTTGTTGTGGTGTTCCTGGGCAACTGGTTTCACTCAAAATTCCTTGTTTGTGAAAAAATGTGCACATTGCCCTTTCTACTAGTTCGGGAGCGTTGTCACTCCTTACCCTTTTAATGTTTACGTGGAACTGATTTCTGACCATGGTGTGGAAAATCTCGAACATTGCCTCTGCTTGACTTTTGTGCTTAAGGAGGTATGTCTATATTGACCTAGTACAATCATCCACTAATGTGAGAAAGTAATGTGCTCTATGTGTTGAAGGTGTTTGATAAGGACCCCAAATATCCATATGGATCAACTCAAAAGGGTTCTCAGAAATATGATTGCTGGAATTAAAAGGGAGTCTTGATGTTTTAGCTAAAGGACAAATGGAACATTCCTTACAAATCTCTTTAGAAACATCCACATCAGGGATTCCTACTATCTGTTCATACGAAGGGTGTCCGAGTTTTTTATGCCAGAGGTCCGCTTTTCCTGATATGTGAGCAACTTCGACTTCTCTTCCTCTTCTGAGCATGTGCAGCCCCTCAGCCCGTTTTCTTCTTTACCCACTCCAATCAATCTCTTCGAGGTTTGGTCCTGTAAAAGGCAAAAATGGGGAAAAAACACAGCAACACAATTGTTGTCTTGTGTTAGTTTACTGATAGATACGGGGTTGCAATTAAAATCTAGTGCATGTAAAACATCTTGCAATTCTAAACTTTGGTTTAGGTGCATGGTGCTTGATTCATGCACAATCTTTTGTGTTCCGTCGAGTAGGTAAATGACTTGGTTTATGTGACTTTGGGTTTTAGTAAAAAGATTGGCTTGGTGAGATGTATGGTGTGTGGCTCCAGGATCCAAGTAGGAAGGGAAGATTGTTCTTTCTTACCAGTAAAATTAGCAATAGAAGAACCTTTCTCCTTACTGAAAAGCTCAAGCAATTGCTCATACTCTTCCACTGAGAGGCCTTGAACTTGCGAATATGAAGTTGCCGTATTCTGGGCTCCCTTATTGGTGCTTACATTTGCAGTAAACTTCTTCGGCTTTGCTCTTCCCTTGGGCAGTCTATCTTCTGGATAACCAATCACCTTCCAGCATTCACTTTCAACATGTCCTATCTTGTTACAATGCTCACAACGGAGTTTCGATCTATCACCCATCCAATCTTCTGGATAACCAATCACCTTCCAGCATTCACTTTCAACGTGTCCTATTGCAGTGCTCACAACGGAGCTTCGATTTATCACCTCACCCATCATTGTTTTTGGGCAGTGTAAAAGGTGGTCGAACAGCAAATGCACCTACCTGCTCCATTCTCATCGTCTCCATTAGGCTGAGCTGTTTCTCCTCTGCTACAACCATGGCGTAAGCTCTGTTCAGTGTCGGCAATGGTTCTGTCACAAGGATCTGAGACCTGATGGTTCGAAACTTTATGTCTAACCCCATCAAAAAGTGATGGACTCGTTCCTTTTCCTTCTCAATGCCCCATTCTTTACTAGCCTTACAGGTACAATTCGGGATTGGAGATAAAGCTCCCAGTTCGTCCCAGATGCCTTTCAACCTTGAAAAATACGCAACTACTGTCAAGCTGTCTTGCTTGGTCATCACCAGATTTCTTCTTAATTCATGAGTGCGCGGTTCGTTTGTGTGCCCATGCCTCTCTTCTAGATCAAGCCATAGATCGAGAACCGTCTCATGGTAGGCTATTGAGTCGTGTAGAGTGGGGTTAATCGAGTTAACTAGTCAGTTTATCACCATGCCGTCACACTTGCTCCACGCAAGTGTTTCCAGAGAGTTGCCCTCTGGTTTCAGTAAAGTTCCATCAACAAAAGGAACTTTGTTCTTACTTCTCAGAACATTGAGAATTGCTCGTCGCCATTTTGAGTAGTTGTCTCCGTCCAATGGTGCCGAGACCAGCGACACACAAGAACACTAGTACGAATCCTGAAACAACATCGCCGCCGTAGCGTTTCCGCCTGTTACCATGGCTCTGTTTCGATCATGAAGATGGCTTCCTCCATCGATCCCCATCGGATGTGAGTCTCCGTTGTTCGGCATGCTTAATCAGAGGAAGTACCCAAGAACGTATGCATACGCTCTGATACCATGTGAAAAATCAGAAATGACAATCATATTCTATGTAATTGTATCCCTTTTCTCTGTATATTATTCATCCAAAAATGTCTGTATATACAAGGGCAAGAAACACTAATTAATACGCAGGATAGAACTCTAGTCGGACTCGGACTAAAAGTCCAAAAACAAGACGCAATAGAAGTTGAAAAGAAATAGGACACAACACCATCCACCGTCATTTAATACATAGGGCTTCTAAAGCTCAATATATGTGTGTTGCTTCAATGATATTACAATAGGTTATTTCAGAAAAGCTGACAGCTTTACACTTTCTTTGGATTGCGCGATGCAATCTAGACACCAGGTATATGATGCTTAGGGGGCCTGGGCTTGGGTGTGACATCCAAGGTCTTTTTTATCCTTTTTTTTTCTCTATTTTGTTTATTCCCAGCGTTTCTTAACCCTATGCGGCTTTCCTAAACCCTAGCTTCCATCCCTGCCACATATTCCTTTTTTCTCCCCCACATCACAGTCTCTTGCACCACCCAGAAAGAAGTAACATGGCTGTTCTAAATTTTACATATTTAGTGATGAAAAGAAACATAAAATTGCACTCAAAGGCACCAATATATGTAGGGCTTACATGATGCTATGATGTTTCCAAATGATAAAAACTAGGCATTTTACAATCAAACAAAGAAGAATACTAATGAAAAGCACTGACCTGAATCAAACAAATAAATATTTGTATATTTATTTTTTTATATAAACTTGATGTTTGTTCTTTTATTAATAGCTATTTATTCTTTTATCAGTTCATATTTGTTATTCTAGATGAACTAGTTACTTATTCATTTATTATTAGTTATTTGTATTCTTACCAACTGCAGTATGTTCTCTTTGAAGTTCATTTTTTAGTTCTTGCTTAAATATGGGAAAAAAGAGTTTACAGTGTCTTATTTTAAATTTAATGTATGGGAGTATTTATATCATGAATTCATCTAAAAAAAGACAACAATAGTGAAAAATAAAGGATACAAAATGAAAAAAGGTTGATAGACGCCAAAAAAAATTGAGAAAAAAAGTAGATAAATTATTCTTATGTCAATATCTAATTTTTTTTTACTAATACTTGTATCTATTTGTTCTGTTTTAGGAATCATCTGTTCTTTTACTAGCAAGTGTTTGTTCTTTTAGCTCAACTAGATAGTTATTTATTATTTTGTTAGTTAAAAATCTTGAAACAAAAACAAATGAAGAAAAAATAGATAAATTTGGAGAAAAAAAAACTATATAAGTAATAAAATATGAAATAGAAGTGACAAGAAAAATGTAAATAAATTAGAAAATAAAAGAAAAGGAATAAAATTGAAAAAAATAACAGAAAAAACTGATAATAATATAAAAATGATTTAAAAAAGGAATAAATGGAAAAAGATGGGAAAAAACCAAAAAAAATTGGAAAGGCAACACAAATTAAGGCCAGACAAAATAGAAGGTAAAATCAATTTTTTTGTCAGATTTTCTTATAAAATTAGAATTAAGAAAGCTATTCTTCTAACTTCTAAGCACTTGCAACAACAAAGCTGGTTTTCGGTTAATGTTTGTGAAATTAACTAATTTGTTTTTGGTGTCGTGAACTTTGTGGTATATAAATATTGTGCAATAAACCATGATATATCATGGAAAATTATCAAAACATATATAATTGAGAGCTTGCATGAATCAATTCATGGAAAAATATTGTCCGGTGCCTCAATATTTTGTATTGTATTATGATATTCCCAAGTTTGTTTGCTAGCCTTTCGAACCCTCAGCCTCATGATAATGGATTAAGACATCCAGCCACTAGGCCGAGAGGCAGGTAGGTAGGCTCCCAAGTTTGTGGCACCAGGGTTAACATGTTCTATGGTTGTGAGTTTAGCTAAAACCTATGGACCCCTTCTAAAGAAACAATCCAAGATCTGTCAAAGGTGCGACTTTTGAAAGAAATGCAAAAATTCGAGTGGACGGGTTAAAGGTACGAGTAATTATACTTTTACGTGAAAAACATGCACTACAGGGCAGTTTTATTTATTTATTTATTTTTACAACGGATAGTTTATTTCAATTAAAAGTAAGTTAAACTATATTTTATAAACTAATAATGATATAAGACTCTAAAGGACAATAAAAATATAAAAATGGCCACAAAAAGATTAACCGTTCTTATAATACTAAATAAAGAAAAGAAAATCGGATCAAACAAACATTCTAGATAAGTTAGAGTAAATATAAAGTACAAAATTCACAAATAACTAGAATAAATTCTAGGCCAAACCGACAATAACCAAGCCATAGAAGAACTAATCAGGTATTAGACGCCTGAACAAGACTATCTATAAAAATAAAAATATTACCTATAAAACATTAAAAAAAATAAAAATTAAATTTTTTTTATGCAATCGTCTCCATATCTATTGCCAAGTATGAGGACACCCCAGTAACACTGAAATTCCAATGAATGAAAAAAACTTAGACTCATCATTGCTTGTTTTCAATTAAAGATCTATGCTACAAGAGACTCGAATCACTCTTGAATACCAATTAAGTAATAAAAAAGATTGAAAGAGAACCAGTCAGTCAGACTGAAGTCCGGGTTTGGAAAAAAATGATAGAGAAGAATGGTGAAGACGATAGAAGGGAATGGGTTTGAGGAGAGGAGGAGTGTTGGTCAACTAGAGTTAGGAATTAATCGACTATGGTTTTTACTACAAGACAATTTAGATTCAAGTTGAATTTTATTCAATTATCACTATATTCTAAAACCAGCTCAATGGTGCAGTTAATGAATAGTATTGCTTATTTTTTATTTTTTTTTTCTTTTTTCTTTTTTGCTTTTTCCCAAGCACACATCACTCTTCTTAAAGCTTGGTTCCCTTTTCGCAATGTAATCTCCTTTTTTAAGGCCAACTTTGATATTTCTCAGTTTTAGTCTGTTTTACCTTTTTTTTTTTTTGTTTAAACAAGTTTTTAGTCCATGAATTTCTAATCGGTCCTATTTTAGTCCCTAAGCTCAATACATATGGCATTTGGCTATTAACTTAATAACTACTTAACTAGATTCTTTCTATTTATTTTCTTGATCCCTAAACTTCTTTTTGTTATTTTTCATGTACTATCTTCTAAAGTAAATTACTCCTTACTACCTATAATACTTCCATCTTATCTATTAATGCTGAAACTTTGCTTTGACTTTTATGTCAATGCTTAAACATCTATGCGTGAAGTTTTTTTATCTTTTTTGTTTTTTCTTTTTCCTAGGTTAGGTTATGGTCTCCTTTTTCCTTTATAAATTTAATGGTTAAACCGTAAATTGATTAACATAAATCAAATATAATTTTTTTATTCAATCATACATTTTCGTTATTGATAATTGACTTTTGTAGCCTGAGTTATTTACTTCAAAAGATCTATGGTTTAATAAAATAAATTTCTCCATAATTGTTAAAATTAAAAGTGAATTTTTCTAAATAAATTTCTCGTCAACATTAAAAGTTGGAGTCTAAGTTGATAATAGATGAAATTTTTTTAATGAATTATTTTTCAATAACAAAAAATATACATCATTTCAAGACACATATAGTGTTTTGTAGTGTATATTTTAATCATACCTAATCATTTTAATCATAAGAACATAACATAAAAAAACTCAACACAAAATTAAAGCAAAGTAAAATTTTAATTGATTTATAGGTGAGAATTTTTCAGCTATTCATTAATGAAATTTATTTTAATGCTAAACTTATCCACAAAAAATACTTGCTACACTGTGTGGGTCAAAGTTAGGCATCGTAATTTCTAATGAATTTCCTAGTCTGAAATTAGAAAGCAATTAATATAATCTACCCAGCTTATATTTCTAAGACATGGTAATTTACATTTGCCTTGTTAGGAACAGACACAAATAGGCTTGATGGGACATTGTACAAGCTTTTATAGATTGTAAAACTTGGCTAAGTTTTTATAGATTGCAAAACCTGACCATAAGAAATGGACTAAGGATAAGTGTGTTTTTATTCTTGATAGAATAAAGAGAACGCTTAGTGAGTGGAAAAAATACTGTTTGTCTATAGTTGGTAGGGTAGAGCTTACCAAGTCTATCTTAGCAACTATTCCTAATTATTGTATGGAATTAAACTTATTTCCTCCATCCATCATCAATTGAATTGGTAGAATAAATAGAAACTTCATTTAGGGCTCTACCTCTAATAAGATTTGCTGGGACATTGTGACCAGGCCTAAATCCCATGGCGGTTTGGCAGTGGCCTCAGCCAAGGAACTGAATGAGGCCAATCTTACTAAGCTGACTTGCCAACTTATGAAGAATAATAATCAACCTTGAGTCCAAGTTTTTAAAGGTAAGTATGCTTTGAGCCCCACTAATAAATCTGCTTCGAGCCCCACTAATAAATCTGCTTATCTTCTTTGGAAGAACATTAGAAAGTGTTGGAATTGAGTTCTTAATAATACCTACTCAAATGTTGGAAATGGGCTTGATATTAGCTTTTGTTATGATGATTGGTGCCCTGATGGTCCTATGAGAAATCTTATTGCAGGTCCTCTTATTGAACATGAAGGTCAACTTATAGTGGCTGAAGTTATCTCAAACCCTGAGTTTAATTTTTTTGTGTTACCTGCTCAAATTCTTGATGTTATTCATGGGACTTTCATTAGCAATAACCAAGAACTACGAGATGAGATTTCCTGTAAGTTTGTCAAACTTAATATTTTAAGCTTTCAAAGGCCTATTTCAATAAGAAAAAGCTTAATCCCCCTGGGAACAGAATTGATTGAGGGTGGGTTTGGAAGATGAAAACTTACCCTAAAGTTAAAATTTTCATGTGGAAAGTGATTCATGGTAGTTTGTCTGTTAATTCCTATCTTCATCATTTGGGTTTAACTACATCTCAACAACTCAATTAAGTCCAACACCCATTATTGGAAAGTGATTCACAGTAGGTTACTTGTTGATGACTCGAGATGAGACCCACATCTCAACAACCATACTCGGACTCCAAGTCCAGCAACTTGGCAAGGGTAGAGCCAGGATTTTAAGTTGGGGGTCTAAACTTCATTTTGAAAATGTTAGAGAATTAAGAAGTAGATGTATTTCCACATTCCAAAAAGAAAATAACAAAAATAACTTAAAATCTATCAAAATGCTATGTTTATAGGATATACACTTCACACTTCCAAAATAGCAAATAAAACTTATTAAATCTCAATTTTCATCCATATAATGAATCGGTGATCATAAGCTTCAAATCCATATCAAATCACGAGCTTCCCTGTCAATGAAAAATTAGTTATGTTATTACACATGTGCACATATTTGATTAATATCACTTAACAAATAAAAAGATAATACCTAATGCATCTTGAGGTGGCACACCTTTCTTTCAATGCATAAAAATCATTTATTATCTCATCCATTAAAAAGGTCTTAGCAATCTCTTTTTCAATATAAACAATCAAATGATTCTTGATAAAATCCTCATACTACTACGAAATCTTATTTTCATAATTTTCATTACTGAAAAGGCTCGTTCTATTATAGCAATTGAAATAGAAAGAGTCAATATAAAATGAATCAAATTGTCCACCAAAGGATAAATTTTTGACATTCTTGTTTCCTTTAGTCCTCTAAATAATTCAATAATTGTAGATACATTTTTCAATTATGGATGGTGATTAGTGGCGCACGTCAAGCTCATAATGCTGCAGCTGATAGTTCAAATGAATATTTTCTTATTCAATGAAATTTGAAGAATAAAACTCATCAGTCAATTTACATATGTTCTTAATATTAAAAGACTTATATGAATCTTTGGGATCCAAAGCAACGCTAAGAAGAAGAAGCTCCATCATTTGTTTACTAAAGGACTTCTTATGTTTCTCACAAAACATGCATTGGCTAATGCAAAAATTTGTGAAAGAAGTAGAAAAGTTGTACTTTTACATTTCTAACTTTTTAAAACATAATTAATTATTTTTTATTAAGAAAGTAAAATTAATTGTTTGATGTTGAAACTTTTCCTACATTTCTCACACAAATCAACCACATGTATTTATGTGTAATTTAGTGAGATATAGAGAAAAGGGTAAACAGCACCCGTCGTCCCTGAACTAAGACCCATGGTTTGGATTCGTCTTAGAACTACAAAACATTACACCATTTATCCTTTAAATATGAAAATGTTACATCAATTGTCCTACTGTTAATTGGAACCGTTAAAATGGACAGAAAAAAATGTAAAAAACTAATTTTAACCCCTGAAACCTTCAATTTGTTATAGAAACCTTAAAAATTTTATATCTTATAATAAAATCACTGTCTTGTCACGACCTTCACCTTTTCTATGGACGGCGCTGATTTGCCACCATCGCACCCCCCATCTTACTACCGACATCCCACACCACAGCCACCACTGATGATTAATCGATGGACAAAGGGGAACAAAAAGCTAAGACCCTTGAAGCCATAATGCGGCCCTTTTCCTTGTTGATCGTCGTCCTTCATCGTTGTCTTTAGTTGTCATTTCATTGCTATGGAATTAAATACCATGATATACTGCTTACCACAAGTAAGTAGTATGCGGTACAAATATTTTCATATTTTATCATTTTTTTTGCACGAAATACATGGTATATCATGGTATTTCAGGATATTTTACATATTGATAACTTTTTTATGTACATTTTATCTAAAAACTGTGGTACACCACAAATACCATGTGGTACGTACCATGGTATTCTATATTTTGTAAACATGTGTGAGATAATTTTTTGGTCATTTTAAATCAAAATATCATACATAAAATATATAAAATAGTAAAATATAATTAATACACATATTTTAACATAAATATTTACTTTTATTTTTTGGTTACTTTTTCTTTTACTTTTGATTTTTTTTGGTTTTAAAAAATTTATTGTTATTATTAAAATATTGTTTCTTTTTTTCTCTGTTTCAATAAATTAGTTTTTATTGTTGAGTAATATTTATTTTTCTCTATATATAATATTTTTTTATGTTTTTTGTAAAAAAAATATCCTTCATCATATAAATTTTATTTATATTTGATAAATTATGATGAGAAAAATTAGAATACATATAAAGATGTGCAAAAAAATTATTTAATTTATTTCATCTTAAAATGATATTCTGTAACATTTATTTTATTTTTTTGTAAAAAAATAATGATATGCGGTGTGGTATATAATATGATGTGTGGTATACCTAACAGTAATAATATTTAACACATTGTTCGTCACACTCTCCCATTGACTAAGCGTCCTCTTTCATAGTGCTCTCCCGTCGTACTCCGATCTTGCCCATCGTCGTCCTCTATTGTCATTTTCGTTTGATCCCACCTGGACATCTTCATTTAATCACGCTCCAGCATTGTCGTTTCTCTTCAATCGTGCACTGACAAAGGAAGGTGACAATTGAAAATCACCCTCTGCCAAATAAAGATGATCGTGCACCGCTGGAGGGAGACGACCACATACCGTGGGAGGGAGACAACTGCACACTGCTGGAGACGGCCACCGACAATCTAGCAGGAAAAGAGAGGCGGTGGGCTTACAAATGGGAAGGTCGGTTTGGAATCAACAACAATCATGAAGGGCGGAGGGCAATTAGGAGAATGTGGTTTTACTATAAGATATAAAAATTTTGAGATTTCTATGACAAATGGAAGGTTTTCAAGGGTTAAGATTAATTTTTTAAATTTTTTCCGTTCATTTTAGCGTTGCAATTAATAGCAGGATGATTGATGTAACATTTTCATAGTTAAATGATAAATAGTGTAATATTTTGTAATTTCAGGATAAATCTAAAACATTAGTCTTAGTTCAGGGACGACAGGTGCTATTTACCCTAGAAAAAATTATTATCATGTTACATCTATACTTCTTAAAATTATTGTTATGTTTTATAATCAAAAAATTGGGGGCCAGAAGAGAGATAATGTAATTTTTTTGTCTTTATATATATATATATATATATAATTTGCAAAAATTTTGGGGGTGATCAATTTGGTGATGAACGCCAGGAGAGAGAGAGAAGGTCAGGATTTGAAAAACTAAAGAATAGTTTTAAGAGAAAAAAATAAAGATTAGGAGTCTAATTTATTATGCAAGAAAATAAAATGAGGACCATCAATTCAAATTACCTCTTAGCAGGTAAAACTTGACAAAGTGGGACAGCAGCCGTTGGTATTTCAAAATTGTTGGTTGTTGTGACAGGGAGAAGGCACGTAAATCGCCAATGTTGCTATCAACCCGCAAAAATCCAAAGCCTTCGTGCCTTGCCGATGGATAACTTCCGACAAAGAACCCTCCATGAAAACTGGCCAACGTAAGCCGAAAATCATGACTACAGATAACAGATGCCATGCACGTTTCACGTTTCTGTAGGATAGATTTGTTCTTTTAGTCCCTAAACCGTGGTTCTTACGACGTTCTTTGTTCTCAACCTTTAAATCTTTCTAATTTTGATCCTCAATATTTTCAACGTGTTTCATCTTTTATGGAATAACTTAAATGAACCGAAACACAATGTGGATACCTTTTCCGCATATATGGTCAGTAAGTTTGACGCCATATACGCTTAATAAAACAATTTTATACATGAAAAAACAAAAAAAAAATAAAAAGTTTACATTTAATTAGGCGAGTGCCACTATGGCTAATTGTTGTCAACAGAGAAATTTATTCCTCATAATCCACTTTTTTTTTTTATTCAAGGAAAATTGTTGACTACACGTTAGACTCCCGTTGATGACACGATTCCTCAAGTATAACTGAATCCACCAAGAAAAGGACTAAAATGAGATTATTTTATAATGTCAATGACTAAGAAAAATTCAGAGATTGGGACCAAAACAGAACGATAATTATAGGTTAGGGACTAGAGATCCAATTTTTGATGGTGTGAAATCTTATAAATAGGCCTAATACTCACTACCAGTCCTCTCATCAATTATTTCCAACAGCAATTTCATTTTTCTTCCCAGTTATTGAATAAGTTCTCCTAAATAGCTAGAAACTAATTATGGATTATTGGTTGTTGTCGATTGAGTTAAGGACAAAAGTGATCAGGAAATAGAAGTAGTGGAGAGGGACCCTTACTCCTTGGTGAACCCTTCTACTTATGACACTGCATGGCTAGCCATGATCCTGGATCCGGACCAACCGGGTCAACCCATGTTCAAGAACTGCCTCAATTAAGTGCTCCAAAGCCAAATGGAAGATGAGTTTTGGGGCAGGTCCAATGGCCATGGCCTCCCCACCATTGAGTCCCTCCCTGCCACTCTTGCTTGCTTGGTTGTTCTCACCAAGTGGAATGTTGGAAAGGACAAGATTGAAAGACGTACACATACAGTTGCGTGCTAACTAATTAGTTACCATTATACTCTCTTGTTGCTTATTATTTGTTCTTTATTTATTTAATTAATTGATCTATTTATTATGCTATTTCATATCACGTGTTTTTGCTTTTCTTAGACGTAAAAGGGAAATCATTATTGTACTTTTGTTTTGTACATAAAAATTCAAAAAGGATAGGTTTAGTTGGAGGTAGCAATCTTGGTACCTTATTTGTTTTTCGATGGTTGAGCCAGAGTTGGCATTTCTTGGGTCGAACACCGAAAAACTACGTGATGGAACGTATGGAGGTTGCCCTCATTGGTTCCTGATTATTTTTCCAAGTATGATTGAACTTGCATGAAAGGCGGGCCTATACTTGCCCCTCCATGATCACCTGCAAGTGTGGCTAATCGACATCTTCAATAGGAGGCAACAAATACTTGAAATGTTATTTTCTTTCAATATCAGCCTTTCAGTTACTTATATCCGATTTATATATTTTTGTGCACTACCATTATAAGAGGAATGTTTTCAACTGGTGGCTTGATCACTAATTGGTCAATTTTTTGCTTTTTGTCAAACAATTAGAGACCAATTAATGACCGACTGGCGGATAACTTAGTATTCAAGGCCCTAAGATGCTTTTTCACTAAAGATCGGCTGATGCCAATCGAAATTTTACATTTCTGGCTCAAGTGTAAAAATGATAAACTTTCTCTTTCTTTGTTGTAAGGAGGAACTCATTGGGGACCAGTGCCGTCCACTATTATCTTTTCTCGAAACATTATCTTCTTCCTACGAAATAACTAATCAAGTTATAAATACCATAAAAAATGAAATCACTAGTAGTGATGGCTCTTTGTATCAATCACCATATGCAACTACGCGAGCCTTCATGTTCACAGGAAATAGTAAATGCTCACATTTTCTTCAAGCTTTAGTTCAAAGATGTCCAAATGGAGGTAAGCTTCAATTTAATTATACACACACTTAATAATAATAATGCACACATAACTCTAATTATACATCATCAAACCAACCGTTTGATGATAGATGGAGAGGCGACACCGCATATATAAATCTTTTGTGAATTTTTATTGCCATGAGTATTTCAATCATAGCTTTCAAAATTTTCAAGAACAAGATTAGTGATTAACTATATACAATGTGTTTGGGATTGTAGTTCCTCCAACTTATCCACTGGATGAACAGCTAATAAGACTTTGCTTGGTCAATCAAATGCAAAGGTTGGGGCTGGCTCAGCTTTTTACCCACGAGATTGAAACCATTCTATCCCAAGCATACAGGTACATTAATTAGATACATATAATAGTGATCCCCAAGTCTAATTAAGTAATTGACGTAAATTAAGTTTAACTTTCGTAGAAGAATGAGTACGTGGGGAGTGAACAATTCAAGGGAAAATCGACGAGCCTCCTTCAGCTTGGAATCCAACTCCAGAAAGACGCCTTGGCTTTTCGTCTCCTCCGCATGCAAGGTTATCATGTGTCACCATCTAAGTTAATTGCATGCGACTTGTTAATTTCTACCTGCGCTCATCTAGCTAGTTACTTATTTATGAAGAAAATAAATTAACTTGTTTAATATATATATGTGTGATCCAGAGATGTTTTGCTGGTTCATGAGGGACGAAGAAATTCGTCAACTTATGGAGAAAAATTACGAGCAATTGGCGAGTGTAATGCTGCAAATTTACAGAGCAACGGAGCTAATGTTTCCGGGTGAGATGGAGCTCAAGGAAGCTATGTCCTTCTCCAGGAAATTGCTTCTGAAAGCTACTCGTCGGGCCGTCCAAGCTCAAAGTTTTGAACAACACCACATGGCGTTTGGCAGATTGGTATGATAAACTGATAATTGTAGTGATTGTAAATTTTTTTCTTTATTTGTTCAAATTTTCTCAGGGACGAAAAAGATTGAGGTGAAAGGTCAATTTTGGTTCTAAAACGTTTTTATTTTCTAAATGAGTTTTAAAGCTTTGGGACATTCTAAATAGTTAGTCCTAAAACATTTCTCTTTTCTACATGATTCATAAAATTTTAGGGCATCATTTTTATAAAATTTTTATTTAATCTGCTAAAAATTATCTTCCAATAAATTTAAATTGTATAATAATCTTTTTACAATTAAATGGATAATTAAAATTATTATTTTTCCCTCCTTATAAATTTTTTTTATTTGATAATTATGTTTTAGTAAATTTAGGATTAACTATTAACACATTAACAAAGCTTTAAGATTGATGTAGTAAAATAAAGTGTTCTAGGACTCAAATATAAAAGTAAGCTGAGAGCTAAGTTATTTTAATTTAAATTCACTTAATCTAAAATGAATTTTTTTTTAATATTTTTTTCCCTAAACAAATTTCATTGAAAAGTCAATATTATGTAGGTATAATAATCCACTTGAAATTTGAAAGTGAATTGGTCTATTAATCATGGCTCGTACCTATCACTACAAGAAAATTAGGTTTTTGTCATAGGTTTTCTAGTCACTATAAATGGGGATTTTTGACACAAAATGGCTTTTGTGAAAAATATGGTAGCGTCATAAGGACATCACAAATAAATGGGTCACAAATGTTAACTGTGACTCATTTTTTTCACGGGTAAAATCCACCGGGGATCACCTAGCTTATTTTCTTGTCCTAAACAGGTACCTTACCTTCAAATTGTCCTACCGAGGTACCTTACCTCTTATCGCGTGTCCTATCTGGGTACTTTCCGTTAATTCCATTGTTAAGTCTCACGGAAATTGCTGACGTGGCATTAATTAATGCTACAATAAACGTAAAATAATAACTTTGGACCCTAAACTTTTCTAATAACTAATTCTAACCCTTAAACTTCCACCAAAATCATTTTATACACCGTCGACCTTTTCCTCTGTCGCCCACCATCCCAGCCGCCCTCGCCTTCGAAACCTGTCAGCAAAATCATCCTCCTCCTCGTCAACCTCATCTCCATACCCAAACTCAGCATCACCACGATATTCGAGCTCGCTTCCGTAACCCGATTCGATTCCTTGACCATCAAAGCCTCCGACTTGGCCCCCACCACAACCCATGCCAATCAAACTCTCCTTCTCCCCACTTCCGCTGTTTCCACCGCTGTCCCCCCTATTATCCGCCGCGAATTGCGAGCTTCGCTGACATCGGACGGCTGATACGAGGAGTCCGCGCCATTTCCAAAAAGCTCGCCGCTGGAATCAGTCCCTATTGCCATGGGGAAATCCGAGCACGTACCATAAGCCGCAGACGCTCCAACAGAACAGCACCGCCTCGTCCCGCTTCGGTCGGAGCTCCGACCCGACACGGAGCGCAACCCACGGCGCCTACGCTTCCGGGCAATCGATCTGTAGCTGCTTCGCCTTTGGCTGTGGGCACCGGCGACAGTACGGTCATCATCGATGAGGGTGAGCTTGGAGAGGTCGATTGAGAAAGAGGTGGTCCGATCGGAATGGCAGGGGCGCTTGGCGTGAAAAGCATTAGCTGAAGGCTTCTTGGGCTGTTGCTGGTCGGAATCTAGGAAGGGCCACCATGAGTGGAGTAGGAAAGTGCAGGAGTCCAGCGGATGGCGTGAATCCAAGGACCTATGCAACATCGGATTCTAATAGGGTTTTCGAGTACAATATTAAGAAGTGAGGATTGAACAGTATATTTGAAATAGGAGGGCGCTTTTGGGAAACCTGTCGGTGGATCCGGGCAACTGGGATGGTGGGCGACAGAGGAAGAGGTTGACGGTGGCTAAAATGATTTTGGTGGAAGTTTAAGGGTTAGAATTAGTTATCAGAAAAGTTTAGGATCCAAAGTTATTATTTTACGTTTATTGTAGCATTAATTAATGCCACGTCAGCAATTTTCGTGAGACTTAACGATGGAATCAACGGAAAGTACCCAGATAGGACACGCGATAAGAGGTAAGGTACCTCAGTAGGACAATTTGAAGGTAAGGTACCCGTTTAGGACAAAAAAATAAGCTAGGTGACCCCCGGTGAATTTTACCCTTTTTTTCACCTAACAAAAGGTAGGATTTTAGTTACGAAATAAGTTATAATTGAGACTCAAACACCTATGACGAGAGTGTTAGACACAAGTGATGAAGAAGTATTTGTACAATAATCTTGTCAGAATTAAATTTTTTTAGTGACACTAGCACCCGCCACCAATTTCTTAATTATTTGTATCAAAAGTGCTCAACCACTTTTGGCTTTACAACTGCAACTATGTATTTAGTAACTAATGAAACATTCTTTTTGTGATGAATTTCTATTGAACAGACACAAAAATGAAAGACATGTGTGACTTTAATAATTAGCGTCACTGATAAGTGAATCATTAGTCTCAAATAATAGAGATAAAATGATAATCTCTTAGTCACAATATGTGTTGCATCATCATTGCATTTTTGTCATTGCAATTTCATTTATAGACCAATTTAACATATAATCTATATTTATCTGGATGGTGGCATCATATACAATTTTTATGGGTAAAATCCACCGGAGGTCACCTAGCTTATTTTTTTGTCCTAAACGGGTACCTTACCTTCAAATTATCCTACCAAGGTACCTTACCTCTTATCGCGTGTCCTGTCTAACTACTTTCCGTCAATTTCAGAGTTATATCTAACGGAAAATGCTGATGTGGCATTAATTAATATTAAAATAAATATAAAATAGTAATTTTAGTCCCCAAACATTTCCAATTAATGATTTTAAACCTTTCAAACTTCCTAAACATCAATATCAAACCCAAAATTTTAAAATTTTTCATTCTAACCACAAAAATATCAAAAACTAACCCAAATTAACAAACAATTAACTCGAAATTGGCAAACAAAAACCTTCATGACTACGGTGAACTCTAGCTTCTCCTCTAGTGAGACCTCGTCGCCGACCACACGTTCCCACCAGAATTTCCAGACCAAATTGGCCACGAAATACTCCAGATGTAGTAGTGCCAGCCCCAGCCCCGGACAAATCCTCCGCCCCACTCCGAAGGGCATCATCTTTATCTCCCTGCTCCCGGTTATGTCCACCTCAAACGCTTCACCGCCCTTCTCGAACCTCTCCGGCCGGAACTCCATCGGAGCTTCCCACACCTTCGGGTCCCACCCCATCTCTGCCACCGCGAAATTCACTGATGCCTCCATAGGGACTTGGTACCCCCCAAGTTGGGTCTCCTCTGTTACTGTGTGCGGCAGCACAAAATGCCCAGGCGGGTGCCGCCGAAGCCCCTCCAGAACAACTGCCTTCAAGTAAGGGATTCGACCCAGATCCTCTTTTTTCACTTCTTCGGACTCGCCCACCACGCTCTTCATCTCTTCAAATAACTTCTCTTGGATTTCTGGGTATTTCATCAGGTTCGCCATGATCTACTGCAGAGCTGTTGAGGTTGTGTCGGTCCCAGCATTTAAAAATTCCGAACATAAACTCACGATTTCCTCTTCCTTCAGGTTCCTTTTCTGATCCAGGAGATCCAAATCCAGCAGCGTATCGACATAGGCCACTACATGGTTGTTCACATCCTTCGATTTCTCTTCTTTCGCTCTCTTTCGAGATCGAATCAATGGGATTAAAACCTTTCCCTAAGCTTCCTGACATTTTTGAAAACTAGATCTGGTTTTTGTTTGCCAATTTCGAGTTAATTGTTTGTTAATTTGGGTTAGTTTTTGATATTTTTGTGGTTAGAATGAAAAATTTTAAAATTTTGGGTTTGATATTGATGTTTAGGAAGTTTGAAAGGTTTAAAATCATTAATTGGAAATGTTTGGGGACTAAAATTACTATTTTATATTTATTTTAATATTAATTAATGTCACATCAGCATTTTCCGTTAGATATAACTTTGAAATTAACAGAAAGTAGTTAGACAGGACACGCGATAAGAGGTAAGGTACCTCGGTAAGACAATTTGAAGGTAAGGTACCCGTTTAGGACAAAAAAATAAGCTAGGTGACCCCCGGTGGATTTTACCCCAATTTTTATATCACCCAAAAAACGCCATACGGCATCTACATCAAACTTTTCCCGGCTTACAAGTAAAATGCCAAAATGAAAGAGGAAAATAAGGTATAAAAAAATTTGAAGAAATGAAACACCTCAACTAGTCAAGCCAAGAACATTGGAGGTGCATTAGGAACCTTAATATGGGAAGTTGACACTGGCCAAGCAACAAAAGGCCCTTTATTTGAGCATACAAATGAAGACCTGCAAGTAAGTTGCATCAAACAAAAAAAAAAAAGAGTTAAAGCTCATAAAAATTTCTTGTTGCCTTCAAGTAAGTGTATTTAGTGTAAAGAAACTTATTGGATAGAGAAAAACAATTCAGACCTACAGCATAGAATCTGCAATTGCTAAACAACCACTAGCACAAAATCTTACAGTAATTACTTCATGATCAGGTGCATGCAGTGTTAACATCATATTTAGGCATTCAAATGCTATATGTTATAATCTTAGAGTCATGATTCTTACCAATCGCATGGCAAGGCATTATAGGCTATTGACAAGTTCAGTACACAAAAAAATAATAAATTTCTAATAACCAATTCCCCAAACAAGATTTCATTCAAACACAGGAGCAGCAAATAAAGAAATTTCTAAAAATACATATCAATGTCCAAATATAAAAAATATTCTTTTGAAATGCTAAGGATAAAACAATATGGTACACTAGAGTGAAAGGTCTTAGGCAAATCCACTGACCTGGAGTTTATGAGCTCCATTGTTAGAATGTATAAAAGAAACAATGGATTTCATGCAACTGCACTTAAGAAATATGAGTACCTTGTTGGATCATGTTGAACCTACAAAATACAAAAGCCCGTCATACCATAATGTTGAACTTAAGCAAAACAAAACAACATTTCAATATCCAATAACTCTGCAATGTTCTAACTATATGATTAATATCTCTTGTACATGAGCAATCAATATTGTCATGGCACTCTTCTGCACCTATGGAAAAAATAACAAAAGAAATCGATTGCATAAGCAAACCACAGTAAGAATATGTTAAAACTTCCAACAAAAGGTAGGGCATGATGCCTATGTAACTGTTATCACCGGGATGAGACAAATATGATGTGCTTACAAATAAAATTGCTAATTTCCTGTATCCAGAAGACTTGAAGAGAAATCATCATGAGGAGTCAATTACACAAGCCTACAACTCCTACATTCGAACTCAGTAAAAACATCATACAGTAATATCTTTTGAATCCAAATGCACAAGCTAGATACCAAGAAACAAACTAAATAATCTCAGGGATTCTGGCATGCATAGCATCAGGAAAAACTGAATTACTACTGGCACTACTAAGACACCAAGCATTCACCTCCATGTTCCAGGAACCTGCCCATGAAACAATGTAATAAGATAAGATTGTAAAAACATAACATATAAAAGCTTATGATGATAACACAATAAGCATAAATTATATAACTTACCTCCTTGGATGTGCATGAATTTAACCCTTTGCATGAGGCATCCTTCAGATTCTTTAGCATGGAAAGATTTTGATAATAAACATCCTTCATTTACCGCTGATTGTTGTAACGTGAGGTTAGGGCTTGCAATTGATGGATTTAACCCTTTTGAAAATATGAGTACCTGTTATATTGTGTGGCCAGTGGTGATGGTTGTATATAACTTACCTCTCTGGATGTGCATAAAGAGTTCTTATTTTTCCATGTCATTACTTATCCTTGGTCCAAAAGGTCCCGGTAATGATATTGATGTGTATCTACAGCCATTAATTGATGAGCTAAAAAATCTATGAAAACATGGAGTCAAGACTTATGATGCAGCATTGAAATGTACTTTTCAATTACATGCAGCAGTTTTGTGGGGTATCCATGATCTTCCAGCATATGCTGTATTGTCCGGATGGAGCACCAAAGGTTATTTAGCTTGCCCTTATTACAACATGGATACATGTTCACTTAGGCTCCCTAATGGAAAAAAGAATTGTTATATGGGTCATCGGCATTTTTTACCACTTGACCATCCATGGAGAAATGATGCAATATCATTTGATGGTGAAATGGGGCATCGAATGCAGCCAAAACAATTATCAGGCAGTGATGTGGTTGAACAATTAAAAACATTCAATCCGTTACTTGTTATTTTAATCCTTTTATTCATGATTTTGACAAACTTGCCCTTTAAATAAAATTTGGTGCTACCAAAGCTAATTATATACATTTTTCTTCATATCTTTTTCTTTTTTATGTACACACAGGTAACACTTGGCAAGAAAACAAAAAGAAAAATAGGAGAGGACAATCTACCCGGCAATTGAAAAAAGAAGAGCATATTTTTTGAATTGCCATATTGGTCAACCCTCATGATAAGACACAATTTAGACATCATGCACATTAAGAAAAATGTGTGTGATAGTTTGCTAGGAACATTATTGAATATTCAAGGCAAGACAAAAGATACCCTTAGTGCTCGATTTGATCTACAATATATGGGTATAAGGCCAGAACTTCATGCAACTCAAGTAAGTGATGAAAAATATTTTTTTCATCAAGCATGTTGCATAATCCCAGTGAATAAGAGGAAATTTTTCTATTCTTTCTTGGCTAATATAAAGGTGCTAGATGGGTATTCTTCTAATATATCTCGATATGTGAAGGTTGATGAGTGCAAAATATTTGAAATGAAATGTCACGATTGCCATATTTTTCTACATCGTTATCTTCAATTGGCAATACAAGGGGTTTTGAGAAAAGATGTGTATGAGGCATTAATAGAACTGAGTACTTATTTTAGAAAGTTATGTGTTAAGAAGGTCAACAAGAAAAATCTCGAGACACTTGAGAAGTTAATTCCTTTGACTCTATGCAAGTTAGAAAAGTTGTTTCCTCCTTTTTTTTGACATAATGAAGCATTTAACTGATCACTTAGCTACTGAAGCTAAAATTGTTGGTCCACTTTAGTATAGATGGATGTTTTTTGTTGAAAGTTATTTACGAATTTTGAAATCATTTGTGAGAAACAAAGCTCATCTGGAAGGATCCATTGCTGAAGCTTACATTGTGCAAAAGTCTGTAACATTTTGTTCTAGATACTTGCATGGAGTTGAAACACATCCGAATCGGGTTGGTAGAAACTATGAGAGAGTTAATGATGTGCCAGCTACGAGATTTCAGATATTTTCACAGACTGTTAAGCAGTTACGTGGAAAAAAAAAATATGGAAAGTTGAGCGTGGTTGAATGAGCGCAAGCTAGGAATTATATATTAAAAAATTGTGATGATATTGCAGATTATATCAAGTGAAGTTTGTTAGTTTTTATGGTTAACTATTATACCTAGTGCATTTTTTATGTTTATTATTTAATATTTCCATTTATTCCACATCATTATCCATTGGTTGCATAAGGAGGAGCTTCGGAATGAGTGAATATGTAACATAGAAGATAGGCATGAGAAAGAATTTTTTCAATGGTTTAAAAGGCAGGTAAGTATTTCAAATCATGTGCTATTCTTATTACTCTTTATTTGGCATGTAAGTATTTTTTTCAATTGTTGCTCATTATTTTTTACACTTGAAGAATGTTCTTTTACATTGTAATTTAGCCTTCATCATTTTGTAATTAAAGACATTAATATTTGATTTTTTTTACTTTGTCTAGGTTTTTCAATTAAAAGAGGAGCGAAATGAAGCAGTTGATGACAAATTACTTGCATTAACCTGTGGCCTCGTTAGGAGAATTTGGCACTACACCAGTTATTTTGTTAACGGTTGAAGATTTCACACAAAGGAACAAGATCTCAATTTGAAGACACAAAATAATGGAGTTCTAGTTAAAGGAGATGAGAGTACAGGTACCATTGATTATTTTGGTACTTTAACAGACATCATCAAAGTAGAATATCCTCATGGATATGGTGTAGTTCTATTCAAATGTGATTGATGAGATGTGTATCACAAAGGAAGAGGCTACAAGGAAGATAAATATGGATTCATACTTCTCAATATAACTCGTCAGTTAAATACAAATGAGCCTTATGTGCTAGCAACTCAAGCCGAGCAAGTCGACTATGTTAAGGATATATAAGGCCCAAATTGGCAAGTTGTGGTGAAGACAAAGCCTCAAAATTTATATGATATCCCTTATGAAGAAGCTGAGACTGAAACTGAATCTTGTCAAGAAAATGAGGAAATTGGTGGAACATTTTCTGAACATGTCGAGAATGTTGAAGTTCGGCCATTGCTAAATTCATCTGAGTTGGATAGTGTAATGTTCAAGCACCTCCTATTACCCAAAACTCTGCATCAAAGGATATTTGTGAAACTGATGAGGAAGATGAATTATTGTTTTATTATGGTAATGATAATGATCCTGTTGATAATGTTACAGAATATGATTTTGACGATGATTTATGATTTCATACTATTATTTGTCAAATTTTATAATTTTATTTCGTTCATATGGATATTAGTTTTTTTATAAATAGTAGGTTTTTTACAAATAATAATGTACTGAGAACACTTGCTCTTGACTTAGAATTGTTATGATACTTGCTTCTCACAAAAAAACTAGAGTTGTTATAATACAAATATTCATCACCAAAAGTATCGTAAATTGTAACTCATTCGATGCTAGTCACTGGTAACTAGTTCTCCAGTGTCGAAGCTTTAGTGACATTTGTATGATCATCACTTATAATAACTGTTGTGACTAAAGAGTTGATGGTCACAAGAAAGTAATATCAATTGTCAAAAAATTATTGGTTAGTCATAAATATGTTATTTTCAGTGTCAAATAAGAGTGACAACTACCCTTTTCGCTACTCTATGATAACTGTTTGGATAGTTGTGTCAAACTACTTCGTATTGTCACTAAAACTATATTTTTTTTTTTTTACAAAAATAGCTATGAACATTAAAAATTCGTCACTAAAAGCTGTATTTTTTGTGGTGTATGTCAATGTTCTAGAATGTATTCGACCCTACCGTGTGGACAAATCAAGTAATTAGAATCATGAATATGCTTTTTTTTATTTCTTATACAATCATCAGATTATATATTCCCTTACCAGAGGTTGCAATATTAGTAAGGGTATTTGACATAAAATTTTAATCCTATACTTTTTATATGAATTTCTAGCATTAGTTAACCCTAAAAAGTTAACCAATACTACTATATATAAATTAATTTCATGATGCCGACTCCAATATAATTAAAATTTGGCACAGTACTATCGATGATATAGTATTGTATAACAGAGGATATAGTACTATATATAATTAGTGCATAAACATTTATTGAATACAAAATCAAATTTCACATTATATATGTATACATTTTAAGAATTTCTAAATTTTAAAATACTGTAAAAGAAAAAGGTAAATTTTATTTATTTTTTCTTTATGTAAGCTAAAAAAGTTATGAAGAGCTTTTGTATTTCCCTTTTTTAAATTAGGCAAAAGGGCCAAATTTCCCACTTAACTTTTCGCAATAGACAGATTGTCTATCATTGTATTTTTGTAGTTAAATCAATCACCAACATTATATTTTAAGCGGATATTGGCCATTACTGTCACTTTTGTTTAGTTGTATGATGATTTGGAATATTTCGATGACATAGCAATACAAATGGCATATATATGTAGCAAATTTGTGTATAAAAAAAAAAGATAAAATACTTAACTTAGCCCCTAAACTTTTATCCAACCACTAATAAAAAAACTAGGTTTTTCAGCTGCTAAGTTACTAACAGCCTGACCGTTGGTAATTATCAATGCTTTAGGCCGCTAGTAAATATCAACGCTTTAGGCCGTTGGTAAAAAAGGTTTAAATTTACCAACAGCCAAACGCGTTGGTAATTTACCAATGGTCTAATGCGTTGGTAAATCGACTATTTTCCAACAGTCAAATTACCAACGTGCACACGCGTTGGAATTCCAACACGTTAGGTTGTTGGTCAAAAAAGTTTAAATTTACCAACAGCCATAAATCAGCTATTTTCCAATGGTCAGATTACAAACGTGCACGCGCGTTGGTAATCAGTGTTACTGATTACCAATGCATCGATGCATTGATAACTATTAAATATATAATTATAATAATAATAATAATAATAATAATAATAATAATAATAATAATAATATTGTTTATATAATTTCTATAATATATATATATATCATGCCTATCATATTTATTTTACAATTTTAGAAAGTAAAGTAGTAATATGCATATTTATTAACATATGTTTGCGCATAAATATATATCGTAATATATATTATAACATATGATTTGTATCATAATAGATATAATTATTATTATGATACAATACAATACATTAATATAATATGATACATACATATATTAAAAGCACAAACCTACCTTTTATAAAACCCTAACCTATCTCTCACATACGAACATATTTTTATAGTCAAATTAAAATTAATAGTTTTAATGTATATAATAAACCAATTATCGTATGCAATTCATATAAAAAATTTATATATAACAAAAACTATCTATTAATTATTATTATTATTATTATTATTATTATTATTATTATTATTATTATTATTATTATTATTATTATTATTATTATTATTATTATATTAAAAAAATATAATATAATCATGTGTGTGTGCGTGTGTGTGTAAAAGCCCAAAAAGCTCAAAAAAAACCCATAACCAAAACCAAGCCCTAACCTAACCCATATAAATAGCCCAACTGTCTCACTTCTCCCCCCTCTCTATCGCCTCACTTCTCCCTTTGCTCTCGTGTGTTTCTCACCTCTCTGCCTCCTCACTTCTTCTCCCTTCTGCCTCGTCTGTTTCTCTCCCTTTTGTCATTTCCGTTCGTTGCATCTCCTCCGTCCATAGTCTCTCTCCCTCTTCCATTTTTCCTTTGTCCTGTCGCCTCTCCTTCTCCTCCCTAGCTAGCGATCTCCCTCTGACGTTTTGCCTCCGTCGTCTTTCCTCCCTAGCTACGGATCTCCCTCTGTCATTCCCTTCCATTCATCCTCGACCAAGCCTTCTCACAGATGCGTCTGCCCCACTTCGGCCTCACCAATGGCTCCTCGCCTATCTGCCTCACCAATGCCTCCTTGCCTCTCCGCCTCACCAGTGCCTCCACCCTTCTCCGGCCTCGCGGACACCTGCTCGACCCCCCTCCTCACCTGATGCTACCTAGATGGCCACCGCTTAGCCCGACACCGCGATGGGTCTCCTCCAATCTTTACTGATTTCAATTTTGATTTTGTAACCCATATATGTCTCCTCCCCTCTTAACTGAATTCAATTTCAATTTTGTGAATAATTTCATGTTTGATTTTGTACGTTTAGTTGCGATTTTTGTGTATGAACTTGTAGATCCGGTTGTCTCATTTTGATTTCATAGATTTGGTTAATTGATTGTAGATCTGGTTGTTTGATTTGATAGATTTGGTAGATCCGGTTCTTTGATAGTATATTTGGTTTTAATTTTGTGAATTTTTGGTTACTTGTTATGATATTTTTAATTCTGTTAATTTTTCAAATTTTTATGAATTAAAATTTTTTTATTACTTTTTACCGAATTTTGTGAATTTTTTTGAACTTTGTGAGTTTTGGAAATATTTTAACAATTTTTTATTTATCAGTTTTTTTTTTAAAATTTTCTAAATTTTGTGGTACTAATAAATTCTTTGTTTTATAATTGTACTTTATATAATTTTTAGTCATTATAACATTTAGTAACTATGACATATATTTTTAATAAATATAATTTTACTAATTATATTTCAATTTTTTAATATTTATTTATATTTATTCTTACATTAATTAGTAAAATTTAATTGGAAATTTACAAATAATTATTTTGCACTTTTTTATTGTTTTAAAATAATTTCAGTTCCCAACGGCTTTATGTTGGAAACTGTTTTAATTTTTTTAAAATTCTAAATTATTTACCAATGGTTTGGCACATTGGTAATCTATTGGCACATTGGAAAAACACATATGGTGAGTGCGCGTTGGTAATTACCAACGGCTTTATTTTTGTGCTTTGCTAAAAAAATTTCTAACAAGCAATTTACCAATGGCTACACATTGGTAATTTTAAATTACCAACACACAGCCGTTGGAAATGCGCATTGGTAAATCACATAATTTTAGTAGTGAACACTACAAATCCCCCTAGACTCTATTTTTTCTCTCTTCCACTATCCTCTCCCTCATTTCCCTCTCTCTCCAATGAAACCAAACTCTTTCTCGGCACTATCGTCTCTTTAATTTAAAGAAACAATCAATCAGAATCAAAAAAAATTGCAAAATAAAAAAACAAGCAAAACCGGAAAGAACTCCCTCGAGAAATGAAATGGTGATCACAACTTTTAGCCGAACACCTATGTGTACCACTCACTCACAAGGCTCATGTACATGCAAGTCCTCACAAATCCATTATGTAATCATATATATGGAAGACAACAAACATCAAAATAGTTGCTTCTATTACCCTTGAGTGCCAAAAGCTTAAGTAAAAGGAATATATGCTCATTTTCCTCCGGATTGTCTAGAACTAGTAGCCAAATTCATAAAGAATGCTCATGGGCTTCATTTCTTGATTTTCCACAATCAATAAGTTGATCTACAACAATAGATGATAATTTCTTGTCAAAAAGGCACATACATGCTTGTTTTATAGTCACACCATAGTGAACACATCAAGAATTGGTATACTTGATGATGGTGAGTGCTGGTAAAAAAAAAAGGACACTTAAGAGCCAGCTAGATTATAAATGCAACGTATAATGAACTGGATTCCTTGGTTGCTAGCCAACATGGATAAGGTATCATATGGCACACTTCTTGGCTGGTAGAATAGATGAGCTTGCCCGACCAAGGCAAAAGGCATTAAACAAATTCTAGAAGGTTAACAAACAAATTCATCACTAAAAGAAGTATCAGTTATCAATAACCACTAGGATCCAATCAACCATAATGAAACATTGAAAAAAGTATAGGAAACTCACCCCAGTAAAGTCAACTATTAATTGAGTAGAATGAAGCATCAACTTATTGAAACTTAGATCCATCACTTTTCATCATAAGCTACCCAACTTTATAGATAAGGATGATTAAAACTTCAGCATAATTCTTTTGATATTCACAAATGCACAAATAGGTGAAAGGATGGATGCCTGAAAGATTATGGTTCCATGTAGTTGCTGGGTTTTTGCAGGCATTAGAGCAAGCAGGACTTAAGCTTCAACTTGCACACCACCTGTACAATGAATTTCCCCATGCAGTTCTTGTCTTACAAAATTCAGGGACCAATGTGCAGCAACGAATATAATTTGAGTATAAAAGCTGTAATTTACCCATGAAAATGATAATTATGTGGTTTTTTATTTTATTTTTTTTATTCAATAGATTTAACGGAATATTCTTAAAAAAAACATAATATTCTCTCAGTTACTTTTATAAGTGGCTAGTTTGCTTACACTCAAAACTTTAGTAACCAATATCATAACTGATGAAAACTTTGATGATCTTTTTAACTGCAAAAAAACTTCAATAGTTGATCTCCACTGGGGTGAAAAATTGAGTGGACGATTTGCTCCTTCTACCTTTAAATTATTTGCATGCCATCATTTGTTCCATCGCCCTGGTCACTAACATGCGAGAGTTAAAATAAATAAATAAATAAAAATCCAAGAACACTAGCACTCACTCATAAGGCATATGTATATTCAGCTCATCACAAATCCATTATGTAATCACATATATGGAAGACAACAGACATCAAAATAGTTGCTTACATCACCCTCTAGTGCCAAAAGCTTAAGTAAAAGGAATGTGTGCTCATTTTCCTCCAGATTGTCTAGAACTGGTAGCCAAATTCATAAGGAAAGCTCATGGGCTTCCATTTCTTGATTTTCCACAAGCAATAAGTTGATCTGCAACAATAGATGATAATTTCTTGTCAAAAAAGCACATACATGCTTGTTTTATAATTGAACCATAGTGAACACATCAAGAATTGGTATACTTGATGATGGTGAGTGCTGGTAAAAAAAAAGGAAGGGACACTCAAGAGCTAGCTAGATTATAAATGCAACTTATAATGAACTGGATTCCTTGGTTGCTAGCCAACATGGATCAAGTATCATATGGCACACTTCTTGGTTGGTAGAATAGATGAGCTTGCCCGACCAAGGCAAAAGGCATTAAACAAATTCTAAAAGGTTAACCTACAAATCCATCAGTACTAAAACGAGTATCAGTTATCAATAACCACTAGGATCCAATCGGCCATGATGAAACACTGAAAAAAGTATAGGAAACTCACCCCAGTAAAGTCAACTGTTAATTGAGTAGAATGAAGCATCAACTTATTGAAACTTGGACCATCACTTTTCATCATAAGCTACCCAACTTTATAGATGAGGATGATTAAAACTTCAGCACAATTCTTTTGATGTTCACAAATGCACAAATAGGTGAAAGGATGGATGCCTGACCGATTATGGTTCCATGTAGTTGCTGGGTTTTTGCAGGCATTGGAGCAAGCAAGACTTAAGCTTCAACTTGTACACCACCTGTACAATGAATTTCCGTATGCAGTTCTTGTCTTACAAAATTCAGTGACCAATATGCATCAATGAATATAGTTTGAGCCTAAATGTTGTAATTTACACATGAAAATGATAATTATGTGGTTTTTTATTTCTATTATTCAATAGATTTAACGAAATATTCTAAACAAATATATAGTATTCTTTCCATTACTTTTATAAATGGCTAGTTTGCCCGCATTCAAAACTTTAGTGGTTAATATCATAATTGATGAAAACTTTAATAGTCTTTTTAATTGCAAAAAAACTTCAATAGTTGATCTCCACTGAAGTGAAAAGTTGAGTGGACGATTTGTTTCATGCCGTCATTTGTTCCATCGCCCTGCTCACCAGCATGCGAGAGTTAAAATAAATAAATAAATAAAAATCCAAGAACACTGGTACGGATCTTCGTATTTTTACATTAGCCTTTTACATTTTCTTTATCAAAATTACACCTGTCCCACCCGTGAAAAGTATCAACTATTGCTGATTAGCCTTTGTCAAATTTCTACATGATGAAGGGGTAATACTGAATTATTGATCCCAACTTATTTTCTTATGCAAATTGAACCCCTTATGTTTATTTTTGTCTCTTTCTTGTTCTTCAAATCCTCATTGTCTTCTTTCTCTTTCTCTTTCTCTCTCTCTCTCTCTCAATTGTTCATGGCAAATTCATCACCAAATTCTCCCTCCAAAATCAACAACCCACGAACCAAATTCATCACCAAATTCTCCCTTCTCGCAATATTTCCTACTAATTCTAAATGTAGTCTGCATTTTCCATTATCCAAATGTTTATGGACACATACAAGCATATCAGACTGCCAGATCTGAGACTAAAAACCTTTTGAACATTGAGCCTTTTGCTCAACTGCCCTTCAACTGCCCTTCAGCCACCCCATCCCCACTAAGGACAAACCCCCCCACCTCTTTAGCTTTGACTTCTCCCACATTTCCGCCATTGCCATTGTCATTGCAAATGATTCCTAGACGGCCTTAGCCATCGTCGTTGCCCCCGTATCCCCACCTAAATTCATCCTAAATTGTTTTCTTCATTAACGACAGAATAATTTTGATTGTTCACAAGTATACGCCTTGCTGAGTACCATATGATAGTTCCTTCATTCCGATCTCAATATCTTATCTTAATGCCTAAGGGAGTTGGAGTTGGTCTTGTTTCTACTTTCTGGAAATTCTCAACTTTTTTCTTTCTATATACTTACAAAATTTTGTATAGAATATCCGGTAGCAAATCAAGGATTATCGCAAATGGGGTCCCTATACATGTATAACTAGTAAATCCCAACTTTAAATAATGAATCTTATAAGATTGCATGTACTATAATGTAATGCTGATAAAATATTTTTTAGAAGAAAATTTAAAACATTCTCTAATTTAATGTTTTTTTTCTTTTGTTAGTCAAACGACTAGAAAAACATATGAACTATGGAGGAGATGAGACTATAAGAAACAAAAGTCTCATTTTAGCCCTTATATTTATCTTCCATTTAGTTTATTAACTTTACCATTTGTCTAATTAGCTTCACAAATTTTCTTATGTTTGAAGTAGAAAAAAGGAGTGGCAAAAAAAGTTTAAGCCCTAGATAGAAAAATGTGTGAAAGTTAAAGGGCCAAGATAGGACTTTTTCATTATTTTAATGGTCAGTGGAGAGAAAAATTTGACACATTTTTTTATCTTTCTTGAGATAATAGGAGCATATTATTTTTCCAATAGATATCATAAAAATTATGATAGTCCATTAAAAAATTTAAAGGGATCCAATTACTTAATTATATATCTTTTATCAACCATGGACCGCCATACGTTGTAAATGAATCCGCCTCTGAGAATATCAGTTTAAATTTAAATTGAAGAGTTTTAAAGAAGATTATATGATTTTTGGAATTGTTAGCGTGATGAATTTGGTGATGAACACCAGCAGAGAGCGAGAGCGAGAGATAAAACAAAGACAAATAGAAGGTCAGGATTTGAAAAAGTAAAGAATAGTTTTCAGAGAAAAATAAAGATTAGGGGTCTAATTTGTGCAACAAAATAAAATGAGGACCATCAATTCAATTTACCTTAACAGGACAGCAGCCGTTGGTATATCAAAATTGTTGGTTGTTGTACGTAAATCGCGAATGTTGCTATCAACCCGCAAAAATCCAAATTCCCAAGAATTCGTGCCTTGTCTCCACATCTCGAGGACCACACTCGGACTCCAAGTCGAGCAACTTTGGTAACTTCCGACAAAGAACCCTCCATGAAAACTGGCCAACGTAAGCCGAAAATCATGACTACTGATGCCATGCACGTTTCACGTTTCCGTAGGATAGATTTATTTTTTAGTCCCTAAACTATGGTTCTTACCACGTTCTTGTTCTCAACCTTTAAATCTTTCTAATTTTGATCCTCAATGTTTTCAACGTGTTTCATCTTTTATGGAACTTAAATGACCCGAAACACAATGTGGATACCATTTCACGCCATATACGCTTAATAAAAAAATTTTATACATGAAAAAAAATTAAAAAGTTTACATTTAATTAACCGAGTGCCACTATGGCTAATTGTTGTCAGCAGAGAAATTTAATTATTCCTCATAATCCACTTTTTTTTTTATTCAAGGAAAATTGTTGACTACACGTTAGACTCCCGTTGACGACATGATTCTCCAAGTATAACTGAATCCACCAAGAAACGGACTAAAATGAGATTATTTTTATAATGTCAATGACTAGGTTAGAAAAATTCAGAGATTGGGATCAAAACAGAACGACAATTATAGGTTAGGGACTAAATCTAATTTTTGATGGTGCAAAATCTTATAAATAGGCCTGTTACTAACTACCAGGCCTCCCATCAATTATCTCCAACAGCAATTTCATTTTTCTTCCCTGTTACTGAATAAGTCCTAAATAGCTAGGAACTAATAATGAAATGTTGGTTGTTGTCGATTGAGTTAATGACAGAAGTGATCAAGAAAGAGAAGTTGTGGGAGAGGGCCCCTTACTCCCTAGTGAACCCTTCTGCTTATGACACTGCATGGCTAGCCATGATCCCAAATCCGGACCAACAGGTTCAACCCATGTTCCAGAACTGCCTTGATTGGGTGCTCCGGAGCCAAATGGAAGATGGGTTCTGGGGTGGGTCTGATGGCCATGGCCTCCCCACCATTGAGTCCCTCCCTGCCACTCTTGCTTGCTTGGTTGTTCTCACCAAGTGGAATGTTGGAAAGGACAAGATTGAAAGAGGTACACATATAGTTGCGTGCTGACTAATTAGTTGCCATTATACTCTCTTGTTGCTTATTATTTGTTCTTTGTTTATTTAATTAATTGATCTATTTATTATGCTATTTTATATCATGTGTTTTTTATTTTCTTAGAAGCAAAAGGGAAATCATTATTGTACTTTTGTTTTGTACATAAAAATTCAAAAAGTATAGGTTTAGTTGGAGGTAGCAATCTCCGTACCTAATTTGTTTTTTGATGGTTGAGCCAGGGTTGGCATTTCTTGAGTCGAACACTGAAAAGCTACTTGATGGAACGTATGGAAATTGCCCTCGTTGGTTCGCAATTATTTTTCCGGGCATGATTGAGCTTGCACGAAAGACGGGCCTATACTTGCCCTTCCATGATCACCTAAAAGTGCGGCTAATCGACGTCTTCGATAGGAGGCAACGAATACTTGAAATGTGATTTTCTTTCAATATCAACCTTTCAGTTACTTATATCCAATTTATATATTTCTATGCACTACCACTATAAGAGGAATGTTTTCAATCAGTGGCTTGATCACTAATCAATCAATTTCTTGCTTTTTGTCAAACAATTGGAGATCAATTAGTGACCGATTGGCAAATAACTTAGTGTCCAAGGCCCTAAAATGCTTTTTCACAAAAGATCGGCTGATGCCAATCGGACTTTTACATTTCTGGCTCAAGTATAAAAAAGATAAGCTTTTTCTTTCTTTGTTGTAGGGAGGAACTCATTGGGGACCAGTGTCCTCCGCTATTATCTTTTCTTGATGCCTTACCTTCTTCCTACGAAATAACTGATCAAGTTACAAATACCATCATAAACAAAATCACTAATGGTGATGGCTCTCTGTATCAATCACCATCTGCAACTGCACAAGCCTTCATGCTCACAGGAAATAGTAAATGCTCACATTTTCTTCAAGCTTTAGTTCAAAGATGTCCGAATGGAGGTAAGCATCAATTTAATTATATACACACTTAATAATAAAAATGCACACATAACTCTAATTAATTATATATCATCAAACCAACTGTTTGATGATAGATGGAGAGGCTACACCAAAATATAAAAAGCGCATATATAAATCTTTTGTGAATTGCTATTGCCATGAGTATATATTTAAATCATCTTTCAAATTTTCAAGAACAGGATTAGTGATTAACTATATAAAATGTGTTTGAGATTGTAGTTCCTCCAACTTATCCACTGGATGAAGAGCTAATAAGACTTTGCTGGGTCAATCAAATACAAAGGTTGGGGCTGGCTCAGCTTTTGACCCACGAGATTGAAACCATTCTATCCCAAGCTTACAGGTACATTAATTAGATACATATAATAGTGATCCCCAAGTCTAGTTAAGTAATTGACGTAAATTAAGTTTGACTTTTGTAGAAGCACTACGTGGGGGAGTACTGAACAATTCGAGGGAAAATCGACGAGTCTCCTTCAGTTGGGAATCCAACTCCAGAAAGACGCCTTGGCTTTTCGTCTCCTCCGCATGCAAGGTTATCATGTGTCACCATGTAAGTTAATTGCATGCGACTTTTTACCTGCGCGCATCTAGCTAGTTACTTATTTATGAAGAGAATAAATTAAATTTTTTAATACATATATATATGTGATCCAGGGAGGTTTTGCTGGTTCATGAGGGACGAAGAAATTCGTCAACTTATGGAGAAAAATCACAAGCAATTGGCGAGTGTAATGCTGGAAATTTACAGAGCAACGGAGCTAATGTTTCCTGGTGAAATGGAGCTCAAGGAAGCTATGTCCTTCTCCAGGAAATTGCTGGTGAAAGCTACTCGACGGGCCAACCAAGCTCGAAGTTTTGAACAACACCATGTGGCGTTTGGCAGATTGGTATGATAAATTGATGATCGTAGTGATTATAAATCTTTTTCTTTATTTGGTCAAATTTTCTCAGGGACAAAAAAGATTGAGGTGAAAGGTCAATTTTGGTTCTAAAACTTTTTTTACTTTTCTATTACGATAGTAAAACTTTTTGATTTTCTAAATCAGTTTTAAAGCTTTGGGACATTCTAAATAGTTAGTCCAAAAACATTTCTCTTTTCTAAATGATTCATAAAATTTTAGGGCATTAGTTTTTTTAAATTTTAATTTAATCTGCTCAAAAATTATCTTCCAATAAATTTAAATTGTGCAATAATCTTTTTACAGTTAAATGGATAATTAAAATTATTAGTTTTCCTTCCTTATAATTTTTTTTATTCGGTAACTATATTTCAGTAAATTTAGGATTAACTATTAACACATTAACAAAGGTTTAAGATTGATGTAGTAAAATAAAATGTTTTAGGACTCAAATATAAAAGTAAGCCGGGATCTAAGTCATTTTAATTTAAATCAACTTAATCTAAAATAATTTTTTTTAAATTTTTTTTACCGTAAACCAATTTCATTCAAAAGTTAATATTATGCATGTGTAATAATCCACCTTAAACTTGAAAGTGAATTGGTCGATTAATCATGGCTCATACCTACGTCAGTGTCCTAGAATGTATTTGGCCCTACTGTGTGGACAAATCAAGTAATTAGAATCATAAATACTTTTTTTTTTATTTCTTATACAATCATGAGATTATATATTCCCTTACGTACCAGAGGCTGCAATATTAGTGAGGGTATCCGACATAAAATTTTAATACTATACTTTTTATTTGAATTTCTAGTATTAGTTAACCCTAAAAAGTTTACCAAAATACTACTATAAATTAATTTCATGATGCCGACTCCAATATAATTAAAATTAGACACATTTTGTAACCCTGGTACGATCGAGGATATATAGTACTATATATAACAGAGGGTGAAATGTAATGTAAGTTGTAAATGTTTGATCGGATATTGATCATTTGAGTCCAATATTATTGGTTGTAAGTTAAGTCTTGAAGCAGCAGTTTGAAACAAGCAAATGCAAATATATATGGTTGATGATGCACCTGTCACAATGGCAGTAACCTCTGAATTATATATCCGGAATTGTTTACGGTCAAGAAGAAATAATTTACAATGATATATATATACCCTTTTCTTAATTTATGGTCTTATATTAGTGTTGATATATAATTAAGCTTTTATAAGATTAATTGATTCATATGTCGATGTTTGAATTTAAATATAGATTGAGCACGAAATCGGCCTCCCCTGGGCTGCTCGGATGGATCACTTGGAGCACAGGATGTGGATTGAGGAGAAGGATATGAATGCTTTGTGGATGGCAAGAGCCTCCTTCCACAGGTACCTACAGCAAATCAAAGCCATCTTTTCTTGGAAGAAAGACACCTCTCAATATGCATATCATGTGAACCACAAATTAATACGTACATTTCCTATATATATATTAGTGACTAAATTGTCATTTTCAACTTTTGGGAACTCACTTAAAAATTTTATCAAAATCTGGTAAAGATTAAAATGAAAATTAACTTGTACAAAGTATAGGGGCCAAAATAATATAAGTCACAATTCCTTAAAGATGAGGAACTATATTTATTTTTAGACTATCAAAATAGAAATTGCCACAGGCTAAATGGACGGAATTGAAGAGGTATTTCTTAATTAATTAATTAATTAATTGTTTAACTCTTCACACACCAAGAAAAATTGTATTTGACATGTATCCATATTGTACTACATATATATGATAGGCTTTCGGACGTTGCAAATGGGAAATTATTGCAACTGGCCATGCTAGACTACGAGTTCCGTCAATTTATCTACAAGAATGAGCTGGAGGAAGTGAAAAGGTACTCTTCAAATAAATAGATCATGCATGTACGATCGACCTTAATTAATTAACATGCTAATTAATCAATTATATAGTGCTACTTAATTAATTATTGTTAATAATCAAACGCATGCAGGTGGTCGAGGATGTGGGGCCTTAGTGAAATGGGATTTGGGCGAGAAAAGACAACATATTGTTACTTTGCAATTGCATCCAGCTTTTCGCTGCCCTACCAGTCCGACATGCGTTTGATGGTTGCAAAAAGCGCGGTTCTGATTACCGTCGCTGATGATTTTTTTGACGAGGAAGGCTCTCTTCATGACTTAACCATGCTTACCCAGTCAATCCAAAGGTATTGTACCCAACTAGCTAGGCACGGCAACTCTGGTAGAGTGATCTACGTAGCTAGCTAGCAAGGTACACTTAACTCATGCAAGTTTAATTATTCGTTACAGATGGGATGGCAAAGGCTTGAAGGGTCATAGCGCAACAATTTTCAATGCTCTAGACAATTTTGTGAAGGAAACTAGTGAGAAATATCTCCAAGAACAAGGACATGACATAACAAGGCAGATCCGAGAAATTGTATTGGACTGGACTACGAATCTCATTAATTATCATTAATTCAATTAATTAATACTCTTTATTAATTAAGTATATATCTTTTTTTTTTTTGTTTTTTTGTTGCGTGGTTTCACATGAACTTAAGTGGTGTGAAACATTTGAGGCATGGCTCATGGAAGCAAAATGGAGCAAAAGTGGAGGCATGCCTTCAACCGAGGAATATTTGGCTACCGGCATGGCATCGATCGCTACACATACCATTGTTCTTCCGACCTCCTGCGTCCTGGACCCGAGCTTCCCCATTTCGAAGCTCCGGCCCAAGGAATACGAAAAACTTACTAGGCTGCTCATGCTCATTCCTCGCTTGTTGAATGACATCCAAAGCTATCAGGTAATTAATTTCCATATCAAATAGGAACCCAAAATATATATACTAAGATGAAGGGGGTCACAAAATACCAAATTCAATTTGAAACAATTCTCATCAATTTCTTGAACATGCATGTAATTGCATATATGCAGAAGGAAAAGGAACAAGGGAAATTGAATTATGTGCTGCTGTATCTAAAAGAAAATCCAAAGGCAGACATAGAAGACTCCATAGCTCATGTCAGGAACATACTTGAGATGAAAAGACAAGAGCTCCTCCAACATGTTCTGCTGGACGAGTTCAGCAATCTGCCAAAACTATGCAAGCTATTTCACCTGGCCTGCGTCAAAGTGTTCCAGATGTTCTTCAACACCAGCAACCGATATGACTCCAACACTGATATGCTTGAAGATATTAGAAAGGCATTGTATATGCCTCTCAATGTTGGATTTTTTAGCTTGGATTCGATTGGACGAGATCGAAGTTTAGGTGCCAGAAAAGAGTTCCAGCAAGTTAGATCTGCCCTTGTTAGGCCCTTCAATTCTCAAACCAAAATAGTTAATGCTGCAAACCAAGCTTTTCTAGCCATGCGTCCAAGAGGGTACTCCTGCAGGAATGTGCTTACGCCATCAAGTTTTAGATTTTCTTTTAATTAGTTTTATGATTTTTAAATACCACGGTCCATGTTATGTAATATGATCATGGTCACTCTCTATAATGTTTGTAATATATTATGAATAATTTCTGTTTGAATAAATTACATACACACATGGTTGTGTGTCTTCTGTGTATTCTAATCTAGAGACAATTTCTATAATTAATTCTAAATCCTTTTCTACTTTCCAATATCAACTATCAAAAAATTACTAAAATTTCTATGCATTGTTAAAATAACAAAAATGCTGCTCACACCGCCACAAATCACTGCCTAAGGTCTCTCCTAGGTGAGGTTATTCTTTTACCCCAGTAAGAAAGCTTCAAATTTCCTAATCCTTTCCAAATCTTTCCGTATCATAAACAAAATATAAATAAATCTTTCCTCCATGTCTACTTAAAACAGTGAACCAAGATGAACTAAAATATCATTGATATTTTGACAAAAAAAAATCGAATATCACGATCTCAACAACCTACCAATGGGAGCATTTCCTAAACCCATCTCCATGGTAAAAGTTGCCACATGCTTAATCACAAAAAATTTTGGTGTCTTTTAGAACGCATGATCACGAGTATTTGGTTTTTTATAACATATGAGCAAGCTGACAGGTTCCTACCTCTCGAAAACTATGACAGCTCTTAAACCTATTTGATTATTGACTATGTCTCTAATCTACATGTTTCATTCTCCCAATCTCAAGAGTTGTTTCCAAAAATATGATTGAACTAAAGTTAGTCTTTTTTTGCGAACAGACAAACGAGTTGAGGTTTTTTTTTTTTTTTTGTGACACAATTGGCTAGTGATTTTGAAGGAAGACCCAAGCATTAATTGGAACAAAAGAAAAAAAACATATTAATTATTACATGGGACCAATAAGAAGCCTCCAACTCTGGCGGTGTTCTAAGCAATAATTCTTTTGACAGTGGTCATAGCAATTCTCCTGTACTCTTCGAGAAATGTAAAAAAAAAATGGATTTAATTTAAGGATTTTAAAGCCTGTTTAACTTGCTTTAATGCAGATGCCACAATCTATCTATACTAAGAATACCTTTGCCACATCTTCAAGTACTTGAAGGGGCATTTCTTAATATCATTACCAAATTTCAAAGAGATTAAAGCCAAATAGTGTTATGAGCAAAAGTGAAATTGAAAGTCCACAAAAGCTTCCTGAAACATGTCAAACCACCTATCATTATCCATTACTCTGTCCAATTTGCAATAGATCTTGTCTTCATTCATCTGGTTGTTGCACCAAGTGTAAAAAGTGCCTACACTTCTAAGATCATTAATGCCCACATCATTACAATAGTCATTTAACCCTGTATCATTCCATTCTATTGGAGAATTTTGAACATGCTTTTCATCACTTCTTCTAATCTCATTAAAAGTCCCCAAAAACAAGCCAGGGACCATTTACTTGCATCCCAAAAAGAATTATATGAGGCCATATCCTTCCTCGATCTTGAGGTTTATTCCAAGCATATATAACAAATAAAGAGCAAACCAAAGACTTAATCTTATGTCTAACCTCAACATGAATCACTTGGTCAGACATATCCAACAATTTAACCATCCAAATCTTCTCATCCCAAACTAGCCAAATACACTCATTAGTAGCATAATAGTAGTTATTCAGAAAACTCCAATTGCCGACAACTTCATTTTTAATACTAGAAAATTTCCTACTTTTAACACAAATTTCTGGTAAAGCACACAGGCTAATTTTATTTTCCTAATCACTTTTTTAACTTCTTTCTGCTTTAAACTTGTATTAAGACCTCTTACGTTCCAACAATTGCACATAACAATACTTAAGCAGGAATACACAGTGATCTAGGACCATAGTCCCCCATTACCTCAGCTTGCTCATCAACATGTAGATTGTCAAATGGGTTAGCAATATCAATACCTTTCAACTTCTATAAATCACTTGAGAAAATCTTCTGAACAGAGTCTCTACCTTTGGATTTGGTTTGACTCTCACTTTTGGAATGCTGAAAGCCACTATTCTCTTCAGCTTTCTTCAGATTCCCAGCTCCTTCCTTCTAATTATCTTGAGTAACTAGTTTCTGACCAATGTGACCAATGCTAGATTGATGATGCTCCATCACTGTCACCACCCCTTTATCCTTTCCTTTTGGTACTGCATCACTTTTAGCATTTTGCTGTTTTTTCTTCCAAATGTGAGGATCACATTCCTCGTCCCTATGCCCCAATTTCTTGCAATTACCACAATGCGCAGGCCACTATTCGTATATAACAATTTGGGATCCAGCATCCCCTAATGGCTTCCTTATCATCACATTATGCAAAACCTCATCCTTCCTTTTGATATCAACCAAGACACGAGCATAAGATAACCATGTCTTGTTCACAGTAGCAGAGTCCACCAGCAATGGATTTCTTTTAAAATCCTACATATTTGATTTAAGAATTCTATAATCCATAATAAAATAATTTATAGAAAAATAAGATTCATTAGATATGACATTCGAGGAAAATAAACAATTAACTTTCTAATCATGTTTGATTGGTGTAAGTTTGATATCTCTTGGTGTAGTCACTTCTTCTTCCAAGTTCCAAAAAAACTTAAGTCCACAAAAAGTAATGACTAATTATGAAAGTGATACTACAAAGTTGTGCAACACCAAGAAGACTGTATTGTATTTAGAAAGTTAGATTTTTCTAAAGAAAGATGTGTTTGTGACGTTCACGAATTATCATGATAACACAATACTTTCATAATATATTTTAAGAAATGCTATGTTTGAGATGCATAACTATGATTGATGAGTTCATAATTTATATATATTTATTTCATAATTTTCCTTAGCTTTTGTTTTGATTTATTAACTTAATAAGGCTATTAATAATATTATTTGGTGTTTTGAAGGAATTGAAGGTATGGTGGTATTTTTGGACTAAAATGAACAAGCTTCCTCTTTTTGTCTTGGCACCAACTTTTCATGGGTGGAGGAGTCTTTAGTGCATTTGTTTGCCTTTGGTGAGATCAAAGGCAAGCTGCCATTTTTTACCAACAAGACCCAATTTGGGATTTGTCTATTAAATTCTATTTTCCCTCTTGTCCGCACATGTCCAGCAGCCCGATCTCCTCTATGCTTCAACAATCCATTTGGTTGCTTCCAATCGAATTCAACTAGCAACAAAGTCCTCCGGCGGTCCACCTTGATCCGTTATCCCCTGTTTTGAAATTTTGGGTTTAACTCGCTGAAAAAACAGCCACTCTTCTACACTTCATGTAGTGACGCAAGGAACTCTTAGATTCCCACATAATGGACTGATACAAGTGATCAATTGACAAGCTCACTTTCCAGGGAATTCCAAGAGAGAGAAGTGGGCTTCTGAAGATAAGCAAAATTCACGGTCAGATTGAGCTAGAAAGAGATAAAACAGACGAAGTGTGGGGAGAATGAGATGCCAGTAATCTCATTAAGCTTTCCCAATGAAGGGTTACAAGAATTATAATATTTATCGAACAAATGAAAATTTTGAATGAAATGAAAGAATAGGATTTCCCACCCGATGGCTTGGGAATCCCGCCTATGGCAACGTGGGGTTTTTTTTTTAGTCGCCACCAATCGGTTTCACCTACGTCGATTGGACACCTAAAAATGGTATACGATAGTTCGAAGGCTCAAGAATACGGTTACGTTAAAATAACTCTATTTTAATGCCCAAAATTGATACCTTAGTTGATTTTAATTTTGTTTTGCTTGCTTTTAAATAATTTCAGTTAATTTTCAAACCAGAAATTTTAACTGAATCATCCAGATGTGGATTTTTAAATTAATATGGACTTCTGAATTTTGGTAATTATTTTGTTTTTTTTTTTTTATAATAAACTTGATATTTCCAAACCATGGATTCTATCGAATCACCCGGACACGGAATTTGATGAAATTTAGTTTTTATTTTTATTGTATCTTTTAATTAATTATTTAATCCATATCATAAATTCTGTCAAATTATCTGAATATGAATTTTTTTTATCTTGATACTTAATTTTTATTCATTTTTTTATTTTAAATTTGATATTTTTCCAAACCATGGATCCTATCGAATCACCCGGATATGGAATTTAATGAAAATTTTAATTTTTAATTTATTATTAATTATTTAATTAATTATTAATTTTTGTCATAAATTTTTACCGAATTATGGATTTTTAATGATCTTAATATTAATTTTCCTTTTTATTATTTTTTTATAAAATTTTATTTTTCATTTTTTTTTTTTTTGAAAAATTTTTTTAAAGTAATTATCTAATCCATAGATCTAAAAATATACTTATTCAAAACCATTAATTTTTGTTGAATCGTCTGGTTATGATTTTTTTATAAAAATTTATTTTTATTTAAAAGGAATAAAAGGTTAAATTTTGTTATTTAAAGGAAATAAAAAAAAAGTAAGTGTCTTAATATTCCAAATAATGTTAAAAATGACGGAAAAAATAAAGGATGGGGGCTTTATTGTAATAGAAATAATAAAATAATAAAATGGGGAAGTAAGATGGGACTCTTGGCCAGCCATAAAAAAAATGGTAAATAAATAAAATAAGGTTAATCATCCACATAAAGAAAAATAAATTGCAGAAAAGTAAATAAATAAAAAAAAAGTAAATAAAGTGGGGTGCTTAACCATCCACGTAAAAAATAAAGTGCAGAAAAAGTAAATAAAGAAATAAATAAGTAAAGTACAGAAATTAAATAAATAAATAAATAAATAAAGTGCAGAAAAATAAATAAATAAAGAAAAGTGGGGCGCTTGGCCATTCACACAAAAATAAGTGCCGAAAAATAAAAATAAAGTAAAAAAATAAAGAAAAAAATAAAGAAAGAAAGTGGGGCGTTTAAATAAATAAATAAAGTGCATAAAGTAAATAAATGCAGTTAAATAAATAAAGAAAAGCCATCCAAATAAAAAGTGCATAAAGTAAATAAACGCAGAAAATTAAATAAATAAATAAAGTGGGGCGTTTAGCCATCCACTTAAAAAAAATAAAAAGTGCATAAAGTAAATAAACGCAGAAAATTAAATAAATAAAGAAAGTGGGGCATTTAGCCATCCACTTAAAAAAATAAAAAGTGCATAAAGTAAATAAACGCAGAAAATTAAATAAATAAATAAAGTGGGGCGTTTAGCCATCCACTTAAAAAAATAAAAAGTGCATAAAGTAAATAAACGCAGAAAATTAAATAAATAAATAAAGTGGGGCGTTTAGCCATCCACTTAAAAAAAATAAAAAGTGCATAAAGTAAATAAACGCAGAAAATTAAATAAATAAATAAAGTGGGGCGTTTAGCCATCCACTTAAAAAAATAAAAAGTGCATAAAGTAAATAAATACAGAAAATTAAATAAATAAATAAAGTGGGGCGTTTAGCCATCCACTTAAAAAAATAAAAGTGCATAAAGTAAATAAATGCAGAAAATTAAATAAATAAATAAAGTAGGGCGTTTAGCCATCCACTTGAAAAAAAAAAAAGTGCTTAAAGTAAATAAACGCAGAAAATTAAATAAATAAATAAAGTAGGGCGCTTAGCCATCCACTTAAAAAAATAAAAATTGCATAAAGTAAATAAACGCAAAAAATTAAATAAATAAATAAAGTGGGGCGTTTAGCCATTAACTTAAAAAAATAAAGTGCATAAAGTATATAAAAGTAAGTAAAATGACAATAAATAAATAAAAGAAATAAATAAAAAATAAGGTGGGGCTTTTGGCCATTCACATAAAAGTAGGAGGTATAACCTTCCATGGAAAAAAAAAATAACAATAAAGAAGAAAAAAGGAAAAAATAAATAAATAAATAAACACACAAAAGTTTATTGTTAGTTTCTGCAAAGAAAAAAAAAGGATAGTGACTTGAATGAAAGAATATGAGAAGATGAAGGTCTAAAAGAGGGTCGGGTCGGGTCGCGCGAAACAACTTCGTTCCTCTTCTCCGTTAACAGGCGACGATGACGGAGGAGGGCCCTGGGCTGGCTTCGTCGGCGGCGAGCTGACGGGACGGAGGCGTTGGACGGGGGCGCGACGGAGGCGAACTACGTGGAGGACGAAGCCGTCGGACGCGCGAAGGGGGCAGTGGAGCTAGAACGGTGTGCTGGAGGGAGAAAACTGGAGGATGACGCGGCGGCGCGAGACGGAGAGGGGGAGGGAGGCGATGGCGGCGGAGTGAGAAGGACGGCGAGGGAGCGACGGAGAGAGAAGGACGGCGTGACTGGGACGTCTGGGGGTGACGGCAAACGGCGACGGGAGGAAAAGGGGGATAACGGCGATGGCTGGCGCCTGGCGAGGAAGGAGGAGGAGAAACGGAGGGTGACGACGTAGTGGGGAAGCAGCTAGAAAAGTTTAGAAATTTCTGGGAAGAGGGAGGAGAGGCCAGGGACCTAAGCTACAGTTTTTACTTTTTTAATTTAGGAGCTCTAATCTTGATTTTTTTCGTTCCTTATTTGCAGGTTTGGACCCCTATTTATAGAGGAAGGAGCATTGGATTCCTTCAAATTAAAAAAAATTCGAAATTTAATTAAAAACAGATTAAAAATATAATTTAGTCAAAATGACAGTTTTAGTCCTTCATCTTTCTTTGACTACTGGTCTGGTCCCATATTTTTCACGAAATTACTGATTGGCCCAAATTTGTCTGTTCTGTCAATTTGGCCCAAAACTGTCTGTTTGGCCCAAAAATGACGCGAAAAATTACCAAATTTCCCTGAAATTTCCAGATTTCGTCAGATTCTTCCCAAACTTCTCAGTTTTGTCAGATTTACCCCAAACTTCTTATTTTGTCAAATTTTTTTAAAATTTTTTTTTTTTATATATTTTACACACACACACGCACACACACACATATATATATATATATTATTTTTAACTAACCCTATAAAACAAAATGCCCCCATAAACTATTTAATTTATTTTTTTTTCTTCTTTTTTTTAATAATAATTAATTTAAATTTTTTAAAAAAAATTTTTTTTAATAGTCGGATGAAAATGGGTATCAACACCGCCCTACTAACGACATTAACCAACTCAAACTAACAATGCCACCTCACCAACTTACTTCTCCCTAAGTCAGCTGGTATCATTACTCCCCCCTTAAGGACTCTTGTCCTCAAGAGTTAGCAAACTCTAGAAATCTAGCTTTGAAAGAAGGGTACTCCTCCCATGTTGTATCAACTGGCGAAGAGTGGCTCTAATGAGCAAGGACCTTGGTGACAGCTCAATTACCCTTCTTGTCGAACTTCCTGTCTAGATTAGCTAATGGTCTCGGAACAGTGTCTTCGTCTAACACAGGTAGAGTAGAGACCACAGGGGCGTCTCCCACATGTTTCTTAAGTTGTGACACATGAAAAACATTATGGATCTTTACTTCAAGCGGTAAAAAAAAAGCGATAAGTGACAAGGCTAACTTTGGCTACCACTTGAAAAGGGCCACAGTACCTTGCATCCAACTTATGACTCAAGGGCGTATGAAGTGTCCCTTGACGATACTTCAGCAGCTTCAAATAGACCCAATCCCCTTCTTGGAATGTCCTCTCAGATCTTTTCCGATCCGCCAGGTGTTTCATCCTTTCCTGGGCTTTCTTCAAGTTCTGCTTTAGCCATTCCAGGGTAGCATTCTGAGCTCTGAGCTGGTTATCAACGGCTTCAACCACTGAATCCCCAGGAACATATGGAGTATGTAGAGGTGGAGGCCGTCCATAGAAGGCTTCATGAGGACTGCACTGTAGTGAAGTGTGCTGGTTGATATTATACCACCACTCAGCTAATGGAAGCCATTTTACCCAACCCTTAAAATTCCCACCAACCATGCATCGTAGGTATCCTTCCAAACATCTGTTGACTACCTCCGTCTGTCCATCGGATTGCAGGTGGTAAGCCGTCGACATGTGCAACTGTGTTCCTTGCTTCTTAAAGAGTTCTTGCCAGAAGCGACTGGTGAAGATTGGATCTCAGTCAGAAACAATCAACTGTGGCAACCCATGTAGTTTGTACACATGCTCCATGAACTCTTGAGCTATATCTGCAGCTGAATAAGGATGGCTTAACACAATAAAATGGGCATATTTACTCAGCCGGTCCACCACCACCAAGATTACTTCTTTTCCTTGTGATTTTGGGAGCCCATCAATGAAATCTAAGGATATGTCTCGCCAAGGAGCTTCTGGAATGGGAAGGGGTTGAAGTAGTCCTGGATATTGTCACTTTTGTAACGCTAGCATGTATCTCAACTTCTGACATAGTTGCGTACGTCTTTCTGTTGCCCTTTCCAGTAACACCATTGTTTCAGTTTTGTTTTAGTAACATCAGCCCCTGAATGACCACCCACTGAACTATCATGCATCAAGGATATCAAGTTCTGTCGTAATGTAGGCACTTGACCAATCACCAACTTGCCCTTCCTGCGTAATAATCCTTGCATGAATGTATACTTGGGATAAGAATTCTCCTCCTGGAGCTTGTCCGTAATGATTCTTTGCAAAGCCACATCGTTTTCCTAGCTAGCTTTGATTTCAGTTAGAAGAGGAGTTGTCACTGTGGAGAGAGCCATGGTATTCAAATCAGCTTGAGGCAACCTCAAGAGAGCATTGGCCACCAAATTATCTCGCCCTTTATTGTATTGAATCTCATAATCATACGGTAATAATCTGATCACAAACTTTTGCTGAAGGGGTGTAAGGATGCGTTGCTCAAGTAAGAATTTGAGACTTTTCTGATCCGTTTTAATTATAAAATGTCGCCCTAGTAAATAGGGTCTCCACTTCTCAACCGCTATCACTATGGCCAAAAATTCTTTTTCATACGTGGAGAGGGCTTGATGTTTTGAGGATAAGGCCTTACTGATGAAAGAGATTGGATGCCCTCCCTATTGAAGCACCGCCCCCACTCCTTCATTATAAGCATCTGTTTCTATCATAAATGCCTCACCAAAATTTGGTAGGGCCAACACCGGGGCTGTGCTCAATGCCTTCTTGAGATCATCGAAAGCTGATTGTGGTTCTGGTCCCCATGAAAAATTATTTTTTTTTAACAATGATGTTAGAGGGCTACTTATCAATCCATAATTCCTTATAAAACATCGATAATAGCCTGTGAGACCAAGAAATCCCCTTAATTGTTTAATTATAGTAGGAACAGGCCAAGTTTGCATTACCTCCACCGTAGTAGGGTCTGTAGACACTCTATGCTCATCAATGACGTGGCCCAAATATTCTATTTGCTTGATCCCAAAGCTGCATTTACTACGCTTCACATACGGGGAATGTTGTTGTCTTGTAAGCACTTAAACACTAACTCCACCTGCTGCAAATGTTCAGTCCAAGCTTTACTATACACAAGTATGTCGTCAAAAAAAAACCAAGACAAACTTGTGAAGATAGTCCTTAAAAATTTGATTCATGAGGGACTGAAAGGTAGAAGGAGCATTGGACAACCCAAATGGCATCACAACAAACTCGAAATGTCTATAGTGGCTTCTAAAACCTGTTTTTTCAATATCTTCTGGTCTCATCCTGATTTGATGATAACCCGAGTGTAAATCTAACTTAGTAAAGAATTTTGCTCCCCATAATTCATCAAGCAGCTCTTCAATAACTGGTATTGGAAATTTATCCTTGATAGTCCATTTGTTAAGCTCTCTGTAATCTACGCATAAGCGCCAAGTGCCATCCTTCTTTTTTACCAACACGATTGGTGAGGGAAAAAGCGCTTTTGCTGGTTCAAATAACCCCTGCTTTGAGCATCTCTTTAATGATTTGCTCAATCACATCCTTTTTATTAGTGGGGTATTGATAGGGTCTTACATTCACAAGTGGGCTCCCTTCTGTCAAAAGTATTCTATGATCAGCCTTACGATGAGGAGGCAATCCTGATGGCTCCAGGAATAAGCTGGCAAACTGTTCAAGAAGTTGCTCAATTTCCCTTTTTTGTTGCAACCCTTCAGTATTCATTGCCAAACAAGTAGTTCCCACTCCTTCAAGAGTAGGGGCATCAACATGTCCAACTATTTGCAACACATACATTTGCCCTCCCACATTCTTATGAGTATGATCCACCAACTTAGTCATCAATTTCTCAGAACAACATTCTACTTGAGTATTTATAGCTGCACCACGCAAGGTGATTCTTCTTCCTTTGACCTTAAAGGCCATCTTGAGATTCTCAAAATTCCAATTAATATCCCCCAAGGTTCGCAGCCATTGTACTCCCAATACCATTTCACAGCCTCCAAGGGGAATTAAATACACATCAGCACAGAACTCCATGTTTTGTAGTTTCCATATCAACCTTTTACAAACAGCAGCAGTTCTCAACACCGTCCCATTAGCTACCCTGACTCCAATTGGGCCAATTTGCTCAACCATGCATCCTAATCTTTTTGCCACAGTCACGTCGAGAAACACATGTGTGCTTCTCGAGTCAACCAACAGCTGTAGTGATCTTTTCCCAATCTGACCAATCACCTTCATGGTGTTGTAGCCCAAATTTCCTGAAATAGCATTTAATGATATCTGAGGAGAGTCCTGGTCTTACAACTCAGTATTCCCTTCTTTACTATCTACTTCATTCTCATCCATGTCGTCATTGAGGATCTCAATTTTGTGGAGTTGCCCCTTCTTACATTTTTGGCCAGGCGTGTACTGCTCTTCTCACCAGAAGCATTCATTTCGAGCTTTCTTAGCTGCCATCTCTTGTGATGTGAGCTACTTAACTCCTCTAGGACGTTGCCCCTCCACCGTTGGACTTATCCCAGGAGGATTTGGCATCTATGTGGGTGTAGGGAACAATCCTTTATTCCTGTCCTTAGAAGGACAGTTGATTCTGGCCTAGTTCGTCACTTCTTGTAATTTAGCTAACCCCCGAACCTGTATCAACGTTCTAGGGCGTAACATTCTCACAGGAAAATGAATTTCATCACATAATCCTCCAAGGAATAAGCTCACAATCAATTCCTCATGCAGGGGATGGGGAATTTTATTCAACAATGCATTAAATTTTCGCTGATAAAAAGCTACCGAACCTGTTTGTTTCAAGTTTTTTAGATCATTCATTGCATCCTCATAGGCCGCTCCAAAACGAGACAAAATCGCCTCTGAATACTCCTCCCAAAGAAGAGGTGTCTCATGCCCACGGGCCTTCAAGAAACTTTGATGCCATTGAAGTGCATCGCCTTCCAAGTGGATTGAAGCGATTGGTACCTTCAGAGTTTCCACCACGTTGTCGAGATGAAAGAACTGATTGCAACGAAACAGCCATCCGTCCATGCCATCCCCAAAGAATCGTGGAAATTCCACGCGAGTCAACCTGGTGAAATTCAGATTCCCCTGTGCCGTTGTTTGGGAAACCGGAGGTTAAGCGCCTTGGGAGTTCTGATTCAAGGTAGCTCCATCGGCCGCGGTGGTCTAATTGGCCACATTCTGAATAGTTAATGCTAATCCAGTGACCATCTCCTTCAGGGAAGCTAACTCATAGCAGTTCTTCTCGGCTTGTTCCCGCGAGAATGATATAAACTCATCTACTAATTTCTTCCATTCTTGGTTTCTCGTACCTTCCGCCATAGCTAGGAACGATGCTCTGATACCAGAAATGATACAAGTGATTAATTGACAAGCTCACTTCCCAAGGAATTCCAAGAGAGAGAAGTGAATTTCTGAAGATAAGCAAGACTCACAATCGGATTGAGCTAGAAAGAAAGAAAACAAACGAAGTGTGGGGAGAACGAGAGGCCAGTAATCTCATTAAGCTTTCCCAATTAAGGGTTACAGGAATTATAATATTCATCGAACAAATGAAAAATTCGAATGAAATGAAAGAATAGGATTTCCCGCCCTACTAACGACATTAACCAACTCAAACTAACAATGCCACCTCACCAACTAACTTCTCCCCAAGTCAGCCGGTATCATGGACCTTGAGCGAGGCGTCGTGTTGGAAGAATGGATGTCTAGCTTCGCGGGAACGTGAAGCACAGAAACTGCTTGATGAATTGTCTGAGAGAAAAGGGGCAAGTGGGCTGGCCCATTTTGAAGACTCCTATCTTTGTTAATCACTTAACTCATTTGTGGGAATGTCGTATATAACAAAATTGGAGGAGGTATTGCCGTATTGGGTTAACAAAACTTCTATCTTTTCATGGGTTTTGTTACTTGGAGGATATATATTTAAGGACCAAAAAAACAGAGAGAGAGTCTAGTTTTGGTTTTCTTTCATCTTTTCATTGGTTTTTTCATTCCAAACATGTCTGAGTTGTTTTCTACTTCGGTTGAAATGAATGATTTTTATCGCAAACATCGGTTATAGGGATTGATTTTTCTTGCTAAAGCTTTCTTTAAATTTAAGTATTTACTTCTTTATAGTTGAGATTTATTATAATTAATTTTTTTATTCTCGTTTGTTGGAATAGTTCTGCAATTGCATGTTGCTTGATTTTCTTTCAACCGTTTAGGTGAAAAGAATTCGATTTAGAAGCAAGTTGATTGACTAGAATTTATTTTAATTTGGGGTTTGTTCATATAAGAGAAGAAAAACAGATTAAATTGTTCGATCGTTTGAATTGTTACCTGGAATAAACTTTTTGGTTCATTGTTCTTCATACTAATTTTGAGTTTATTAAAAATTGTTTTTCAATATCCGGTGACTCAAAGTTAAGAAATTACTCTGAAGTTTTTTCTGATTGATTTTACTGCTAAATTTTTTGGGTTCTGTTTAGCTTTAAAGAGAGTCTTGATTATTTGCTTGAATTAAAGAATTATTTTTGTTCGATGATCAACGGCATAACTGAAATGAATGATCAACCCTGAATTAAGCACTTTTAGTATTGGTTAGTTTTATTTTAATTCTACAGTTAATTTGTTCCATCATTCAATTCAAGAAAAACTCCCCCCCCCAAATATTTTATTTCAGTTTTTTAACAAAAAGCTTTCAGTTAAAAATTTTCTCATAGGAATTGACCTGATTTTCACTGTTATACTATAAATTAATTTATTCTAAGTTATTAGTAATACCAGAATTATTTTTGTCAATTTTGACGGCTGACCAATGATACTAATTCCTGGTGATTAATTCTATTTGCGGCATAGTATAATATATTTTATGGGGTATATTATGATGTTTAGGCTACATTTGGAGGAGTGAAATAAGTGGTCTAATTACTTATTTTCAATTTCAATTTTTCTGTGGATTATTCTACGGTGTTTACTTTGGACACGTGACAATCAAATGAGAGGCAAAAATATGCCATGGTCAAAAAAATGTCAAATTAGTTAGTTTTGTCCCTAGTTTGTTGCCACTTTGCGGTTATTTCTCACTTTTTTATTTAATTCAAATATGCCACTAATTGAGGGAAAGTGTTCGATCATTATTATAACATTAGTTTTTTTCTCATTTCTCGAGATATGGTCCATTAATTTTTTTGAGATAGGTTTTTTCTGGAAAAAAAAAATATTGCTGAATTAAGAAGTATATACAAAATATCTTAGTACAACAATTTTTTAGTAAAACTGTGAGGGACAAAAAATACAATCACAATTTCTCAATATCTTGACACTCCATTTTGCTTCAAGTTTTATCAAACATATTTCAGCAACAAACATATTAGTAATAACATTCATTGTTTCGGCACTAAATGTAAGAAGCGAAAACAAATCAAGAACTCATCTATTTAACTTCTAAAAAACGCAACAATTGCCATTATCAATGATATATATGTCGAATGACACTAAAGCTCTATCTTTGCACTGCAATATGAAATTGCTATTAATAAGTTAAACTTACTTCTATTGCCTTCCTAGAACTTAAATAGAGGGCACTCTCAAGTTAAAAAGCTATTTAAAGTGATTATATTTATAATATTTAATATTCACTTAACTTGTATATCAATTAAAATCATACACTTTTGATAGACCGAAAAAAGCACTCTTGAAATAAGTTTTTATAAAAATTACTTTTTATTTATTTTTTTCCCCGTTTTAGGATGATTATGAGAAAATTCATAAAAATTCAATAAATTTATAAAAATATATTATTCATATGATTATCATAGGTAGATAGAATATTAAATTAGAAATGATATTAGCCCTAAAAAACAAGTAAAACTGAAAATAAAATCATTTTTTGAAAATGAATAGGACTTTATTTTGCTACCAACCTTTAATGTTGCAAAAAGATTGGCATTACTAATAAGTCTATTGTCCAGCCGCATGGCACTTGAAAATATTTTATTGATCCATGAAATATTAATAAAAATAGACATTTGAATCAAATTAGCTACACGAGTGAAAAAGAAACATTAAAATATGCATTAGGAGAAAAACCAAAGAATTCTCTAAGAAGTTATGTCTACCTGGGAAAAAAAAATAAAAAGAAAAAAAAAGCTACTAATGTCATAGAAATGATTGCACTCTCTTTCCAGAAATGTGGAAATGGCCTATTTGGAACAAATAAAATTCTTGGGAGATAAACGCACAGTTATAATAGAACTGGGGATAAAATTAAGTAGTTTTACCTATCTTATACCATGACACGTTTCTTCTCATTTGGTTGTCACTTCACTAGGTAGGTACCTTCAGTGGCAGTGTAGAACGATCCCTTTTATCTATAAAATTAACATCATTTGAAAACTAATAATCTTACTTAGTTATCACTTGAATTGTTTTTTTCTTCCAAAACTATTAATTTTGATAAATTTTTTCATTACTCGACATTAAAAATAAAAATTGATAAAAATACTTTTGTTTGCAAGAATTATTTTAGAAGTTGTTTTTTGGCTTACTAAAGTGCATGACACCAATTAGTACCGGACTTAAGTAAACAATCACTAATATAACCTATCAGTCTCCAACTCCAAGTGCAGCCTTAAAGTGATTTAAAAAAAAAAAACGAGGAAAAAAGAAAAATGTATGTATTCGTTTTCGTACCGTGCTTGGGCTGAAACGGGCCGAGCTAAAATTTTCAGACCAGGGCTTGATCCAGGTTGGGTCAGGGTCAGGCCAGCATTGTGCCCTGCTTGACCGGCCCCGTACGACATAAAAAAGCATCTAAAAAACAACAACAAAAAAACCCAGCAGAACAAGCAACGAACCCCCCCAAAACTCTTGCTCTGTCTCCTTCTCCAGAAACGGTAATGGCGAAGGAAGCAGAGGAGATTAACTGCTGGGGACAAATCCCAGAAGCAGAGTACTACAAGCAGCACAACATCCGAGGCTCCAAATTCTTCTACACCTCCCCGCGAGGCCTCTCTTTGTTCACACGCTCCTGGGTACCCGCCGCCAGCCGCCCACGCGCCGTCGTCTGCGGCGTCCACGGCTACGCCAACGACATCTCATGGACGTTCCAGTCCACCCAAATTTTCCTCGCCGAGATGGGCTTCGCCTGCTTCGCCCTCGACATTGAAGGTCACGGCCGCTCCGACGGCCTCCGGTGCTTCGTCCCCAACGTCGATCTTGTCGTCAAAGATTGCCTGTCTTTCTTCAACGTCATCAAGGAGGAGCCCCTGTTCCAGGGCCTCCCCTGTTTCCTTTACGGCGAATCCATGGGCGGAGCGATCTGTCTACTGACCCATCTCGCGGACCCGGAAGGCTTCGACGGAGCGGTTCTCGTCGCACCCATGTGTAAAATATCCGATAAGGTGAGACCCAGCTGGCCGATCCCTCAAATTCTAACACTCGTGGCCAAATTGTTCCCCAGTCTGGCGATCGTGCCGACGGAGGATCTGGTGAGCAAATCGGTCAAAGTGGAGGAGAAGCGAATCATCGGAGAAATGAACCCGATGAGATACAAAGGGAAACCGAGACTAGGAACGGTGACGGAACTGTTGAGGGTGACCCAGTTTCTGGGCGAGAGACTTGGTGAAGTGAGTCTGCCATTTTTGGTGGTCCATGGAAGCGCGGATGTGGTGACGGATCCAGGAGTGAGCAGAGAGCTGTTCGAGAAGGCGATGAGCAAGGACAAGACAATCAAGATCTATGAGGGGATGTTACATTCTTTGTTGTTCGGAGAGCCTGATGAAAATATTGACGTGGTTCGGAGGGATATTTTGAATTGGTTGATGGATAGGTGCAAGAATATGTAGGCATCTTATCTGAATTGGTTTTTGATTTGATTTGATTTGGTTGAATCATTGTTTTGATGATGGGCCTGGCTCTTGCTTTGCTTGAAAGGAATTAGGATTGATTTGCTAGTTAGTTACTAATGGTATACTTCGTCCTCATGCCACAGCCTGACACTTTACTGAATATCTTTTTTGCCTTAAACCATAATTCCTCCTCTTTTTTGCCCTTTTTTCTGAGTGAAAATAGTACATTGGCCATGCGACAAAAATTAATCATTCGCGTGAAACCTGTAACTTGTAACATTGCCAACAACACATTGCAGACAAGACAAGAGCTAGAAGAGTTTTAACCCTACAGAAAATAAGATATACCCCGTTCGGCTCAAACAAGATTAGTTAGTAAGGGCCCAAATAGAAAGAAAAAAAAATATCGGAAACCAGCGCAAAAAGTGTTTACAATGGTAGTATAATGGTAAAAAAATATGTTAAAGAACGGCATTGCATATGAGATGGGTCACCTACTTACTCAGCTAACAATTACTCGCCCATCACGGTCCACATTCACTAAATATGGCATGTCACCACACAACTATCCAAGCCCACAAGCAAACCATATGGCATAATTCTGAAAAAGGACCACCAAAAATCAAATTTCTTTCATTTCTTTCTTTGTGACTATTTATATTGATATCAGATGTGTTTAGCTTTTGAATACCATCTTGATCTAGCCAAAAAGAATCCCTACCTACCATATATGTCACCAAAATGATGCTAACCCAAAACGTAAACCCAGCCAAGTTCCAAGGATGTCACCCACTGAACAAGAATTGCAAGTCTTCCACGGTGAATCGGCTACTCTGGCGACTGCCATTTCCTCTTCCATCTTCACCAAAAGCAGAAGCAACCATTTTCCGCTTCTTTTTCTGAAATATGGAAGCAAGCACCAAGAGTATATCAGGGGAACCACAGTAAACCAAGGCTAGATCCAATGAAATATAAATATGTTTCTAGTCAGACGGACAAACTTTTTCCAGACCATTACTAAATTTGTCCCCAAAGAATTGGGGGAAGTGGAAGTGCAATACTACCTGAAGGGCTAAAATACGATCTTCAATTGTATCTTTCACTGTTAACCGTAAAACGGTAACAGGACGAGTCTGCCCTATTCTATGTGCCCTATCAATTGCTTGATCTTCAGTGGTAGGATTCCACCAAAGATCAAGCAAAAGAACATGAGAAGCTGTAACCAAGTTGAGCCCAAGGCTAGCTGCTTTCAAAGACATTATTATAACAGACACCTGCAAGCAAATGGATCAACGATAAGGAACCACGGCAGTTCCAGTTCACCGACCTGATAATAGCATAAATATCAAATAATACGATACTTTATCATCCAAACAAACCTCTGGTAGGGTGTTAAAGTCCTTAACCGCTCTGTCTCTGGCAGCAACTGACATGGTTCCATCAAGCCTCCTATATAAAATTGAACAATTTTTAAGGCCTGCTTCAAATAAATCCAACATTCTCGTCCATTGGGAAAACACAATCGCTTTGCCTCCAATAACCTTCCCAGAACCTTTCAAAGTCTCACATGTTTCCATCCTCTGCTTGCCAGGACTACCATTATATCCACCAGTTTGGAAGCCAGAAGAATTTTCACCACCATTGATTGATGTATGATCTTGAGGTTGTGACAAGGATCGCAGGACCTGAAGAGCTGCCCTAATTTTTGCAGAATCATAAGATTTAGTTGCAGAACAAGGCCCAACAGGCTCACTATCAACAGAAACCGAATCTTCAGGGTAACTGTCTCGAACTTGGTTGTCAGAAACAGAACCCTCTAATGTGGCTTTCGAAAAAACAGAAGAAAGACTAAGTTGAACTTTGCAATTAACAGCAGGGCACTGTTTGTCATCACCCATAAGATGTTCCGAGATACACTGGTTGCAAAAGACATGACCACATATGGAAACAACAGCGTCTTCTGGTGGATCCTAAGGAAGAAAAGAAAAGCAGTAGACTCTGTAAAATCATAGTACTGGAAAATAAAAACTTGGACAGCGCTCTTATAAATTTTAGATCAATACAAGTGTGGCATTCAAAAATTTGTCCCCACTATTGCAAGTTTGTTATTGCTCTTAACTTTTGATGAAAGTCAGGCATCCAAAAGTTGATAAACACTAATATAATTTTGACCACAATTCAGCATGTTCATGTGTGCGTTTTGAATCAACTGGCCAGAGTTCATTGTTCACAGAAAACCTCCATCTGAAACTATGCAAAGCACAAATAATCCTCAGATTCAATGATAGATTTTTCTTTTTTTTTTTTTTCTTTCTTTTTGGCACTGAAGGTTCAATGAATGACAATAATTATACCAAGTCAACACAATCTATGATCATACAGTACTAAGACATATGCAGAAGAATGAACAGAGAGTAGCAGAAACAATTTGAGATTTGGACTCTCTCCGACTCTAAAGTTGCACAAGTTTTGTAACTCATACTCATTAAATTCTGTTGATTAAAGAAAGGAGCTAAAGAAAGCATATTTAAAGAGGGCCAAATCACTTGAATCATGAATAGAAGTCCAACATTCATTAGTAAGTAGGCCAGAGGAAAGGTGAGAGCATACACTGCAGATCCTACAGAGTGCCAAAGAAGCTTTTAAACATCTCAAGAGACGTATCTGCTTCTTACGAGGAATCTTTTTTGCTGTAAGAACTGAAGAACTGAATAAAGGGTTGGATTCAGAACCATTTACAAGAGCAGGGTGATCACATGCTTGGCGCAAACGTAAGAGCATTAATAATATGTTAACATAATTCTGTTTGACAGTCCCCGCAGCAGCATACTCCTTAAAATGTAAAAACCACCAAGAGTCAGAGCATTAGTTAAGAATATGGGGCCAAAAAAGATAATTTTACAAAGAAACAGTCAATTCAAATTATAAATGATTTAATCCTTACTTTAAACTGAGCAGAAGTTTCACTCTCTAATCTTGTATAGAATTCTCTTTCCTCCTTTGAAAATTCAACTTTCTTCAGCTCTACAACTTTGGGTGGTAAGGAAATAATTGGTTTTCCATCAAGAAAAGTTCCTGGAGAAATAACAGAAATGTGGTTATCACGAGCAACTCTAGTTTGTTCTGCATCAAAACACTAGCAGAGAAAATTCAACAATGGAAGTTGAATTTAAAACCAACTAGGACAGACATATTCAGTTGGAAGTATCAAGAAGAAAGCATGTACATTCTTACCTTTGGTGCGGCGTAGCATTATGAGCTTCAAGATGGCCCGCAGTCTCATATACCCTTTTGAAGGGTTTCGGCTTATTTCATTCTTTATTCTTGCACAAAATTCTTTATAAGTAGCATAGCGGTCACATCTGAGAAATCTGAAGTAGCTGTAGAGGTCATCAACTGCATTTTGAATGGGAGTTCCAGATAAACACCATCTTCGTTTGGCACGGAGGCCCCAACAGGCTCTAGCAACCTGAGTTCTATGATTCTTGATGCTTTGTGCTTCATCCAGAACAACCCTAAACCAAGCAACTTTGGCAAGGGGCCCACAAACTGACTCAAGTAGCAAGCTGTCTACTCCCTTCCTGTGTTTTGCCCCTCTCTTGTCAGAACAGGGAAGAGACTTTCTTTTCTTGCCTGACAGTACACCCATTTGTGGAGTATCATCACCTTCTGACCTTTCTTTTTCGTCACCATCTCCATCAGCAGAAGGCTGCTTTGGAAACTCCATACTGACAATGGCATATGTTGTAAGGACGACATTGTATTTGGCCAATTCATCTGGATCCTTCGTCCGACTTTTCCCATGGTAAACTAGAACAGAGAGATTTGCTTTACTAGTTACCTTATTTCCCAGTTCATCAGCCCATTGCCTCAGTAAACTTGTTGGACAGACAATAAGAGTTCCAGCAGCAGGTCTTCCCTTTGCTTGCCCCAATGGACATGGTCTTTGAATTGAACATTCATTCACTTGCTTTTCATCTGACTCTTGATTTCCTTTTGACCATTGATCTCCATCACCTTTATTGTCATCATTGCCGTTGTCATCATCATCATCCAGGTTCAGAGTTTCTGATGCCACCTTTCTAACATCCTCTGCACATGCTCTTACAGATGGGGGTCTTTCCTTCAGAATTAGTGCAATAGTTGATACAGTTTTCCCCAAGCCCTGCAGAAGAACAAAAGGAAGATATTTATATGCTGCCTAATCATGGTAGCAATGAAGTATCAACATCAGAACTTACCTGATCATCTGCAAGAATTCCCCCTGAACAGTACAAGTTAGCTGTCTCCTGACTGATCATCCATGACAAGGCAATACGCTGCACATAATAGTTAACAACTTAGATAGAAGAAGAAACACAGATTGACAGGATAACACTGAGAGCACCTGGCTACCAACCGGACACATTTACACAGATAAGCTTAAAGAAACACAGATGATTGACCTTTTCCCCGATCAACAATAAGGGCACACAAGAGTCCACAAACATAGTGTGGTTAGTAGCATGAACGATATGGGAATGTGCTAATTGACATGATCAAAATGTAATATTGAAACCATACATTTTACGAGGACCACAAACCACACTTAAACATTTTTTGCAAAAATTAAATTTTTCTATTAATTTTCTTTTTTCAGACTGGGTAAGGAAAAAATTCATAAAAAATAATTCCTTTGTAAAAAAATATATATAGTATATGATATAAGTGATTATTAGATAAAAAGAGTATCAGCTTTCAAATCACATAGATTCTTAGCAAAAAAAACAAAAAGAGAAAAAGCAAAACTTACAATAAGTGATTTCTTTAAGTGGTTAATTTTAGTAAGTCGAATGCAGCCTTAAGCATATTCTAATAATCTAATATAGCTGGTATACCTTCCAAGGAAATCCTGTTAATACTTCCTCAAACACACAAACTACTTGTATCAGCCAATCCCCGATACTAATCGAAACACCTCAGATTTAGATCATTTCAAGTAGAATTTGAGAGGAACTCTGCTCATATGTATGTGCAGACCATTGCCCTCCCATAAAATTTCCATAGGGCCTGAAATTCTCTGAATTAAAATGAAGAAAGGAAGAAGAAGAGACCTGATGTCTCAAAAGAGGCACTGCCAAGACTCCTTCTGGTGGAGTAGTTTCAGACTTTGGCTGAGAAAAATCCTGGATGCACACGACCTTGAATTCATGAGTTTGAAATCAGTATGAACAGCCACATACTTTAAGCTCATCAGAGTTACAGACCGACCAAGTCATAATCTTGAACTTAATTTGCAGTGTATCATTTCACTGAAACACTAGACCACAATCTACTTTACTCATGTAAGTTATAAACACATGAAAAACTAATTTCGATAACCAGAGTCTGATGAAGAATGCAATCATAAGATTTAATGCCATTACATTATTAGAATGGCCTAGGACTGTAGATTATTATTCTGGGTCAATTCTATATATGTCATGAGAAGTCTAGCCTAAATTTTTTCTGTTGGAAATTGCAGAACTTTATTAGAAAAATCTTTTAAGTCTATTTAGGGGTCACTTGCTGTTTAGGAATTACTTAACAACTTAAAGTAGTTCTCCAGGTCCTATAATTTTGAGTCGTACTAGGAATAGGTTTTCTTAACCTAGAAGACTTAGGGCTTCTAAAGCTCAATACATGTGTGTCGCTTCAATAATATTACAGTTGGTTATTTCAGAAAAGCTGACAGCTTTTACACTTTCTTTGGATTGCATGATGCAATCTAGACACCAGGTATGATGCTTAGGGGGGGGGGGCTGGGCTTGGGTGTGACGTCCAACGTCTTTTTTATCCTTTTTTTTTCTCTGTTTTGTTTATTCCCAGCATTTCTTAACCCTATGCAGCTCTCCTAAACCCTAGTTTCCATCCCTATCACATATTCCCTTTTTCTCCCCCACATCACAGTCTCTTGCACCACCCAGAAAGAAGTAACATGGCTGTTCTAAATTTTACATATTCAGTGATGAAAAGAAACATAAAATTGCACCCAAAGGCACCAATATGTAGGGCTTACATGATTCTAAGATGTTTCCAAATGATAAAAACTAAACATTTTACAATCAAACAAAAAAGAATACCAATCAAAAGCACTGACCTGACTCGCAACACGACGATACAACCGCTCATTTTTGGGCCTAAGATTCATATTCCCTGCTCGGTGATGATGCCATTTCAGCTGTTGTAAATTACCAGCCTCAGTTTTGGAAGATGGGGATTGGTGTGATGGTGCCGGTTGACTAGCATCTTCAATAATACATATATCAGGCACTCCATCAATGTGAGAACAATTTCTACAATCTTTTGAGTTTACATGTGAGCTCTCTCTTAAAGTATCCATAAAAAGGATCGGTTCTCCATTTCCTGTTTCATCCTTAACACATTGTGGCTCCATCTCACCTGAAGTAACTACTTCGCTGCTTGGACAACGCTGCTCCAAGGACTTCACACCTAAGCTTCCACCAATAACAGAAGCAGGACTGCAAGCATTATGATCTGCAGCATCCCTAAAAATTCCAATTCTTTTCAATGCATCCATAACATTTTCTTCATCATTTGTACAACTCGACATATTTGAATGTAACATAAAAGGAAAAGTACTGACACTGACTTTTTTTATGTGAAGCAGAGGAGAATGGGTACCTAACAAAATTTTCTCGATCACCAGCTTCATTCAGATTGGAAGATTTGCCCCCTTCACCAACTTGTTCATCCTTCAAGCAAGCTATCTCTTGGCTTGGCATGCCACAATGCAAGTGATCAAAAAGCTGCTCTGATCTTTGACTCTGAGCATCACAGAGACAATGAATAGCATCATATAATGATTTCCTGGATACAGGTGAAACATGGTCGCTACTTTCATGTTTGAAATTTTAGCTCCTATCGTAACAGATATCATTAGCCAAACCTTCAATACGGGAATATAATTGGACCCATCCTGCACCTTCAAGGTTGCTCTACTGGTTGAGCAGGCACTTCTTGTTTCAAACCTGTCCACTTCACCAGTTATACATGCACCACCTGCATCCATGCAATACGGCACATAACTGAACTAGGATCATGTAAGCTTTGATAACATCAAAACTGAGAAAAGCAACAGATTTAGTAGACATACGATTGTTTAGACCATGATCTATATTCAAAAAGGGGCATTCTGAAGATTTGACTACTTGACTTCTGAAAGTTTCTGAGTTTTCAGAGAGGCATTCAATGAAATCATGAACTGTATCTAAGTCCACTTCCATATTCTCCATAACAGGTTTATGCTGAGCATCTGCGTTGTTGGAATAATGGGAGTCATAAATTTCAATGAAGTTCAGTGAACTACACCTTGAATCAAAGACATGTTATAAGCAGTAGCAAACTCCCAAAGACTCCCTAAAAATCTTTCTTTCATAAGTTAACATGAAAAAGACCAACATAATTCTAGAATCATGCCTTGTCTTCCATGCTTGTGCTCAATATGAGTTCCATCCTCTAAAATGTCAGAATTTGAATTATTTGTACCTTCCAAATTGTGGCTCTCATACTCATAAACCAAACTAGACCCCATACTACACCAGGGCATATCAGGGTGACAAACTTCAAACATGCTTCCGTAAGCAGTCTCCAAACCTAGTGAAAAGAAGTCATTCGGACCTGATGTGGCAGCAAAGGGGGAAAAATTTTCACCATATGGATCCAACTTCCCTGCACAATCAAATGGAACCACTGTCTGTTCTGCTCTAGCATCAAAAGCCTCAAAATTTTGTTTCAAGCAGTCTCTTTGAACAACTGGCTTAGCCACTGATGATGATAATTTTCCTGATGCTTGAAAGCCTGCAGAATAGGTGAAGAAACTAAGCTATCACAAAAAATTGCCAATTATTCAAATGAGAACACAATAAATCCAACAATGAGAAACTACAATTAAAAGAATCTACCACCCTGAAGCTGTATCGAATCAGGAGCGACAGAAGTATGAAGTGATGTTCTGACTGAATGATCCTCCCGATTGCTCTGCAAGAAGCAAGCAAGCTAATTACTCCAAGATGAATAAAAAGTTGAACCTCTTCGCAATGTCCCTCTTTTGTGAAGTGAAGACTGCATAAAGAATTCAAGAGTTGCGTTCCTCATAGAAAAACAAGCTATTGGCCCGAACTTAGAATGTCACAGACCAGTACCAAACATCACTGCTTGTCTTAAGCAACTCATAAACCCAAATTCAACCAGAAAATTAGTCCAGATAGAAAAATTCTAGTCTGAAACATCAAAATGCTTTGTGTCCTAGCAAAACAAGAACAATTACAGTAGACATCCCACAGAAAGACAGCTGGATCAATCAAAGTGAAGCTGGCATTTTAACTCAATAACCTCCAGCCATTGTTACAGACAGCTAGCAAACAAACCCAAACAGATCCCTATATGATTCCCATCAAATTGGACCGAACTAGACAATCCAAATACCAAAACAACATTGTTTTCAGTTTTCACTACCTTGAAGCGATCTGGCTTCTCTCCGGGAAAGCGCCAAAGCGAAACAAGATCACTGCCTCCGCTCCCGCCATCGAAACCATCAAACGCGCCAATACCGGCCCCAACATCCTCCATCGCCGGGAAAATAGAGCCTCAAAAAGCTCAACCAGAAGGCCTTACAAACCCCAGCAATCTGAAGCCAGCCGAGGAATCCAAGTCCTCGATACGAGAAATTCAAAGGTCATCGCGAGCAGACAAGCGAGGGATGGAGAAGCGAAGTCACGGAAGAGAGCGGCAAAAAGAATGTTCAGAGCAACTTCTGTCGAAGTTCGGTCTGGAAATTTTGCTGGAAAATTAATGTTGTTTGGGAAGGGAGGCTACACTGAAAATTCATGGGATCTTGTAGTGAGGTGTGCGGATGTTTATGATGGAAACCGTTAGTTTGGTATGGGATTTTCAAGAACAAAGATCTTATTTGTTCTTATGTCAAATAAAATTATGAAAATGAATTACGTGTAAAATATATTTTGTTTTATCCTGTCTTGGTGAAAAGTAGAAGAGTCTTGTCAGCTTCAGGCAGTCAAATATGTGTCTGACTCTATGTGTCTTATAAACAAAATTAAAATATTTTTTTATGCTTACTAAAAATGAAAAATTCTCATCATATTCAGCTGATATCTCAATATCGGGATCCTTTTAACTCCTTGATCCTGATCCTTCACTGAATCTTATTCTCAACTAAGTTTGGAAAAATGGTCACATCGGATCTCTTTTTTCATCTTTTTCATATCAAGTATGTTCATCTCCTCTCAATCAATAACAAACAGAGATAGTTGTCGTAGAAATCACTACTCACTTGATGCCGAAGTCCAATTTGATTTGAGGAAAAGCATCATCAAATGAAATTAGGTAAAATTAAGATGGCAGCTAGCATGGGGAAGACAATACTATGAAGGGATTCAAGGAATGAGTGATGAAGGATTTAGCAACGGGGAGGAGGAACTGTTTTCCTTATACTTCACCTAAACTGCCATTGCACAGCTAGCGAGAAAAATTCAACAAAGGAAAAAAAATTAATTATATATATACAAACACTCACATAATTTGATTTGGCAAAGCTCCATGAAAATAAAAGCACATTTCTTTATCTACATGTAATATATTTCTACAAAGTGATGGCACCATATGTATTTTTAAAATTTGAAATCTAAAGAATAAGAGTATAAATAGTATAATTATATATATATGAATAATTTTAATATCAAAGTATAACATGCACAAATACATAAAACACAATTGTATTAACATATAATCACATAGGTATAAAAGTATAAACTCATTTGTGCAAGTAATATCACTTGCATAGTTGCATTAATGTTTATATATAAAAGTTTACTCACACATACATACAAGCTTATATATTTTTACACATGTGTATATGTATTTATCAATGGCTATGCATATACATATTAATAGTTGCATATATTTAGAAAAATGCAACATGGCTCGATAGAAGCAATAGAAAGAAAAAAGGCTAAAAAAATAAGTAAAATAAAAAAATATCACATTTATACATATGTCTCACATATCTTTACACTTCATATGTGTGTGTGTGTGTGTGTGTGTGTGTGTGTGTGTGTGTGTGCAATTTGGACATATTTCTAATTTTAGTGAGAAGCACATTTGGATGTGTTGACACATATTTGTGTATGTGGCCTTATAGATATATACTGTTTGGGAAGGAGGCTAAACTAAAAAATCAGGGGATCTTGTAGTAGGTGGGCAAACATTAAGATGGAAACCGTTAGTATGGTATAGGATCTCCAAGAACACAGACTTTATTTGTTTCGATGTCAAATAAAATCATGAAAATGAATTACATTTAAAATATATTTTGTTTTATCTTGTCTTGGTGAAAGGTAGAGTTTTAAGAGTCATGTCAGCTTTACCCAGTCAAATGTGCATTTAACCCTACCCACGTCCTATGAACAAAATTAAATTGTTTTTCTACCCTTATTAAAAGTAGAAAATTATCATCATATTCAACTGATATCTCACCATTGTGACACTTATTGGCTCTTTACTCCTAAAACTTCATCAAATCTCATTCCTAGCCAAGCCTAGGGAAGTAACCATCACCATATCTTTTTTTTTTTTTTTACCTTTTTTTACATCGAGTTTGTTCACCTTCTCCTGATCAATAACAAATAGAGATAATCATTGCCAAAGACGCTACCCAGAGACACTGATGATTGATTGGTTTTAATAAAAAGTGTCATAAAATGAAATTGGGTGAAATTAAATTAGCCGCAAGTATGGGGAAGAGAAGACTAAGGGATTTGAGAAAGGAAGGATGAGGGATTTGGTGATGCAGAGGAGGAGTTGTTTTCCTTGTGCTCCACCAGAATAATCGCTGCACAACTGGCAAAGAAATTTGACAAAAGAAATAAAATGATTAGATACATACATACATACATACATATATATATATATATATATATATATGGCAATATACTATATATTTATTGTCCCATAAAGATAAAGTACCTACCTTTATCTGCATGTAATATATCTGTATAAAGTGATAACAACATATGTATTTTTAAATTTTGAAATGTAAAATACAAATATATAAATAATATAATTATATGCATAGAAAATAATACATACAAATAATTTTAAAATTGAAATATAACATGCACAAATACATAAACACAATTGTGTTAACATATAACCACATAGGTATAAAAGTATAAACTCATGTATACAAGTAATATCACTTGCATTATTATTTATATATAAAAGTTTATTCAAATGTATATACAAGTTTATATATTTCTATATATACATGTGTGTGTGTGTGTGTGTGTAGCTATGTGTGTACATATTAGTAATTACATATATTTAGAAAAATGCAATGTGACTCAATAGAAGCAAGATAAAAAAAGCTAAAAAAATAAGTGAAATAAAAATAAATATCATATTTGTACATATGTCTCACATGACTTGTGCATAGACTTATGCATGTGTCACATATCTTTAAGCATCAAATTCATATATATCTATCTTGCAATCTGGACATATTACTGATTTTGGTATGGAGCACATTTAGATACGTTGATACGTGTTTGTGTATGCTAGGCATGTATATATTTGTCATCCAATTTCATACATTTTTTTACACAACTTCTGCATATGTCTCCAATTTTGGTGAGATTTATATATCTTTTATTTTGGTGAGAAAAATTTTTTAGCGCATTTACACGTAATTTTTTTTTCTTTTCCTTATCTTATAAGGTAACATGTAATTTTGGAATCATAATATATAGTCTATTACAAGGTATGATATTTAGCTGACCCACCACTTTTTATATATATTAGATTTATATACATTTGTTTCTGAATTGTATATATATCTAATTTACGCAAGAAACACATTTTGACGCTTCTAAACTTGTGTTTTAAGATGAACGGTTAGACTTGTAAAAATCGTTGAATATATCAGTAACAGTTCTGCAATTTTATTTGTATATATGTGTTACATATTTTGTACATGTCCATCGCTTTCTTCATATATCAAATTTATACATATATGTCATTTGATTTGTACATATGTCTTATATTTGTCAGAAGAGATATTTGATACATTCAGACTTATTTTTTTTTATGAGAGATTAAACTCATACATATTATTGAATATATCAATAACATATTTATGATATCATTTGTAGATATCTTAAGCATTGGTTATACAAATCTCTCATTTTCTTTGTATATTGAGTTCATACATTTCTAATATTTGATTTGTACATATCTCTACTTTTGGCGGTAATAAGGATTTCACATATTCATATTTGTTTTAGGCTATGAAAAGTAAATTTGAATATAAATATATATAAACATAAGGGATAAGGTGTATATTAAACTTACCATATTTATTTTATATCCTAAAAGCTATTCTCTTAACTTTTATTAAAGTTTAAGAAAATTTTATTTTTAGTATAAGTTAATAAATAAGATAATTGAGTAATAATATAACATTTTGTACCTTTTAAGAAAAGTACAAGTGATAATTTGAAATTCTTGAAAAATAAACAAAATTAGATAAAACAGGACAAGAGGATATTATCTTACATAAAAATTATAAAAGATATACGTAACTATCACTAAAAAAAGTCAATGATAAAAAAATAATTAAAATGAAAACTTGGCATAAGTCATTTTACATGATCATAAAAGAAGATGGAAATGATATGGTTGATTTCATACATGTCATATAACTGCTCCCAACAATCATGTCATTGTCTTTTTTTTTTATTTTCATTTTTTTAAGATTTAGAAAACACATGTCAAAATTTTTTGAGGAAAAATAGGAGAGAGTGGCATTGACATGTGGTCTTTGTCCCAATTCATTGAAAAACAAAGGCACAAATACCAAGAAAAACTCCTAATGTTTGTCTTCTACCTCAATTATGTCACTCAACTTTAAATTTAGCTAATTATGTCATTGATGTATGTAAATTGATCCAATCATATCACTTTCATTAATAAGTTGCACAATTTATTTTTTTGAGGCCAAATTTTTCATTAAAATATTAATGGAGTTTTAAGGTCAAGGTATTAAGATGGAATCATTGATGAATTGTGAGTTTAAGACAGTCAAAATGACTCTTTCTCTTCTTTTATTTTGTCAATCAGTGTTTCTGAAAGCTTGCAGCAACTTGGATTTGTAGCATGGTACTTAGGAAGATGATAATTTAGTTAAGTAGTTTAAGATAGCATGTAAATTACAAACAATGGAAACCATGAATTATACTACCTACTAATGATAATGGTTGAACTAAACCTTGTTATATTATGTGTTTCTGTCACTTTTAGCCTGAATTTTTTTTATTCTTTTAGTATGGTTATTTGTTGGTATGAAATAAGAGACCACGTGAAGTTTTGAGCTACCATGTTGACCTAAGAGTGCCACATCATCAAGTTACATCCGAGATAATTGAACAATTGATGAGAGGGATTTAAGTGTGACATGCATTACGAGATAAGAGACTTTAAGATGCACTTTTAGAGGAAATGGGCCACTCTAGGATAAATGTATAAGTTAAATGACAGTTAATGGATTTCATCCATATTTTGAGAGTTTTTGTTAAACTTTATGAACAAGATTCAAATTTTGTGTAATAAAAACTCAATTTTGTACAATATGAACTCAATTTCGTTAAATAGAAAATAATTTTTCATTTAATAGATATCTAGTTTCATGCATTAATATTTCAATATAAAATAACATAAAGCCCAGTTTCATATATTAAAATCTCAATTGTTGCATTAATATAATATAAAATTAGTCTTATACAATATGTTAAAAGTTACATATAATAGAAATAAACAACATATCAATCTCATGTAATAGAAACTCAGTTACAACTATAAATTGTATTCATGCATAGTTCTATCACTGATTGAAATACTAGGTGTATCATCACATTTAATTATTGCATCTACACACTATGTTCCAAAAAAAAAAATTGCTTAATTTCCATACAAATAGTTTTTAACTTCACATAAATAATTTCTAGCTTCATACATTTAATTTTTAGTTTCATATACTATCAAAACTCATAATTCATTCAATAAGAATACAATTTCCGTACATATATGAACTCGCTTTCATGCAATAAGAACCCAAATTTGTATAATAGTAATTCAGTTTCATAAAATAGTAATACAATTAAGGCATTTTGAAAGTATAAAATCTGATGTAGGAAACTCGGTTACTATTATATAAAGTACTTGTTATTCTATGATAATACCGGGTTGTTATTGTGTGAAACTGATGCAACATGAATAGAGTTTGATACATATATTAATTAATTTTGTACAATAGCAACCCATATTCAAGCAATAGCATCTTAGCGTTTTCCCACATTTGATTGTGCAATTGTTGTATCTGTGTCATTTACAAACCTAGAAGCATATATGTAAAACTTATAAACATACATATATATCTGTTTCCTTTAAAAGCCTAGAATCATACATATACACATGTGTGTTCGTTACAAATCCAAAATCATACATATAAAACCTATGTGTGTATAAAACCTGTGTGTGTGTATGTGTGTGTGTGTGCTTCTGGCTTTTATATGTATGTATTGGGTTTATAAAGAACACGTATATGTATGTTTTTTTGTTTTATATGTATGCTTCTAAGTTTGTAACACACACACACATATATATAAAGCTTCAATCTAAAACATAAATCTCAAATTTTCAACCAATTCTTCACAAACCCATGTTATTTTACAATCAAAATAACAAAGCCTATTAAAATTACATATATGTTTCGATTGCATTAACGTCATTATGAGATGAAATCATAAATCAATGAATGAAACTCCCTTGTATTGTTTGTTGTCTTGTACCGATCTTCTTTTTAGTTTTTATACAAAAAGGTGATAGAAGGGTACGAGGTTTAATGAGTGTCAATTAAAAGTTTGGAGGAGAGAATGAGTTTTTCTTAATTTTTATACAAAAGGGTGATGGAAGGGTACTGGGTTCAATGAGTGTCAATCAAGCGTTTGAATGAGAGAATTGGTGAAAACAAGGCACCGGTCATCATTTTAAAAAAGTGGGGAGTCAAACCATTCCTAGGCTAGGGAAATCGCGCATCTATCTAACATCTTTTTCCCAATCACACTGTCGTGTTTTGAAATATTGGGATAATGAAATTTAGAATCTTTTTAATTTTGTATATATATATTTGGAAATGATCACTATGAAATCCTATACCATTCCTGATTTTATCCATAATTTTTGTTGTTAATATATTATTTTGAATGACAAATGGATGACTGAATTAAATAGTTCTTAAACAACTGTTAGGTGAGGCATAAACACCAAGTGGACAACCTTATTTCTTATTTTTGGAAGAAAATATATTAATTAACGAGTGCATTATATTTATAATTAAGGTAAATTTTATCTCATTCTAAAACATTAAAGCAAAAAATATATCATTGGTTATCCGAGATAAAACAACATATATTTACTTTTAACATGTAATTTTAATATTTTGTGATAATTAAACTTAAATATTTCTAGTTAATTTTAATAACCTAAAATATTAGTTAACCATTAATTACTTTTACAAACATGATAAATTTTACCACATTGTCAAAAACATTATAGTCAAATAAATCATTTAATTCAGATTACAACGTAAAATTTACTTTAACTATAAGATTATCACCTCATAGGTAAAAATTACTGATTTATTTTACTAAGTTAAGATGATGATGATGATGATATCATTTCAAAAAATTAAGGATTGTGAATATCTATTAATTATATTTTCCAGATCATGCATATTGTTTCCATTAAATTCTTAGGTAGATAAGCATATTGGTTATCTTTTTTTTTTATTTATTTTCTTAATAATATAAAAGCCTAATATTGTATATTTGTTCAAATAACTTTGTAGGTTTTACTATATTGCATATAGAATAAATAGGTGCACATTTTTCCATTTATTTATTTATTATTCATAAATTATTCATTAGTAATAAAGTCAATTCCCAAACAAAATTCAGCTTCATGTTATTCATCATTAGAATTACTATATTACTTGGAATGCTTATAGATCGAACATATAGGTACTCATATTTTACACAGTTATGCATGATAGTGTTTCTTTTACCATTGATATTACACTAAAATTATATTTCTAAATCAAGTTTTATATAGTTATGTCAAGTGAATTCTATTAACATATGGTTTATTAATTAAACATCTAATTTATTGTAACTAAAATTTGTAGTTTTAGAATAAAAAATGGGTAAATGGTACTCATCATCTCTAAACTAATACTTATGTTGATTATTCGGCCTTAAACTATCAAGTGTTTCACCATTCATCTTTTAATTGTCATTAATGTTGCACATTTCGTCATTCATTAGTTATGGTGTTAAAATGGGACAAAATTAGCAAATGATCTAAACAGATGGTTTAAAAGGGGAATTTCACCAAAAACTTAAAAAATTTCTAAAATTTTAAAATATTTTTACTGTTTAACTCCTCTTGCTATTCTCTATAATTTTTACTAAAGTATCAAATTTAAAATCTTAGCCTATCACCTTCAAATTCTCACAAAAAAATTGAAACTCAAAAGCTCTCATATTTGTAGTCCAATTCATGTTTTAGATCCTAGGTTAGTTTGTTTGCTCAATTTGGCCTATTTTAAATATAAGATTAATGGAGGAGAATAGTACAACATTAACAACAGTTTCAAGATGAATGATGCAACATTTTGATAATTTAAAGAAAAATAAGCAACATGAGTCATAATTTAGGAATGATATGTGTCATTTACAAAAAAAAAAACTTACTTCAACGCAAAAAATGTTCGGCTTTAGATTCCAATTGTTTTTACCATTGTTTATGATCATTAACATAAACTTGTATGATGGTACATGAAAATTAACAAAAAAAATGTGTGAGATCAAGCAATAACAACTAACAAAAATACAATAAGATAACAATTACTTTCTTTATCTCTAATTGATTGCTCCAAATCAAATTGGCACACAAATTAAGAAAACCCAATTTTTGCACATCTTGCCAACATTGTCCTTTCATTTTATCATCTCTATGCACCGATCTATCCCAATCCAACACCCAGCTTACAATCAAAGGATAGAAGTTGGAATAGGGGTGGCAATTGGAGGCTGACCCTAAATGGGTTAATAGGAAAATGGATGGAGCTTTTGTGACTCACTTGGTTTTTAAAAGGATCTATTTCATGTCGTTAATTGATGATTTGAGGTTGTGGAAATGTGTGATTCGAGTTTGTCACATCTGTTGTTGCCATCTCGATCTATCATGTCCGTCACTACTGTCCTTGCCTTGATTCATTGTCGTTCCCACCTTGATTAATTGCGTCCGTCACTAGAGTCCCCGCGTCAATCCATCATGTTTGTCACTGTCGCTCTCCCTTCCCTCATTCTCGGCCTCAACCGATTCGTCACGGAACCCATATCTGATTCTGAAATCCACCTTCATTTGTCTTACTTTCTTCTGGCAACCTTGTAGTATATCCTCGATTCACTCACCCCCTCCTCCATTCACTCACTTGATTCACTTCCTCTTTCCCATCTCCAAGTCAATCTACCAAACCCAACATCAATCCATCAATTCACTTTTTCTCCCCCATCGCCGACATCAATCTTTGGTAAATCTTCATTCGCCAAGAGCTTTGACGAGGAGTTGATCTCACAGAACTGGTGTGATCGCCAAACCCGACAGCACTGGTGTGCTCACCATTCAATGAGGAATTGATTGCTGTTCGCCAAACCTAATGGCCCTAGTGTGATCGTTGGTCTCTTTGCAAAAGCACGACACAGCTACTGGTGGCCATGGACGAAGAGGGGAAAGACCAAAGACGGGAAGGCCGAAAAGGGGAAGGGAGTTTTTTTTTGTTAAATTTCAATGTTTTAAAGGTTATTTGTTAAAATAAAAAAAATTAGGGGTTAAAGTTAGCATTTTTTCCAACGATATTATGTTGATGTGACATTTTCTGTCAAAATTAATAAATTCTATCACCCAAAAGGCCTAAAATGAAATGTTTAAATGAGGTTTGAGAGTCTAAATATGCAAATTAGAGATTGAGGTTAAAGCTGGAATAATAATTAAATGTTGGGGTCTAATCATGTAATTTACCCTATTCTAATATCATGTTAGGTATTAGGCTCACTCAATTTGCATAATTATATTGAAAAAAATTTTAAAATTAATTTGTCCTTAATATTGAAAACTATAATATAGGATGAACAAAAAGTAATTTTTTCTACAATGTGATTTTTTGTCCTTAATGTTGTTTTAGCTAGACAAAAACTTAAAACTATTACGAATATTTTAATTTTTTGCATGACTTTAGGTATCGTGAATCTGCATTTCAAATGTCTTTTTCTTCGACTATACCTTTTTGCAAGGATTTTCATTATTAATTTTTTAGTGACCTTTTTGGATACCGTAACATTGTCAAATTTGTAAACTAGCTTTCTGTGTAATTGCAATATACTACTTTTATTCACCAGGATCAGTCATAATTAGGCTACTCAAGTGAGTACAAATAATTTTGCACATTAAAATGTAAAAGAAATTTTTTAATTTTTTCGCGAGTAATCTTAAATTCATCACCAAACTTTCATGTATGCTTTTTGAAAGTTATCTTTTTACCATGGCCTAACTATAGGAATAGCCCTTGAACTTAGCCAACTCAAGTGAGTTGATCCAAAACTCACTACTAAGAAAACATTAGTCCTTAAACTTTGAAAAACTATACAAGTTAGTCCAATTGGTACTATAGATAGCGAACGACGTTAGATGGAATGTTGAGGTGGCTGTTACTGGGCGACTGGCCCCACCTAACTACAAAACATACTAGACTTGGGAACTAAAACATATGAAAATAAAAGATGAGGGACTGGGCCAAGAAGTCAGCACTTAACTGGGTGGTGAATTGAAGATAACGTGACGGCCACAGTGAATCGGAGACAGCTTTCAGGCTCTTTTTGTATGTGACACTGGCATGGAGCTCTCTTTTAAGGAATTCCACGTCGTTTTTGTGGGAGGCAAGGTTGGGGGCATGGGGCAGAGGTCGAAGTGGCATATTCAGAACTTGATGCAATGAGAGGCTGAGGAGTAAGTTGATTGGATCTTGGTCTTGAGATAGTCAAGGACAGTAAAAATGTTGGAGAGAATTGAGGGCGGCGAGTGTAGAGATCCCTGGAGGTAGCATGGCAGTGATCATTGACCAATTTCTGGAGAAGCCAGATTTTGGCATGCAAGCACCTTTAATTTCTGGAGAAGCCGCTTCCAATTTGCAGTTGCCATCGATGTTGTGTTCTCTCCAATTCGGAATCCTCCAATCACCATCACCATCGTCATCGCTATCGCCGTTTCAGATCCACTGTTCTCCAAATCGTTGATTCATTGTTGTTCAATCTCCGATTTCACCTTTGATCTCACCTCCAATTTTGTCTCTAATTTACACCACCCTCTACTGCTTCAATTCCATTTTGATTCCAGTCTCCATCAACCATAAAAACAAAGTGGCAATTCTTCCTATTTCTTGCTAAAAAGCAAGGGTTCTCTGTTTTGAAGAACTTGGGGATAAATTTATGGGAAGAAATGCCATCTTTTTACTACAGTATAGAATTAATTGAAATATATAATTTTTGAAAGTTAATGGGCTAAGTTTCAGTGAGTTCTGAGTTTTGGACTAACTTACTTGAGTTGAGTAAGTTCAGGGGTTATTTATATAATTAGGTCTTTTGCTAGAGGTTCAAGGGCAACTTCAAGTTCTCATGACTTTTACGATCATGTGCATGTGAATACTAAAGCCATTTTTCAGCGATGTTGCGTGAGCACACCTATTTACTCCACCTTTGTCAGGCATAAGTGAAAATTACTGAAATTTAATTTGATATTACAGTTACAATTTTTTATAAGTAAAATTTTATAATTTTTTTCCAAAAAAAACTTTTAAAAGTTTAATTTAAAATAATCTTAAATATTGCAATATATTGTATGCTATACTTGTCTTTAGGTATGCAGTGCATAAACTTTTGCTATTTATTTGAGTACTATTTTGTATACTATGGCCTATAGGTATACTACTTACTTTTAATTTTTATTATGTTTGTGTCAATTTACCACATATCATGAATTGAATTTTTTTTTCCATTTTTGCATTTTACATTAATGTACCACACATATACATGTATAAAAAAAATAAAATAACAAGTTAAGATTGTTGAAATATCATACTTTAAATCACCTAAAAATTCAATATAGAAAATATACTTTTATTATCTGATAATAATTTATGAAATCTTAATTTAAACTGTATGATAGTAATCTCCCAATGATTTTAGTTTATATAGTACTTTTTTAATAGTTAATAAATATTTTAAATTATTAATTTTTTCTTTCTATAATGTTAAACAATATTTTAAGATAATGAAGTGTAAGGTAGAGGGTAAAATGTGTATTTTTGAAATAGAAAGAGAACAAATGTGATATCACCTAAATTTTGGGGTAGATTGTAATTAAACCAATCCTTAAAACAGGGCAACAGTACAAGTAGAGGTGGCCAATGGGCCGGGTTGACCTGAGCCCGACCCAAACCCGGCTCAGGTCAAACTCGGCTTGGCACGGTCAAACCAGGGCCCCGCCCGGCACAGAATGGACTCAAAGGGTAGCAGGGCGAATTTGGGCTTAGGAGAGAAGAGAAGTCTAAATCAGAATGGACCAGCCCACTAACTCATTCAACCCGAACTGGACTGGACAGGCTCATGACCTGGCTGAGCCAGGTCGAGGCCAGGTCGAACATTTCCAGCTTTCCGTTGCGCAATTTTCAAATTTTTTTTAAAAAAAAGGGTAAAATTACACTTGCCCGCCCCCCAATGACTCTAGATTAATTTTTTTTTACCTTCAGACTTTTTAACCCTCAGTCAACAGCCACTAACGGTTAGTTTTTTAGGACTTTTTAAGTAAAACTAATTTTTTCTTCTTGTATAAATAGGTAACTTTCTTCCCACACTTCCTCACACCAATCTTCTCTTCTCCAATCTCCTATAATATTCTCTTATTTTCTCTACTATCTCTCTCCAAGTTTCTTCATCTTTCACTAATATTTTTTTAATTGCTTCTTAATCATCTCTCCATTTCTTCAATTATTTTCTTCCACTAATGGCTTCACGATGAAAGAACTCCAGCAATGGCAAGGGTGTTGCCTCCTCCTCATCCGGCACGGAGGTCGGTTCATTTTTGCAATGACGTTTTTCTGCAAAAATCAAGGCTTGCATTCACAAAAAATTGCCAATAATGATCCAAACATCGACATAGCGGCATACAACCTTGACCCTGACGACCAACTCTCTGATGATGACGTTGAGGAAATTACACAGACTCAACTTGGTGTCAAGGGGTCTCAATCGACGCCACAAAGCGAGCAACCAAAGCAGAGTCAAGTGAAGAGCGGGAATTTGAAGGCTTCCATTTGAGAGTATTTTGATCAAGTTTAGGAAGGCGAAACGAGATATGCCAAGTGCAAACATTGCGACAACAAATTTGTACACAAATTGAACTTCGGGATGGACACCCTCATGAGGCACTTGAGCAAAATCCATGGAAACATTGGTGGCATTTTCGATGGACAAACACAACTGACGGACGTTGGCAGCTCCAGCGGTTCAGGTATTTTTCGATCTAATTCAAAAAACTGCTAGGCAAGGTTTAATCAATTGGATGATGATTATTCAAAAACCATTTAAACAAGCTAAGGATGAACACTTAAAAAGATTCATCCAAGAAAATCTAAATCATACTTATAAAAAAACGTCTAGGCAAATGGCTAAAAGAGAAAACTTTAAACTATATGAAGCTAGGAGAAGTGATTTACAAGTATATTTTTCTATCATTGATCATTGTCTGTCATTTACATTTGATATGTGGACATCTCTAATAGGACAAAATTATTATTGTGTCATTGCTCATGGATAGATGATGAATGAGTTATTCAAAAACGGATAATTACTTTTAAATGTATGGAATCTGATCATACGTGTTGGAATATTTTCAACTGCATTATTGAAAGTTTACGTGAATTTTTTGTTACTGATAAAATTTTGTCCATTTCTTTTGACAATGCTTCAAACAATGATTCGACGGTGAGAGAATTGATAAAAGAAATAAAACCACCGCTTGAAGAAAATTTTTTTCATGTTCGTTGCTTGTGTCATATTTTGAATTTATGTGTCCAGAATGGTTTACAACAACTGTAAAACCAAATTGAGCTAATTTGGAATGTTTTACTTTTTGTTAAAACAAGGAACAAATTGGCTCGTGAATTTAAAATGCTTTGTATTGAAAATGGGGTGAATTTTTCTTGGAAAGGATTTAAAATCGATTGACCTACTCAATGGAACTCAACATTTGAAATGTTAAATGATGCTCAACCATGGGCAAATTTTTTGACTCGCTTTGTGAACTCAAAAGTGCAAGGTGATCGACTAATGGACGAGGCTTGGAAAAAATGTTTTAAGTTAGTTGAGTTGCTTAGATATTTTTATAAAGTAATAAACTTTTTCTCTTGAGTTTATTATCCAACAGTGCACCAAACAATGTTATATTTTATAAACATCGTCTATGTTTTCCATCAATACAAGGATGATGAGTTTTTGAAACCAACTGTTGAAGTAATACAAAAAAATGACTTGATTATTTTCAACAAATCCCATAAATTTATCTTGTTGCATGTGCATTAGATCCAAATATCAAAATCACAGGTTGTCTGCAATTGTTAAAAGCATACTATTATACATATTTAGATCAAACACAAGTTTATGTACTTACTATTTCTACTGAAGCTGACCATAATTTGAAAGAGTTATACAAACTCTACTCCGTTAAGCATTCTGATAAGGTTAGGTCATCTGATTCAACACCCGCCCGATATTCCACCTTCTTATCATCATCAAGGTTCAACCCAGTGGCAAATATCCTCAAACGACTGAGACCTATAAACCCGGGATTGGCAGAATGGGATAATTATCTCCGCACTTCATTTGAAAACAATGAGGAATACATCCTCAAGTGGTGGAAGAACAAAATAGGAAAATTTCCAATCTTATCCAGACTGACGCAAAAGATTTTGGCAGTTCCGGTCTCAACCGTCACCTTTAATGCTGCATTTAGTGCAGGGAAATGAGCCATCTCGGAGAAATGAGCAAGGCTCATAATTAAAACCGTTGAGATTTGCATCTGTAACCAGGATTAAGCGCTTACTGCTATAAGGAAACAAGATATTAAAGGCTCCGATAATGAGGTTCCTTCTTATGATGATCAACAAGAATAGATTGTAGGTTTTCATTACAATTTAAAGAATGTAATTGATCTGATTATATTGTTAAGCACAGATCTTAAGTTTTACTTTTTCATTTTTTTTTATTAAACTTTTTGTCATGTTTAAGTGTAAGGCACATTTCAAATAATATAAGTGTCGTTTAGCTTTTTATTAATAAAATTTGCACCGGTGGTAATGTTTCTTCTAAAACATATATATTTCATAAAATTACAATCAAATAACGATTAAAAACATATTAAAATATATTTTATTAAAATTAGATTAACTCGGTCTAACTCAAACCCACCCTGACTCAACCCGAGCCCGAATTAGACCCTGCCCAAGTCCATCTGGCTTCGACACAGACTGTGCCCAGATCTAGAAACTCCAACCCAGGCCCGACCGAACGAATCTGGATTTTGGTACAAGACGAGTCAATTTGCAGAAATTACCAACTACAAATGATAAACACAGTAAAATGTCAGGTCAATTTAATGGGATTTCTTGTTCAGCATCCAAAGTCAGATATCTGTCAACTTCGTCAGTTCTTCCCTCGTCTTCTTGTTTGTGTTTTTTCTTTCCTTTTTCCGCAGAATTTCCCATTTCCTAGCTGAATATTCAAAATTAAGAATAAATACAAAAAGTGAAAATTTAAGCAAATTTTCTACTAGATTAGAGAAAGATGAAACACTCCAGGGATACAAGTGGGTTTTCAAGTGATTCATCTGGAGCACTATTTTTCAGATTTTCATTTTCTTCCTCCACTTTGTTAACCTTACCACTTCCCACCCGTTCGACCCGTGCCCGACCGGGAACACTTTCCACCCTCCCCATCGACGGGCTCCGACCCATGACCGATCTGTTCACCGGTGGCGACCTTGACCGCCTCCCGCTACTCTCACTAACGTTAGGCCTGGTCTTTCGTATTGCCGTTCTTGGACCCGGTTCCCTGCTTTGAATAGCCCGGACGGAACCACCTCTGACGAAGCCATTCCTTTTACCGGGTGATTGGTCGGATCTTCGGTTCGGAGACCGACCCGCAACCCGTTCTCCCTTGGCCACTAATTCCCGGTTCCGCGTCGTAGTCGCTCTAGCCGGAGATCTGAACACTCTCTTTCTCACTTCATCTTCATCTCGTCTCTCATTGATCGTGGCCGTCAAGACACTCTCGCTCAAGCTCAAGCTGCAAACTTCCGACACATCTTCCGAAAGCGCCTCGTACACCCCGGCTGTCTTGTCTGTGGCCGTCGGCGAACCCAGTTCCTTCCCGTGGAAAATGCTCTGTTTCTCCAGGTTCTTATCATCGCCCACCTTCTGCTCGTAGATTTTCCTGAGTGGCAGCTGAGGCTTCAAACTGGGGACAACAGGTTTGGGTTTCGGAGTGTCGGCCACAGAGAGCACTTCCTTCACAGTTTCTTCCTCGGCGGGAGGCGGTGGGGCTCCGTTTCCGATAGTGGATTCCAGAGGAAGATGCAAGTCCTCTTGGGTGCTTACGCAGCAACCCATTTGTGAATATGGAAGTAGGATTAGATGGAAGTCGCCATTGTTGGAAGGAATGGGGAAGTATGGGTGGGGTTGGATTTGGATTGATTGAAAAGAGCAGAAGGCAGACACGGAGGAGAGCGGTTAAATGGAGCGAATAAATATCATGTGCATTATTGCCAAGGTGAGGTCAATGTAATGTATTTATTGCTAGATCTTCCGCCTTTTAGGAGAATATTTTCTGCTTTTTTCAGAATGATCCATGATGTTTTGTTTTCTATCATCCAGGTCCACGCTCGACGCTCGGTAGTAAACTTTCAGGATGTGTTCAGGTTATTTGTCTAAAAAATTTTACCCCAATTCGTTTTAATTTAAATTAACTTAATCTAAAATAATTTATTTTTTTTAATTTTTTTTACCTAGAATCAATTTTATTTAAAAGTCAATATTATATAGGTGTAATAATCTATTTGAAATAAAATTTTTATCATGTTATTAAATTTTTATGAAATTTTATCACGTTATTAAATTTTTATTAATTTTTTTTAATGTTTAAAAAAGAAAAATTCATAAAAAATTAATAGTATTATAAAAATTTTAAAATCAATGGATTATTTCACATAAATAATATTGACTTTAAAATAAAATAAGTTTTAAGTAAAAAAGATATAAACATAAAAATAAGTTATTTTAAATTAAGTTGGCTTAAGTTAAAACGAATTGGCTCTAGTATTTTTTTTATACATAGAAATTATTTATATAAACTTAAAAAATTATGTTTACACTTTAAGAACCCAGAATGCACCTTAAAAGATCTTTTATAAAAATTAAGTATTTTATTATTTTTTAAGCTAGATAGGTAAACAATTGTATAAAATAGTACTTCCGAATATTATTGTTTGGTATATTATTATTTAGATACGGTATGAGATTTAAAATTACATTTATTTTAGATAAAAAATTAAAAATAAAAATAATATATTCTTTCATAATGTAAGCAAGAAGAACTTAATGATTCTTTTTTTTCTTTCTTTCTTTCTTTTTTCTTTTTGTTTTTGTTTTTAAACCTCTGAGGCTTGTTAAGACTTAAAAGTTATATTTCATGTTAAATCTCAAATGGTCCAATAGAAGGGTTTCTTATCTTTATATATATATTGTGGTGTGGTCTCTCTATTCATTATTGGCTGATTTTAAGTTGTATCTTTTAACATGATATTAGATATCAGGTTTCATGGACCCTAATTTTTCTTAATACAACCTCGTTTAACCTCAGTCACAGCCATAGTCACTAGTAACACTTCACTTTTGATTTTGGCCTTAGTCATGAATAGAGCTTCGCTTCTAATTTTGGTTGCACATGCAAGTTAACTGAGGCGTTGCATATGCAAGGGAGTATTAAATCTCACATGGCCTAATGAATGCGCTTATTGTCTCTATACATTGTGATGATATTTTTCCATTTATCATTAGTTGATTTTAATTTTTATGCTTTAACATTTCCCTTCAAGCTCTATCATTTCCCTTGGATTTTTCATATTGTTAGTCACTGTAGTTAATATAAAAATACTCTTTCCCATAAATAGCTAGAAAATAAAATAAAAATAGCTACAAAATAAAATAAAAATGTAAGGGATAATTACAATTTGGGCAAAAATATCAAATTTGTCACTAAAGTTTTTTTATTCCAAATTTCCACTAATGTTTTAAAATTGGCTCAAATTGGTTACTGACGTGATCCATCCTCACCATCATGTCTCTGCCCCATCTCATTACCTCAATGAACACCAAGTCCAAGGTTCTCCTTCTATACACAAAACCTAGTTTCAGATGCAATAACACAAATCGATTCATCCTTAGCCATTTGCCCACCAATACGACATTTCTCTCTTTCATTTTCCAAAGCTGGAATTGTATTGGAAAATGAAAGCTTGTTCTTAGTTTGACTGAGAGGACGTAAAAGAATCTAGCCTATAGCCGACATATCAACAGGAGCTTAAGCTAATTTCATGAGGTTTGTGGGCTGATGCAGTCGAAGTTGGGGGTAAGGCTTAGGATGGGCTGTGACTGAGTCACCAAGCAGAGCAATTGAATTAGTGAAGATTGGCTTAGGTATATGGTAGATCATGAGGAGCATGCGGCCATTGGTTTGTAGGGAGATGTGATAGAGGAATATGAGGATCAATGGTGAAGATAGTTAGTGTTGGCGGTGGAAGTGTTAGAGGCGACATGTGTGATGAAGGTACTAGTGAAGATGAAGCAAAGTCTATTAAAGGAAAATTAATAAATTATTAAAGACCTTAAAATTTGTTTAAAGTTACATTATCGCCTAAAAATTTCAAAAACATGTAAGTTTTAATGGTTAGAGGCTAATTTGAGCCAATTTTGAAACATTGGTGGTAATTTGGGACTAAAATAAATATTTAGTGGCAGAATTGGTCATAACCCAAAAAATTAGTGATAAATTTGATATTTTTACCTTACAATTTGTCTCATGAGGTTTAGGTGGAATTACACTTTCCCCTTATTGTTTCAGAAATATATACTTTGCCCGCCCTTTTTAATACAGTCAGACAGTAACTTCTGAAATATTAATTTAGACATTACAATAGCCATTTTTCAGTAATTTCAATCTATATTACGGTTAATGAACATTTTAAATTATTAATTTTTTCTTTGTGTATTTCTTTCAATTATAAAATAATGTTTTTTTTAATATCAATTAATTATAAAAAAAACTATATAGATTAAAATTGTTTAAAGATAACAATCATACAGCCAAAATTAAGATTTCAAAAGCTACTATTGGACTATATTAAAAGGCAGAGGGTAAAGTGTATATATATATTTTGAATCAGAATGAGATAAAATATAATTTTACCTAAACCATAAGGGACAAATTGTAATTAACCCAAATTTCAATTTCTTTTTATGGATATAACGATGCTGGATGGGTCAACTTACGTTTACTCATTGTAGGGATTCTTCAATGAGATCTTTTTTTTTTTGCATAACAAACAATTACTGAATTATGTAAAGGTAATGAGAGGTTTATGATTGTTAGCTTATTTAAGAAATTGTGCTATAGTAATGGATTATTTTGCTTATGTAGGAAAGAAGTGGGTGTGGGTTCTTTGCTTTGGTATAACCTAGCACCAACCAACCGCACAAAAATGGTGATCCTGGGACTATTAAGATGCATGAAACACATAGAAGGGCAGTTGAAGGCAGAGAAGGTGAAAACATGTAATTTTAGAAAGTTTATGTTATTGTTGGGAGTTGTTTGTAGTTGTTGGTTTCATAGTGCTTTTGCTTGGTTGTGACCACTACCATTGGGAAGGAGATGGTGCAGGAAGTGTTGGCGAATTGAAGAGGTTGTCCAATTGAAGGGAAGAGACGTTCTTTTTTATTAGTGGATCATGGGTGTGATGGTTATTGATCATTGGTCTAGAGACCACTTTTGTAAGGCTTAAGACTCACTTTTGTGTATGTAAACTTTGGTCTTAAGATAAGGCTTTTGGAAATGGCTCTATAATGTATGAACGCCAATAAAAATATAATGTTATTTGTGATACAAATTTGTAATTGTTCTTAGATAAAGACATCCGAGAACTTACACAAAATACTGCAATAATAATTGTCATTTTCCTATATATAATGTCAGCAATTGGCTCCTAGAATGCACATGTACGTTATTTACAACAATGTACAAAAGGCTATTTCAACTATCCTTATGGCATCTCTAGCCACCCAACATCTATTATGCCCTACACAAAAATGGTCAAAAGGCTGACCATTTGACATCTATGTCAGCTACAGCCTACTAAAAAACATACAAAAGCCTTTAAGGATGGCATCTATATCTCACGATCACTTGGAGTACTCCTATATGGCACTACCAAACTTGTTTTACCTTTTGGGCGCCTTGTCTTTCTCCCATGTGCTTCTTCACTTAAGCTTGAATTGTCAGCACCAGATTGTTGTAACTAAACACACAAAGTATAAACATATCCTAATAAGAACATCATATCCTGATAAAATGAGAAATGTTACACATCATATTGATTACTAATAATTTGTTTTCTTTAAGAAACATAGAGGTGCCAAGCTTTGAGCTTAATTTAATTTTTTAAGGCTTACAAACCAAGAATAACAATCAGGCAACATATTTTCTGTTGTTGCTTAATTATTAATTGCTGTTGCATTTGTTTCATTTTGTTGCTACAATATAAAATTAAAATGTAAGAGAAGAATGAACAACAAGTTCTAAATCTTAAATGTCATTTAACAAGTTCTGAATCTCAAATGTCATTTACCTATATATAGTTCATGGTAGAACATGGATTAACATTTGTTTGTCCGGTCTATGTTGCGTCAATGTGTTTTCCATAGGTTTTGTTATTGTTCCCACCTAGGCCACATTTTGAGCATGTCATGTCTTTGCAACTTTCCACTTGTACTCGGTTCATTTACTTGTTTACTTCTCATTTTTTTTGGCCATCCAGCCTTCCTTATAGGTTTTTCAAGAGGCTGAATTGATTCATCATCAATCTTTTGTAGGTTCATACCTGTTATTGGGTTCATCACATGGGCATATGTGTTCTTGTAGGTTGCCAATTTGTAACAGTTATATACATACCCGTCAACCTTGCAAGCATTGGTGGCTAAAACAGAACAAGCATGGGGGCAAGAGATGTCAATTATGTCTCATTTTCTACAACTACATGACCTTTTTCTTTTTCACCCAAATTGGCTATATAAGGTTGTAACTTGAAACTAAGGACCACTAAAAGGAATTGACTAACAATGTGCAGCTTGATTCTTCATTTCCTTAACTTTTTTTTCTTTTGTATTTTGAGACATAAGAGCCCTGTCCAATTTTCCATGGATTTTTTTTTATTAGCTATCCTTACCATAATTTTGCACAATAAGACCTAGACCAAGATTTAGGGTGTAGAGATTAGAACCAACCATAAGCACCAGAATCGGTTATCTTCAATTGTCCTAGGCCCTTACCCATAATCTCATTTAAGTCATACAGGACCCCAGGAACCTTACACTAATTTAGTGCTAGGCCTGCGTAAATTGCTCCTTAGTGGGCATGCTAATTGATTAAATCCTCAATGCATTATTGTTTTATACTACGACTTACAATGGCTGTAGGTAAATAACCATAAAAATAATGTATACCTGGTGCAGCTGGTTAGCATTTCAAAATATGCATTCATATGAAACATATTATTATGCACTATGAATCCATACAAACTACTAAGGAACATAATCAATAATTCCATAGCATTTACCGGAGGCATAAATTTGACACACATATATACATCATATACAAAAGTGCTATACACATGCTACACACTAAGAATCTTGGGATCCAATCTCACCTGAGCTACATTGTCAAAAAGGATCACTACAGTGTTCAAGTATCCCTTGTTCCTTGGTTCTGTACAACAAAGGCCAGTAAGTTAGTATTCCAACTAATTAGGAACCTGTAAGAAAGAAATTTAACGAGAATATACAATAGTAATTAACTTTTGCACACCTTATATTAAAATACTAACAATCAGTTCTTTTATTGGTTATTAGTAAGGTTGTCAAAATCAAAATCCTATCCTAGATCATTTGTTACTGTGCAAGATCGAGATCGCAAGATCGAATCGTCGGTCATAAGATCCTATCAAAACCTAAAATTGCTTATCTAAATAATATAATTCAAGCAAAATATTAATTATATTGGACACTCATACAAACCTTGAGTGTTATAATAATTTTACAATACAACGCAATTTTTTTCTAAAATGAAAAAAATTATTTTATATAATTTAATTAAAAGTTGTATGTTTCTTTTGTTTAAAAATTATTACCTAAAAAAAATTAATTACCACTTTCTATTTCTCTTTTTTAATATATTTTTATTTTTTAAACAATTATTGTGATAGATGAGTCAAATCTAACTCTTGACCGGCTCTATTTTTTTTGCTCATTTCTCTGTTCTTTTCTCTCCTCTTTACTCTTTCTTGGTCTCACCTACCCATCACAAATCAACTTTTTTCTCCCTCTCTTGCTCTCTTTGTCTCTTTCTTCCTTCCTCCCTCGCATCTTCCTCTCGCTCCCTCACCTCACCCCATCTCTCTTCCTCTAGCTTACAGTTCTTTCTCTACATTTGTTATTGCAGAGCATGAGAAGAAAAATGAAAAGGGGCAAAAGAACTCTCCCATCTTAATTATTTGTCATTCAGTTGGGAAAAGATCTTGAGGAAAGTGATTTTAATCTGCCGACGGCGATGGAGCAAGATGAGCATGGGCGAGGCAACGACGATGAAGCTCAGTTCCAATGGCCATAATGATCAGTGGGATCTTCCTTTTCTACGATCCTATGATTTTAAACGCAATCTCACCACGATCTTATTTACGGAGTCGATCCTATTACAATTTGAATAAGTTTTTTGGATTCGGATTGCAGGATCGTGCAATCCTACGATCTGAATCGCATTTTTAACAACCTTGGTTATTAGCCCCAAGTCCACCAGTATCTGCACACAAAATATGTAAGGGATGTGAGAACCGAAGGTTCCCAGTAAAGGTTGTAAGCCCGCAAAAAAAAAAATAATAATTATATAGGACCATGCATATTATCTATAAAGATATTAATATATACCTCATGAACTTGAGCTCAAATCATAGTACTAGGAACTCATATTATTGGTCAATAATTATGAGAGTAGCTAATTCCCATAATTTCTTTACCCATTTATCCTGCAATTGACAAGTCCAACTTATCCATACAAATACTGCTTTGAAAGCTTCTTCGTACTTGCCAATATCCCTTATTTTATGTACATGAGTAAACTATTTGCTTATTTAGTGCATGTGTTAGTGCTAGCATTATAAAGTTTCATGAGTGGTTAAGGACATTTCCACCTTTTAGGTCTACCTAGGTCTTAGCCCATCATGGTGACCTTAGGTGTTGTAAGTTCCTAACCCATCATACTCATCGTAAATTAGACCATATTAAGGTCCTTTTTGCCCATAGATACAAGTTTATAAATATGTACTTACACACTTTATATATATTTCATAGTTTGGCTTCCTACTAAACCTAATCATATAAGCTTCTTAAATAGCCATCAACACTCAAAGCATATTTTTGTTAAATTTATCAATAATTCGACCATTTGATATACAAGAATCATAACCAAATTTATTTAACACATAAGTATACAAATTAAATAACCCTTACCTTAGATAACTTAGTTTGCAAGCTTCAAGTACTTAGTCTTTTGTCTCGATTTCAAGCCAAACTTAAAACCTCTTTTAGTAGCTTATTCCTAGCACTTATATTGATCATTTTAAGCATAATTTAGTAATTTTAACACTTGAAAACAGCCCCTAACACAACTACCAACAACCTATAATTTTCTATCCCTAGTTTGCTTATCTTGTGGTTCTTTACACTTTTAATAGCATAAACGCAACCAAAATCTTGCTATCTTATTTTTTATGCCTTGTATACTAGTGTATAAGCAAGATTATAACAACTAACAGCTACCAAAATCATTGGAATAATACAATTTATTCTGAGAATCCACTACAATTTCAGCAGCACCAAAACACCTGAATGCACATTCATGGCATTCATGGGCAATTCACTTCTAAATAAATTTCTCTTGCTTTTTAGTTTTTATACACTAAATCATAAGCAAGATAAAATCATCTAGAACTAATTCAAAACATTAAAACCAGTAGCTCCCATATGGAACAAAATTAATACCGTAAGCTCTCAACTAATGCACCTTAATTGCACAACATGGTTTTCATGTGTAATTCGCTGCCCAGCACTTATTCTCCCACTTCTTAACCCTCAAATACTAGTTCACAAGTAAGATAAAAACCTTGGTGAGCTACTAAAACCTCTAGAACATGAAATTATGGCTGGCTGTAAAAGAATTAAACCACACATAGCTCAACACTCACGGTTTCAGCTACACCAAAATTCTAGCCTTAGTTCTTTTGGGTTTTAGCTCATTTGCATCTCAAATCACATCTTAAAGTTAGGGAACACATCAAACAATCATCTCAGCCATGGTTTTTGCCTAAAAAAATTGCATGAACAGTACCAGAAATCCAAAGATGATGAAAACTACACCATAAGAATAAAACTAACCATGGATGAGCTCATGAACACCTTCGAACATGTTGAGCACCTTTGATTTCTCTTAACAACCAAGTATAATATTAATTTCAAGAATTTGTAGCGCTAAACCGAAGCTAAAAATAGGAAAAATAATATAACCAAACTTACTTGAACAATAAGCAAGAAATCCTGGCTTACGGTAGCACAAAGATTGATTTTCCTTCAAAATCTTGCTTATTTGTTCTTGAATTTGGGTGGATTGAGCTTGGAGGGATCTTGGCTATGGTGGCTCAAAGATGGGTGAGCTTATGAACAATCTAGTCAATCCAAAATTTTATAATAATAGAGCGGGAATCACAAAAAATCATAATATCTCAAATTTAATATTTTCTTATGCTCTATCCAACCGTGCAATAAAAATGTGTCACTATATGAAATGACCAAAATACCCCTCTTAGCCCAACTTGCTTAAATGATCTATTTTATTCATTTTTAGCTACTGAACGCTATATTACCGATACTTAGCTTGCAAATAACTTATCTAAAGTGTTAATTTGTTAAATTAATTCATCACTTAAAAGTATGAGCTTTTTGTAATTACCTGACTAATTAGAATTATAGCTCCGAGGCTGTCACATCAGCTCTACCATAAAAGCATCAAACTTTGAACCATGAGTACTTATTGTAGTGTACCATAACAAATCCTTCAAAACCAAGCTAGGGAACTATTTCTTGAAGTTAGAGTATGGTGTTTGATGTAGAATTTTATGTTCTGCATTTGGGAACATTTTATGCAAAATTAGAATTAGACCATATACATAACAAATTAAATGCCACTGTTAGAAACCATTAAAACATCCCAAATTATAATAAACAAATTGTGAATAAACCTAGCCTTTTGTCTATTTGGCACAAATGTCCAACCATATGAGTACTTCCCTATACTCATACTTTCCCTCAATGCACTTAGAAACCATGACCATGAATTTTTGGACTCAACTGTTACAATAGCCCAAGCAAGTGGTGAAATGCAATCATTTGTATAAACTCCAGTTGCATAAAGTAAATGACCTCCATAAGCACCTTTCAAGAAGAGTCTGTCAATGCTAATAATTGGCCTACAACCTATTAAAAAACCCATCGTTACAGGGAGCAAGACAGACAAATATCCACCCAAAAACTCTACCCTCCAATCAAAATGCAATAATTGGCCAAGGATTGGTTCTCCTAATTCTATATGCATAGTCCAATAGCTTCAAATACTAGTCATTTTGATCTCTTTGTATAAATTTTAATGCCTTCTTTATTGTTCTCCAAGCTTTATACTTAGATATAATTTGGTTATAATCCCTTCTCACACGAGCAATCAAAGCGAAAGTTGACATGTTGGGTTCTAACCAAATGTGTTTTAAATATGCAAATGCCACCTAATCATAAGATGTAGTATTGGTATTAGACACTTTGGAACATGTATGAACTTCATGTAATGTCCTAATCTGAACTTTGCCTTGCCCTTTCAAATGTGTGGCATATAATTCCCAAGGGCATCCATCAGCACACTTCAACATCAATTTGGCCTTGTCATTCTTGTTTAACCAAATAGGATATCTTATTCTGATGAAGTACTGTTGGATAAATTTTTTAAGTTTGACCAAAGACTTGAACTATAAACTAGGCATGAAAATATGATTTTTTCATATATGTTTTAGCATTAAATGTAAGAAATTTACTCTTTGCACAATTGCCAGGCTCAATACCTTCATCCATACTATGCAGGTCGTCAAAGTCATTACACTTAGATTTAACAAAATTTGACTTGCATGTATAGCTGGCTATTTCAAGATCAATAGCCTATATCTCTGAACTAACACTAACCAACCCATTTTTTTTTTGTTGATCCATACCAACATTAACCTTAACAGTTAAGTCTTCATCTCCAGTTATTATTTCATTGTTAGTGTCATTAAACTCTATATCACAACTTTCATTAGATAAGGCTACAACATTTTCCAAGCTAGTGTTAGCATTTTCCTTTTCCTATTCGCACTCAATATGGCACCTGGTTTTAGAATGACCAAATTCTTTGCTTTTCAACCTGCCATTCCCTTTTTTATGCTTTTTTCTATAATTGGACGTTGCTGCTTCACACTTTGTTTGCTTGCAGATGGTTCAACTTTATCTTTCTCACATATCTCAGTTGGTACTACACTTACACCATCGAATTCAGTATTCTCAAACTCAAGTAAACTCTTTAAAAAATGTTGATAACTCTAATGGCATCCATTGCCCTTTTATCCACCACAAACACTCTTACTTTTCTATTATTGTGCATATTCAGCAGCATTTTTGAAACATCTTATGTAGTCCCTAGTCGAGAAAAACAAGTCTCCACTAGTACATTTGGATTCTTCCAAGAGTACTTCATCATTCCCTTGTATCCTAAGTCATTCACTAGTTGTTCAATGGCAGCCATAGACATATACTCAAGATCATAATATTTGAATAGGTCTAAACTTCCACCAGCATAATTCTTTCTCGGATATTTAGAAAAAATGCCACCATGTAGAATTTGTAGCTCAAAGAACCTTGTTCTTCCACTTGTAATATGACTTGAAATATAAGTAACGTATACAACTTTAGAGATTCCATCCAACTTTCACCCTAAATTGCATAACTTAATCATACAATCAGAACACAGTCATTTATATATTGCCCACAAAAGCATTGACATTGATTCATACACAGTCATATATAACTATCCCAAACCTTTTATTTTTGAACCTTTTGCACCTACACCATAGTCATCTTCACCTATTCTTTACCCTAACACAAAGAATGGAAAGCTTCAATCAACGATCAAATGGTGTCGCACTCATCGTTGACGCCAGGTGATCTGTTATTTTTGACTCTACAATTGAAATTGGATGTAATCTTAAACCCTGGATTCATTCACCTGCATTTTGTTCTTCTTTTGTTACAAGGTGGGTTGTGTTCTTTTGGTTTTGGGAGTTCAGGGTGGGTTAACCCACTTATCTTTCACCATTCCCTCCGTTAAGACTAATGCTAACTATTGGTCAAAGAGCTTATTTGCAATGCCATCTAAAGGTCTGGGCTGGATATGCAACGTCTGATAGGTTAAGAATGAATATACAATGAAAACTAAAGGTTTGGGACCTCTGGCGCTATTTACCCCTAATTCGGCATATGAGATTTATGTGTCGTGTGCTCCCGTATGGTCAATGGAAGTGAGGGAACCAGTACATAATGACTTAATTGGTCAGTAATGATTGGTTATTGTGTATTTGTTTAAGTTTGACTTACATCTTATGGGAACCAACCTAGGATTAGAAGACCACAATGCGCCTTTAGTCAATGAATTAAAGTCATTTTGTCTCGGCTAGCCAAGTAATGGCCAAGGCAAGGGTTCAAAACTCAACACTAACACTCGTCCAGGAAAAAAATTCTCAAATTTCACTCACTGTTTTCAGGTTTTGAAAAATATAAAAGTAATCTTATATCTCTTGTATGCTATTATATATAGAGACTCTTTATTGATATTTGTACAAATGTTTCTAAGTACAAAAAAATAGTCATTTTATTTATTTATTTATTACATACACTAAGACAATGTTTTAATTTTTATTTTATTTTAAGTATCATTGTCTATAAAATTCTACTTACAATTTTTCAAAGGGCTAAATTTAAAATTCTTCCTTATATTTTAATATGGAATGATGATTCAAATTTTGCGTTATTCCTACATATCAAAAGTTAAATTCTTTTTTAGAAACGGAAGAGATATTTGTTAAGGAGATACAGAAGATCAATATCATGTAGGGTAGGCCTAAATTTATTGAGTAATCACTTGAGCAAGTAAATTCCATGCAACTTATCAAGATTCTAACTATATTTGGGGGCAAATAACCCATTTATAGTGGTGGATGTGGTAAAGCAACAGTTGAGCAGTTATTCGACCAAAATACAAAACTTGAGTGGCTTTTGGCTTTTTCATTGCTCAAAATATAAATTGTTTATGATAACAATTTAACAACTACTACTCAATTATTTGAATGTTATGGGAATTTCACAAAGTTGAATATTAGATTCTATCATTCATATAGAATTTGAAATACAAACACATTTTTAGTAGAGTAAGTCAAACCTACACCCCACCCCTTATGTAAATATATTTTTACATTCTAATACTATCATTTATAGCATAAAATAAGTGTGAATACATTAAATCCTATGTATCCCTAAAACTGGAGATATGTACAATCCAGATACAGGATATGTACAAACTAAATATACAAAAAAAGTAAGAGATATGTACAAATATGATTATAGATATGTTTTGGGTTCAACATTTCATAAAAAAATAGGTGTGAATGCATTAAATCTCGTTTCCTGCCAAAATTAGAGATATATAGAAATCGGATAACAAATATATATGAAACTCGATGTATAAAGCAAGTGATCGATATATACAAAACATGTGATACATATGTACAAATGAGATTAGAGATATGTCACAATATATTCAATCATTTGTACATGTTTCAAATGTTTAAATTTTAATATATTAATATAATGTATAAACAAAAGTTCTTTTGTGCATAGGTAGTTATATGTTTATACAATTATCTTTATGTATTGTACATATTATATTTTGATATCAAAATTGTTCTTACATTATTTTGATATACATAAAATTTTCGATTATGTATTGCTTTGCTTGTGCACACATGTGTACCTAAAAACACCAAGGATTCATTTGAAAAAAAAAAAAATATATAAGGGATAAAAGAGCATTTGGCCAAACTACTATGTTTTCTTTTCAACGCCAATGATAGAACGAGCGCAATGCCACAGGCTGCAGCCTGAAGCTGCCCACTGTTGCCGACCTTGTTCGCCTCCGTTGCAGTCGCCCATCATCCCGTCTTTGTCTCGTGCTCCAACGGCGATGCAAATTGGAGGGACGAGCCTTCCGCGATCTGTCTCTACCTTTCCCCATCTAGATCCGCCGTCGTTTGCACTGCCACTAGATGGCTGCTGGTCCGGCGGTTACCGAATCGTCTCGTAGTGACTCAGCCCGCAGCCGCCGTCATCAACCGGAGAAAGAAGGAGGAGAAGCTGCGGTTCCACACCATCGTGAAACCTAAATGGATTGATGGATACGTGAGATATTTTTTATTGTCTGAATGACATAATTGACATTTTGGCCGGTAGGGTGCACAATTGTTGGCATATACGGTATACTAGATATAAGGATATTATATACATATGTCTAATTTGACATAGTATTAATTTTACAATTTTACTTTTTATCATAATTTCTCTTTATCAGACCGTCTCTCTCTCCCTTCTTCTTACTGCCGCTTTTTTTTTTCTCTCTCTCTCTCCTCCTCTCATTATAGCACGTTTCCTCTTACTGCCGCATCTCTCTCTCTCTCTCTCTCTCTCTCTCTCTCTCATTATAGCAGCCTCCAACTGCCGCTCGGACTTTAATCTTTATTGCACGCCAATCTCCATTGTGCATTGATCTTCGTCACTCACCGATTTTTATCGTGCACCAATCTCCGTTGCACACTGATCTCCATCGCGCACCAACATCCGAGGCAAGGCGAGGCGTCATGATCATATCCAACGATCATCGAGGCGAGGCGGTACGATTGAAGGACAGACAACTTGATCTAAGATGAGGCTGCGTGATCTGTCGTGAGGGGAACATGAGATCGCGAGCGAATGAGAGGAGCGAGATCAAAGCAGATGAGAGGGAAATCACATCGAAGCCATAAAAGAAGTGGATGGGGATTGGTTACTTTGTGCTAGACTCCTAAAGAAATATCAGAATATAGGAAAAACAAGAAGAACAGCCCGTTCAGGGATTGGCCAATTGCAAAAACATTAAAACTTTTTGATGATATGAAGCGTGGTCTGATTGAAGAGGGCAAAGTGACAATAAAGCTTTGCAAAGGAAGATTGGAATCAGAGGATGAGTTTAAGAGGTTTGGAATCACCGAAGAGTTGAGAGAATTTTTTGTACATTTGTTTAGACATTTCAATATATTCATTTAAACATTTTCATTTGTCGTTTCAGCTACTTTTAATTTTAAAGATAATAAATTTTCTGCTTATTGTTATAGTCATTTTAGTATTTTTCTTCAGACACTTTTATATAGTTATTCAGATATTTTTACTTATTAATTTAAATATTTTTTAAATAATAAATTATTAGCACATTACTCAGATACTTTTCCATATTTCTATGGATACTTTAATATATTTACTTAGACATTTCTACATGTTTACATTTTATCAAAGAGAAAAAATTATTTACATATTAATAAAGAGAACAAATAATCTGTATATCATTTCAGATACTTATACATATTTGTTCACACATTTTTTTAATTGCTTTAGACACTTTACTTCTTTGTCTTTGACATTTATACAGATGTGAGTAATGATAGAATTTGGTGGCGGCAGCAGCAATGGTAGTGGCAACCTTTGCGGCGGTAAGATTGATGGTCGAATTTTTGAAGGAAGGAAGAGAGTTTTGATAAGAGGCAATTTTGTCCCTTTTTTTTTTATGGAAATGGATTATATATAGAAAGTTAGAAATAAGTTAATATGTCTAATTAGACATAAATATAGTATAATAATTAGTATACTAGACCAATGTTTTCTAATATATTCTGATCAGTCAGAATTTAATTTGGTTACTAAAAGCCTTGTAGAGAACATATTGAAGATTAGCCTGTAAGAGCAAAGATTTCTATATTTCAGGCTTTCTTTTCCATTTGGTAGGAGGTTTGGGGATTTAGGCATCAAATAGTATAAACTAATCATCCAACTAGTGAAAACTCTATATGTACAAGTATTGTTTTGTTCATCTCTAGTATAATAACATTTGCACAATTAGTTGGTAATTTAGAGGGGTTGAATTTTTTATTATATATTACTCTCTCCTTCTCAAAATTATTGCAATATATTGTATTTAAAATAATTCTAAATCTCTACAACATTTTAATATTTAATAAATTACTTTATTATACTACCATTCAAATTATTATATAAATATTTATTTTTTAATTTCTTAATTTATGTATAAAAAGTTAAAGATGAAAGGTAAAAACAGTTTTTTTACCGTTTGAATATCCATGGCAAATTAAATGGTCAATATACATGAAAGGGGCAGTAAAGTTAAAGAGATAAGGAATTGGACGATGCCTAGTTTCTAGACGCTCACACTTCCTTAAGGTCACTCGGGCAGGCGGCAATGCATCATCACCTCTTCTGCTCAGCTTTGTGCTGTGACCACTCTCTAAACCCGCATTTTCGTTTCCATTCAAAAAGCCCTGTCCAGTTCCCAACTCGATAGGACAATCAAGTTTTGCTCGACATGTCTCTCGATCAATGGCCTCTATACGACGATAAGGATGACGACGACGGCGTCTCTCCCTCCCAATCCTCTCAACTCTCCTCCGACACCTATCTGCTGGGCTTTGTCATAGCCAACATTGTCGGCCTCAAGTACTACCGAGGCCGAATCAGCGGTCGCGAGATGGTGGGTCTTGTCCGGGAGCCGCTCAATCCTCATGATGAGAACGCCATTAAAGTTCTCAACACCAGGACCGTCCAGGTCGGCCACATTGAGCGCACCGTTGCCGCCGTCCTCGCCCCGATGATCGATTCCCACTTGGTTTCGGTCGAGGGTATAGTTCCCAATAGCAGAAGTAGCGGTAACAAGTTTCGAATTCCTTGTCAAATTCACATTTTTGCTAGGCGGGAGGCTTTTCCCACTGTTAAGTCTCTCATTTCTGAGGGTGGGTTGGTTTTGATTTCTGATTCTAATGTGTCATTCACTTTATCGGAGGCGGTGTCTGTGAAGGAGAAGAGGGCCGGGGGAGAAGTGAGAAGTATGGATGAGATTTTCAGGTTGGTTGATGAGAATGTGAGCAAGAAGGGTGCAATGAAGGCAGTGGAGCCGCCAAAGGAGGTGATCAAGTCCGAGCTTTTCTTGCACCAAAAGGAGGCTCTTGGTTGGTTGCTTCATAGGGAGAATTCTGGTGAGCTTCCTCCATTCTGGGAGGAGAAAAATGGAGAATTTGTAAATGTTTTGACAAATTACCAGGCAGACAAGAGGCCGGAGCCTCTGCGAGGTGGCATTCTTGCAGATGATATGGGATTAGGTAAAACTCTTACTCTGATTTCTCTGATTGCCTGTGATAGATATGGAGGTGCGAGTTCTGGCTCAAGTTATGTCAGTGGGCTAAATGTCGGTAATGAAGAGGTGGGTTTTGCCAATGATTCGCATTTGAATGTTTCAGAAGGTAAGAAAGGAAAGAGGGGTAGAGTAAATAGAAGGGGGAATCTGACGCAGAAAAGGCATAAGGTTGGGGATGGTTCATATGTAAAGGGAAAATTTGTGAGTGCAACTGATGAGTCTCCAACCATGGGAAAGAAAACAACGCTAGTAGTTTGTCCTACTTCTGTGTTTTCATCATGGATAACACAGCTAGAAGAGCACACTAATCCGGGTAAGTTGAAGGTTTACATGTACTATGGCGAAAGGACTGACAAGGTTGAGGAACTGAGTAAATACAATATTGTTATGACGACGTATGGAACACTTGCTGCTGAAGTATCATGGTTGGATTCCCCTGTGAATAAGATGGAGTGGTGGCGTGTGATCTTGGATGAAGCACATATGATTAAGAACACAAATGCTCAACAGAGTCGGGCAGTCACTAATTTGAATGCCAAGCACCGGTGGGCTGTAACAGGAACTCCAATCCAGAATAACTCCCTCGATCTATTTTCTCTAGTGGCTTTTCTGAGGTTCGAGCCATTTTCTATCAAAAGTTATTGGCACAGTTTGGTTCAAAGACCCCTTGCTCAAGGAAACAAGAATGGGCTTGCACGACTACAGGTAATGATAACATGAAATTACCAATATCTGGTGATTGTGTTTTACATTACTTTTCTTTCATGGAAGACATCACTATGATATGGTACAAGTTGTTTATCGTACTCTCTTACCCCCAACATTTTCATTTACAAGTTAAACCACTTTCCAGTTGGTTTACTTTTTATGTGGGCGGATCACTGTTTGCTTGCTGGCTTGACCCAATGTTGGTTGTCTACTTATGTAGCTCAGTTTTTAAGAGTTTGCAGAGAGTTATTTAGCTTCTCATTTGTTTCTATCTTGGCAGACTTCTTGTCAATCATCTTCGGGGTTGTTTGGAATCACTTTCATTTTTGTTTTTCTTTTGTTTATCCTTTTTTTTTTGTTTCATGTTTTGTGTTTGTGGAAATTTTCTTTCTCCATTTCATATCGAGAAACATCTTGTTTCTGGTAAAAGTTTGAACGTAAAAGCTCATTACAAGCAATATGGTTTTCAATGTAAATTATTTCATCAATCCCAGAATTTTCAAAATTTCACTTCCTGCTTTCAAAATAGAAAACAAAATTTTACGAAATACAGTTGTGTGTTCCATTTAAAAAACTGAAAACAAATAGAGAATAGGAAGTTGTACCAAGTGGACTCCTAACGTTTGACAGCCATAAGTTTATAACTCTATATGCATACACTCACATTATCATCTTGAGACTTGTGCTTTCAGAGGAGGAGAAATTGAAGAAGGGTGATTAGGCTGAGTGCTGAAATTTACTGGGTTTTGTCTTTGAGCTTTAGATTAAGTTCTCATTTATGAAGCTGAGAACAACGAAAGCAGAGCTGTTTCTTCTGTGGGTGTAAAAGAATTGAGGTGGGTTTTTTGTGGTAGGGGGTGGGAGGAGGTATGTTACTCAATATTAGTTTCAACAGCTTGTTTCAGTAACTGCGTTTGTTGTTCACAAGGAAACATCTGGTTAAATCATATGTGAAAAGAAAAAGAGTATGATTTTTTTTCCCTTTTTTTCTGTAAGCCACCAAAATGACCTCATAAAAGTTGTTCTTGTTGTGACAGTACATGTTCTTTTTGTCTTGTACAACACTCATTTTCGGTCATTTTCTGTTGTAGAATAGGTTCATTTAATTGCAATTTCACATATTGCAGGTTCTTTTGGCAACAGTGTCTTTACGAAGAACAAAGGACAAGGGTGTAATTGGATTACCGCCAAAGATTATTGAGATATGTCACGTTGAGCTTTCTGTTGAAGAACGTGAACTTTATGATCAGTTTGAAGGAAAGGCCAAAAATGTCATCCAGGAGTTTATTAATGATGGCAGCCTAGTGCGTAACTATTCAATGGTCCTGAGCATCTTGTTACGCCTTCGTCAGATCTGTTCTAGTTTGGCACTGTTACCTTCAGACCTAAGATCCTTATTTCCTGCCAGCAATATTGAAGGTGTTGCCATATGCATTTCCTCTTTTCTCCTCTACATTTTTATGCTTGCTTATAAGAGTCCAGTTCAATTGGATGCTCAAGTTCCTTTATTTCATTATAGCCTCCATGATGATTGATGTGCACTTCGTGTCTCCCTGAAGATAGTTTTAGTCAGAGGTCTTTAAATGGATTTGTTTAACATAGACCTTTCTTGGTCTAATCTAATTAATTGGTGTTATGAGTTGATTATTCTCTCTGAAATAGTTATTGGACATTTAAGTATTGGTTGGAGTTTTTCTCAACTATCTTTTTTTTTTTCAAATAGATGTATCCAGCAACCCAGAATTGCTAAAAAAGATGGTCGCAGTTCTACAAGATGGTGAAGACTTTGACTGTCCAATTTGCATTTCTCCTCCAACTGATCTGGTGATTACATGCTGTGCACACATTTTTTGCCGGCCCTGCATCCTTAAAACTCTTCAACGTACCAAGCCCTGCTGTCCCCTTTGTCGACATTCATTATCTCAGTCCGACCTCTTCTCGCCCCCTCCAGATTCTTCTCTTGCTAAACATGCTGACTTGTCATCTTCAGCAGATGCTATATCTTCAAAAGTCTGTGTTCTGATAAGCCTTCTTCAAAAGTCAAGGGAGAACAAGCAAAACATAAAATCAGTTGTGTTTTCTCAGTTCAGAAAGATGTTGATATTACTTGAAAAGCCCCTGGAAGCTGCAGGTTTCAAAGTCTTGACCCTGGACGGATCAATGAATGCAAAAAGGAGGGCTCAAGTCATTGAAGAATTTGGAGTTCCCGGAACAGAGCCAACTATTCTGCTTGCAAGTCTCAAGGCTTCTGGTGCAGGTATCAACCTTACAGCTGCTTCAACAGTTTACTTGTTTGAACCGTGGTGGAATCCAGCTGCTGAGGAACAGGCTATGGATAGGGTCCACCGAATTGGCCAGACAGAAGATGTGCATATTGTAAGGCTGGTTGCACGAAACAGCATTGAGGAGAGGGTCTTGGAGTTGCAGGAGAAGAAGAAGAACTTAGCAAAGGAAGCTTTTGGGCGGAGTGGGCCAAAGTCTCAGAAGATCAGTGCAGATGACCTCCGCACCCTTATGTCCTTTTGAGTTTCTGGGCGTGATAAAGCATGAGGTCTTTTGAGGCTTATGTTATATTTGTCTGCCACCTTTCTGGGCCTTTTGTTCTTTGCACAGTGGAACTTCCAGTCAGTTGTACATATAGTGTAGGATTTTCTAGTGTTTCTACCCGAGGCAGCTTCCAGGAGCTTTTTGGTGCAAAGTTCAAAGGAGGAGAAATCGGGCTTTTGTATTTTATTTGTTTTTCCCTGTAATGCTTTTATGGTTGGTCCTTTGCAGACACAAAGGAGATATATCAGATGAAGTTTGTTTTCAGGAAATTACTTGCACGTTTCACTAAGCTTCATGAGAACGATTGAAATTGTGGTTAAGGGCAAACATTAACATTTGTGTCTATTTATGTATAGTAGTTGCCAGGTCCAACAAGCTCTCGCATGTTGGAAGGTCCACTAATTGGTCCATGGTCCATCCACTCACAGAGGTCTGGATTGAAAAAGAACAGAATATATGTCTATTTATGTAGGAATTTCTCTCTAACCTGATTTTGTTTGGCAGAGTTTGCTGGTTTTATCGATTTGCAGATGCGTAGTTAAAGGTTCCAGCAGTCCTTTGTTGTCATCTCTGTATTTTAAGAGGCTCTGAGTGAATGTGGATTCTCCAGTAATGTGATTGCAGACACCAACTGCCGACCCTGCTTTCGGGAGGATGCTGAAATCTGTGCAATAACTTTGACGATCAGTATTCTTAAGGTTAGATTACCCTTCAATTTTAATCTCATGTTACATTAGTTTCTTGAATGCATTCTCATGAAAGACAGTTTTATTGACGACTCACAGAAGGACATTTGTTAATTTATAATAATAATAAAAAAAAAGAAGTTATTGCAGAATTAATTCAAAATGCTAGCGCCTGTCATGTTCGACAAGACAACCATAATGTTGGAAGGTATTGCGGCCTGCATTCGGCAATCCTTATTCTAAAAGTTGGAGCTTTGTTTGAAATACACCTTCACTATTGTAGTCTTCATGTGCTTGTTCGTTTAGAGAACCAGCAGTCATTGCTGCACTAATGGTTTATATTTGTCCTGCCCCTGGTTGCTCTTGTTTGGTTGGCTTATTTAGGAGAGGACCCAGGTCGGGATGTATGACAAACTTGTGGCAACCAAGCGTCCCGTGTCTGGAATTCCTCTCTCCCGGTTTCTGGATGTTCAGCATCTGTTTGGTCATATTTTTAACCTGTATGTTTTGGAATCATCAATCTGCTTCAGGCCGTTAAACGCTTAATACTTGAACAATGGGTTTCGAGATCCCTTCAGGCAGTCCTAGGCTAACTACTACTTCTAATAGGATTCTAGTTAAGGACTGGTTGCCGAGACCCCATAGAAAGTAGTTAATGTATTGTGCATATATGTCTACTTAGAAATATTAACTTATCTTTAACTTTCCATGTATAATTTTCATCTATCCAAAAAATTTGAAAAAATTGCCCATAACTAAAACTCTCTCTCCCCTTTCAGAAATCATGCTTCATTCCCTCCAACGCCAGATCTTCCTTCATTACTAACATCTGCATAAGTGTCACAAATAAAGATGGAAAGTGTCTACAACAATTGGTAAAAATGTGTGAAAAAGTATATATAAATGTCTGAATAAATATGTTGAAGCATCTATAATAATATGTAAAAATGTCTAAAGTAATATGCAAATAATTTATTGTCTTAAAAAATGAAAGTGTCTGAATCAATAAATAAAATTGTTTAAATGACTGTGTAAAAATATTTGAAGCAATTTATAAAAATGACTATAAGAATATTCAGAAAATTTACTATCTTCAAATTAAAAGTGTATGAAAGAATAAGTCAAAGTTTAAATGAATATATAAAAATGTTTGTATAAATGTATAAAAGTATGTGATGAATTTTTTTGCACACTTTGATATACTATTCCTTTAGAACCAGATGATGACGGTTTGATCTCTCATTCTCTCGCTAATCTCTCTTTTTCTTACCGCCGCCATCTTCCAATGGCCAAGTTTACCATGGCTAGCCACATCATCTCGCCACTAGGCAAGCCGATAATCAATCGGAGATCTGAAGCTCTCTCGTCATTGCCTTGTCGTCGCAAGCTCTCTCTGTTGTTGTTATCGTCTTCACGTCTAGCTGCCGTCATCATCTTGATCTGCAGCTGTCGTCGTCTTGTTTGCTGCCTCAATCGTTGCCGCTCTCTTTATCGCCGTCGTCATCTTGTCTGCCATCTAGATCGTCACCATCATTGTCTTGATCTTCCACTTTCGTCGTCTTAGCCGTTGTCGCTCTCTCTGCCGCCGCCGTCGTCTTGTCCACCGTCTTGATTGCCGCCACCATCGTCTTGATTTGCAGCCGTCGTCTTCTTGTCAGCGGTCTCAATTTTTGCCGCATTCTCAACTGTGCTCGCGAACCTTTGGCAAGGAGAATCGATCCTCCCTGAAAGAAACGATAATGATTTAGGGTAGAGTTCTGACTGAAGTTACCTATTCAGGTAACGGGTAAATTCATATGTCTAATTGGATAAATATCTACAGTATCCGTGTACATAGAAAGAGCTCTTGTGCTGCAATTGCAATATAGATTATCCCAATTTTTATCAATAAAATTTAGAGATTTTTCTCTCTTCCAAAACTTTGCCTGTTTTTCTAAGAGTGATTAGTTCATTTTTTGAACTATAACTTGTGCAAGTTAGTTTTATCTTTTACGCTTTCACTGGTGTATCAAGTTCCCAGCCTAAAATTAAATTCAGAAAACCAGATGTGTTTTATTTTTTGTTGTTTAGTGAGGACATAGTAAAAAGAGAACAGCTAGGGGTTAAATAATTATATATAATTATACCACATCGACTAAGAAGTAACTTTTTATCCAATACATATAGGCAGCCAATAGATGTTGAAGCAAATCCCAAGCTGTTGCGCTGGCAAGTTTGAAGAACTAGGAATTATACCGTGGAAAATTACAAAACCCTGCTATGATTTGATTTAACTTATATTTTATTTATTTTATTTTTAAAAATCTACACTTTATCTTTTATTTATTTTATGGTGTCCGATAACAAATTTTGAAACTCTAATTTAAACTATCTGATAATAATATTTCTGTAATTTTAAAATTTTTGATATATTTTTTTACAGTCAACAGACCTGTAAAATATATTGATATGTATTTATAGGAAGAAAATTACATTTATAAAAAGAAAAAACTAATAATTTAAAATATCTATTGTTTATAAAAAAATATTAAAAAAATTAAATTACTATAATATGACTATCGTATAATTTAAATACAATTTAAAAAATTATCATTAAATAGTATAAAAAATAATTGGGATAAATTATAGGTTTAGGCACACCGCAGGATAATTGTAAGTTTCCCTAAGATAATCGCCCTTGCTTGCTAGCTATGTCAGTGTCTCTGATGAAAATAAGTTGTTATTTTTGTGGAAGCCCTTCAGCCATGAGATATATATGCTCTGTGCTTGACATTCTATTTATTATTACCTTTTTGTTTTTTTGGGTAGAAGAAGAGCAAATTTTCTAGTACGTAGAAAAGGAGTAGAACAATTAGGTTTGTTTATGGGATGGGGTGCTACACACTATTAAGAAGATGGATTAACAGTGGGAATGATACCTGGACCTGAAGTTTGGGCTAATATATACTTGTGTCTCTCATTTTTTAAATAACTATACTCTTTCTCTAGAGAATTAACTAGGACAGAAAAAAAAAAAATGCTCATTGCAGCCCTCCTATCTTTCTTTCCTAAAAAATTTGCTCCACCAATTTCTACTTCTAGCAAGCTAAGCTCCTCTTCCTTGTCTTCTACCTCCCTCTCATCCTTTCCAACTCAGCTCCTGTCAACTTCCTCATCTCTCAGCCTAGAAACTGACTTTACCCAGGAGAGAACCCAAAAAGTGCCTTAGCCATCAACAATAATAAAACAGAAACCCACCAAGAATCAATGGAACACGAGCGAGTAAACGACGAATAAATCAACCAAGAATAATCGAAACGACCTTGATCCATTGACCAAGAATCAAAGCAATCGAAAGCCTATCTAATGCGACCTGAAATCTCGCCATACTTCAATTCGAAGCCACCTTGATCCATCGAGAGAAAGAATTAATCAAACGGAGGAACCATTGCCTCCATCTCAGTCTAGTTCTAGACGATGCGGCAATTATTCGGCGGATTGCTGCGGATTGACGGAGGAATGCGCGCCGGCATGTGTTCGAGCTTCGGGCAGTGCGATGGGAAACCGTCAGGGTCAGGGGCTGGCCATGGTGGAGGAGCTGCAAGAGGTTTGCCGAAGCCAGAGTTGATTCGCCTTAGGTTTTCTGGAGCGGATTCTCCCATTTCGCTGTTAGGTTCGCTGGCGGAGAAGTAGGGGAAGCGGGTTCGCTGGGAAACGATGCAAGGATGACCGGAACGAGCAAAGAGGGATCGCCGGCGGAGAAACGGAGCGGCGAATTGAGAAGAGGGTTTCTAGGCACGCGAAGAGAGCACGCGACGGAGAGGAAAAGGCAGAGGAAGCATCGGCCAAGAGGGAGAGGCAGCGGAGTCAGTTGATCGGACTGCAAGGGATCTGAGAGCAGAGAGCCGAGAGAAAGAGGCTTAGACAGAGAGAGAGAAAGAGAGAGAGAGAGAGAGAGACAAGCGTTTAACAGAATTGCAAAGTTTGGGGGCAAAAACTTCTAATGAAGAAAGCTAGGACGGTAACTTCAGGCATTTTTCTCTTTTTTTCTATAACGGTTATTAACGGAGTTAGCTTTATAGCGGGGCAATTGTAGGTATTTGAAAAAGGGGACACAAGTGTGGGATCGCCTAAACCTCAGGAGGTTTTGGTATCTTTCCCATTAAGAGTTAGTGATTGGGACATAATGTGGTTGGGGCTGCGTGTAACCGTTGATGCGGTTTTTTGTTATGTTGTGGGGCATAGACATAGTAGAAAGAGTAGGACAAGAGTTCAATGATTAAAAATTAGCAATTCTTTATAATGGCCGATAGATGCTGAAGCAAATCTCAAGTCTTTCGACCGTCTGCAGGTAAAAAAACAAAATTATGCTGTGGGAAATCATTCGGACCTATGCTAGCAAATATTTGGGCCCCCCCCCCCTTTTTTTTTTGCAAGTTTTATATGATATGATCTTCTTGGAAATGTACGAGCCCAAATTGGACAATTTTATCTATCTATCTATATAAGTCCCTTAATTTCTCATGAATCCTGAAGAACAAAAGCATTAATTTAAGCTTTGATGAGCTGTTGGTTTCGGTTCCAAGAAGCACAAATTGTAAGGCGACAGTTTTCCTCGTTCAGAGGCTCAAGCTTCCCCTGAGTTCAGCCATGGTGAAGTCTCTCTCTGCAACGTCCACCTTCTTGGTCGTTTGTTGGATGTTCCTTCTCTTATTGACAGCAACTGGTTAGTATCAATGTCCAGAATCTTGTTGAGAAACTTCCTCGATCTGATCATTTGGAGGTTACCCAATATTTTGACTTCCAAAACCCATCTCCCCCCCCCCCCCCCCCCCCCCCCCCCCCCCCCCCCCCCCCCCCCCCCCCCCCCCCCCCCCCCCCCCCCCCCCCCAACGATTCTTCTTCCCTTTTTCACTACTCAAAGTCAAAGCTTTTTCCGATGGGATGATTTCCATCGCGAAATGTTCAAATGGCGTTCCAGTAATAAGTATTTTTAATGGTTGGCTGTTGAAATTTTTTTAATGGAATTTCATTCCCACCATCCAATCCCACTTAACAACATTGAAACCTATAGTTCCGCCATGGGATACTGCTAAAAGATAATTTTCTTTCACCCTTAGCAAAGATATTGGTGGTTGGGAAGGTCGCGTTAAGGAAAAATTTAGGGTCAAGTTTTTCTAATCCTCCAATTTTATTAGTTTTACGAAAAATAACTATTAGGTTGAAACTTGACAAGGAAGTCACTTCTAAATAATTAGAAATCTCAAGAGTCACAGTTTCACGAGATGGATAGTTCCAAATCCATGTAACTTTAATTTTCTATTGGACCTTATTATTCTAAATACAATATAAGAAAAATAAATACAATAATGTATTTACAAAAAAGAAAAGTGTCGAAACGAAAATTTGAGTCACTTGTTAAAAACTATTTTTTTTCTTGTTGTTGTTATTTTTTCTTATCTTAAATTTATGGCTTAGCCACCTGAGTTCAAGTGGCGAAAGGACATGAGATCCGTGGCCTTAGTTAGGGATCAAATCCCCTTCTCCTTCTCCTCTCCTATTTTTCCATGATGGCACAATACTATATTCGGTTGCCTCTCGGTATTGAATCAATTGACATTCCGCTACCTTTATACCGTGATTGTAACTTCTTGCACCTGTATCTTCTACTGCTGATTTTGTGCACCAAAAAAGATCATAGTTTAAATGTAATATTAACTTTTCTACTTCACTTAATTGGTTTAGTTAGCCCTCAGATTATGAGTCAGCCTATAGTCATCGTTGAGTTTCATAAATCAAGCTAAACTCAAAACTTTCAAACAACCCATATTAATCCCTAATAAAAGTGTTAATGTTAGCAAAGAAATAGATTATTCTGTACTTGTTTTTAGTGTGAAGTTATAAACTCTACTATATTTGGATTATTTTGTTCTACATAAATTAGAATTAGTATATTTATGGGCAACTCACCTTAAAAGGTCAAAGACCACCTTTTATTTTTTTTTAAATTAACTATATATATAATACTTTACTTATAAAAGAAACAATAATAATTCTCTTTCAAAATTTATTTTTAAATTTTCTAAATAATTTTAAATATTTTTTCAATTTGAAATTAATGCAAAGTATATATGTATAGTGACAATAGAAGTACTTTATTATGAAAATCAATAAATATTAATATTAAAGGTTACTCAAAATAATATTTATTTGTACGTATACTATTAGAAATTCACTCAAAGAATTTTTCTTTAGATGGTTATATTAGTTTTTTTTTTGTTCTCAGAAATTCATAGGAGATTGATTACAGGAAATATATTCTATTTAGATAGTTATATTATAATATAAAATTCAACTTTTGATTAATTCAAATTTTAGGACTGATTATAATTTAGGTTTCCACATTGAAAAAAATTTTAGATGAAATAATATATGTTTTCCTTTTTCGTCTTCTTTCGCAATTAACAGGAAGTTTAGGTGACGGAGATGATAACCCAGTGAGTCCAACAGATAGCACAGCTCAAAGCCAAGGTGAGGTGCAGCTTAAGGCGGTACTTATAAATAAATACATACTACTAATTAGAGATTGATAGTGGAGGAAATTAAACTCGAGCATTTTTTAAATGAAGCATCCCATGTGTGTAATAAACTGTGCTAATTACTCTACTGGTATGGTTTTCTGTTGGGTAATTTGTGTTGGACGTCCCAAACTCTTATTTTTTTTTTATTTATAGAAATCCATCCCTAATCTCTTGTTTGATGCTTGATGGTCCGAAAGCATTGGTAAGCACTTCAAAGTCGTCCTCCACTTATCTTTGACCATTAAGTCTGGAAATCTCTGGCGAAACTGAACCATTAGTCCAATACTTCGTTTTCTTTGAAAATTTTTGTCATAACCATTTATATTTTTCAGAGATAAGTCATTGATCCTTTTCTTATATATTATAAAGTAATTCATTTTTACAAATATAGAGTGAAATTTAACGGCTCACAATTAGTTATTAGACAGTAGCTTAGCCATCTAAATTAAGATTTATTACCAGTTCAAATTTATAAATAACTATTTAAAATTTTCAAACAATTGCCTGAAAATTTTGTCAAGCTTAATGGTTAAAGGTGATAGAACTTAGAAGAACCAATTTTGCATTACGTAAAAATGGTTTGGAACTTTGAGCAATAAACAGGAGGTTCGGGTAAATTTAATTTATAGTCCCTAATCTTATTGTTTCGTCCTAAACGGGTCACTAACCTTCATTTTGTCTTATTAAATCCCTAATCTCCCTATTTGTGTCTCAATCGTAGTCCTTCTGTCATTTTCATGGTTAACTTTGATAGAATTTTTGTGACAAATGCCAACATTGGTCTTACATTTTTTTTATTTCCACTCAAATAACCCTCAAGCTAATAAAATTATCACTACAACCATCATTTCCCATTCTCTTCCTTCCTCATCATCTCCAGCCACCACATCCCAGCCCATTGAAAATTTGAGTACTTCAACCTGTAAGAATTTTTGTGACAAATGCCAATATTGGCCTTACATCTCCAGCTACCACATTTGTCCTGTCAAGTACTTCAACAGTTCCTAGTGGCACGCGAGAGGCTTATATCGGAGGAGCTTGGAGAAGGCGAAAGCCAATAACAACCTCCGAATTCTGGCCTGCCTTCACTCTGTAAAAACTATCAACGGAATTGTTAATCTCATCCGAATATCGAACCCGACGATCAAGTCTCCTATCACCTTGTTTGTCGTCCATCTCGTGGAGCTCACCAAGGGCACCTCCATAATGCTCATATTCCACGACAGGGCTAAGCCCACCGTGGCCGACATCGGCAACAACAACCTCATGAGAGAGAAGGCCTAGGCGAAGCACATCATCAGCTCCTTTGAGACGCTCTCTAGAGAAAGCTAGGGCATCGATGCCAACCTGCTCACCATCATCTCCCTTTATGACACGATGCATGAGGACATCAGAGACTTTGCTTTTGACAAGATCGCCACTCTAATCATCTTGCCCTTCCACAAACAATCGGGCAACGAAGTCGAATCCACCACCGATCTGATGAACTACCAGAAAGTTACCCAAAATGTCCTCGCTTCCGCACCATGTTCCGTAGGAATTCTCGTCGATTGCGGCCTCGCCTCTTTCTCTGCCGCACTCATGACGGAGTTGAGTGACTCGGTCAACTGATGCAACATCGCGATGCTCTTCTTCGGTGGCAACAACGACCGAGAGGTGCTGGCTTACGTGAAGCGAATGTCCGGCTCTCGGGGTATGAAATTAACCGTTGTCAGATTCTTACTCGGGAAACAAGCAATCCAGTTGATTCTCCAGAACATACCAAAGCAAGACTAGCAGATGGTCGCCGACGTCAAGCAGCAGATGCAGCTCGATTACGAGTGCATCAACGAGTTCAGATTTAGGACCATGTATGACCGATCGGTGATGTACTCAGAGAAATAGGTGCATGATGCCAACCAGGTTGATCTACAATGAGTTCGATCTCTACATTGTGGGAAGAGAACAGGGACTGATTTCGCCCTTAACCAAGGGGTTGTCAGACTGGAATGAATACCCGGAACTGGGTACGATCGGAGAGCTTTTAGTTTCATCAAATTTTGGCTCCGATGCATTAGTTATTGTTGTACAACAGTGTCCTCCGCCAACAGGGACTTCCAACAAAAGTCTTACGGCTTTTGTTAATCACTGAAAGAAGGACGACCAATTTATTAGCTTGAGGGTTATTTAAGTGAGAATAAAAAAAATGTAAGACCAATGTTGGCTTTTGTCACAAAAATTCTGTCAAAGTTAATCATAAAAACGATGGAAGGGCTATGATTGAAACATAAATAGGGAGGTTGGGGACTTTAATAGGATAAAATGAAGGTTAGGAATCCATTTAAGATGATACGATAAGGTTAGGGACTATACATGGTATTTACTCCAGAAGGTTCCGAATAGATTTATAACAAGAAATAAAGAATCAGGACTTCTAGTGCACACTTAATTACCCTTATTTTTTCTTTTTTTTGGAGTGGTTCATAAATTTAAAATCGTTGGTTAATTCTGTTGGGTTTCCTTTTCTACATATTCTAGTCATTTTGAAGACAACATCCCATTTGTCTCGAATGCACTTTGAGACATTTTATATTTTAGAAATTGATATTTAAAATAATTGTTATTTTATTCATATAAAAAAGTTAAATTTATTAAAATAAATAAAGAATCTCTATTGTTTTTTCATTATTTGTTTCCATTGCTTAAGATTGGAATGAACCTTTTGTAAATAGTATTATAATATTTACTTCTTTTTCTTGTCTGGTTTTATTTCTATTTTTATTTTTTTTCCAGCTCCACAAACAAGTGCAGAAGAATTGGATACTTATCTCTCTACTATACCATTTCAAAGAGCTGTACGCTCATCTGAGGAGTATGATGGTACATACAGATCACCGATTAATAAGAAATTAATAGCAAAATAAATCAAATTTAGGCACTTTAAAATGAGATATTATTTCTTAATTAACTAAGTATTCGATATGCCAACACTAGTTTTATCAAATTTTGCTTAGTTTTTATGTTTGTTTGCTTGCTTGGTCGTTTCTTTTGTCTAGGTTTAAATCTTTAAAAATTTTGGGCCACCGGAATGAAAAACTTAGAAGAGGATAATTATTCTCAGTATTTTTATCTTTTAAAAAGGCCTTTTCCCGCTTACTTAAGTGGGTTTATTACTTAAATTCTGGGTGTGTTCTAAAGATTTTTTTTTTATAAATGATTTATTAATGATTATTTTATATATAATAATTATTTACTTAACTTGGTTACAGATTGAAACTCTACAATTTAGAAATTCAAAAACATTCTTATTTTTTTAAATTAAGAATTTTTATTGATTTTACTTTGTTTGGGTAGGGTTTGAAGAAAGCTTCAAAATATTTAATTCCTTTCCAAAAATAATTATTAGGTAGATTGAGCATTAGCTTTAAAATGTTTTAGTTCTATAGGAAAAGAGCACAATTGTTACTTTAGATGCAATTGGATAACATTTCTTAAAAAATAATAGGAATTCATTGTAAATAACTAGCACTATGTTTTCCAGATTTATAAATAATTGATTTTATTTTAAATATTTTGGAAAAATATTTTTTGGGTTTTCAAAATGTCAACTAAATGAAATCGCTAAATATAATATGCATTTACGCCCAGGCAAATCCACCTTATAATCACCACATAAATAAAGATCATTGCTTGTGAGACACATACAGCTCCTCTTACAATACAATACCCGCAGATGTGGACTTTGACCGGACGGAAAGTTGTGACGTTTGGGCTGACGTTAGAGAGTTAAGGCCAGACATCCCGGGCATTACATGCAGATTTGAAGTATGTGCAATGGGTACCTGTGGCAGGATGGGGTTTAGTCCTCCAAATTCCTATTGCATTGGTTTGTTTATATGCTGCTGCAGGAAAATTCCAGCCCCTCTTAGGTCTTAGCTGAGCCTAGACCTTGTTGGAAAGTTGTGGTTTTATGTATTTGTAATTCCAATAAATAAGGGGATTGAAGCTTTTCCTCTTCAGAAATGGAGGGTTGAGGAATGGAGTTTGTAAAATCTTTCATAAGTAATTAAGAGAAAGAAATAATGCAGTGCAGTTAAACTCTAAACCAGCCCTTCTATCTATCTACGAAGAGGCTTTAGAGACTGTTGGAAACTGGAGTTTATATGAAATATATGAAGTTGTTAGCTGTTTTGTCTTTTTCCCTTCAGTTAAAAGCAGGTGCTGAGGAATTAAATTTGTAAAATCTATTATAAGTGAAGACAAGAAAGTGAAATAATCTGTGTACAAGGACTTGAATATACAAAAATAAAAAAAAATCAAATTCAAAATCTTGATTTTACGCCAAAAGATCTTGAAAAGTAGTAAACCACATGGCTTTTGAAAGTTTGTCACAATAACCCCCTTTTCAGTTGTTATTATATACTATAGCCTTTGAGATGGGGTCATTGGTGGGGTGGATGCCCAAGTCTAAACTCCCTAATTACAATTTACGGGTCCGTCAATGCCTGGATCGGTCCTGGCCTAGGTCGAGGAGACAGATGCTTGAAATTAGCCTAACTATTGGACAGGCTTGATGCAACTTGAATAAAATTTTAAAATTTTAAACATTAAAAGAAATCTCACATAAATTTTCTTTAATTTCTTAAGAAAAACCACAAAACTTTCATCATATATATATGTATTTATTTGTTTATTTATTTTTAAAAAATCAAATATTCCTTTCGTCGCATGTTTTTTTGTATCATTCACTATTCACATAATTAATTTATGGTTTTATATCTTTGACATTTTTGTGCATAAATGTAAAAAATTTTATTTATAAATGATGACTGAAGACTTATAGTTTTTAATTATAAATTTTTAAATTTTTTAATAAATAATAATATAAATAAATTCATGTCAAATTTAATTGAAAAAATGTGAAATGGATTAAAAAACATGTAAGAGGGAGTAAATTTTTATAGGGGTAATGGGCTGGTTTGGGCTTTTGTTATTTCCTTTTAGGCACATACTCGACCCTCTTGGTATGTTTAGTTAGGCTAGGGATGGTAACGGGACGGATTGGGCACGAATTCACCATATTCATCGCTCGCTCGCCAAGGCTGACGGGCGGAAAACTATACCCACTTCCACCACCTGCAGGTCACGGGTTGCTCACGGATTATCCACGAAGACATACACCATTATTCTTCATACACCAATCGGCTAAGACACCATTAAAAACCAAAAGAATAAAAACCTTGGAAGAGATTTCAAAAGCAAATATGAAGGTTGAGAAGAAGATTGGCACGAAAACAACTCCAAGCAAAAACCCAAAAAATATCAAGCCAATCAAATAATGAAAAGTAAGCAGAATGTTGAGCTAGTTTGGAGAATGTTGAGCTAATTTGGAATCCATTCTGGATTTTAGAATTCAAAGTCAAGAATCTCTGACGAATAGGAATGAGATAAGTGACTAATGCTTCACACCAAATACCCAATAGCCTATTTAATGAGATGAGATGAGATGTATGGTGGGTCGGAAGATTATTGATAGCCAAATGGAGAAAGAAAGGAACGAAGATGGGGGTGGGCAGCATATGAAGAAGAAAGAGGACCGGCAGCAATGTGGTTAAAAATAGGGTATGGGTTGCATTATATAAGGTTTATGTTTTCTTTGTTTGGTAAATTATACTTTGATCACTTGAGTTACTTATTTTTCTCATATTAGTTTATTATTTTCAAAAGTTAAAATTAAGTCATTACAAAGAAAACTTGTAGCGGGTTACGAGTATGACGAGTTTACCCACAAGGTAAAATCAAAATCCATGACAAATAGATGGATGCAATTTTCAGAAAACATACACAACCCGTCAGCCGGGCATCTGCGGATTGCAGATTTTACCTTACCCACTGATATATCTAAGTTACGCCGTGTTGAGGTGAGTCATGCTTTGACTGGGCCATCCTAGGTTCGGCTCAGTTTCTCTAGTTCAGCACAACCCAATGCCACCTCTAACCCTATATTTGTAATAATTATGTTATATATGTGTTGTGCATTCTAGGATTAATTGTAGTTTTTCTGTAAGGCTTGATAGTATTTACGCTTTCCCCCCTAAGATTTGGTACCATTTGTGTGTACATTGATTTCAACTATTTCTTATATAAAAGGCTTTGCTTTCACGTGATTTGGAATAATGAAACAACTCTCGTTCTAAATATATTAAGATACCTTGTGTGAAACTAAAAGAAAAATGACGCAGAAAAGCTAAAAAGACTATGCTAGAATAGCTTTTGCATTTAAGAACCATGATACTTGAAAACGCTAAATAATTTTGGAAGATCAAATTGAATAGATTCGCTTGTTTTTAACCATATTAATTACTACATATATCCTAATATTTTTGCACAATTTCAATTTTTTAACTTAAGTTTGACTTAAATTTATTTATATTAATATTTACTAAAAATTTTCCAAAAAATTGTATTTAAAAACTATAATTATTGTAGTTTCTAAATATAAATATTTTAAAAATAATAAATATTAATATAAATAAAAATCAAATTTGAGTAAAAAATTGAAATTGTGCAAATAATTTGGAATATATGAAGTACAATTTTTGAATTAATTTTTTACGTAATTTAAATTTATATGCTTTACTTGATATCTTGTTTATAATAACAAAATTTTATAGTCTATTCCTCCCTAAAATAAAATTTTGGCCTCAACCCATGATCATATTTTTTTGAATATATTTTTCATTCCATCAATGTATACAAAAAAAAACACACACACAAACATGATAGCATATAAAACATTATACTTTTACAAGGCTCCAATAATTCAAAAATAAGGGCTCCAATATATACGTTTTGTAGTATAGTATATTATTAGAGTACTAGTAGCATTCTTGTAGCTAGTTGCATTATCTATTTATAAGTTCACTTTTTAAATCCATAGCTATAGACAAAATGAAAATATGTACTATAGAAAAATCAATTGAAGAAACTAAAAAAATTAAAAAAAAAAAACTCGGGGAGTCACTCACGTGCGTGACAACCTTATATTAAATGGAGAATGGCTGTTTAAATTTCTAGGTTCCACCTCAATCCGAGATGCCGTGTATAAATTAGAGTTGATCAAATGGCTGACCTAAAAACTGTAGAGCTACATTTACGAAAAGTTAACTTAGTTCCACAAACTTAATTAGTTCTAATAGTTCTCTGAAAAATTAAAATTAAATGATATCTAAATGCAAAATTTTGTTTCAATCATTGTCCAACATATCAATTTTATAGAATCGCTGACATAAAAATCTTTCCAATTTTAGCAATATTATTCATAGGTTTACTATTCTACGAACCAATAGTGTAATATATTTTCTGTAAAAAAAAATAGTGTAACATTTTTTCTCCTCCGGCATTATGTGATAAAAAATATTTAATTAACTAAGAGTCTCACAAAATAGTGATACGTGAATGGGCCACAACCCACCTTTTGCGAGGGGTCACTAGAGCAATGAATACAGGTCTTTACTAAGCAACTCATGGACTGATTGCTTAGCGGGTTAACTGTTAGGAGAAAGATGCCCAAGATAGGAAGAAAATCCTTAGATTGAGGGCATAATCACGAGATAAGGGGTTTTCCCTCACCATTACTAGGAGGAAAACTCTATACATAAAGCCTCCAGAAAAGGTAGCAAGCTACATTCGATCCCTAGCTTAAACTTTGACTAACCTTTCTTATCTTTCATAAGCTCTTACTGACTTAAGCATCAGAGAATAGCTGTCCCAAGGAACATATCCCGTGGGCCTCTAACCTTGTATTTGGTTGCAGGAAATTGGATACAGAGCTCATCTCTAAGGGTCTTAAGCATCCCCTTTAATCATTTAGATATCAACTCAGTATCGTTTGTGTGAAAGTCAGGAAATAATGAAACTATGAGATTGGGCTCAAACATTAGCATCAAGTAAAAGGCAAGCTCGAATGACATCCTAATTAAGGTGAAAATGCCCCCTATGTAGGAGATACAAGGAGAAGAACCCATTTTTGATGGAATTAGGACAATTACAATGATTGAGGGAGCCTTCAAAAGGAAGAAAAATGAATGCGAAATCGCACAACTAGATCGGACACATTATAGGCTTGCAATGGAAGGGGAGAATGGCTTGCGGGTCTTGGTCCCACATGATTATCCATTCTTGATCATAGTCAAAATAGTGGAATACGAAGTAAAAAAGGTTTATGTTGATGAAGAGCCAGTGTCATTGTCATTTTTAGCCATACTTTCAAGCACCTTGAAATACCTAGAACCTTCCTGAGGCCCCATAAAAGCCCATGTGCAGAGTAGGAAATGATGAGATCTTAGTTTAGGGAACTATCTATTTGTCGTTAATGCTGACAGGAGTGCAACCAAAGAACCAAGAAGTGATCTGATGCTCTCAAGTGGTAGAGTTCTAGATTCAAGATACCTTTTCTCATATATAATGCCTTATTAAGGCGGCTCCTACAAGTACAGTTCCACATTCGTTCTGATATACAACTATTAACTTTGACCTTTACTAGCCTACAGGGGTGCATAAGATTGTACGCATCACAAAAGGTGGCCAGGAAACCATACGTGGTAAACCTTCGGAGTGCCCTTCTGTGAAGGACAATTCACAAGGGTCCCCGGGAGGTCCAAGGAAACCCAGGCAATAGGGAGCCTTATGGGGGGACTACCACCCTCGCCTCAGAAAGCTAGAGCAAACAATGTGGAACTGGCCCTTGGGTGAAGTACTTGGGTCACAAAAGATTTGACTAAAGAGGCAGAGTTGCTCTTAATCAATTTCTTAAAGGCTAACATAGATATTTTTGCCTGGTCCCTAAACGATATGATAGAGATAGATCCTAAGGTATCATGCCACAAGTTAGGGCATAAAGCCAAAGGTTAGAATGGTAAAACAAAATAAAAGAGTTATGGGTGCTGAACACTAGGAATTTGTCCGAATGGAGGCCCATAGGTTGCTGAAGACTAAAGTCATCTAAGAGGTGGCATACCCAGAGTGGTTGGCCAATGTAGTATTAGTCCAAAATGAAAATGGATCCTGGAGGATGTATGTCAACTACACTAATCCAAATAAAGCTTGCCCCAATAATCCTTATCCATTGTCATCCATCGATTAGTTGGAACAATCCACGATTGAATTTAGGATCCTAGGTTTTATGGATGCCTTCAATGGTTACCACTAGATCTCGATGGACACAGGCGTCGAAGCGAAGACTACTTTTATGATTAGAAAAGATGACTACTACTACCACCACAACTACTACCACTACTATTAGTACTACTACTACTAGTACTACTGCTACTATTACTACTACCACCACCACCACTACTACTAATACTGGTGGATATGTTAACCTTGGAAAAACAAAAGGATATTCAAGGTTAATAAGACGACTAATTGCCCTTGGAAGGTTTGTCTTTAGATTCAAGGACAAATGCAGACTACTTTTTAACGTCCTCAAAAGGAAAAAAGCCTTTGAATGAGGTAACAATGTTAGAGATCATTTTAAAGGACTAAGGATTACCTCTAAGAGTTGCCTGCTTTGCAGCAGCCAAAACCCAAGGAACCTCTATTCCTATAACTTGAGGTATACTCAGGAGTTATCCATACAGTGATAGTTCAAGAAGAAGCAAGTTAGTAGTGGGAGTGGCCAATCTACTATGTGAGTAGGACCCTCATGGTAGTGGAACCCAAATGCCTTGTGATTCAGTAAGTAGTCTTGGCATTGGTTATTATGACCAAAAGGCATAGGCCTTACTTCCAAGCATATACCATTAAAGTAAGGATCATCATGCCCTTCTGAGAAAATCCTCTGCAAGCTGGACCATTCTGACTAAATGGTGAAGTGGTGTGTAAAATTAGGTGTGTTTGAGATTCATTAAGAGCCCCAAGTTGCCATTAAGGTGCAAGAATTGGCAGACTTCAAGACGGAAATATCATAGGACCTAGCTGAGCCATGCCAGCACTTAGAACTAGGGCCCAAGTGGTAGTTGTTCATGGATGGTGCTTCCGGATAAAAGTACCAGGAAGCTAGGGTAGTCTTAAGAAGACCCCTAGGAATGAAAGTAATTAGGAAGATTAAGTTCAACTTCCTAGTAACCAATAATGCATCAGAATACAAAAACCTAGTAGTAGAGCTCTATAGGGTGTATCAAGTAGGGGTCAAGGACCTAGTCATGCATAATGACTCCCAGATTTTAGTCTAGCAAACCAATATCATATGAGGCACCAAGGATCCCCTCGTCTGTAAGTACCTAGCCGTAGTTAAAAGCTTAATGCCAAGCTTTAATGTTGTCCAAATTTGCAAGGTTTAATTATTGGAAACATAAAGGCCCATTGACCACATTATGGTTTTGGCAACCGGGTGTGAATAAACAACACCAATTTTCACTGATGAAGAAATTATTTTTCAACATGCATAGTTTGTAAGAAAGTGCAAAGAGAAGAATAATAAGGACCAATTTGAACAAATTAAAAAAGAATGAGGGTGTTGACAAAAGTTAAATTTAGAACAATAGAAGGTTATAAAGAAGTCCATTAATTATACTATCTAAAAGACATAAGAATTTTGAAAAGTTATAAATGAGTTTAAAATTAATGCTGTTAGCTTTCTTGTAGACATGGAAGCAAATCCAACATTATTGCTTTGAACTTTTTGAAGAGAACACATTATGCCGTCAGAGCTTTATTCTAACATAATTGCCCTAGCTTTCTCTAGCCCCTCATTTGCTAATGGACTCTTAATCCATTTAAGAAAATGCATTTTTTAAGCTATGTGATATGTTTGTTTTTTCATTTTTTGTTATTTAGTTGGGACATAGTAAAAGACTACAACTAGTGTTAAATGATTATAATTAGACTACATTGTTTAAGAAAGTAATTTTTTTATATGATCGATAGATAATCAATATAAATGTAGCAAATCCCAAGCCTTTGTATTAGAACTTTTGAAAAAGAAAAAATTATGTCAAGTGAAAGTAATTCAAAAGAATCAAAACCTAGGCTGGTGTTTGGCTTATGTGGCCGGTCTCCTCTTCTAAGGATCAATTTAGCTGGCCGGTCCCTTGAAATGCATGAACATAGTTTGATATGTTCCTTGATTAAACCCCAACATTAATATTAACCTTTGGCTGCATATAGGAAGGGATAGGATAATCCCATTCCCAGAACATAGGCCACCATGAAATTAGCTGTTGCGTAAAGAACAAGTTGGCTATTCCCCCAAATTCAAGAGCAAAATTTGGTAGTTTTTCCTATATAAATATCTTAATTTCTCATAAATATTAAAACAAATCATTATTAGATTTGGTGAACTTATTTTGATACCCTAAAAGAAATCCTGAAATAGAAAGAATTACCTCATTCAAAAGCTTAATTTGTAAAGCAAGCTCTATTTTGGGTTCAAATATGGTGAAGAAGTCTCTCACTACAACAACCAACTTCTTGATGGTCTATTGGTTTATCCTTCTCCTATCAGTAGCTCAAGGTTAGTATTTATGTCAGTGTTTGTTTTTTTTTCTCTATCTTTCTTTATTTCTTTTTCGTTATACTACAGTATTATTTCTCTTTTCTTTCCCTTTTGTAGTTTTAGTCAAATATGAATTTTCTTTTTAGTTATAAGTTTATATTGTTTCTTGTTAGTTTCAATAATTTTATATTTCGATAGATAGAAATCATCTTAACATTTTCTGGTTTTCCCCTGTTATATGCTTGTATATCTTGTTTTAAACATCAGATGACCAATGCAGATGTGATCTAAATGATAGTTAAGACTAGTTGTTTAATTATACCCCTGGATTTATACATGGGTATTCTTCTTACTCTGTTCTCCCATTGCTATAGTTCCCACTGACCAACCTTTTTAAGCTGCTACCACCACCTCTCCACCATCCTTCACCTAATATGTCATCATTTTTTATGATCCCAAACCAGATTCTTCTCTCTTTCTCCACGACTGATTTGTTCAATATCTTTTTTATGGATACTCTGACCTCTCTAAGGATGTTGTTGGACAATACTCTAGCGTTATTTCTTATTGAATCATCACTGGTTGGAGTGAAAATCAATGGTCAAAGATTAGATCTAGGTGATCTAGGAGAATCATCTTCGGCTTCATTAGTGACTCTTTGGATTGTGGAAACCAATACTTCAAAAGGCATTAACTTGCTCCTGAAGATCATTTTTATAGATCTACTATTAAAGAAACAAAAAATGAGGTTTGGGTTCTTGACAAGGGATATGGTGTTTTTCTTACTAATATAGTTTTTTAGCTTTATTTCGTCTCTTCTAGATTTTTCTTTGTGCATTCTCTTTGTGAGAACTCTACTTCTTTCTATAAAAACATTTCTACTTGGTCTTCTTTCCAATGCATGGAAATAGGTTTTGTAAACTAGATTTGATCTGTTTATTGCTAAAAAGGCTCATAGCTAGTACCCCATGACTTTGGAATGGTTCATTGAAGCTTTTTTCAGAGAATTTGCCTTGTTATATACATCAAATTTAGAATATGTTAGTATCTACCAAGAGATATAGAGCACCACTGTTGATGTTTGGTAGAGCAAAAGCAAGAGCATGATTTCGAATATGATAAGTCATCTAACATTGAAAAGTGGTAGCATATGTTAAAGCAACTTTTTCTATTCTTGTAATCTGTATCTAAAACTTTAAGGTAGATAAAAGACACTGATCTTAAGATGTTGATCCTTGAGTGTTATGCAAAAATTAGGAAATTAAGAAAGATGACAAATATGGTACCAACATTCAGAGTTATTTCTATGGCACCAATACAAACATGTCTTTATTTCTTGCATTGAGTATCAAATAGATCAAGTCTAGCAAAAATAGGAAGTCCTTTTTCTCCATTCATATTTAAGGGAAATATCAACTGCTCCAAAGCACTAAAATGAATATGAGTATATCCTTCAAAACTCAATTGTTGAGGTAATGATGAAGGGATTTCCAAGGTAAAATATTGTTCCTTGTTGGCAACATGCAGAGTATGATGATCAAACTTAGTGGCTTGAACATATTCTTTAACAGCTCATCTGGATGATGAAATCAGATTTTTCACCATTCTGGAGAAGGAAAGAGAAAGTTTAGCAAATGCATTGTAAAGGTTAAATGAAGGGACTTTTTCTTTTCAAGAAAGATACTTGAACTCCTAAAGAGAATCCAAGTGAGAGGTGGAGGAAGGTTGGGATAAAGAGGAGGCGTGAATGTAAAGGTTGAAGAACTAGATTTAGCCATGAAAAAACAATAAGCAAGAGGATTTTTTTTTTTTTAGAATTCAATGATCCCTTTAATACAATACCTCTTCTTTATATAGAAGAGAGTTTTTAGAATGCACCTCCTTTTACCAAAGCCTAAGGAAACTTACTTGTGAAAGAAGTTGACATAAAGGAAGATAGTTTTCTCAAAGCATTTCATTTTACAAAAGCATACTAATTTTTTTCTTCTAACATTGTTAATAGGGGATCATTTATTCATAATGCTCTAGACTCCATATGTGATAGTCTTCAATATTTCCACTTGTTAAAGATCTTCTCAAGTCTTCAAGATTATGAAAGAAAAAAACATTTGGGTCTTAAGAATCTTGAAACAACTATGGATAATCAACAAAATTTCCTCTTGAAAATTAGTGTAAAGCATGTCATTATCATCCATTAAGGTGACTATCTCTGTAATAGGAAAAACTTGGGTAACTATAATAGAAGAAGTTGGAGTAGGCATAGGACGCACAATACTTGAGTTCAAGAGTGTAATTTTTTTTTCTCCTTGAGTAGAGGCAATTTCAACTACTTGATGTTCTGAATAATATGATAATATTTCATCTTGGTAGTGAACTATATGAAGGCCATTCATGGGTGATATGAGTCCAAACTTTTAAGGAGAATGTAACATGATTATATTGGTATGGTTTGTGTAAAAACATCATGTAATATGTAGGGCATTGCCGGCTACTTAGGAAAGTCAAATTCAAGGTTTCAATGGTGAATCTAGAGGGGCAGCAAGCAAATGTTTTTCTCAGGCAAGCGAACATTTATCTTCAGTGATGGCCTTGGGTCTGTGGGAAAAATAAATAACATGGGCAAATCCAAAAGGTAAAGAGGCATTAAACGGAAAGATGCTGACTAATTGAAGCTGAATTATGGTCTTAGGGATTCATGGACTAAGTTCATGACATAAGTTTTTTAATTGTTTAATTAAGGCACAAAAAAAGGGCAAACCAGGTGAGGAATATAGGAACCTCAGAAATATGAAAGTTGTCAAATTCTGGAAAGTTCTTATAGTTAGTTAGAAACTAGTATAGCATGGGAACATTAAAGATTATTTTTATTATGTGGATGGAACAAAGGTACCAGAAAAAACATAATGCTTATGAAGGAAAAATAAAGAGATTAGGGATATTAAGCAGATGAGCAAAAGGGTAGATAGGATAGAGACAATGAGCTTAATATAACAATTATCAAAACTATATATTTTTAATTAATGAATAGTGATAATAAAAAACACAATGCCTCATGTTTAAGGAAATAGGCTGTTGTTCATACTGATCAACATCCATGGGTATATTGGTTTGTTAAATACAAGTCTATAAGGAAGTTCTAAAAAAATATTGGTAAAGATTGGTGTTGAGGAGGAAGAAGCCATGGTAAAGGTATAAAGGGAAATAGTGGGGACTTATTTTAGTTTGAAGCATTGAGAGGCTTTAGGAGGCTTATTTAGGATGTCTGCAAGCATATTTACTCTATTTTTTATATGCATAACATCAACAATCATGGGGTAACATCTTTTGCTTAACGTTGAGCATACTGGTAAAAAGCACACATGTCTTTTTTCTACTTTAAAGTGATAGTTGAGCAGATTGAATTGAAATTTCTCAATTCGTCTTTTGATATCTGACACCTCTTTGTAGATAGAGTGACAATACACTTCACTATATTTGAACTCTTAATGGTTGTATGTAAATACGTGTCAATATCCATCTATTTCTTCTAGGAATGTCATACCCCAAAATTCATCATTGGTGTCTATTTGAGGGATCTTTTTCCTTTGTCACAAATCTTTAAATGAGGTAACTTCTGAACCACTTCTTTGAGTTACATTACTGTCTTTTGTTGTGGCGATGCCATAAGGGGGATTATTATTATTTTTATATAAGTGTGCACTGGCTAAACAATACCTAATAGACAAGGAATGAATTCACACACATAATTGATTTAGTTTAAGGATTTGCTGAACTTGATTTTTTTGTAAGATTATCCTCAAGAAAACTTGAAATTTTTTATGCAACATTTAGTTGTAGTTGGTACTTGCCATCTTATATTTCCATGCTAAGAAAATCAATAAACCCTGAGCAATGAGTATATCTTGTTTCTGTGAAAGCATCATATCATGCTCATGTAAAACATCTACAAATTTGTGGAGTGCATAAGATAAGAATCTATACAAGGAGAAAGAAATAATATTACCAAGATAATTAATACTGAAGGTAAGATAGGGTCGAAGATCCGGATCATGACTTTTTTGAAAGGGAATGTGTTATTAACACCAAAAGGTATATCTGTCTACTGAAAATAGTTGCAATAATGCAAAAAACCTGTCTTTGGTCTTTCCGTAGGTTTTACTCCAAGTTGTCAAAATTCTAATGAAGGATGTGTGGGGGATGTCATATGAGTGAACTGTATGCCGATCTCATGTTTACCATTCCTCATGCTTTTATCACCATGGCAGAAGATAAAGATATCAAAATCCTTTAGCAAACTTTTTGAGAACCATTTGCCTTCAGGTGATTAAAAATCTTTTGGTCCAATTAATTTTTTATTAATAATAACAAAATGTTTCTCATTATTTCCTTTTTTATTTCTATTTTTATTTTCTAAAAAGTTAATATCATTTAAAAGTTATATATGCATAATAATCACTTGAACAGTATTTTTTTTAAAACTAAGCATATATTAATATAAATACTTATCTTTATAAAAATATTTTAAAAAAACTTATTAGATATTTTAAGAATGTAAAATTTCAATAAATTAATAATTTAGATATAGCTATAATGTGAAAGATGATTGTTTATTTTCACTTTGATGTTGGGTGCCCAACCCAATCTTGTGCCCTTGTTGCTACTAAGGATGTCAATGTGTCAGTTTTTGGTTGGATGAGGGTATTCCTATACATTATTCATTTGGTGGATAATTTTTATAACCATATTTTACCCATTTTTAGATGGACTGGGTCAGGTAAAACTTATCCACCCGTTACACCTCTACATTACGATTTTATTGAGTCATGCCATACCTAATTTTACATTTGCTATTGTTAAAAACATCCATTATAGCTTATCTATTAAAGCAACTCATACTTGTTCTTAATTTCATATAACTTATCCATTATGCTTTTATTTTTATCACATAATTAATACTAATATGTTATACACACGAATACATATATATCTATGGGTCAGATGTGAAGCAAATGAACCTTAAACTTACATCCTAATCAAATCCATTAGCAGGCGAAAAAAGAAAAATCATGTTCAACCCAAACTTGACAAAATGTATAAAAAAACCCAATCTGCTATGTATGGGTCAAATGTGGGGCAGATGAACCCTAAACTTATATCCTAACCCAATCCGTTAGCAGATGAAAAAAAAAAAACTACATTCAACCTAAATCTGATAAATTATATAAAAAAAATTTGGCCCGCGATCGGGTACAACCAGGTGCTCTGTATAATTGAACATCCGTTCACATCCTAATTGCTACTTCCGCAGTTGCTTTCGTCGTTTTATCTATCAAATCATTTTGGGCGCCGCGGTTATATTTATCTTTCATGCTCTTTTTATTCTACTTGTATCCTCTTCAACTTCGTCTCGTAGTTGTTTCTACTTTTAATAAAATTAATAAAATTTGCTTCTTGGCCTATCAACAAAAGAATCTCCCTTATTTTTCTCATTATCGTAACTAACATGGCTTACGATTGGAAATAAACTTCCGTTAATAATATTTGTTCTATGTTTCTTGTTTTTCTTTTTTTGTTTTTTTTTTCAGTAACAGAAACAAGTGCAAAGAAATTGGACACTTATCTCTCCGACCAACCTCCGGCCGACACACGTGAGTATTTTTATGGTACATACAGATCACCTACTAATAAAAGGTTACTGACAAAACAGATCAAATTTAAGCACTTTAAAACTTTTATTAATAGTATAATTTATTTTGTTTCTTGTTTGTTTTTGTTCCAGCAACGGAAACAAGTGTAGAGGAATTGGACACCTATCTATCTAATCAACCTTCCGCCAACGGGATATTTGAGAATTTTTATGGTACGTACAGATCACGACTAATAAAAATTTAATGGCAAAACAAATAAAACAAATCAAATTTAAGCACTTTAAAACGAAACATCATACTTACTTAACTAAGTACGTCAACTCTAGACGGCTTATTAGTTTGTTTGGGTTTTCTTTTTGTGCATTTTTAAATTGGTCTTGTTGGAAACTTCAAAATTTTGGGCTATCGGAATAAAGAACTTAGATGAGAATAATTATTCTCAGTTTTTTTTTTCTTTTTAAAGCCATTTCTTCCGTACTTCAGTGGGTTTTTAACCTTTTGTGTATGCAAGACAGAGATGAGAATAATATTTGTTTTGTTTCTTGTTTATTTATTTATTTTGTCTTCTTTCGTAACAGGAAGTTTAAGTGGAGGAGATGAGAGCCTAGCTCCAAGTCCACCAGATCGCACATACCTATCTACGACCTACGGCGGTACTTATAAATAAATACTACATCCGTTTTATTATTTTCTTTTTTATGAAAGGTTGGTTCTATTAAACTGCACAAACCAATAAAGTATAACATTAAACTCTACAGAAATTATAGGCTTATAGATTGTTTACAATGTTTCTGTGGCATCTGTTGACATGGAGACTGTGTAGTACTTAACATGAGTATACCTGTTAATCACAATTACGAACCGTAGAAATAAAATCCTACAGTAAAACAGGACAAACATAACAATACAATTGAGACTTAAAATTAGCAAATAAACAAACCAAATACCAATTCATTATTTTGGACTTCTCACTACCCTCGTCTCTCTCACCTACAACGTCTCACCTCACCGACAATTAACATGGGCAATGGTGCACCGACAAAACCATCCCAATAAAAGTTGGACAACTCCTCGAGCACGTGCAATTAGCCTTTATCCACACTGGATAGACCACCAGACAAGCTCAGAATAGTTGTAGAATGACGAACAAGCCGGCCGGTATAGCAATTAGATCCGGCAAAAGGATGTTGTATGGGAGCTACGAAATATAGAAAGTATTGAAGATTGAGAGTAGATGAGGATGATCGGGTTAAATAGAATTAAAAATTAACCAACCAAGCTTGGAATAACATCGAAGCCTGGCTGGAAAAAACTGTGGATTTGAAGAAGAGTGGACAATAGAGGAATAAAAGTGAAAAGAGCAAATCTCTCAACCATGTATGTGCTATTGTGTAGATCACCCACTATTATCTTTTTACAATTAAATTTATCACCCAAGTTTTTTTTTTTTGGGGAGTATTTGCCACTAGTAATTGAGATTTAGATCAATTAGTTACTAGTAAAACTAACGGCCAAAATATTACGTTATCTCATGGAGTATTTTGTGAAATGTGATGATAATATGACTAATTGAAATGGCAAATTATATAATTCATCCCTAAAATATGTGCTCTTATGCACACCAATCTCTAAACTAGAAAATAAAGCATAAAAATCATCTCCCTCATTGGATAGTCATAGTTTGGCATGGCAGTCCTGGGGCAACCTTGACACCGCAGATTATGCCACCACTCCCGATTTGAGTCTTGGCTCCAGGCTGACCATAAATGCTAGAAATTTTTGCCTATTTGAAGACATCAAAATGTAGAGAATGAAATTCTAGTAGTGGAGGTTAGAAGTAGTTGAGTGGCATACAATTTGAAATAACTATTGTTTTTGGAAGCATTTAATCAAAAAAGTTATGGGCAAATGCGTTGTCTTACTTACCTGCTATTTGCTTATATCTTCTTCACAATGCAACAAACATTTATGGCACGACTTCACAAATTTTGCTAGTTGCTGTATATTCAAAACAATACTTCCCATGATCAACACCACTCACTCTTTAAAAATGTTTGCCTGGGTTTCATTTTATCCATATTCACTTTGCATTTGCAAAGCAATTTGTGTAAGGACTGAATTAGTTGTTGCTTAATTCACCAAAACCAAAAAGTGCACAATCAATTCATAGTTGACATTGAAAGTCATATGTCACTTAATTCATAAACAAATTGCTACAACTCTGCGGTCATCAAGCTCTCTAACTCAATTTTCCATTTGGGTATTAGAAAAAATAACATCATCATGATATTCACGCCTAATTCCATTCACTTTCTTGTCTACTTCCTTGTTAATGGCGGCATTGCCACCACCAAAAACCCCATTTACATAGTGGGTGAGTTGTTAAAACAAATTAAAGATTCCAAGTTAAAGCTTATGGTTACAGTTTCTCAGTTGTTGGGGAAACTTGAAAGTTTCAAACCTTTAGTAATTTTGTTAGGTTCTAAGTAAAAATGAAAGTTCTTATCAAAGATATATTCTTTCGACAAGTTTCTTAATTTGTTAGGAAATTCCATTGAGTTTTCTATGGTTCCCATCAAGCAGTCCGACATTGCAGCTCTGCTATACTAATTAGGGACCCAAACACATCCTGTCGCACTTTGTTTTCAGCTCGCTGGCAGAGCTGGTGCTCACCTAAGAGTAAATTTGACATTTCTCAATCTCATACATTAATCTAAGATGGATTAAGACCTAACCTCATCTCAATCACCTAATGGATCATGGATTACCTCTAATTCACAAGACTCAGCATGTTTTACTCTTCATTTCTACCTTTCTTCTTTCTTTCTCAAGAGTAAAGTGAGATTGTAAATTATGTGTAGTGGCCAATCAACACACATCCATTAAGCTCAGGAATAAGCAACACAAGAAAATCAATACCCATAAAAAACTTTAAATAAATATTAGATAACAAGTATCAAGAGTTTTATCCTAAAGAGATATAAAAATCTACTACATGTCCAAATAAACCATGAACTTTCTAAGATTCAATCCAAACATAAAGAAGGGAATACAAGAAAAATGAAGGAATGAAAGAACCAAAGGGAACTTTTAAAAGTCCAAGTGGGTCCTCCAAGCAACCTCACACTTAGTTTCCAATGGTGGCTCCTAAGAGAAGATGAGAAGAAGAGAATGGTGGATGAATGAAAAACAAAACCCTTTTTGAGAAGTTATTATCCAAAACCCCTCTAATACCTTGTCTTATGCTTCACCTAACTTAAGAGATAAAATCTTTTAGTCAATAGAGAGCTTGGATTAAAAAATGAAGCAAGAGACCACAAAGACTCGGAAACCGTGGCAATGTGTTGGCAAAATAGGGGAAATGATGACGCTGCGTTGGCACCACGGCAACGTGTCAATGGTTGCAAAAATTGGCAGGGAGTTGACAACATTGGCGACACGTTGCCACAAGCTCATTCCCACTTTGACCAGTGCAAGACCAAATTTTTCTCCGCTCGATCTCGCTTCATTCTGACATATCCATAATATTCTCCAACCTGCATAATGAAGGAACAAAACAAGAAATACTAAGAAAAGTAATACAAAGTGATAGAAATTGACAGTTAAAGTTATAAAAAAAGCCAACTATTTTGATTGTCACAATATGCACTTATCACAAGCTTATCAATCAATTGGCCCAATGAACAAGTGAGGGAGGACGAACAATCAGGCAAGCGATGGTGGTGGGATTTGGGTGAAGGGGGTTCCGGTTGAACGCACTTGCAGGACACTGATTAGATGATGGCAGTGTCCAAACATGAACGAGGCTACGAGACATTGATCAAACGCGATTCAAGCATTACTGCTCTAATATCACCCGGGGGGGGGGGGGGGGGGGGGCAGGAGACTGAGGGAGAATTGGGCTAGTTGTTCGTCAAGCTTGAGGACAAATTGGGGGCTTTGTATAGAATCGTCAATTGGCAAATTGGGGGATTGTTCTAGATTTGCCCAATGATTTTTGTTTGATTGTTGGTCGTTTATATAAATCATTTTGCTCTGGATTTCAAATCGTTTTGGGAATTGACTTGCTATGGATTTTTGAAACATTTTTCTATGGATTTTCGAATCATTTTGTGAATTGACTTGCTCTAGATTTTCAATTTTTTTTGCTCTGAATTTGGGGATCAACTTGATCGGCTTTGTGAATTGTTGTCGTTAAGGGTAGTAGATCTAGTTGGGAGACCAGGAGATGGATGAAGAAGTTGCTTACTGGGTGGACATTGCAGTGAAGGGGGTGCAACTTGTCGGGTCCAATGAATTTCATGGGGGATCTCATCGTTTCCTGAAGTAGATCGCACCCGTGACTTGACCCAAAATGCAAAAACATATTAATTGGGTCATGATAATATGAAACGAACTGGGCCTTAGTGATTGATGACATTTTTGCCTAATTCATTTCTATTAATAATAATGAAATGTTTCTCATTATTTCCTTTGCTTATTTTTATTTTTCAAAAGTTATCATTTCAAAATAAATTATTTTAGAGTCAATTGATTTAAGTTAAAATGAACCGACAACTAAAGGAAATCGCCAAACAAACATAATACCATGCATTTGTGCCCGGACAACCCACTTTAATCACACCATAAATAGAGGTCATTGCTTAGGACAACGTTTGACATCCATCTTCTCTTCCAATATCCGCAGCTGGACTAGTGGAGCAGATTCTAAATTGTGACTGTTGGATTGATGTTAGAGCATTAAGGCCTAACATTGAATGCCAACATGACACATGTGCATTGAATACCTGTGGCAGGGCGCGGACGGGGTTTAGTTATGAAAATTCCTATTGCATTGGTCAGTTTATATGTTGCTGCAGAAGAATCCGGGCCCCTTAATCCTCTGACGTCTTTGATTGATAATCATCTAGACTAGAATTTCCTTTTTAGTTGAACAAACTTTTAGAGCTTGTTCGAAAGCTATAGTCTTATGTATTTGCAATTGGAATAAACAGGAAGATTCAAGCTTTCCCTTTTCAGAAATAGAGGTTGATGAATTGGGTTTGTAAAATCTTCGATGAGTTTAAAGAAAAAAAAAATAGTGTAATGAAACTCTAAACAAGCCTTCCTTGTTGTAATAAGAGGCTTTTGGAGAGTACCCAAAAGTTATGGTTTTATGTATTTACGATTTGAATAAATAGAAAGACTGAAGTTTATATAAAAAATATATGAAATTGTTGGCTGGTTTAATTTTTTTCCTTTAGAAATGAGGTGTTGAGGAATCAAACTTGTAAAATCTCTTATAAGTGAAGAGAAGAAGGTGAAATAAACTATGGTTAAGAACTTGAAATATACATAATAAAAACCTTTAAATTCAAACTCATGATTTTACGCCAAAAGATTTTGAAAATATGCTACAACAACCCGGTTTTCAGTTGTTATTATATAGCCTTTGAGATAGAGGCCATGGCACGCGTGGGTGCCCAATCCCAAACTCTCTAATTACAGGTCGGTCATCGCCCAAATCGGTCCTGGCCTAGGCCGAGAACTGAGATGCCTGAAATTGGTTTATTATTATGTTAGTTATATCCAACTATGCTTGAAATTGAGTTAGTTGGGTTTCACACAACCTTGAATAAAATTTTTGAACTTTAAATATTAAAAGAAATCTCACATAATTTTGCTTTAGTTTTTCCGAAAAAAATAACAAAACTTGCATTTTTACTCTACACACACATACGTACATACATTTCTTTATTATTATTATTATTTTAAAAAAAAAAAAAGACAAATACTATGGGCTGGTCTGGGCTTGCATAATTTCCTTTATAGGCTCATATTCGGCCCTCATCGTGGTATGTTGGCTAGGTTGTGTTGAGGCGAGTCTTCTTTGACTGGACCATCGCATGTTCGACTCGGTTTGTCTGGTTCAGCCCTGCTCGATGTGTCCACCTTAAACCCTGGCGTTTGATATTATTTACAGATTCGGTCCCATTTATGTGTACATTGATTTCAACTACTTATACAAAAGGCTATGCTTTTACGTAATTTGGAATAATGGAACAACTTTGATTCTAAATATATTAAGATACCTTGTGTGAAACTAAAAAGAGAAATTAAATGATGTAGAAAAGCTAAAAAGATACTTTGAAATCATGGCATAGCACGTGTGAAAGATGGCAACGGGTTCATGCAAATAATGCTCGACCTCATTGTTCCGTACCAAGAAATTTGTATACCTTCTGGTTCTCCTTTTGCCGATCCACACGTACACACGTCTATCTTGCTATCCCAAATCTCCTTTAGCTTAGTTAGAATAATATTGGGTCACGCTCAAGGATCCTTGTTTTGGGTTATTGAGTTCCCCTTTCAGTTGATATACACGAGGGCCATGCCCCTGATCATACCGCTGCTCTAGTTCTTGCCACAATTTTGCTGCATCTTCGAAAGATACTATGGTTGTTTAATTGTATCCTTTTGTCAACGCTGTTGGAGATCCATGATACGACCATGGGGTTATATATTGCACTTTTCCCTTGCAATCTTGTCTGCTTCTTCCGCTTTGATTTTGCTTAAGCTTCCATCGATGAAACACAATACTTGTTTTTGGACCTTAATGCTCTTCAGAACATCTTCTCCCACAGATGATAATTTTCTCCATTAAGGACGATCTGACTGATCGACATCCCTGGGCTCTCTGATGAACAGAGGTAGTACACATATGTTGGATTGCTGATTGAAGGTATTGCTTCCACCATTATTCGTGATTTGAACAAGACTTTGTCCTCAGGAATTTAACCCTTAATCGGTACACACCGAAGGCAGGCACACTTCGCGAGTCACACGACTCGTCGAGCAGATATGATGAAACAAGGGGTAGCAGAAATGAAAAAATCTGTGTTGAGAGGAATGAAGAATTTTATCTACGGCAGAGCCAAGGCTGTACATATATACATGAAGATTTACCCTAGGAGAGTTTTATTTTCCTAAAATATTTTTTACAATACAAGGGAAGCACATATACTCAGATTATACGTATCCTAAATTTCCATAGTTAAATACAGGTAAAATGAAAATACATCTCAGAATGATCAAATGAGGAAGCTGAAAAAAGAAAACTCAATGAGTCACTAATTAACGCGCCTGACAACCATATATTAAATGGATCGAAATGGTCTCTAAATTGCTAGGTTTCAACTCAATCCGAGGTGTCCTGTATAAATTAGATTTGATCAAATGATTGAGGTAAAAACAGTAGAGCTACGTTTATAAGGTTAAACTTAGTTCCACAAACTTATAGTACGTAACGTTGTTTAATAGTTATCTGAAAAATTAAAATTAAATGATCAAAATTTTGTATCAATCATTGTCTAACCTATCAATTTTTATTGAACCACTGATATAAAAACTCTTTGTAATTTTAGCAATATTATTCATAGGTTTATTTATTCTATGAACCAACAGCGTGTTATATTAATTTTCTCCTCCAGGATTCTGTAATAAAAAAAAAATCTTTAATTAACTAAAAATCTCACAACCAAGGACAGATCCATTACATTTCTTGAATGGGAGCAAGAATTATATATTAAAATTAGTGAGGGCAAGTAGCTACATATTTTAAGAATTTATAAGGCCAAGATACTCAATTATTATAGATATATGTCTAATATATGTCATTTTCAAAAATTAAATGGGGGAAATTGCCCCGGCTCAACTCTATCTTGTGCCACCCCCTGGTCACAGCATATAGTTTTTATAATGACCAAAATTATTTCCATAGTGAGATGCCCGTGGATAAAAATATTATTCAAATACTTCCCCCAATTTCTTGAGCCATATATACTATTAATAGTAATTAATTTATAATTCTTTATATTGAATATTTTGGTACATAAGTGTAATATTTATATTTACAACTAGTAAATGAAAGTTTGTAGTTTTCAAATATATTTTTCAATTTTTTAGAAAATAATAATATAAATAAATTTAAGTTAAAATTAAGTAAGAAAAGGCCAACAATTCAATCATTTCAGGAGTAAGAGAGTAACTGCTAGCAGCATTTGGGCTTGATTTTTTTGACCTAAGATAAGGTATTAATCCACATTATATATATGTGTGCAAATTTATCACTGAACTATTGGCCATAGAGCGATTTTACTATCAAACTTTTTTTCTTTTATCTAGGATTTACCATTCATTTTTTCTGTTGAAGCAAATTTATGGCTGTTTGTCAAAAAAGCCATGGTGGCTAACGAAAGTGTGACGTGGCAAAGACAATCAAAGACAATATTGAGTTGGAGGAGTGATGTGGCAAAAAGAACTCCTTTCGCCTCAAATTTATTATTCACGTTTTCTGTTAGAGCAATTTTACTATAAAATATTACTTTGAAACAATTTTATCATTGAAGTATTATTTTAAAGCAATTTTGTGCACCAACCTTCCTCGTTGGCATCGTCCCCAATGTAGATATGGATAATGACATATACAAGGTATTGAGCCTCAAGCTGGACAATGTTTATACTTTCAATATCTTACAAAAAAGAAAATGCTTCCAAATTGAATGATCAACTTGAAGTAAGTGAGAGTTACGTTCTTTCTGGTAAGAATTTCTAAAAATTTCCTGTGAATTCATCTCCAATCATGAATTTTCTCTCAATTCGTAAAATATAGTGTCAATTTGGACTTTGTAGGATAGCTAAATCCTTGACCCCCAACTCATTCTTTCCAAACCCTTGATTTCTAAATTTACTTCAAAAATAAAAACATTAATAACAAATTTGCAACAAAAAAATTGATGACAAAATCACTGTATAGCCAAAACGATTGTGCTAAATTTGCACTTTTTTCAATCTCTTTGTCATGCCACTCCTCCAAACTCAATATTGTCTTTGCCATGTCACATGTTCCGTGGCTTTAGCTATTGTGGCATTTTTGGACAGATAATACTAAATTTACTTCAAGAGAAAAGATTGATGGTAAATTTGAGATGAAAAAAAATTAATGGTAAAATTGCTCCATGGCTAATAATTTAGTGGTAAATTTGCACATTTTTCATAAAAGTAAGGAGTAACGGAACTTGGGAACGTACCAAACAGAAAAAGACCAAAAAAAAAAAAAGTTGACATGCAGCTGGGATGTTCTTCTAGAAGATTAGCCCTCGAAAGTTCAATTATTCCCGTCAACAATTCCAACAACTCGGCCGCCAGGCGCCAGCCCCATAAAGGTTTTTTTTCAACTTGGTTTGGTTATCCTAAAATTGAATTTGTTGGCATAGTTAGACTGAAGATTTTATTCGTCAATACATAATTTTTAGACAGAATAAGGTTGGGGAAAGTTAGGGTATAAAAAAGATTTCTCAGAATGAAAATAAGGGATTTGCCAACTTTCTCACAATTATAGGTATTTATGTGATAAAGAATATTTACTCATTAAATGGAACTTTTTGACCAATAAATACCTCACTGGCATTTTGTACCTACTTTATAACCATGAAAACATATTTTCTCACAAAGCATAACAATATGTAGATGACATTATAACAACAACATAACAGAAAAAAAAAAAAAAAGTAAACTCATGGGTCCGTTTTCTTATTTTTTTTTTCTTAATTCTATTTGAGTCACATGTCTTCATTTTGCCTGAATTAAGTCTTACATCTCATATAACATGTCCTATCTAAGTCCATTCTATACTTTCACCGTTACTTTTAATAGAACTTTAATAGAAAAAACCACATCAAGTTCCTAGACATTTTTCATTCTACTTCTAACACCTAAAAGTTATAGATCTACACATCAACCAATTCTATCTCTCACACACCCTAAAATTTAGACCTAAAGTCATTTTTAACCCTTGAACTTGCCACACCCGGACACTTAACCTCTCCAACTTGAACTCGGTCAAACTCGCCCCCATAAACTTGAAAACACGGGAAATTTTAGCCCTTTTGGTCCCATGTGCGCATAATGTGCTTAATGCCACTTCCTTCGTCTAAAACCTCTAAGCTTGCTCAGTCAGGCATTTCAACAAACACTTTTTGTGCCTAATCCTTACCTACTTTTAGCTTTCAAAATTTAGGCCCCATGCACAATGCCAACGGTCAACAGCAACTTTGAGGCGTTTGAGAAGATGGATCTGATCGGCCGGTATGGTCGTTACAACAAGTTATTGGGAGTGGCACCATGAAGAAAGTGTACAAAGCCTTCGACTAGGAAGAAAAAATGGAAATAGCATGGAACTAAGTGCAGCTTTTGTGTTTCTGCAATGTTTAAGCACTAACCAACTACCTCGATTTGGAGGTCCAATTGCTGCAAAGCTTGAAGAACAAAAACATCATCTAATCATTTCATGTTTGGAAGGACCAGGAACACTACACACCCACTTCATCATTGAGATCTGCACTTTTAGGAATTTGAGGGAGTACCGAAAGAAGCACAAGCATGTCTCAATGAAGGTCGTTAAAAAATGGTTGCTCCAGATTTGAAGGGCTTGAGTTATCTACATACCCATGAACCCTGTGTCCCACAAAGACCTAAATTGTAGCAACATCTCTATCAACGGAAACACAAGACAAATATCTATGATTATATTTTTTTATCAACACAAATTTGTGAAATTTCTTTTATAAATTAGGTTTAAAAGTTTTTGTGGTTGAGCATTATAGGGGAAGGAAGGAGAGGACAAGGTGGCAGAGGTGGGGATCAGAAGAGAAGAAGTTACAATAAAGCCAAAGGTAGAAGCGACAGGAGCGGGAGTCGGACGTAGGTGAAGAGAGAGTGGAGGATGGTGCAGGGGCAGAAGAGGCAGAAGAGGATGAGAGGATGGAGAAGGTAGGGCGATAAAGTCGGTGAAGGAGGAAAGGGTCATTGTCAAAGGGTGGAGCATGGAGAGGGAGAAAATGCAGGAACAATGCTGAAAGGTTTTAGATAGAGCAAACAATGTTAACTCACTTGATGTACACATGGGGCCAAAAGGGCTAAAGTATCTCATGTTTGCAAGTTTAAGGGGTGAGTTCAATCGAGTCCAAGTTGAAGGGGTTAAATGTCCGGGTGTAGTGATTTTAAGGGTTAAAAATGGCTTTAGGCCTAAAATTTATCCATGTTCTTGGGAGAAATGTAGAGAAACAACATAAACAACACGACTATTAATAATTTTTATTGATTTAGTCAATTTGAGACTAGTCCCTAAATTTATATTTCCTCTATTAACAAAAACAACTTTAATTTAATTCTATGTACCTATTTCACTTATATATGAGGCAATTTTTTTCCTTTTCCTCACTTAGTTTTAACCATTCTATCATGAATATATTGCATAAATGTTCTTCTATCTCTTTTATGATAATGTTTAAATTAGTAGTCTATGGATGCTATAAACAAAGTGGTTAAAAAACCCACTACGTTAAGTCCTATACTTGATTCAATAGTTGTATTTTTTTTTTCCACAATAAAGTCCACCTCACTTTTACTTTTTTTTCCCACAAGTAAATGTGTTAGTGTATAAAATAGTCATATTCTATTTATATGTTTTGATTAAAAAAACATAAAAATTATGTTGTTCCAAAATTGGCTTACTTTATCATAATTTCTAAACTTTTCATAGTAATTAATAATCATATAAGGGTCATTCTAATGTAGAGAACCATATTTCCTTCTTTATGGGGAGAGAAATAGTTATAACCATTGGATCTTAAGATATTAATTTTGGCTATTGAATTAAAAAAATGTGACATGGTTAAAAGGTAAACTAACAAAATAAGAAGAAAAAATAATAAATTGTTAGTGAAAAAGAACAAAAAAAAAACAAAGAAGAAAACACAGGTAAGTTGTCAATCATTTCATGAAGAAGACAATCTTTAAACATTTATTTAATCTTTGTTCAAATTTTTTAATCCAAAATCCATGCAAAATAATAATAATAATAAGGGATTATGAAGCTTTTTAGTGAAGAAGAGTGTTTAAGATTTGAAAAGATGCTAGTGATTTGATTATGCTAATTTTTGTTAGTTGCTCTCAATTAAAGCATTAATATGTCCTTTATCATGCATTGTTCATATTTATCTATTTAATTTGATTAAAATAGTGAAAGACAAGCCTTTGGATGTGATTGAGACTTGTCCATTCATATTAAAACGTTAGTAACCATCTTTTATCTCGATATCGCAATCCCTTAGCTATACATGATGATTTCATATCTAGAAATAATGTTTCTTATGCATAATGTTTCTTAGTTTAGAACAACAATCTTTAGTTATGATATAGTATTTTTATATATGCATTATTATTTTTATTTTTTTGGTTTTAATAATAGCTTATGTTTTATAGAAATGGAAGACAATGACAATGTGATTGTGATAGGTAAGGAAATGTGGCACCAATGTTATTGGATGTTAGTCAGGTGATGGCTTTGATTAAAGGAAAATGAGTCTGAAGAAAAAAGGAAAACAAAATAGAGGGGAGAAGATAGGTAATGAAAAGAACAGAGCAAAACAAATAAGATACTGATGAATACTCATAAGTGTATTGTTATTAAGGGTTTAAAACATCATTATACACTTTGAGTATGATTTATTTCTATATTCTGAATATTTTTTTCACCGGATTACTATTCACACATTTTTACTATTCACTGACTTGCTGTTCATACGCGTATTTCACTATTCACCTGTCACTATTCACCGACTTACTGTTCATACGCGTATTTCACTGTACATACGTGGTTTACTGTTCATTAATATTAAAATATATATATTAAATAATTATTTTTTATGTAGGTAAAAATCATCACTTGGCGGCCCTTCACGAGAAAAAATCATATCTGGAGCTGTAGGCATCGGAACTGAGTGATTCCAAATTCATCTGAAAGCCAACACATAGATCTTCAACTCTGCTTCATTCCGCAAGCTAGTTTGATCATTTTCATTGCCGAAATCTGATTATAGATGAGACCCTTCGTTATTTCGTGTGCTGAAGAGCAGTTTCGGTAGAAAAATCATAACTTGAGCTACGGATGTCCGATTTGAATGAGCAAGCTATCAATTCGAAGCTAAAGAGGAGATCTACAACTTCTGTGCTTTGAGGAAGAGCTGATCTGATGTCTACAATGGTCAAAAAATTAAAAGAAGTTGCAGCCTGCCATTGTTGATTTGTATTTACCTACATTTTACCATTTTATTTTTACCATTTCACCCACCCCAAAACTCTATAAATAGGCACCTTGGGGGGAGGGTGAAGGTTGCCATTTTTCTTAGGCCATTTCCATGTTCTTGTATCATCTTTAGCTTTTCTTCTTTGTTTTTGTTCTAGTTTTCAATACCGAAGCTCTGTCCAAGTGTTTTCTCGTTCTTCTTCTTCTTCTTTCTTGATCTTTTAATCTATGTTTATTTCATCTTTCTACATGTTGTTTACTTTTATTATGTCTAACTAATCTTCTTTTTGCTAAGGTGAAAGGGTGAAGCTTTTGGTGTAGAGGTTATGATTGATTTGAATGGATCACAACGTTAACGGTATTTTCTTCCTTAATCTATTTAACTTCCTTCCTTGTTAAGTAGGAGTCTTGATTCATCATAGTCAAATCATTAGTACAAAAGCTGCTTGATTTCCTCTATAGAACATGGCTCAACCGGCTATATTGGAATCTTGAGTTATTGTCGGCAAAGGTTGGCATGATAGATACTTGAACTCATTAGTAAATGTCGGCGTTTTATGATCAATGAAAGTTAATACTAACTAAATTTCCCGATTGGAACCTCCTATATGTGTGGATTCCAATTGAGTGACAAGATGGGCTAAAATTAATCATACCCAATATACTAAAAGTGGATCATCTAACCTTAGCTATTTATTTAAATTTGAGTTTTTTTTATCAACACATGTTCACACCTTGTATTAAAATATTTTCTTTCTTAAAAATCTAAAATTTATATTTCTAATTCACTTCCCTGTGGTTCGACACTCGGACTCCCAAAATTTTATTACTTGCGATAACCTATACTTGGGTTATAACTGCTAGAGTGCAGCAGGTACCAAGTGAATGGTAGGGCAAAGAAGTGAATTGGTATGGAAATTAGTGACTTGTTTGCTGTACTTTTTGGTTGGATATGTTGTTCATAGTTTTTATTTCATATGTAATTGAAGTTATTTTAGGCATGGTGTTGAATAGAAATTTGATGATCTTTTAAAGGAATACGTGTGATATAGAACTAAAGAACAACATTTTCTTTATGTTATATAATAATTGCCATAAAACTTAGAATGATCTAGTGTTGTATAAGTAATCAATTGCAAAATAATGTATGTTAATTCAAAGGAAGCTTTTCCTATATTTTAAATAGTGGTTCTAGTATAAATAAAAGTGATATTATGGCAAGGAATTTTTTTTTTTGTGTTAGATAAAAAGTGTCTTTTTTTTCAAACACAATAACAATCTATTAAGAATATAAAGCAATTCCCAATGAGGAAATGACAATTTTCATATGATATACTAGTTGACCGTATTTACATTCCAAGTTAGATGATTTTACATACCAAAAATGTAAAGAAATAACTGGTACGTAAGTTAAGCATCTCGATATTTAAAATGAAAGTACTCGAATAAAATAAATGGTATACAAAAAAAATAGCCGGTATATAATTAAGGCGCTCAAAATGTAAAATTATGGTACTAGAATAAAAATAATTGATATGTAAGAAAATAACTGATATGCAATTTAAGACTTCTGGTATGTAAATATGAAGGTACTTGGATGTAAATTTTTGATATATGGAGAAATAATTGGTATATAATTTGACCAATTCCTAGTATGTAAAATAAAGGTAATAGAATGAAAATAGACATATACCAAGTAACCTTATTTACATTCTAAGTGAGATACTTTTACTTACCATAGTGCATTTCAAAATAATTAATATATAAATAAATAACTAGTATGTAACTTGATTCCTTCATTATGTAAAATAGGGGTACTAAAACGAAAATAACTAATATGTAAGAAAATAGCTAGTAAGTAATTTAAGGCTCCTGGTATATAAAAACAAGGGCATTGAGATGTAATTTTTTGATGTGTAGAGAAATAGCCGGTATATAATTTGATATATTCCTGGTGTGAAGGTAATGGAATGAAAATTGGTACATATCAAGGGACATTATTTACATTTCGAATAAGGAACTTTTATATGCCGTAACACATTTCAAAATAATTGGTATGTAAAGAAATAATTGTCATGTAACTTAAGGCCTATGATATGTAAAATCAATGTATCAAAATGAAAATAACTAGTATATAAGAAAATGGTTGGTATGTAATTTAAGGCCCCCGGTATATAAAAATGATGGCATTATGATATAAATTTTTTATATGTGAAAAAATAGCTGGTATGTAATTTGATAAGTTCATGGTATGTAAAATCAGAGTAATGGAATGAAAAATAAGAATATACCAAAAGACCTTATTTACATTTTGAGTAAGGTACTTTTATATATAATAGTATATTTCAAAAATAATCAATATGAAAAAAAAATAACTGGTATGTAACTTGAGGCCTTTGGTTTTGTTAAAATAGCGGTACTGGAACAAAAATAATTGGTATGTAAAAAAATCGCCAGTACATAATTTAAGACTCATAGTACGTAAAAATGAGGGTATTAAAATGTAAATTTTTTGTATGTGAAAAAATAGTTGATATGTAATTTGATAGGTTCCTAGTATGTAAAATGAGAGTAATAGAATGAAAATAAACATAAACCAAAAGACCTTATTTATATTTTGAGCAATGTACTTTTACATATCTTAGGTTTTCTTGACATATCAAAATTACCATTATGTAGAAAGATAACTGATATACAATCTAAGTCTATTATTATGTTAAACCAAACTTTCCAAATGAAAATTTTTCAAAAATATATGTTTGATCCCTAAATTTTTCAAAAGCTTACAAAATTTTCTTTAAAAATTACATATTTAGTCCTTAAACTTTTATAAGTTGATAAAATTATCCCTAAAAATTACATGTTTTATCCTTGAGTTTTTCAAAAATTTACAAAATGGTCCTTTCAAAATTACACAATTGGTTCTTAATTTTTGTAAAATGTGTAAATATATCACTAATTTTTAAAAAACACATTTTAGTCACTGTTAAATCTAAGGCATTTTCTTAAGATAAAATGACATTTATATGCACGACAATGACAATTTTCACTATTAGTATGACATTTTGAGATTTAAGAATAATGATATTATTCATTAAATTTAACATTTTTTTTTGCACAGTAATAGCATTATCTACAATGAATATGACATTTTTATTTAATAACAATGATATTTTCTTTTACATATCTAAATCCTGAATTCAAAAATTCGCTTACTATTCTACATGCTTCATTTCTTCTTTCATTATTACTTTTTTTTCCCAACATATTAGATGTTAATTTTCTTTTTTATTTCATATTTCTATCACTTCCAACTCAAAGTAAATGATATTACATTTGTTCCTTCTATGTGTGTTAATAATTCTAATTCTCACAACTTGTTCACCTTTGAATTCTCATTACCTTGGATTCATGTGCAATCCAAGATTTGTATTATAATTATATTATATTCACATTAGAAACTATATATATTGCCTAAAACTCTAACTAAAGTAGTTCTATAGTGTCTTATACATGTTACTTACACATTCTTTCTATTGTTCCCATGTGCTACTCTTTTCATTTATACATTATTATAAGATAATTCATACTTATATTATACTTTCTTACCAATTAATAAATTTTTTGTTTTTTTGTTAATATCATTTTTTATATGTATTTTACTTTACAATGATCTAGACCCTTTAAACTTTTGATCTATGTTTTATTAGCATTTAAAATACTTAGATATGTAACCGTATGACCAAGTAATATACCATTTTATTTCCTTATATTTTCCATATATTTTTTTTCTATAAAAAGCTTACACGCACGCACGCGCACACACACACACACACACACATATAACATAAATTTTTTTATTTATTCATGCTGCTAATTTTTTCCTCATTTCTATTATATTTTTGTAAATTTTTTCTGCATTTTTTCTATTTATTATTAATTTTTAAACGTTTTATATATGTGTTTCCTATTTACCATATTGCAATGAGTCATGTGACATCATTTTAATGCTTCTCTATTGGTGCATTAATTTTATGCTTCTCTATCATAGAGTTCTCCATCAAATAAATATAAATTTTTAAAACATTAAAACGATACTAACTCCATGCATTGCACAAACATGTTTAACTAGTAAAAAATAAAAGGTAAAAAAAAAAACCATTTGAATTCAAAAAACAGTTACCCATTTATTACCTTACCATTTTTTTAATTCCGCCGGAGCCTTTTCGTTCCCGCTGTTCCGCTGTTTCTCCTACCTTTCGTTCTTTTTGTCCTTGCCTCGGCAAAGTCGTCCAAGCTGAGCACGGACAAAGTCCGAGTCCAACACCCTCCTCTCTCTATCTTCCTCAGCAAGTTTCTCTCTCTAGAAACTTTGTGTTTTGAACAACTTTTCGTTGAATTCTCCCCCGAGTGATTCATTTCGCCCCTCTTACCAGTCTTCTCCCCATCAGTTTTTCGTTTTCGTTTCAAATTCTCTGTTTCCATTTCGAGCTTATCCTCTTTTTTGAGCTTCTCCAGTTAAATCCTAATGGCACATAGGTTTGATCCGAACCCTTTCGACGAAGAGGACGTTAATCCTTTCTCTGTGAGTTTCTTCTTCCCTTTTCAGCTGCTGCTTTTGCTCTTCGAACCTTTTTAGTGTTTGTTCGGTTGATTGATTTTTCCTTCCAGTTTTGGTGTTCTTGGTTCTTGATTTGATGTTTTGGCTAATCCTAATTTTGAAGTTAAACCAAGAAAAAGAAGTTTAGGTTCACGATCTTCGTCATTAGGACATCTAGTCTAAGGTTGATTTGGTGTTATTGAAGGTTTAGTAATTGAAATTTCTTGTATCATTAAATCTCTAGAACCCGACTGCTCCAACGGTGTCAAACTCGAGGCTCTCACCGCTTCCTCCTGAACCTGCTGGCTACACTTATGGGCGTGATGCAACAATTGACATTCCTCTTGACACAGTTTCATCAAAATCCAGTTATCAGGTTGGACGAAAGTCACGAAACCCGATTTCTGCTGGTTGCCTCTATTAAGTTATTTAGTTTTGCTTATTTCAGTTCTGCGGTTTTGCTATTTCCATGTTATAGAATTTGAAGCAGAAAGAAAAGGAACTCCAGGCCAAGGAGGCTGAACTAAGAAGGCGTGAACAGGTATCTTTCTGAAGGAACTGCTGAGAAATTTTGACCCGTGCGAATCTCTATCATTCGTTGCATTATTAAGTTGAACATCATACATTTTGTGTGCATTAGAATTACTGAGCATTTGACACAATATGTACCGTGGTGAGCTGAAAAGTGGCCCTAGCAACTTAACTATATGTGACAATATTCTGTTCAATTTCCGGTTCCTGTCATTTCTTTTGCCAGGTCTCAATGCCTCTGTACTGTAGCTTTTTTTCTTCTCAGGTCTCTGGTTTGAAAAATTATTACACAAACTAGCTTTCCACTGCATGAAACCAAAAATTACGTGTACCCTCAAACTGATGGGTAAAACTTTCTGGCAAGTTAATGGCCTGAAATTCACATTTGGAATGATCGAATGAGAGAATTTTTTTCCAATGTTCGCACATTTTTTAGGTCAACTACCAACAATTGAAATCTCAATTATGGGACAAGTTATAATTGAATGCCATTCTATGATAAATATTAACAACTTATGGTATAACAGTTTATGAGGCCATGCAAATTGCTGGCAGGGGTGAGTGTCATTATTCTTGCATTTCATGATCAGAACTTGGTTCACTGGTTTAAAGTGAACTTCACAATTGGCACCTCCTTTTTTCCATTTACAAAAACTAACTTTTCTTGCTTCCAAGAATTAGGGTGCTAATTGTAATATTGCAATATATGATGGTTAACTTATCCTTTTTGGGATGACTGTACAGGATGTGAAGAGGTTGGAAGATGCGGCTGCACGAGGTACTTTTACCCTTGTTTATATTTAGACTTGTTCGAGCCTGTTTAATGTGGACTATTTTTTCCCTTTTTATGGTAGTGCTTGCTATATTTGCATAACTTTCTTAGAGCCCCTACAAGCAATCACGTAAAACCTTTGTATTGCTGTAAGGGCATCATGCAAGTGTTTGCCCAGTTACACTCTTCTCAGGGGTACTATTCCCGATTCTGTTGCCATTGATGGTTAGATACTTCTGCCATGGCCATCAGAGTTTCTTTATCTTCTATAATCAATATGCTCGCAACTTTGTCTCCTCATTTCTTTCAGTTGGCAGCATATACTGTGCATATTCGCTTGAATCTCCCTTTTCCTCTCTTATATAGTATCTTACAAATTTGGCATTATCTAATTTTCACTTTTTACAGCTGGGATTGTGTTAGAGCAGAAAAACTGGCCATCATTTTTCCCAATTATTCACCATGACATTGCAAATGAAATCCCACTCCATTTACAAAGAATTCAGTATGTTGCATTTTCAACATTGTTAGGTATGTGTATTTTCTCACTTCTATTATCCTTGTTTTAATTACTTATTTATTTATTCTTTCTGCTTGATTTTTCTTGCTACACTCAGTCCATGTGTTACTCGGGAGAGATAGGCTAAGGATAAGAGCGTCTTATTCAGACTCCCATGCATATGTATGATCTCTGCCATACTGGTTTAGACTCCTAGATCAGTTGATGACTGGCAACTTTGTGCAGGATTGTTCGTGTGCCTTCTCTGGAACGTAATAGCAGTTACTGCAAATTGGATTAAAGGGGGAGGTCAGCAATTTTGTTATCCAGTGTTTCTTGTTTGTTTAGTAGGAATTGGATGTATAAACTTCTATATCTTGCCTCATCTGCTTGTGTGCAGATGTGAAAGTCTGGTTCCTGTCCATCATCTACTTCATCTCAGGGGTGCCAGGAGCCTATGTCCTTTGGTATCGCCCTCTTTATCGAGCCTCTAGGTAACACCCATCCTTGTTATTTTACAGTTTTTACAGTTACACATCACATTTCATGAATTTTCTTGAAAGTCTTATTCATTGTTATCCTTGTATCCTAGTTGATAATGTTTTAGAAGCTGAATCTGCAGCCAGATTAACTTTTGTGCTCATAACTAAGTTATGAAATTATCAATTCATGATCACTTTTGCAGGACTGATAAGGCAATGCAATATGGATGGTTTTTCCTATTCTATCTGGTAATTTCCCTGTTCCACAGCTGCTGGACTTGTATTGTTTGTATGCTGGTGGATTTCTGAATACCTAACTCTATTCTGGCATTGTTCTGTTTTCAGCTGCATATTGGCTTTTGCATCTTCGCTGCAGTTGCTCCTCCAATTGTCTTCAAAGGGAAATCACTCACGTATGTTCCTTTAAGTCATTGGATTTGGATTCTGACGATGTTTATGTTTTTAACAGATACAACCTAAATGTAACATAGCATATAAGCTTGCCTAGTCTTGTAACTGAACTTCACAAATAGTGTTTAACTGTAGAGAATGTGTTCTTGTTGCAAAACCTGATTGTCCCGAATTAAGAAACAGGCAAACTTAAATGTATGTAGAGGCTTGTAAGCCTAAATTGGGAATAACCCTATTTTTCTGCTTGTAACCTTTCTGATGTCGACCTGATATGGCCAACTTGTACAGGGGAATCCTACCTGCTGTAGATGTTGTTGGTGACAGTGCTGTGGTTGGGGTAAGGATATTCAAGCGCTATTCTTTATGTTCTGCCCAATGATTTGGTTTTAAAGGTTGAGCATGCATAAGTATTTTATTGGCCGTAACAGAGTGATACCGTTTCATGGTTGTGTAGATCTTCTACTTCATTGGTTTTGGGTTCTTTTGCCTCGAATCGGTGGTAAGCATCTGGGTTGTTCAGGTCAGTTCAGTCACTAAATCCTCTGCTCTGCCCCTTTTCCATTTATTTCATGGTAGCTGCGCCGACACCTTTAGGCCACTCGGCGTTTCTAAATTTTCTCGTTTCCTTCCCTCTGCAGCAAGTATACATGTATTTCCGTGGAAGCGGTAAAGCTGCTGAGATGAAGCGGGCAACTGGCAGAGAAGCTATGAGGGCAGCCCTATGATATCCCCTTGAAACAGAAGTCAACAGGGCTATTAGTCTCATCTAGTTTCAGCTCTTGTTGCTATAGCCATGAGAATATCTGAGAGCTCTCCTTAGTCCTATATCCTTGCCAATCCTGTTTGAGAGCGCTACTTCTTGTAAATGATTTTGTGTGGTATCAGCTTCCGGTGAATTGCTTGCGTTTAAAGATTCCTCCTGTTCATAGTCTCTTTGAGCTTCTTTACCAAAGAAGATTAGTAGAGGAACTATGATTGTCGTCTGATGCATAATTTGTAGCACTAGTGCAGAGTTCGTTTGTGGTTCACTGAGCTACTTCATTTCTGTTTTGGTGCACTGATTCGTTACTGATAAGTTGAGAAAGGGATGGAAGGCTACTGATCCAACTCGAGTTATAGATGAGAGCTTTCTGACTTCGAACTGTTGCAAGTTGCTTTCGCAATGAAACTAAGAGGCAGTTGTTCGTTTGCCATTAATGGGTAAAATTTATTTACCTGGTCAACAGGGATTTTGCAAATAAGTTTTAACTCATTAATTAAATTAATGGCAAACGAATTGCCCCTTAAGCTGCAGCCAACCTAATTATTTGTCGATTTGCCGCCTTGATTCTTATGTATATTCTACCTCTCCCCCTAACCCTCTTTTCCTATGAACTCGTCAAATTGAAATGTGAGATTGGATCATGAGCACGGCACTCTGATAGAAACACAAATTAAAGGCCATTCTAAGCGCAAATTTGTCACTTTTCAGGACATATAACTACGTCTTGTCCACATGACATTACTGCAGCCTGACATTGTAAATATACGCCCATTCAATTATATGATAGATTTTCAAATTGTACATTTGCTGATGAAGCAGTTACGTTAAGTTGTTATTGACATGACCATTGTCATACCACACAACTAACTTCCCTCTGTTTCCCTCCGTTTTTTCAAAGATAACACTTTTTATTGGACTAAAGTTTGACTTAAATATATTCATATTAATTTATATTATAAAAATATACTATTTTTATATAAAAAATTTATATTGCTATAAGAAATTTTAAAGTAAAAAAATAATCATGAATTAATTGCTATTCAAATAGTCAATCGACCGAGAAAAAGAGAGTACTATTTAAGTTCAAGTCTGTACTTGCGAATTTCTTTCCTTTAGGTAGCCAGTGGAGGGATTAGAAATAATTAAACTAGGCATCTAATTAACTCATATACCGCTAACTCTCATACCTGTCGATTAAACCATGCATTTCTTCATATTAGCTATTGATTTACACAAACAAGTGCACTTCAATTAACCTAATTGATTTACAAAATGTTGTATATCAAATCTTCGGAAAAGAAAATATTATTAGATATTATATAGCGAACTTCAACAAATTGATATTAAACTTTAGTTAATTGATTAACGACCACATCACAGCAGCATGCATTCTTGAATCAAAAACAAAAAAAAATAAGCAACATAAAGATAGTGCTTTTATTTATAGTACTCTTTCTTTTCTATTTTTTTTTCCCTTCCCAAAACACCATAATTCAAAAACTCCATGATCACACAGTAGAAAACTCATAGTAGTACATTAGTGTTACCGGCTTGTTTTACTTAGCAATAAGCAACACACTTCTTCTTGCAGTCCATGGTGCAGCCACCGCCGCCGCCGCCGGCTCCGTAACCCTTCCCGGACCGGCTGTAAGACGTGAAGCACTTTGATGGACAAGTGAGCTTCTTATTGTAACAAGGTCCCTTCTGTTTGCAGACAACACTCGAACTAACCACACCACCTTTCGAGTAACCGCCGCTCGGGCCCCCATACCCGGCTCCATACCCGCCCCCAATGTTCCCCCACCCTTTCCCAAACCCGGGTATCCCGAAATCGGGCATGGGTCCGGAGAACCCTGGCACCCCAGAGCCAGAGCCAGAGCCAGAGCCGGACACGCCCTTGTCTTGCTTCAGCTGGGGGGCGAAGGAGCCGGATGATTCGGGTCGGGCAGCCAGATGGAGCGGGGCCGTAAGCAGGATGGGGAGGAAGAAGATGGCTAGGAGGTTCATCGCTTCGATTAGGGACTATCCTGCTAGTGAGATTTGGTTTTTGCAGGGGGGGTGCCGGAGAAAGTAAAGCTGGAGAAGGGAATATTTAAGTGGGAAATTTGGTGGGGGCCGGCTAATTGAATGCAGCTTATAAAGGGGGAGATGGTGGGCAGTTGAGGGTGGATAGGGCCCATATGTTTGTCAATGGATAGTTGGTCATGTGTATTCATGAGCTTGTGTACAGCAGTAAATAAATAGAGCGTTCAAATCAACTGTTTGTGAACCATTCAGCAGATATTTATTTATATTTATTTATTTAACTAAATAAATAAATATAAATATATATTTTTATTTGATTAGTTAAATAAATAAATATGAATAAGGTTTCATTTATTTATTTATATTCACAAATAGTTTAATTATTATTTGTTTATGTTTATTTATTATTTATATATTAGCAATATATTTATTATTATATATATTTTATATGTCATATATTTTTATTAGTATCCACCTACTCCACATACGCATGATTATGCTCCAATCTCTCCTAAATTAATCTATTATTTTTATTTTCTCAAATATAATTAGTCATTTTCTTTACAGTATAAACCTGCATCTTGCTGTAGCACCAAGTTGAATCTTATAGCCTTAACCCATAATCTTTCTCATTATCACCTATTGTTGTATCAGTTATTACTAGACTTGCTCTAATTCAGATTGCTAGTAACCATCAACTTTAATTGTTTGTGTTCGTATTTGTGTTCATTTATTAATAAACAAACGAACACATGAACAGAGAAGTTTCATTCATTTATTGTTCATGTTCATTCATGTGTTCATTAAAAGTTAAATAAACGAACACAAATATGGCTTGTTTGTGTTCATTCAATTCATTTATAGCCCTAAGCATATGAATGGCCATTTGGTAGGAAAATTTTTGCAAAATTTCCCCTTTCAATTTCTCAAAAAAAGATTGTGTAGATGTTAAATGATCTTTAAAATTTTAAAATGTAAAATTCTGAAATTATAAAGATTTTTATAAAATATTTTCTTATTAAATTGACACTCCAACAAAAGTTCTTTTGTGGAAGTTACTTACCAATATTTGATAAGACATTAGTAAATGAGTCTGTTGACTCTATGCATCTTCAGACGCGGCTTCTGCTTCTGCAAGAGTTATAATTGTGGTGTTTGCTTCCATCAAGTTGGGGCGGCATGGCCCAACGCCCATGGCCGACTAGTTTTATGGTTTTGACATTTGCATTCATCTAAACATCAAATTTTTGGCACAGAACTTAAAAGCATTAAAAGTTTTTGGCTTTAGTCTCGTTAAGGTACACATCAATTTCACTATATAAAGATAAACGTGGTAATTTGTTATTTGTAAGTTTGTCTTTTGTTATTGTTTCAGTCACTGAAACATACCTTAACATTTTCTTAATCAGAAAAATCTGTATAAGATATAAAGATTAAAAGATACTCATATATGAGGGAATGTGAGGATATCCATTTTTTCGTGACCAAAAATCACCCGAACTACTAATATCAGAATATATAATAATATTAGAATATTATATGAGAAAAGAGAAAGTCGAGGCATGAACCGCAAAACTCCTAATATCCGTCTGATGCTTTAGCTATTAGATAAAAAAGCTGGAGATAATTACTGAGCACTCATGTTATTGCAAAAATCTTCTCCACAAAACCTGTGGTAACACAAGTATTGACCATCGCTTCAAATCATGCACTTTCGGAACTCTATTAATAATGATCTCACGCAAGCCCGTCGGATTTCATCATAGAGTAACCACCGGCGGAGAATTCTTTGTGGGAAACTAACCAACAAGATCCTTGAACTTAGTTGGTTCTTTCACTTAGCTCCATAAATTTTTTAATATCTCTTTCCCTGTTTTTTATTTTCATTTTTCTATAGAAATATTGAAAGAAATACTGTTACTTTAGTATCATCTGAGTTTTAGAAGGATTACTTCTCCTCTATTTGCATCTTTATTTTGAAGAGAGGTGTTAATTAGTAGATTAATTCAAATAAACTAATTTCTAGTTTTTTGCTTTCAAATATTGGGATCTTGTTTACGTTTATATATTGCTACCATGTATACCATGATCATAGTGAGCAATTTTTAAAAAGTAGTAAGATTGTATAGTTGTTCATAGGGTATGAATTAATAAACATAACCTTTTTATTGCTTATTCAATTTTATGGACTCACAATGTCAAAATTTTCACAACAATTACCCTTAATCATCCAAGTGTCCAAATCCTAACTCCATCACTAAGAGTAACATAATCTCTTTTTATTCTTCTTTTGGGAAACGGTAACTTTTATGATATTTTAATTTTTAAGGGATTTTCATGATCTTTTTACTTTTTTACTTTATTGGACATCTGAACCAAATAAGCTACCGTTGAAGTCAAATCCAAGTGAAATTCAGTTGGTCTACTATAAAGAGGAGGAAATTATGAGGCACAGCTAGGGGAACCTGTATTCCACCGACTTAGCTGTATGGTCGCTGTCCAATATACGAGAAAGTCCAACTCCCCATTTATTTGTCACCGACTCATGTTCAGCGAAACCAGGACACCGTAGAAGTACGGTTTGGAACACCTCTCACAACCAATAATAATAATAATAATAATAATAATAATAATAAGAGATCATTACAATTTCATCCCTGAAATTTAAATAAAATTACACTTTATCCTATTTTATTTTAAAAATATATATTTTGCCCCTCACCTTTTTAATACAGTACAACAACAACAACTTCTGAAATCTTAATTTAGATATTACGGTAACCATTTTTCAGTAATTTCAATCAGTATAGAACTTATTTTATAGTTAATAGACATTTTGAATTATCAATTTTTCATTCTGTATTTCTTTCTGTTTTTAAAATAGTATTTTTTTAAATGTCAATTAATTGTAAAAAAAATTATTATATGGGTTCAAATTAGTTGAAGATGATTACTATATAGTCTAAGTTAAGATTTCAGAAATTATTGTCGGACTGTATAAAAAGGCAAGGGCAAAGTGTATATTTTTTAAATAGGAGAGGGCAAAGTATAATTTCAACTAAACCCTATAGGGTAAATTGTAATTAACTCTAATAATAATAATAATAATAATAATAATAATAATAATAATAATAATAATAATAATAATAATAATAAAACTGTCACAATAAGTATGTAAAAGTGTTTGAAATAATGAGTACATGATTTGTTCTCTTATGATAATATGTAAATAATTTATTCTATTTAGAAATGATATTTAAAAACATAAAAGTGTCTAAAAGAATATGTAAAAGTCTTTGAAGTAATATGCAAACAATTTATTTTCTTAAAAATAAAAGCATCTGAATTAATAAGTAAAAATGTTTGAATGAATAAGTAAAAATGTCAAAAGCAATATGCAGACCATTTGTTACCTTTAGAAATAGAAATGTCTAAAAAATAAGTAAACAAGTGTCCGAAACAAGATGTAAAAGTATTTTACGCAATATATAAAAGCTTGTGGAGCAATATGCGAACAATTTGTTATCTTCAGAAGTAGAAATGTTTGAGAAATAAGTAAAAGTGTTTGGATGAATATATAAAAATATTTGAATAAATATGTTCAAGTGTTTGAAGAAATATCTAAAACTAGTTTTATGTTTTTTTTCCTAAAGTAACATGTAAAAGCGGCTGAATTTACATCCAAAAGTGCATGACAGATCACCGATAATGTGATATCTTCATCTATTTCCAACTTTTGATACCGAAATCAGCAAGTGTGGCATGGAGTCATTTGTGATGGTTACCACTAACCTAAATTAGGATTGAATGGCAAAGATGGTGACACAAGATAAATGCTATGTTGATTGTGGTGGAATGGTGATGATGGCGGTTGTTCTATATCAAATTTGGACAAACAACTTATAGATTTGATGATGGCTAGTATCTAGTCGCTTTGGTAAGATTGTATTGTAAATGCAAGGCACGAGAATCGTCGTTCACAAATGTTGGTGGTAGTGGGAAAAAAAAGGTTTACAACTCGGCAAGAGTAGTGATTGTTATCTAGAAAAGGTGAAGAATCATGGACCAATGACTGTTGTTGTAAGATGGGTACAATGAGTAATTCTGTCTAGATTTTACTAGCTTAAATCAACAAAGTTAATCACACACTTGAACCCTAACCTTTAATTATTATTTATATTCTAACTTTGACCACCATTTTGTGTAGTATGTCCCTAATCTCATTAAAATATTTCATTTTGACCAATTTTGAATAAAAATCATTATGTTAGACAAAAAATGTCATGTCAGCATAGGATTGTAGGAAAACATTATAGTTTTAGCCCATGAAAACTTGTCCCTTTATAAAAAAATCCTTCAAACATTTTTATCTAATGATCCGACCACCATCTTCATATTCGCTGCTCTTTTGTCCCTCTCCGACCACCACCACTTGCCATTCCTAGACTGTTTGGTCTCCCCATTCTTTGTCATTCTCAGCCTCCCTTTCCAGCCACCACTAATTTGCCATTCCCGAGCGCTCCGACCTCCCTATTCTCAACTTCCTTCTCCAGTCACCGCCAACTCCCTCAATCTAAACCTTCAAACATCAAATTTCTCAAGAACCCATAACAAAAAACTAATCTCACTTTTAAGATGGGGCTTTTTCTATATGCACTCCAGATGGTTCGTGGCTCACAATGGCAACATCCAACTCCAAAGAATCATAGTGCCAAATAAAAAGAAACCGTAAAAGTCAAAAGCACGAAGATCAAAGAAATTTGCTAAAGATCAATTTTTTCCTCGATCGAGGCAAATAAATATGGTAATACCACATAATAGTTGTTGATTTAAGCAAGGCTAAATTTCATGTTGTCTTTGAGATCTCCACAAGTTTTCCTCCATGTATAAAGGGCCCCCATTTGTACCCTCTGCTATTTAGATCGCTTCTCCATCTTTTTAGAATTAGACTATTTTATTCACGTTTTTGTGTATGGGAGCTAGCAAACTATTGGATTCTGCAATGAGCTCGCTCGATTGGTTGAAGGGGCAAAGCAGATCAAAATCTTCTTCTTTTCTCCTAAAATTGATGATGGTCTAAACACTTTTAATGTTGTTGCAGAAATACCCACTTGGGTTTTACTCTATTCGTCCTAAAAAGAATAAAACGTATTCCTTTTTTTGCTGTCCCAAAAAAAATAAAACATTTCCCTTTTTAGAAAGTTTTCAACTTTTAATTTACCTTACTACCCTCATTTAAAATCTCACCACACAAAATCCAATAAAGAATCTTTTTTTAATCTTTATTATTTAAACTCTCACTACATAAAATCCAAAAAAATAATATTTTTTCTTTTTTATCATTATTTAAACTCTCACTACACCAAATCTAAAAATATTTATTTTTAAAAAATTTTAGTTTCATGGGAAAAATTGAAAAAAATAACATAAATTATATACACCTTAATCTCCGTGCCCAGAGAAATGTTTCATTTATTATGGGATGGATGAAGCATTTAGTACCCTTTTTTTGTTTTTACTCGTGACTTTTGAGCTTAATTTTATATTGACACAAAGCTCTGAATTGTGATGATACTTGTTTGTTTGATCAGTGTTGATGCTAGGAGGTAGTTTATCTCTAGCAAATAAATCATGGGAAAAGGTAACACCGCTGCTATCAACTACCTGAAAATGGGAGATATTGCTATTGTCGAGCTGCAAATGAGGGGGAGTATGGTTATGGCAGGAGAAGGGGGTCCAAGGGTAGGGGATAGAGGCAAGAGAGGAAGGCCAGCATAGCGCTGAGAGTTTGGAGCTAGTGAAGGAGGTGGTCAGTTACCGAGGCAGAGGAGGGGGTTTAGGGGAAGAGACGATGGTGGCAAAGTGGTGGATGGAGGAGTTTAAGGTTTTTATGGTGAAAGGAAATTTTTCAGGGGCAAAAACTAACATTTTCCTTATAATCCTATGCTAATATGACATTTCTCGTTCTATATGAATTCCATCCAAAAAAGGGGCCAAAATGAAACATTTTAATTAGGTTAAAGACACACTATGAATAAAATGGAGGTTAAGGTTAGAACAAGAACAATAATTAAAGTTTAGGATCCATGCATGTAATTAATCCTAAATCAACAATTAGCATTGAACTTAGTTAACTTAGACACTTGAACCCATCATTTTCAATTTCTCACCTTCTCCACTATTGCCCATAAGATATCAAGGCAGAGTGACATTGAACATCGCTGGAATTAGCACAACTAGGGGGTTATTTGTCTAGGTTGAATGAATTCAAAGGCTAAATATTGATTTTGACTTGTCCTTTAAGGAGGATGGTAATTTTTCTCTAGTGCAGTAATGTTGCTGGAAAATATGGGGTAATGAAAATGGTTTGTGGGAAATATGCGCTTTCTCTAACTTTTGGGTGAAAATTTGCTATTTTATCTTCTATAGTTTAAGGGCTAAATTGATTTGTGTCAAATTATAGGGACCAAAATGTCCAAATTTTAAAAAGTTTAGGGACCAAAATGGATGTGACCGTTGCAAAGTCACTACTAAGAAGATATTCTGACATATTGGTTAAAAATATTTTATATTTTTCTCAGGAAATAAATGGGTTTATTTAATTAAAAATTTAAAATCAATTTTTTTTTGTAAATGGTTTTTTGACATCGTGTTATCTCAAAACATCAATGAAGATATTCTAAATTCTAATTGTTTGTTGTCAAAATTATTAATTTTTTTTCTTTTTTTTTTCAGTAGGCTAATGGGTTTATATTAAGAAAACTATTTTTCTATTTGAGAGCTTGTCGTCAATTTCTACAATGGTAAGCAAAGCTCCAGCAAATTTGTTTTAGAAAAGTTTATCTTGCCCAACTTAATCATCCTAAATAAGAATTTTTACTATAAAATTTCTGACGTCTCATTTGCGATAACTAGCTATTGGGAAAATGAGAAATTCCTCCCCTCCAAATCTCATGAAAAATACTCTTTTCATTTTAAAAGAATAAAATGTTTTCCTTTTTAAGTTGTCCAGAAAAACATGAAACAGTTTTTTTGATAGCTCTTTTATGCTCAATTTCCTATTTTACGCTTCATCATGCGTCCCCCAAATCAAAGTTGCAAAACCTTTTTTCCTTAAGTCCAAGAACCTTTGTTCATCTTACAATCCTATCTTTGTCTTAAAGTTTGTTTGCTTGAATTCAAGAACCTCTAAGCACAATCCTATATAACCACCATGACCATTTATTATGGCCCTCTAGGCAACGGGTCCATAATGGCTAAGTAAGACTTTTATTTAAGTCAAAATTTCTAATTTAATGGCCCAATTAGTTTGAATAACCAAATCAAGCAAAATTTGGCACTTAAGTGTTATAGGGGTAAAATGGTCATTTTGCACCCCAAGGTGATAGGTTATGTTTTAAAGCTCATAAGTAATTCTTTTAGACCTAAGTGAAAAGAAACAAAAGTGAGGACAAAATTGCCTAGTCTTATGGCGCCTATTTGGCCATGAGGGCCTTTTGTCAAAAATAAAGAAGTTGGAGGATTTAGGAGGAAGGTTGGGTTTTTAAAACCAATTTAGGAAAGGAGCTCTTTACTATTCATCATCTCCCTTCTTCATTTTTGTAGCTCATCCTCTCCTTTCCTAAATCTATGCCAAAATCTTCACAAAATCATTAATTCTTGGTGAAAATCAAAGCCTCATGCAAGAAGGAGCTTGATTTTGCATAGTTTTCGTATGGAAGACCTTTGATCACGTTTTTTTAGCTTTTAAGCTAAAGGTAACATTTTGATCCCTTTATTTCCTTAATGTTCATGGTTTCTCAAGCTTCCATAAACTTGGGTCTAGCTTAATTGAGCTTGTTTTAGGTGCCTAGTATGTTCATTTTGCTTGGAAACCATAAGACCCTTAATGGAACCCAATTTCTTAGTGTGGATGCTTGGTTGGTTACTTGTTCTCTTTAATCGAGGTAAGAGATTTAGTTTTCATACTCATTTGGTGCATATTTTAGCTTTGCTTCATTGTGTTTTCAAGTTGATTTAGAGATATACATTGTTATGGTGATATAAGACTTATGATGGACTAGTATGAATCAATCACTTGTGTAGAATATTTGGACATTTGATGCTTAGTTAGGTTAGCATGTTTATGACCTATTGTAGAAGTTTTAGCAATCTGGAGGTTGGCAATGTATGGTATGAAGATTTGGGTGGCTTGGAACGCCCCAAAACATGCTATGGAGCAAGATTAGAGGTACAAAGCTTAGGGGCCTAGCGCCAACAATCCCATTTCTAGTCTGAGAGAAATCACCTATGGCACCGTGTTGATGTTTCCTGGTACTGTGTCTCCAGGACTCAACAGTAATGACATGTTATAGTATTTTCACCATAACTTTTTGCTTAGAAGTCCGATTGAGGTGATTCAAAAACGCATGCTGAGCTAAGAGGAAAGGCTATATTTTTCATGCTTTCACCCAAGCCTAAATTAACCCAGGTTTGACTACATTGCATTTCAAAGTGAAGGGCCAAAGGGTGCTTATGAGGTCTATGGGTGGTAGGTGCCTAATAGTACCCTAGTTCCCCTCATAGCTCCTCAAAGCACTAGGTTATTAATCAAATTTTCTTGGGTACAAAAAAAGTGTGACGGAATATAATTCAAAAATAGCTTTGAGCCCCATGATAAGGCCATTAGAAAGATTAAGGGGGTTTAACACCATTGGTAGTCTAGTTGGAGCCTTAAAGCTTAAGATACTAATGAGAAACATTAGTGTACATGAGGGGTTCTCCAAAACCTAGAGAATTGGGTCCATCCATATCAAATTTTACTATAATAGGGTGAACCAAGTAATGGTGGATAATAGAGCACCATGGATGAAGGCTTGGTGTACTTGTGGCCTAGTTGAGTTATGACTCGAGACACAAGTAAAAGCTTAGTACATCCTTGGTAGGTTAAATAGGCGAGGCTTAGTACCTTAGTGATCTAGGTGAGCTTATTAGCTTGAGATACCAAGTGGGAGCCTAGTGCACCTAGTTAGGTAAACACTTAGTATCATAGTGTCCTCAGTGAGCTAATGGTTTGAGGCACTATGTGGAAGCCTAGTACACCTAGTGAGTTCTTCGTGACCCAAGCAAGGAGCATTCACCATGTTCATCTGTACAAAAACAAAGGAAAAATTATTTAGTAAGCTTAGCTCACTAGGACATCGGCAAACTAAGGCTTACTAGAAGCGAGTTAGAGGTAAGAACTCGCTAGGCACAAGGTGATGTTCGTGTGAGAACTAAGATGATGAGTGATCTCAAAGAACCTAAATGTATGTGCATATGTTAGCCTTCAGATTGTATTGGACCCACAGTAGATTTCATATATTATATAATCTATCAGCCCAAATTTTTTACACCATTCACTTTTCAGCAATTAATCTATAGTTTTTTTTATTTTCAATATTTTAGTATATAACTGAAAAATGTTTATATATAAATGATAAAGCAAGACCTATAATTTATAAATATAGTTTTTTAATTTTTTTCTAACAAACAATAATATTAATAAATTTAAGTCATATTGTTTAAAAAAATCAAATGGAGCAAAGATTGTGGGATAGAAAGAGTATATATGAATGTCTTCAGGTTTTTTACAGGTTTTACTGTTTTTTGTAGGTATCCGAATCATTTAATGGGAATATTTGGATTTTCACTCCCTTTAATGTTGTTGTGTAGATATTGTCTGTAAAGACCTGATGACCATGGAGGGTTATCGAGCTAGTATTTTTGCATTTAGGTAAACTAACTAGCGAATCATTAATAATTCTAATTTTATTAGTTAAGTTGCTTATTGCTAACTATAGTTGTGTGTGGCCTATAGAGAAGCTAGTGACACAAAGAATGACAAAGTTGAAACATGGTCTCACTAGTTGCATTTAGTGTATGTAATGTATGCTAGGTAGCCTTCAATGTCTCTAAGTGGAGTAGTGTACTTGAGTTGTTTTTGGGTGTTTGCATATTCTTATTTGTATAATGATGCACGTGCACGGTTTTTACTTGTAGTTAACTCCAATATGTTTTATGCTTCAGCTTGTGTTTTAATTATGTCTTTGTAAATTGTGTGCAACATTTTAGTTTCATTTTGTGCTTGTTACTTGAAGTCAAAGCAAGCTATGCATGCTATATTATAGGTAAATAACTAGATGCATGCAAGGTTTTAAAATGGAACAAGTAATTAACTAGTCAACTGCAACTAGTGTGAGACTTCAGTTCCATAGTTTTCCTGGAAGAACCCCATCAATAGCCCCACCACTGATGACACCATTCACATCATCGTCACTTAGTTCCTCTTATTCAATTCAATTAGGTGACGATTTAGGGAGAGAGAACCCAAATCGGGAAAAATTAATGAAACATACTAAAGATATATGGTGTCGATGAGCGGCTAGATCTGATAGAGCGAGGAGCCAAGTATGTTATGGTTTGAAAGAGAGGGAGAGAAGGGTCAGATCTATTGGTAAGTGAGGAATAGTGGCAAACGAGTAGTAATGGGGAGTGGCAAGCTGAGCAAGCTGTAGTTTAAGAAAAAGGGGGATGGAAAGCCAAATCTATCGGTGAGTGAAGAACAATGACGATGGTGGGTTTGGATTTTGGAGAATCTTCAATGGCAACATGTCTGGACAGTGACGTCTTGGGCGAGCGTGAAAGAGAATAGAAGAGATCGGTAAAATAATCCAAAAGTGTAAAAGTTAAACTTGCCTAAACATGCATGCTGGGAGACATGTTTCAATGTTTCTAGGGTGAAATGAGTATGATTTTGAAATAAACCATGGCTGATTTACAACAACTGCTAACCCTCAAACAATGAAAATTTTGCCCCCATCAATTTTTGCCAGAAGAATAAAGTTTAACTCTAAAATTTTTGATGATTTATTTTTCAAAAAAATAAAGTTTGAGCTCCTCTCACATTAAATAACAACTGCAAGGGGCAGTGATGGGGGCTCAATCACTTGGTTAGATAAGTTGAGGAAGTGAAGTGGGACAAAGTAAGGTTTAGAAATTCAGACTCTACTAGATGATAAGACCGTGCGATGCCATGATTGGTATCTTTTGATTTGGTGGCTTAGTAGGGTCAAATATAAAACCAATTTACCGTTACATGGAACTTCTCAAATTATGCTATCACATATCACCATGGCTAAACACATGCCTGAGTAAAATTATATCAGGAATACAAAAGTATATGCATTTCAAATTGAAAGCTATTGATGTTTCACAAAGTTGTTATTTTCAGGTGAGTTCCAATTTGTCAATCACATTTAAATCAATACTTAAATAAAAAAAGAAATAAATAAAAACCCTGAATTTTCTATAAAAGATACATAGCTTAGTACCATACATCAATTGTATACTGCTTAGTTGGCAATCCAGAAGCATCTCATCCCATTGGATGCAAAACATTGTAACTACACATGCGATTAAGCCGTGAAATAATATTAGTTACAGTATATCCTAGTGGATGCCCACCGTGTAACCCAGCTTTACTGTAGCATTCATCAAAACAATAAATTAGCTTATTTTATTCCACACACACATAGACAAAGATAAAAATAACACTAATAATTTTCTTCCAAAACACTGAGAAGAGTTCAGTAGGCTAAATTAATAGATAAAGTTACCACAACATTGCTACATATACAAAGTGCATGAATCAATGATGAATTGAAAGGCCTAAATTAAGCCGGGGATAAAGTAAAACAAAAACAAATTGGGTTAAAAATCACCAGCTGAACTGGTGAAAGGGATCATTTAGAAAAATTTCTTTCTGGTTGCCAGAATACTTGACCAATAGTATATAAATCTGCTGCAGCTGAGTCAAACTAAGCCCATTTTAATGGGGGCATGACTTTCTAACTCAACGACAATGAAGTAGATGACTATCACCGTCTTGCAGAGATAGCACTTTTCACTAAACTTCTTTCTTCAAATCATGTATGTTTATTGCTGCTTCCCTACAAGAACATGTAATTCCTGCAGTTGTTTGTCTTCCATACAGCTTTCAAGGAAGAGTTCTGTTTTTGATTAACTTGTTTTTCTTGCCCCAATCTAAATATCTGATGAGTTTATCATTAAGTGACCATGAACGATCTTCTTACCCAACCTGTAATACATTTAAAGACAAAAATGGTGGTTCTAATTCCTGCATACTGGCTTGAGGAAGCTATTGTAAAGTGTCTTGATGACTACCATTTTGGCCATAGAGACCACAACAACAAACTATTACTTCAAATTCCTGACATCTTTATTAGTGTTTAAACAAGAGATGCAAGTCCAATACCAACTCCAACAAATCCAACCTACAAGTGAGAGAGACGATTGACAAAGACGATGCAATAAAGGTCACTAATGGCCTTGGCATCAGCGAGAGGGCCGTCTGCGAAAAAAAAAATTAAGAAGAACGAAGATTTGAGAAAGCATTTCAAAAAGAGAGGCAGATGAAAGGAAATATAACTGAAGAGAAAAGTTTACGGAGAGTCCATTTGGTGTTCAAGCGAGAGAGACAACATATGTCTGGAACTTTTTTTTCTGGCGAGGGGAGCGAATGTCGAAGATGACGATCTTGTTGCTGTCCATGAGGATGATGGCCATGTAGCGAAGGTTTTATTCCAGGCTAAGCATAGCTGAGGCAACTCGGTTTTGGGCTGCAAGCTCTCATAGGTGATTGTCGAATGCTCTTTATCCCGCAGAGCAAAGATCCGGACTAGGCAATACCCTTGTTTACTAACCTAATACAATGCATCCTTTGGGCTACAATAATAAGACTTTATTCTAATGAAATCATCCCTTATTGAAAACTCATTTTCTTACTCTTGATTCACATCATGCACCATGACATGTGCCTTTGAACATCTTCATCTCAATGCCACCCCTCCATAACAAACTACACATATGTAGCTCCCTAAAACAAATAATTACACCATGCTCCCTTCATCGCCTCCATGGACGGCTACCCGAATTCATTGAAATGTTAAGGACTATGAATGCAGCAAACCAACATGTTAAGGATGTTTATTGGGAATAATACAAAAATTGAAAGATTAATGCCTTGTTTCCCCCTGGATTTTATTTTCTTTCATGGAAGACCATGCCAAAAGCTTAAAAATCGACGCCCTAAACTACTCAATTTAAATGCCCTTATTCACCATGTCAATGAAAAATGCAAACAAGGTAAATCAAAACATAAAAACTCTGAATGTCAAGAAAAGACACAAAAAACTTGAGATTGTAAAAAATAGGATGTAAGTGCAACTTCAAAAGAACTGGGTGTTTAAGTAAAATGAACAGATATGTTGAGACCTTTGATTAGGCTTAGCCCACAAAAAGTTAGACAGGTGTCCTCCAGTTAGCTATCACCTAACTGCAACTAAAAAGACATCACAACTCTAAATGCTACAAAATGAAAACCTTGAGGAAAAAACGGCATTACTCCATCATCCCTTAGACAAGTGTCATCATTTCCTGCACTAATTGTGGGTGGCATTACTGTTGAGTGGCGGAGGTGTAATAGGCAACAAATCAGTAGGCTATTGTTATAAAAGTTTCAGATCACATAATGCCTGCATGTCGACATGGTAGGTCATATTAAAACGGGACCAAAATCGCCAATGGTTTAGTTCGGACAAGACCGGGAAGAACTTTTATTATTAATATTAAAGTTTTAAATAATTTATTAATATTGGTGATTAAACGGCTGAAATGTTAAAAGTTATTCTTTAATAATTTTTTCAAAAGTCTAAAATTAATTGTCAAAACTAATGCCAAATGAGGCCGAAAGTAGTCTCATTATAGGGGCTTAGAGGGGTTGGGCTGAGCTCCAACTCACTAAACTTAAGCTCAACCCCTTAAGTTATTTGTATTCCTTGGATTCAAGATTGAATTGCTTGAGCTTGAATTTTGAGACCCGAGCTTAATTTAAAAGCCTAATAGACTCAAATGAAGAGCCATTTATAAAACTTATGATGTTTAATTTAGAAATTTAAACCAATAACTTTTAAATTATCTAGATAATTAAAATATTATATATGTTATTATTGAATACTTGTTAGATCTGTTAATAAAAGGGGCTGAGTACTTACAAACTCGAGTTTGGCCTTTTAAGATATCAAGTTTATTTTCAGGCTCAAGCTTGAGCTACTTGATAAAGGACTGACTTGGTCACACCCCTTCTCTACTTATAGTTGCTATTAAAGCTTCGTTTGGAAACAACGTCAATCCTTAGTGTTAGATGTTTGAAAAAACTATTTCTCCGTAGCTTTTAGTGTTTTAGTGTAAGAGATTTAGAAAAACTATCACTAGCTATTGATAATTTATTCCAACTTCTAATGCTAACTTTAAACTATTATAAACGAAGCCTTACGGACGGAAACATGAAATGAAAGTTTCATATTGCTATATAATTCATTCAAGGTCTCTTGAGCTGTTTTCTATACCTTAGGGACTGAATTGGAATAACGTATACAGCTTAGGGACCAATAGTTCAACGTACCCTATTGTTTAAAGAAGCGGAAGAAAGCGGAAATTGGAAGATCCTGGAAGAGTGTTCGAGAATGGAGACGCCGTTAGAAATACCCGAACAAGGAAAGACTGAAAGTAATTCTGCTGCTTAGGATTTGGTCGAAGCAACTCCATAGCAGTATTCCAGGCTACCCGCCACCCAGAGGGCTGAGACATAGATGTCTGACTGCGATGGCCGGAGAACGATCAAGCTCTTCTGCCCGTTGGTGTCGAAGCTGGTGGCGTTCGCGGCGTGGGAGGAGAACAAGCTGGACCTGGGTTCGATTGCTCGAGCCTTCGGGCTGGACTCGTCGACTGTGAAGTTGAACGGCCACTTCATAAGCAGAGGAGTTGATCTCGTCTCCAGCTCCGTCACATGGCGCTCCCTGCTTTCTTTCTTCTCTTCCAAGGGCCTCTCCACCGGAGCCGGAGATAACGACGCTCTCATTGTCGACGGCAAACTCTGCAAAGTCGGGACCAAAAGTGAGTTCTCTGTGTAATCGTTTTATCGTTTGTTTCTAGTGTGTTGTCTTCTGTTTGGATGTGGTTGCGGCGGAAAGCAATTGGGTGAAACGAAGTGGGGTTTTCTTGTGTTACTGGTAAAATTTAAAGCTAACCAGGTTATATTCTTTGGATTAGCAAATCAAAATCTTACAATTAATAGTTAGCCTAACAGTTAATGCTTATGGATATTATGACTAGTTTCAATGGTGAAGTCTCTGAGTCTTACTTGATGTTGCTCATGTGTACCATAAATTCTGAATCAGTAGTTGTAAATGTTAGTACTTCATCACTGAAACCGTAAAGAATGTGTAGGCTTAGTACTTCATCACCTGTAAAGAATGTGTACGCTAACTTAGCTGGTAAAGTTGTACAGAAGGGAGGCCATGTTAAGAGAAGGGAGACCCTGTATGTTGCAGTTTAACTAATAAATTTATGGAGTCTTGTATACAGAAGTCAAAATAGGGATCATTTGAAGTGGATGTTACTCTATTCATAAATTAGTTTACTTTTCCATGCTGAATGAGGCCATGCTATTGAAATTATTCGATCTTTATGCCAAGTTAAAGGGTACCTGCTTCCCTTGAAGTTCGTTTGGCAAGACGAAGAGAGTGTTGACTAGGTACATAGGTCAAACACAGGGTAGCTGAAGTCTTCAGAAGAGATGCACTTGAATTGTGGAAGGATATTTTTCTTTTTTTTTTCTTTTTTTTTCTTTTTTTTCTTTTTGTATCAGGGGCTATCTAGATTTTTGGCCTCAAAAGCCAGGTATCCTACCGAATTGTTTGCATGTAAAATAATGTGTACGGGTTGTTCTTATGCTTTTGTTGGGTTTTATCCTTTATTTCACAATGGTGAGAGAACTTGACTGACTTCGATGATACTGGTACATTCCTGATGATTATGCATTTTATCTTTTATGGATTTAACTAAGCAGCAATGGCCATGGACCAGTCTTTATGTTGGCTATAGAATGTACTCCTGTCATTCTGCTTTGTCCATACACTTCTGTTCTGATATTTGCTTTGTAGTGATGCTAAGAGGAATAGTGCTGCGAATGCTCTTTTTCCTTTACTAGTTATCTTTTTATGTCCTCAAGAATTGAATATTTTCAGGAGCGCAAGACTCTCAAGATATTAGCAAAAATTATCACAATTCTGGAACTGGAGATGTTAGTATCAGTAAATGCGTAGTGCTTGAAGATGTTGAATTGCTCAAACACAAAAAGCTCAAGGAGATAGGTTCAGGTGAAGCATTTGGATTCATGCTGATCCATATTTTTCTTTTTCTGGTTTATGGGTTGCAGGAGCTATAGACGTTACTGTACAAGTTCATTGGAATGTTGCTTTAGAGGCTATATGGATTAAGAAACTTAAATGACCCACAAAGAAAACAAAATAAACCAATATTTTCCACCTAGGGAGTGTTACTAGGAGTTAGTACCTTTCTGGTGTTCTTGTAGCGATCTTGGTGAGTTTTCTATAATATATGATTCCATTGACTCTTTATATTTCTAACAAAATCAGATATCAACTATAAAACAATGATATATTTTACTGTTTCAATGTGGGCTGCGTTATTGACAGAGTTGCTGATTGTAGGTTGTGGTGAAAGAGAGGGAAAACTATCTCAATGGATTGGACTAGGCAACAAAAGAAAGCAATTGATGGAAGATGTGATCTCATTAAAGAAATTAAAATTACAGGACGCTTCTTCAGGTACATTCTCAGATATTGCTCATTGGTTGGTGTTAGAGATGCTTCCTCTGTGCGTCTTACGTATCTTGCAGTTGCCACTCAAATAACAAACTGAAAGGCAGATAGCTACAACTTTATTCTTAAATCTTCTATTTCTTACAGATTGTCCAGAAAAGAAGAGAGATAGCTCTGACTTCGTAGCTAATACTCCATATAAATGCTGCCATTTGAATGGCACTATGAAACGTACAAGAGAAGAAGAAGTGATGGTAGTTGCACCTTGCAAAAGGTTCAGATAAGTAAATACGTTGTACCATATATTTCTCATTTCACTGTCAGCATGTTACTCAGTCCATATGTAGAGAACAAACTGATAGAATGTGAAATTTTGGCAAATCTTCTATCCTCTCCTCGCTGTTTCCTCAGGCTGATGAAACTGATGCAAGAAATTCGAAAGTCGATGAAATGTGCTGCAAACTGGTGTGATCTTGAGACATGAACGTCCGAGTAACAGAAGGAATAGCGGTAGAATATAGAAAACTGAATTAAATCAATATCATATCAATATTGTAATGGAACACGACTATAACAGTTGTCTTGTGAAACTTTTCCACGCAAGCAAGAAGAGTATATGACGATGAAGGTTTCGAAATTTCATCTTATTATCCTCATAAATTTTTGCCAAGAATGGCTACTTTTATAAACTGTCTTTTTATTTTTGCACGAACTCATATGTTTAATTAACATTGAACAATTACTCCTACTTGATATTATCAATTTCATGTCACTGACCTGATCCTAATGTGATTCGGGAATTCTGGTGCGGTACGATAAAAGATGAGATCAATATCATTCTCAAAATGAATGGACATATGATGTGATGTGGGTGCATTATACTACTGAAGATGGACCCAGCAAGGCTGTATGCTTGTAGAGCAAAGTTTCCACTCCAGATGGAGATGTAGCTCCTGTCGATGTGGTTTTTAGTACAAAAGTTACTGTCTTTTAAATGTGTAAGTCCTGAACTTTTATCAGTATCGGATAAAGTTTTGTCGTTGACTGTTGGTTAGGAGTGTTCACAGGGCAGAATTGATCAAGTTCACTTCAAACTTAAACTGCTTCGTATAGATGATTAGATTACTCAATATAAAACTAAACAGTATTATATATTACAAAATCTGATTAAAACCCAAATCCCATGAATTGAGGTTTGGATCGGTTTTATATGATCAGTTTATTATTTTTGTCTTATAAAATAATTTAGAACATTTCTAACACTTATTTTAATGTTAATGTATTATCCTCAAAAACAAATAATTTTATGAAACATCTACAATTTCATAGTTTAGAACATCATAACACAAAATAACCGTAATGTTACAAAATATAAAATTAATATTTTGAGCCTAAAGCTCCTCAACTTCAGAATTCTTCAATTTCTTAGAAAATAATTCCTTCTTACTAGATAAGATTGCTAAAGCTAGAGATGGAAGTTTTGAATTTCTAGTTAGGTTAAGGCCGAAAGCTGAAATAAATAAACTTTTTCATAGTCCAAAAATATCAACCCGAACCGACCCAAAACTGAGAGAAAATCCGAATCTACCATAAACCTAATTTTTTAGGGTTGAATTTGGGTTAACCCGAACAACTCGTTTTGTACTGCGATGGCTAGTGGCAGATGGTGGGCAAAGTGAGGCGACGTGTCTGGGAGGAGGAGATTGACGGTGAGGCGAGCATGGCGACAGGCGCCGGCGGCCAAGAGAAGGTGAGGCATCCGGGAGAAGGAGATCGATGGTAGGCCGAGCAAGGCGACAGCTTTACGACGGCCAAGGCAAGGCAAGGCGTCTAGGAGGAGGAGATCAACGGCGAGGCGAGAAAGGCGGCTGCCGATGGCGGCCAAGGCAAGGCGTCCGAGAAGAGGAGATCGACGACAACAGCTGAGCAAGGCGAGGCGAGGTGAGACGGCTCAACGGGAGAGGAGAGAGTTAGAGAGGAGACGGTCGTGTAAGACAAGGTGAGGTGGAGGCTGTGCGATGGAGGGAGAACTAAGGAGGGAGAGGACTGAGGAGGAAGAATAAGGCGTGCGATGGAGGGAGTAAGGAGCAGGAGCGCTGCCGGCTCTCCTGTGTGTCAGTGTGTGTGTGTGTATTGCGTTTGAGTGAGAGGGTTTTGGGAGTAAGTGGGCTAGGGTTAGTTTTATGGGCTGGCTTGGGTTTGGGCTGGTGACTAAGTATATAATTTTGGGTTACTTGGGTTGGATCCGATCCGATCCAATCTGATTTTTTTTGACTTTATATCGGGTTGAGTTTGGGTCAACCCGAAGTGATCATTTCCCACTTCCTGACCTAACCCTAACTCGATATTTTTGGTTGGGTTTCGAGTTGGATATCGGGTTATGGTATTTACTTACACCTTTAGCCGAAGCTATTCTCAAAATTTCACGACACAACTATAAGATTCTTTGTTAGTCTGAAATACAAGACTATACTTTTTAGGATATATTTCTGAACTACAAAATACAAACTCATTCAAACATGCAAAAGTATTAATGATTTTGACTTCACCTGCATGCAAACACTAAATGTGAGTCTCAAAGCACTCAGAACGAATTAAAATTATGAAAACTAAATTCCTACCTACGGGAACATTCTTATCGAGAAAAATATGCAATAAGGGATTGGTCATGAAACCAATACTAGCAACAAGTGATGTCTGATTGCTGATAAAATTTTGGAAAGTTGTAGAACAATAATATATAAATTAGTCATATCATCATGTGTATGTAATACAATATACTAACTACAAAATATAAAAAAAAACTATTTTACCTGATCCAATTTGTTCAAGCTCATCAATTCTTTCCTCTTCCTTAAATAAAAATGGTGCAGCTTGACACCAATCTTGTAGATAAACAAGAGCTTCTATTTTTGGGCTAGGAAATAAGGGGTCGGGTTTAACTTTTTCATTGGATTAGCAAAGGTCAGAGTCTGTTTGGCTTCTACCAGGTTTTAAACCACATTATATAAACATCAATTTTTTATTTTTAAAACCTAAATCGTACCATAACCCATATAAATCTATATGACTACCTGATTAGTTTAATTCGGTTCATACGATTTCATAAGTTAAGCAAGTTGGGTGGACACTGCTTCCGTTGGTATTCTTTTTAAGTGCTCTACCTGTGGAAAACGTAGGTGCATGTATTTTTTATACACGTTTTTGTGAGACAGTAGGAACCCACCATTTCTCCATCATTAACTCGTCCAATTAAAGAACAACAAAAAGAATTTGTGACAGAAATTTTGACTCGCATGGGGTTACAACCGAAATGAAGCACTCGGAGAGGAAGTGTAGCCGCCAGGGAAATTGGAGTGGACTTGCTAATTTTAAAGATTAGTTTTTAGTGAACATTGATTGGATATTTTTAAAATAATAGAAAAAGTTTGAGGGTATGTTTTTCATTTATAAAATAAAATTTCACGTGGCACTTAATTAGGTTCCAATATTGTTAAAAAAAAGGTTCTAATAAATTGTGCAATTACAAAAATTTCCTTTGCATTCTCTTTATAATAATATAATATATTGGCCAAAATCACTTTTATTCCCCCAGACCATGTTAACTTGCTCTCAAAATTTCTTAAAGTTTGATACAGCAACTCAATCCCTTAACTATGAACGATTAAGCACTTTGCCTCTTTTCCCCTCCAATCCATTAATTTACTGACCCATAAAAAAGATATAACTGCTTGTCTAGTCACTCAACTTCTTAGTTTCTCTTTTATATCTTATATTTTCACATCTAATAATATAAGCATTGTCCTCAATTCCTTCTTTACGGCAACAACCTTGCTGCCGTTGTTGCCCATCATGAAGCCCCCAGTGCCCCTTTGCCACTTCCGTTGTCAATAATCCCTCCCTGCACCACCGTTTTGAATTTCTATTCCGACTGCAAATTCAAATGTAGCGGTGGAAAGCGCTTACCGTGAACTTGCCCGTCTGTTGACCGTACCGCTAAAGCCGCAAAGCTTGGTGATCGATCTTTTGCCATTGTCCGATTGGATAATACATCAAAACAGATGGACTCTAATTCAAACCAGGGAAATTCCAAAAGTTAAAATCAAGACAAGATGGTGGTGGCTACGCAGCCTGGGTTTGACGATGGCGGTGGTTTGATTTCTAATTGGGTTTGCTGAGGTCTGTTGCTACTCCTGAGGCCTTCCACTCTTTTTCCGCCTTCCATGACCTCTTTGAAATTTATTGTGCTCATCAAAGCCAAGTTAAACTTTATTATTGATTTAATAAAATTATTCTTCTTCGATTTATATATTATCTCCTACTATAATAAACCCATACTATATTATATATGAATTGATGGATAATGGAGATCATGCCACATGAGACTTGATTTATTTTTATAGTTCTTAAAAGGTGTTCACAATCTATAAGTATATACATGAGTTAGTTACTCATAAAACATTGCATATATGATATTACTATACGAAATAAAGTGATTTGTTCCATTCACTGGAATAATGATTTCTAATGTAGATGTGAATATTTATGGAAATAAATATTTGAACAGGACCAGATCAATTACTCTTAGACCTTAAACTGTTAAAAAAGAGTAAATATTATTTATTCTGTAGACTTAAAAATAATATGAATTTAAATGTATGCATTATATAATTTTGATATGTCAACTAATAATGCCTAATATATGATATATTTAGACATATTGGATTACATAAATGTTAACATGTTAATTCATGATAATTCAAAATGGAATTCACCACTCTTAAAGTAAATAGTGAATATTGTGGAGTATGTCTCTTGGTTTTTTGGATTAAGAAATCCACGTGATCGATTTAGAAAAATATTATTTTTAGAAATATTATTTTCTAAATTGTTTAAAGCCCGGATAAACTTGAAGAGACGTACACATATTTGATTCTGTATTAACAGTACCACGATTTGAATGTGGTTGGTCTAGTCCGGATTATGTGCAACAATATTGGACGGTGAACGGAATATAATAAAATAAAACATATGGATACTTTTGAATTATCTTTGAACTTCTAGGAGATTTTACAAAGTTGTACAAAATGTTTAACTGACTTGTAAACAATAAATTAGTTGGGGACTAATTTGACAAGATTAAGATATCCCAATGGGTCCTACGCCACATTCTGATCTCTACCTGAGTTTGCCAATAAAAGAGTTGTTATGCATTGATAACAATATACAACATAAGAGACATACGTGAAATTATAGTGCAACTAGGACGGAGGGAATTCCAACGTGTGAAGCTTGGAAAATTCTGCATTTGTGGAATTTTGAAAATAAGGTACCCGTATGATTATTTCTGCAATCTGTCCTGGTGCATGCTAATTTAATAGCATGAAATGGGTTCGGATTCCCAACACTCCCTATCTAAGCTACCACCTTCGACATTGCTCTATTCTTTGATCTGTAAAGGCAGAGACTTCGGAGGCCTCCCTGTCCAACCTACATACCTGCACATTTTCTTTGTAATTAAAATTGATTTTATAATTTTTTTATTCTTTTTAATTAATTATATCCATTGAAAAAATGTACCATTATTTATTTTTTCAATAAAAATTTTATTTGTAATTAAAATTGATATTATAATTAATTATATTACTTCAAAAAAAATTATTTTTTCAGTGAAAATATTTTTCCAACCTTCTTTATATTTGAATTATCTTTTAATTTATATTTTTGAAACTTCTAATAAGTTTGTATTTAATTCTCATTAAATGCTTCAAGTTACATCTTTTTGTGATTTAGCGACTAAGACTTTAAATTCTTACAATCAGGTCACTAAACTGTTAGAAATTTAATGGTGTTAACTGAGTTAACAAGTTAAAGGGGCAAAGTACTTTACATTTTATAATTGAGAGACAGAGTTGTACTGCATTAAAATTTAGTGACAAAAAAGCCTAAGTTAATATAATTCGAGGAAGTAAAAGTAATTTTGGCCTAATATATTATATAAAATTCCTTTGCTTTCCCTTTATAATATTATGATGTGCTTTAATTGATTTCAATTATTTATTTTAATTTCACTTTATCGTTTCCCTATTTCCTTTTTCGTTTCCATATCATTATTACTTTGTCTATAATCAATAAAAACAAAAGATATTTCCTTTAATTAGCTCTTTCCCTTGGCATTCCCTAAGTTTTGGTTTTTAATTATTATATGGTGGACATATGTTTAATTAGACATAAAAGCCCAAAACCTACCTAAACTCCTTTTACGCTCAATCTTGCTGTAGACATTAAAATTTAATTGGGTCAAGAATAAAATAAACCCAAGTTAAATTGTCTAGCTCATTTTAAAATTAATATCCAAAATTCTGAAGTCCATTGAATTTAGAGATTTTAGGTTCAAGAAGCCTAATTTTTAGAAGTACAAAAATATATAATCAAAGGCACTAAATGAAGAACTATTGCGTCATTTGGACCAAAATTTATTTCGGGCTAATGGATTTCAAGAAAAGCTCAAAACCCAAATAAGAGGGGAAAAAAAACACACACACACGGTGGGAATTTTCTAGAATGTTCCATTAGTTATCCGTTTAAAATAAATAATTGGGATAATTAATAAAAGATAATTATCATATTAATTTATCTCTTGGGATAAATAGAAGAGATAATTTAAAGATAATTATCACATGTGTTTATTCTAGACCAAACAACTTCCTTTCTATACCTATAAATAGGCCCCCCTTGGGCTAAAGGAGAAAGGAAAAAGAACAAATTGGAGAAGCAAAACTTGGAAGAAGGAAAATTTCTCTATAAGAAGCTCTCTTCAGCTCTTCAAATCAATCAAGCACAAACACCCGACGAGAGGAGAAATCAAACTCAAGGAAGATCAAATCCAGTTTTAAAGAACGTGGTGAGAAACGTGAAGAATGCAGGACGGTGCTACATGAAGTTCAAGTTCATATCTGGTTGAAGCGGCGGGAAATATGAAGGATTCGTTTCTGTACTGCATAAAGTCAGACTAAAAGGAAAAGTGGTGAGAAAGCGGCAGACATTGCCCAAAGCCTCCAAATTCAAGGAGTACAATGGAAAGTCTCAAACCCAAATAAACGGCGAGGAACGTCAATTCGTGTTTATGCAAGATAAACTCTAGAGTTTATGTTCGTAAAGAAGCCGTTCGCGTCTCTACAAAAAACTCGAAGCGTGAATCAAATGATTGTGTATGTAAGAAGCACGCTAGAGAGCCAATCTTCCAAAATCTCTGTATTCAAGTCTTAATTTGTAATTTGTGCTGCAATTAATTTCAAGGTATAATTGTTACATATGAAATTTATGCATACACCTGCATCCTTAACAAAACTACAATATTATTCCTTGCTTTAATGCCTTAAGAAATGTGTTTGAAGCAATAACTTTTTCATCGTCAATCATTTCAATTTCTTTTTTTATTTCTTTTTCCTTCCCATATAACCAACATTTTTTGTCCAATTTTTTCCAATCAAGTTGATAAAATAATAATGATTTATTTTACAGGATAAAAAAAATAAAAATTACTTTTTAGAACAACAGTTTGGGCACCAATTAAAATACATCCACTATACATTTTTCTGTGAAAATATGTATATTATATGAACACATTTTCCACATTATTTTCCTTAAATATAAATGTGTGTATGATGGTGCATAAGTGTTAAAGACAAAGATGCAAAGTGTTAGAAACAATTACTAAAAGTGTATGAACAAGTATATGTAAGTGTTTGAAACAATATTCAAACAATTTGTTATATGCAAATAATATGCACCCCTTTGTTCTCTTCCAAAATAATATGTTAAAGTACAAAAGTGTTTGAATAAATATGTTAAAGTGTCTACAATAATATGTTAAAGTGTCTGAAATAATATACAAATAACTTATTGTCTTAAAAATTGAAAGTATCTGAAGCAATAAATAAAAATGCGTGAATGAATATTGTAAGTTGTCTGACACTATATGTAAAAATGATTACAATAATATATAGAAGTCTGTTATTTTTTAAATTTAAAAGTGTCTAAAAGGATAGGGTAAAGTTTCTTAATGAAATTAAAAATGTCTTAACAAAAATACAAAAGTGTAAATAAATTTTGTAAACTCAAAAATTGCAAAAATAGGTGAGAAAGTGCCTGGTTGTTGGTTTCTTGCCGATTGGACAGATTTTTTTTTGCCGTTTCTTAACTCGATCAGGCCTCGATGTCTCTTAATCACTCTCTTTCTGCACGATTTGAAATGCTTTCTTAACCGCTACCTTTCTGATGTCGGTTCTGCAGTTTCAGCAAGTTGAGGAAGGCGACTTCTGGCTCTGTTGATCCTTTCAGGGGTAAAATCCAAATTTAGTCCCTTAACTATTCGACTTGTCCTAAAATGGTCCCTTAGCTCTAAAAGTGACTATTGAGGTCCCATAACTCAAGCAACACGTTCAATTCGAGTCCCCATCCATTATATTAACGTTATTTTTGACAGAAAATGCATACATGGCACTCAATACCCCTTGCTTGACCTCACAATGCCACGTGACATCCTCTTTTATGATAATAGGTGACAAAATTAAGAGAATAATAAGTCTTAGACTAGAATTGACAAAAAACCTAATTTTAGAGACTTAAACGGTTAATTAACCAAATCTTTGCAAATATTCTCTCGCCGCCGACACCATCTTTTTGCCCTTCTCCAGCCGAATCTTCTCTCCCTTCGTCACCGTCTTGAATTGGAGAATCAAATCCTTAGCTGAAGATGGAAATGAAGAATTGGAGGGGTGAGAGGTGACTAGATTCAGTGTCGGGTTCGTCGGAGGGAGATGTGGCTTCTCCCCCCTCTCTCTCTCTATCTTCACGGCCCAGATTCATTCAAATTCACCCTCTCTTCTCTGTCTCTTTTCCCAGTCAGCACGATTCACCCCCTCTTCTCCACCTTTTCTCCCAGCCACCACACTATCGATTCCTCTCTCTCTTCAACAAACCATAACTTAACCCCTACACTCGATTTCGTCTACCTCCGCTCTGATAGGGGACACGATTTCGTCTGCCTCTGCTCGATTTTTGTTGGATTTGAGCAGATTTGGCTCATTGTTTGTTCATTGCTCCAATCCAATTGTTCGATTGTTAGCTCTTTATCATTGATTATTTTACGTTTGATTGTTTGCTAGGTGGTTCTCCTCCTGAATCTTCGGTTTCAATGAAAAGGGTCAATCTCAACGATGGTCGAGTGATCGAAAGCATTGGAAGGTTGGTGGTCTGGCATGATTTGCTGTCGGGTTTCTGCTGGAACCAGCCAAAATTCGTCAAACGCTGTTGGGACAGTGACGATGACGGTGAATTGGAGGAGCAGGAGGAGATAAAAATGAAGAATCAGAGGGGCTAGGGACGAGACTAGAGAATCAGAGGAGTAGAGAACCGGAAGAGCGGAGAACTGAAGGAGCGGAAGAAATAGAATCAGAGAATCGAAGGAGCAGGAGGAGACGACCAAAGATGGTGACTGGAGATGATGGCGGAGGCGGACGGCTATCGGAGGGAGTTGGCAACAAAATCGAAGGAGGACCGAGGCTGGTGATGCCAAACGGAAAGAATCACCATAGGTCGTGCCAAACTAAAAGATCCATCAGTGAATGGATCTCTGCAGCGCTGAACGGAGAGACTCTTGGGAGAAGATTTGGCCGAAGAAGGGAGAGAAGAGGGTGACGGCGACGAGAATAGATTTGGGAAGGTTTGGTTAATTAACAACTTAAGTCCCAAAAATTAGGTTTTTTTGTCAATTCTAGTCTAATATTTATTGTTCTCTCAATTTTATCACTTATTGTTATAAAAGATGATGTCACGTGGCATTGTAGGGTCAAGTAGGGGGTATTAAGTGTCATGTATGCATTTTCTGTCGAAAATAACGTTAATATAACAGATAGGACTCGAATTGAACGCGTTGCTTGAGTTAGGGGACCTCAATAGTCACTTTTAGAGCTAAGGGACCACTTTAGGACAAGTTGAATAGTTAAGGGACTAAATTTGGATTTTACCCATCCTTGCAGCATAAAACCCGTGCAATCTTTTGGGGGTTCGTGAAGCAGTAGTTTCCAACAATTGCACAGAGAATTGAGGAAGGTTTTCACCGGATGTCTAGTCATTTCTTGCCTGCATAGGAGCTGTTAGCATAGTCTGAAAGGCAAATTTTGGCCGTTTGCGATGGGATGAGAAACAGGGCTCGGATAGAGAGAGGCAGCTGAAGAAGACGATGAAATGTGATTTATGGTTAGGGTAAATTTATAAAATCATTCATTATGACTAATTAAACATATGTTCATAATAATATTAGTTGTAAAATTTGGCTATAAATATGAAAAATAAAAAATTGTAATTTAAACATATCTTAATAAATCCTGTGAATCATGGCAAATAACCCAGGTTTCCAATTAAAAAAAATTAAACAACTCAAATGAAAAATCATGAGGTTGTGAATAAAACTTAAAGATTTTGAGTTGAAGGTCAAATATGGTCAAAATTGATATTTAATGTATATTTTTTAGATTATAATAATATGAGAATAATTTTACCATTTATAAAGAAAAAATTATTGTAGGGCTCAATTAATCTTTAATAAGTTCGACAATTACATAAAAATTATAACTTTTATAGACTTAGCCGAAACCAATAGCCAACTGGATAAAAATAACAATAATAATTCACTTATGTTTCTCCGTAAGTCACCTCACGTGGCCTTGAAAGCCATTCATGTCCACAATGGTTGAGTCTCCCAAGTCAACGTGACTGAAAGAAGAGAGAAATTGGGATCGGAGACATATGGTTATTAAACCATAACAGTTTTAAGTCCTAAACTTTATCTGATATTTGATATATAATGTTTTTGCGTGGAAAAAAAAAAGATTTTATCAATATCAGATAAAGTCTTGTCATAGACCAACGTGGTCGCCCAGCGGAAAACATAGGTGCACCATTCTGTATTAACCTCGTAGACACCTCCATGAGACAATAGTGCAGGAATTACCGACGAATCAGTGACTGAGCCAGGTTTTTAGGCTTGAACGTTAGGCGGATGCAAGGCTAACAATGGCTAAAATTGGGGAAAAAAAATTATTTAAATAATTTATTATAATAACTAATATTTAATTATTATATATTTGTCTCAATTTCATCACTAATAATATTAACTGTTGGTTAAATAGTGAATTTGTAACTCCACACAATAATTTGGGATGAATATGCAATAATTGAGAGATTAAGGATAAAAACTTATAATAAAAAATAAAGATTTAGGACTATTTGCGCTATTTACCCTTTTAGTATTCTTCATCGATTTGGGGGCTATCGGATTTGGTCCTTAACTTTTCAAAAAATAACTAATTTCGTACCTAATATTTCTAAATTTTTGAAAATTTTGGGGGTAGCAGCACCCTGACCCTATGTGGCTTTGCCACCGGTAGAAACCCACCATTTCTCCATCATTTGCTCGTCCAATTAGAGAAAAACGAAAAGAAATTGGATATAGAAATTTTGACTCATATGGGTTACAACCGAAGTGAATGGGAAAAGTACAAAAAAAAGTTATTATAGTTATAAATTCGTGCGGACTTGCTACTTTTACAACCGAAATGAAAACACACGGCCGGACTTATAAATTCGTGTGGACTCGCTACTTTTACCGGTTGACTTTTGGTGAACAGAAGGAGTTCTATTTCATTTTCACACGGTTATTTATGGCCCCTGCAACTAGCGTCAGAAGAATGAAGCTTCAAATGGCTTCTCTCTGTGTATTGCTCATAATGTTTTTTGTTTCTTTCCCAAGATTCTCCTCTTCAATGTACGAAAAGCTGAGCTCAGGATCATCTCTCTCAGTCCAAAATCCTGACCATATTTTGGTATCTCCAAGTGGCAACCTCTCTGCAGGATTCTACAAGGTTGGGAGCAATGCTTTTTCCTTCGCAATTTGGTTTAGCAAACCATCTTGCGTCCATGACTGCTCTCTCAACGCAAGCCCAACTTGCAGAGAGAACTGTACGATTGTCTGGATGGCCAACCGCGATCATCCTGTGAATGGAAAAAATTCGATACTTGAGCTGCTCAGAACCGGCAATCTTGTCCTGAAAGATGCAAAAAAGATCACTGTTTGGTCCACAGGCACGTCGTCCTTCTCAGCCGTGAAGCTTGAACTCAGAGATACTGGTAATCTTGTGTTGGACAGTTCTGGGCTTGGACCACTGTGGCAGAGCTTTGATTTCCCGACAGACACGCTTCTTCCTCATCAGCTGTTCACGAGAGATATGGAACTTGTTTCTTCAAGAAGCAAAGGCAACTTCTCTCCTGGTTTCTACAAGCTGTTCTTTGATGATGATAATATTCTTCATCTGCGATACGAAGGCAATGGAATTTCAAGCATTTTCTGGCCTCATCCATGGATTTTGGGGTGGCAGTCAGGCAGGTCTACATACAACAACAGCAGAGCTGCAGTGCTGGATTCAGTGGGGAATTTTATCTCGTCTGATAATCTTCATTTCTGGGCTACTGATTATGGTGCAAGTCTGCAGAGAAGATTGAAACTTGATTCTGATGGAAATCTCAGGTTATACAGCCGAGATGAAAATGGAGGATCTTGGGCAGTTTCTTGGCAAGCAAGTTCCCACCCTTGTGAAATACACGGTGTTTGTGGAGAGAACAGCATGTGTAGGTATGATGCCAAGACTGGAAGGAGTTGCAGTTGCCTTCCAGCCCACAAGATGAAGAATGATTCAGATTGGACATTCGGTTGCGAGCCGGACTTCACGTTCCCAGAAAACAATTCTGAGGTGGGTTTTCTCCGACTTCCTCATGTTGATTTTTATGGGTATGATCTAGGGAATTTCATCAATAACACGTTAGAGGAATGCAAGCAGCTGTGTCTGAGGTACAATTGCTCAGGCTTCCAGTACACATTTGATTATGGTAGTGGGGTTTATATTTGTTATCCTAAGAATTTATTATGGAATGGGTACCGTTCATCCTTTCAAGGTGATTTCTACTTGAAATTCCCGAAAGTGAACCTCCCCGACCAGAAGAGGTCAGGGGATTTTGGTCTTTCATGTTTGGACGTAGATGTTCTGCTGGAGAGGGAGTACGGGACAAGCCGAGACAATGGGCCACTTAGATTCATCTTCTTGTTTGTCCTTGTGTTTGGGGGATTTCAGCTGATATTCTTCCTTGTGATGTATTGGCTCTTGAGAGAAAGCACGCAACACAAAGACGTCTGCCCAGACGGCTGGTTTCCTACTGAAACAAGGTTTAGAAGGTTCACATATTCTGAGCTAAAAGAAGCAACCAATAATTTCAGTGAAGAAATTGGTAGAGGGGGTGCTGGAATTGTGTACAAAGGTCGGCTTCCTGATCTTCGAGTAGCTGCAATCAAGCGGCTTAACGATGCTAGCCAAGGAGAGGCAGAGTTTCTAGCAGAAGTGAGCACAATTGGAAAGCTTAATCACATGAATCTAATAGAGATGTGGGGATACTGTGCAGAGAAAAACCACAGACTACTGGTTTATGAATATCTGGAGCATGGTTCCTTAGCAGAAACACTCTCTTCCCATGGCCTTGATTGGAAAAAGAGGTATCAGATCGCTTTGGGGACAGCAAGAGGGCTCGCGTACTTACATGAAGAATGCTTAGAACATATTCTGCACTGCGACGTAAAGCCCCAGAACATACTTTTAGACTCTGAATATTGTCCCAAGGTATCAGATTTCGGCATGTCAAAGCTTATAGACAGGAGTGAGAGAAACAGCTCAGGCTTCTCAAGGATCAGAGGGACAAGAGGCTACATGGCGCCGGAGTGGGTCTCCAACCTGCCAATAACTTCGAAAGTAGATGTTTATAGCTACGGAATAGTGATATTGGAGATGTTGACAGGGAAGACACCAACTACAGGCGTTGAACCTAATGCCTTGGGGGGGAAGATTGAATACAGAAGGTTGGTCAGCTGGGTGAGAAACAAGAATGCTTCCAATGCAACAGAGTCGTTGATGGAAGAGACTATAGACCCGTGTCTAGATGGTGGCTATGACATTGTTGAGGCTCAAACTCTTCACAGAGTTGGTTTGCGGTGTGTGCAAGAAGATAAAGATGCAAGACCCACCATGGGCCAAGTGGTTGAGTTGCTTCTGAACCATAATCATACAAAGACTATCTTCTGAATCAAGTTCATGTACAGTTAAGTGTTGCTTTTAAAATACCATTACAACGATGAATGTTACAATACCCAAGTAGCTCTTGCTACTTGGGGAATAAGACCTCTTACGCAGGAAACGGCCTTAAATTTTACTATTTGTGATTGCAATTTACTGTTGCATAAACTTCCATCTTTAGTGAAAGTCAAACTGAGACCATTAATGTGGAAGAAATAACTTTGCAGTAAGTTTAGAGGTAAGAGAAACAAATTTGTTGACCAGTTCAGCAGTAGTAAAAATAATAAAGCTTACTTCCTAATCAAGTAACCTCGGGAGAGCTAGTATATTGGTTGAGGCGAGAGGCAGAACGTTAAGCTAGTTACTACTGAAGCTAACCATTATCCTTTAAAGGGTAGTAGCACAAAAGAGGAGATAATGGGACACTACGAAACTGAAATATTAATAAAATAGGCTTTGCTTTCATTAAAAATAGGTTTAGTGGAGCACTAACCGAAAGTAATAGAAGCCTGTAGCCACGGTGAGATTTGTGCTGGTCAACACTAGTTATAAAAAGAAAAAGAAGTACTCAACAATATTTAGTTTTGAAGTTCCATTAAAAATAAGAACAAGAAAAAGCTTAACTTCAGTTAACCCCATCAACCAACTTAAATGAAGACATTAGGGAACAATTTCAACGTTTAACATTAGATATTAAAAAAACTGTTCAATTGTAGCTTTTGACCTTAGATGTTTGAAAAAATGCTATCACAATAGTTCATAAATTATCTAATCTTTAACACTAATTTTAGACGTTATACACTAATGAAGCCAATGACTCATCTTCTACACTTTGGATGGTCAATGATAGTTCTAACTAAGGGGGGCACTAAAGAGTCGAGCTTTTTACGAACAATTCGGTTTGAGCTTGATTAGAAAATTACCAAATCAAGCATTGTTGAGTTCAAACTCGAACTCGAGCTTAGAAAATATCCAATATCTTATTAAACGAAACTTTAAGTCTGGCGTATTCACACTCAAGCTTGATTGAGTCTATCAATCTAATAATTAAAATATAATAAGGTTAACACACTTATTCCCCTCTAAAGTTAAGTCATAATTACATTTTACATCCTAAGATTTTAAAAATTATAGGTTTTCCCTATTAAGCCTATCAAACTTATCGAGCCAAGCTCGAGCTTCTACTAAGCTGAGCTCAAGGCCAAATTTTCATAATCTCATGTGGATGTAACATCTTGGTATCATTTTCCTTGGGGAGATCTAACCTTTTGGTATCAGAGCTAAGGTTTATGACAATAAGAAAATTGCAGTTATACATCCAACGAAGTTAATGGCTGTCTCCATAGAACAAGCAAGAAGCTTGCCCTAGATAGAAGGCCCATAAGGTTTTATCGGCCCGTAAGTTGTGGTGTCTATTTTTCATAATAAATTTAGCATTAAAAAGAAATATGAATAATAAATAATTAAAATTTTTCACTCATAAATTTATGTTAACCAATTAAAGTATTTTTTTATTTGAATTTTAAGTTTGATGTTATGTTCTTACCATTAAAATGAATAGTTATAATCACCACGTAAAATTGTTAAAAATAACATAGTATGTGCTGTGAAAGCATGAATATTTTTTTGTAATTAAAAAATAATTCACTAAAAAATTCCATATCTCATCAACCCATATTCTAATTCTTAATATTGAGGAGGAATTTATTTAGAATAACTCAATTTCAATTTTAACAATTATAGACTAAAATATTACTACTTTATTAAACCATAAAGTTTTCAAAGTAAATGATTCAAGTTGCAAAACTCAATAATCAATGATGAATAGATATAAACAAAACACAAAATTGTATTTATTTACAATTTAATTTTTAACTATTAACCTAATAAAGAAAAAAGAAAAGAAAAAAAATAAATTGACCAAAGCAAATTAATTAGAACCATACCAAAAGTGGAAAATCATAAGCAACAAAAATAGTTTGGGAGCAAGAGAGAAAATGGAAAAACTTTAGGCATTAAGGATTTAACAAAAAACAGAGAAATATTTTGCTAAAAAACAAACAAACTATGGTGAACAATATTTTACTTTAGGATATAGTACATAAAAAAAAATGGGGACCGAGAGAACAAATAAAAAGACTATAGTTAAGTACATAAATGGACCAAAACTCAAAAGGAATCAAACTGAGGGTCTAAGATGGAAAATAGAAACAATTTAGGAGCTAGAATTTGTTTTCAGCTAGGAGTGAAAAATGAACAAACTGCTTGAGCTTAGCTTGAGAATGGCTTTGATTAAAGCACAATCGTGACTTGTTTGAAAAGTTATCAAACCAAGTCTGAACAAAATTTAAAACTCGATATACAATTCAAACAATTTAAATAAAGTTCAATATTCGGTTTGACTCAATATAATTTTAGATTTTTTTTCACTTAATTTAAGCGAATATCTTAAACTTGATCAAATAAAAGTTCGTTCACAACTCATTTATATTATTTTCAATTCAAACATCAACAAAATATCAAGCTCAACAAATTATTTAAGTCGAATATGATTAGCCTACTACTCAACTCTATTCAACTCATTTTCAGCCCTATTTTCACAAAAAAAAAAAAAGTGAAACAAAATGAAAGTGGGAAAGTAGTAATATAGACCCTCAAAATGCTCTTGTTTTTTTAGAAAGCTAACCAAGCTTCTAAATGAAGCAACGACCTCCAAAACAAAGAAAAAGAGAGTAAAAAAGAAAAAGAAAGCGATCCAACATAACCCCCAGAGCTGGACAAAACAATTTCTAAATATAAAGCACAACCCATCACGCAAATAAATTGGCTCAAAACCTGAAAGATACATCAACCCAACACCAAAAAAACAACCGTCGGTTCATAACAACACCAAGGGGCAGAACCGGAAAAAATTGTATTTTATGAGACAGTACCAACCTCACGGTAATTAGGATATAGTATAATTTCTAGTAGTTCAGGCGTGCTTTTCAGGAATTTAATGAGAGACAAAGAAAGTCATGAGTTAGCTTAGGCCCCCCCTACATACTGATATACAAATCATGAGTCAGTTGTCATTCCACATTTGAGGGATGGAAGCCATCAAAAGACCGAAAGGCACTTCCTTTTCCTTCTTAGGACCGTAAACTAACAAGCATGTAATTTACCCGCTGGTAATCGCTCTGGGAAATAAGATGGTGGTGCCCACGGTAGGAGCTGGGAATTGGAAAAGATGTCGGAGTGGAAAATGGGCAAGGCTTACGATATGGCAACAGTTTCAATATCAGTTCTTCTCTTTTCTCTCCTGGGCTGATGGGTACAAAAGCATTTCACAAATCCGTGAGAGTTGCGACAGGTTCGGAGTGATGACCAGATGAGCAATGTAAAGCTTCTAGGATAGGACAGCGAAGAGTTTCAATGCAAGAGCACAGGAAGGAATCGACATTGAAAATTATGTGGAAAAGTTTGTTGCCGGAGACAAGAAAGAGCCACGAGGAGGCTCTTCCTTCAGTCTTGCTCACTTCACATTCTTCTTTCAAGATCCATACACACGATGACATGGGGAGGTGTAAAAGTAAAAGAAGAGTAAGGGGATGGGATAACCAACTCCAGCGACTCAAACTACTTAAGAACCAGCTGATGACACGAGATTTGATTGCTAAGCATCAAAGCAAAGCCTCTCAGCTAATGAAGATGAAAGAAGAGGATCTAGAAAGATACTATCTTTTGCCTAAATGATTTGATACGTAAATTGGAAAAGCTGCAAATATGCGAAAAGAAAAGAATCCTCAAGCTCCTCATCATATTTCAAGGACATGTTTCAGGATATTTTGAGGAAAATAATCAATGGCAAGATATCTCCTACTACGGGTCAGTGAAATTAGTCAGCAATACATGTCATACACCCAGAATACAGACATGCAAGTGTGCACGTAATGATGGATTTGTGCCCTTCATAATAGAACAGAAAACTCATAACTTTTCCAACAAGTAATTAGAGAGGCATAAAATGAAAGAATCTAGTCCAAGTTAGGCAAGCAACGAGAGAACGACAAAAGGATATACTAGGACATCAATCAAGAAGAAACTCACAACAGACAAGCAATCAAGCTCTGAGCAAATGATCATACAGATGAGTTTATGCAACAAGCAATAAAAGAAAGTCTCACAGGTACTAGAAAGCAAGCAGCAACAACATAGATAAGTGTGAAGGGAACATTAAGCAAGTATCATTCCAAGTACCGGAAGCAAGCTTCAGGCAAAACAAAGTTCAAAGAAAATAGAAGTGAAACAACACATTAACTGTGCTAAGAAACATCGTAACATTTTATGCCACCAGATTCATATCCCTGTCTTAGCATTCTCAATTACAAGTTGTAGTGTGTGGGAAAAGAAAAAATAGTTTTTGGTATTTATATGGGTAAAGCAGCACCTGGAATCTCATTCTTACAGATGCATGTATGTTAGCAGATAGGATGATGCACCAGAAGCCTCCTCCTCATCACAGGCTTGGCTTCACTTTCTCAATTGCAGATCAGACCAAATGCAGAAAACATGACAAGATAAACCTTAAACATGTACTATTGCATATCCATAAGAGTTATTGCAAATGACTTCTACTTTGGCACCTTTGGACGTACAGAAAAAGGTTCCGCACAGTACCCAAAACCAAAGAAAATAAGATCTATATGCCTCTTATAATGTTCCAACAAAGTACCTTCTTCTGAGGCAGATAACTATGTACCTCATATTGATTATATGGTTTTGTTCATTTTAACTGCTACCCAACATCCTGTGCCATCTTATTTCCTGGCTTCCCAGATGCAGAGCAGACACAAGGGTTCAGTTCTCTACTCAGAATGGATGCTCAAACAATTAAGAACACATGGGTCCTAAACAGAGGGAGCATTAACAAGTGATGGAACACAATGGTCGCCTGCTATAATTAGCACCAAAACACATTAGCCGGAATCACTTAAATACAAAGACCAACTAATGAAAGTCCACAAACATTTCATGTAATATATCTTTTGCCATATCTCACTATACTTAAAACTTCGACCTCTTTTTCTCTTTGGGTTGCCAATCATCTTCATAACTAGCAGCTCCTTGTTTTCGGTTAACAAAAAGCACATTATCAGCAGCTTATATATGGTAAAACTACTTCAATATAGTTTATAGCCATGTTTTCAAGAATCACATACACCACACAAGAGACGGATAACGGCTCAGGAAAAATACTGCATCATATACCATACCAAAAAACACTATTGCAACCATAATTTTAAAATGGGGACAAGTAATGCATGAAGAGTTCATGTCACAGTCTCACAAAAATATGGTTCGAAACTATTTATGTCTAGCAATCAATAGCAGATATTTTCACAAATCTTGATGCTAATAAGCATATGCAACATAGAAACTGCAACAACCAAATATATGCAAATCCTTATGCAAATAACTGCTTTGGGCACACTCAATATGAGAATCACATGTCCAACATGTGACAAATGAAGTACTAAATTGCTAGACCAGGATTTCCCATAAATGAAGGCCTATAGGTCTAGAGCAGCTGCCTTATTACAAGGTAAGTACTGAACTGCACAATCAGGAGCCTTGAGCGTCATTTAGACAAAGACACTACCACTGTAAGTCATAGCCTTATCAAGGCACCCATCAGAATCCTAGAAGGAATTGCCTTGTACACACACCAATATCCCTAAGTCCATTCAAACAGGGACTCTGCCACTATGATCCATGTTAATGTTTGACCAGTTGTCCTGGGAGCATTAGAAGGAATTGTCAATAGCAGTGATCAAAGTGCAAGCAAACACTTTCTGCATATCTATGTATAGCCTAAATTAAAATGATCTGCAAAGTCCTTATCAAGAAGATAATCCCTGTCTTGTGTAACAACTTTCTTTGGGTCAATTCTTTTTTTCTGCAAAAAGATGAATTGAATCACTTGATTTGCGTTGAGGATGTGCATGTATTCCAAGCTATTATATTTTTGTCCCAACACCAGAATATTTCTGAAAGCTGAATGAGATTATTGTCTGCATTAAATGACTTTTCTTTAGCCCAATATTGATTTTCCAACCATCTTGTTCCTCCAAAACGTCACCAAGGTCTTCTTGAAGAATCATGGCAAAGCTATTTTCTCTGCCTTTTACTCCAATGAAAAAATAAACATGAATTTCTCATCAACTCAACAGGCCTGAGCAAAACGCTAGTACCCACTGTGGTGAGCTAATCATGACACACACAGAATAACAGAAGATGATTGGTTGATTTAGCTGCTCCCTTTTAAGAGTGCATCTTTATACCAGCACCGTTTTCAGGTATATACAGCTTTTCTCTATGTGAAATAGGTAAATAAAGCCTCCTCCAACTGGGGACTGCTGCTTCAGATCACCTTTAATTGAAAGTAATAGCCTTATTCAAAGGCCAGCAATCAGTACGCTACTACGAATTGCCTTGCATGCAAAATCAGTAACTTTAGCTTTCTCAAATAGAGATGCCATCACTAGGAATCACACCAGTTTATCTTTGAGGCATTAGACTACTAGGAATTGTGTTCTTACACACAACCAGTAGCCCTTGGTTCTAATAGGAGTCTCATCCTAGTAAGAATGATGAAGCAAGCACAAAAATAAGGTAGATCTAGATTACCAGAAGTAGCGATCTAGATATTGTTTGGCATTTATTTTAGGCCATCAAGCAGCATGACTGTTCTCATTCCAAGACAGGCAATGCCAAACCCAAATTGTAGAGGTCGGAAAAACACATATAGAACTCTTATTCCAACATGATGTTCTCATTCCATCTTAACAGCATACTTGCAATGCAGTCTAAGCAGCGTAAACCTGTAGATAGCTTGGGTCAACTAGGACATCCCAAATTGTGGCATTTAAGGCATGATTAGAGGTAGCAAGAGCCATGCCAAATAATATACTAGGATCACATTGATTTGTGATCAATAGACCAAGCAAAGCTCAAAATTGCTACTGCAAATTGTAAATAGCACACAATCAGGAGCCTTAAAGCCTCATTTGTAATCAATAGCCCTCATAAGAAAGGATAAAGAAAGCATAAAACCGAAGTGCACCAATAGTTACCGAAAATGGATGTCTAAATCCCATCAGCTTGTATTATAGGTCTAGATCAGCAGCTTTATCCCAAACAAAAGCGCAGAATTCCTACTACAAATTGTAATTAGCAAACAATCGGGAGCCTTAAAGCCTCATTTAGACTGGGGGACAAGGCTACCAGGAATTATGCCATCTGTGGCCTTATTGGAAAGGAAAGACAAGATTGCTACTGGAATTGTATTCTGCAACCAACTAGTAGCCCTGAAGTCCCCATAAAGAAGGGATATTACTGCTACAACCAGCAGCCTCATAGAAAGGGACACACCAAATCGCTACAAGGAGTAGCATTTTGCATGCACACAGCAGCCTTAAAGTAGGGAGGTTACTGTTACGAGTCGCATTTACACACAACCAGCAGCCTCATATAAGGGGACACACCAAACCGCTACTAGGAATTGCATTTTCCATACAACCATCAACATTAAAGCAGGGATGATTACTGCTAGGAATCGCATTTACATGAAGCCTGTAAAAGGGGACTCACCAAATCGCTACTAGTATTGCATTTTGCATACAACCAGCAGCCTCACTGAAGGGTACACACCAAATCGCTACTAGGAATTGAATCTTGCATACAACCAGCAACCTTAAAGCAGGGACATTACTGCTAGGAATCGCATTTACTACATGCAACCAGCAGCCTCATAGTAAGGGACACACCAAATCGCTACTAGGAATTGCATTTTGCATACAACCAGCAGCTTTAAAGCAGGGACATTACTGCTAGGAATCACATTTACATGCAACCAGCAGCCTTAAAGCAGGGAGACATTACTGCTAGGAATCGCATTTACATGCAACCAGCAGCCTCATAGTAAGGGACACACCAAATCACTATTGCATTTTGCATACAACCAGCAGCCTTAAAGCTGTGAAATTACTGCTAGAAATCACATTTACATGCAACCAACACCCTCATAAAAGGGGGCACACCAACCAGCAGCCTTGAAGCAGGGACATTACTGCTCAGACGCATTTACATGCGACCAGCAGCCTCATCATAAGGGATACACCACATTGCTTCCAGGAATTACATTTTGCAGGCAACCAGCAGCCTTAAAGCCTCATCCAAATAGGGTCTATGCTACTAGGAATAATACCGTGAAAACCAGTAGCCTTAAAAGATTTCCAAATCAACAAATTGATTCCAAGGTGCAAAAAAGTAGCTTTAAAAGCCTCCTCCAACCGGGGACTGTTGCTGGAAATATGTTTAAGCATAGCAATAGGCTTATTCAAAGGCAAGCAATCATAATGCTCCTAGGAATCGCCTTGCATGCAAAACCAGTAGCCCTAAGCCTTTTCAAGTAGAGAAACCACCACTGTGAGCCACGTTAATGAGTAAATAGCTATCTTTGAAGAATTAGATGATACTAGGAATTGTGTTCACACACAACCAGCAGCCCTTCGTTCTACTAGGAATCTCATCCTTGTAGGAAGGATAAAGAAGCACAAAAACAAGATAGATCTAGATTACCAGAAACAGAGGTCTAGATCTCATCTGGCATTTATTTAAGATCATCAAGCAACATGACGATTTTCTCAATTATCATTCCAACACAGGCAAAGCCAAAGGCAAATCGTAGAAGTCGAAAAACAGAAAAGAAATAGCGACGATTGTAAAGTAACCGGAAGTAATTAAAGATCGATTGAAACCCTAACAGATCCATAAGAAATCTCTGAAGATCTCGACAATTCTTCGCCACCAAAAAGGCACATAGTAAACCACCAGAAACAGAGATCTACATATCGTTCGCCGTTAACCAACAATAGGTAATAAGGGAACATATTCCACTCTCGTTCCAAACAGGCTAAACCGAACTCAAATCACCAAAGTCAAATCGAAAAGAAGACAGAGAATTACGGGATTCATGAAGTTCCGGCGAGTCATAAGATCTTGCTAACGCCCTCGACAATCGTTCCCGTCAAGACATCCTCGCCTCGTCACCGGCATTCAACCGTACATCGCTCGTAAAGACCGAAAATCGAATTCCTTGAGCGTCTGTTTGGATATTATCATGGCCAAACTATACATTTGGCCCCTGAACTTACCTAACTCGCGCGAGTTAGTCCACAACTCAGTACTCAGTAAATATAAGCCCCTGAACTTTGAAAAACTATGCGAGTTAGTCCGTTAGCTTAGCCATATTGATGGGAAAATTACAAAATTCCTCTTTATCTCTTTTATTATGGCACATAAAGTACTCTTAGTTTTAAATCATTCAAATAAACTATCTCTTTTACCTAGGGATAAAAATTCAGGTTGTAAGATCATATTTGGGTTGAAACCCGATTTTTATAGCATGTCCCTAACCCAATCCTGACCCTATTCTAGTCATAACCCAAACTGACCCTAAATACTACTGTTTTATTTTGTGATATTCTGATTGGTTATTGTCGATATTTATTTGTTGGCAAATGTGCCTAAACTCAAGAAAATAAATTATTGCAATAATAGTATAAACGACCTAGAAAGGGGCTCGTACTCCGCTGTAAGTCAAGCAAATATGTATGGATCAATCAAATATATATATTTGTTATAGTACTAATATTATAAATAAAAGAAGTAGTAAATAAAAATTATAAGTGATTTCTAAAAATTAATTAATATTAATTCAAAGCATTGAAAAATTGATTTGGTAAATATAAAATATGTAACATAAAATCAAAGACCTGACATTTCTAATACGCTAAGGGAAAGTTTGATCCCGCTCCATTTCTTATTTACTAAATTCAAGATATTTAAAAAGCAAGAATTAATTATTCTTTACGTAATTATTTTTTATGTCGGGTCTTTGATTTTATGTCACATATTTTATATTTAAATATCTTGAATTTACTAAAAAAGAAATGGAGCAGGATCAAACTTTCCCTTGGCGTATTAAAAATGTTGGGTCTTTGATTTTATGTCACATGTTTTATATTTACCAAATCAATTTTTCAATGCTTTGAATTAATCATTAATTAATTTTTAGAAATCACTCATAATTTTATGTATTACTTCTTTTATTTATAATATTAGTACTATAACAAATATGTATATTTGATTGATCCATACATATTTGCTTGGCCTACAGTAGACTACAAGCCCTCTTTTAGTTTGTTTCTACAACATTATTATTGCAATAATTTATTTTAATGATTTTAGGCACATTTGCCAAAAAATAAATATTGATGGAAATCAATTAGAACATCACAAAATAAAACAGTAGGATTTAGGGTCAGGTTGAGTTTGACTAGAATAGGGTCGGGATAGGGTTAGGGACATACTATAAAAATTGAGTTTCAACCCAAACTTTCATCCCTAAATAAAGGAGATAATTATTTGAATGGTTGTAAACTAAGAGTACTTCATGTGCCATAATAAAAGAGATCAAGAGGAATTTTGTAATTTTCCCATCAATATAGCTAAGCTAACGGACTAACTCGCATAGTTTTTCAAAGTTCAAGGGCTTATATTTACTGAGTACTGAGTTGTGGACTAACTCTCGCGAATTAGGTAAGTTCAGGGGCCAAATGTATAGTTTGGCCTATTATCATTAGGAGGAGGGGAGAGAAGGGGAGGGAAGGGGAAGGTGTCATGACCTTACCCTTATTTGGATAGACTTATTAAAAGGAAGGAAGAGAAGTTTACCCCCCATTGTTTGGATACATTCATTAAAGAAAGAGGAGGGAAAGAATTTAAATGTTATTACAAATTTACCCATAGTTTAGCTTATAAATTCATTTTATTCTTTTTTCTTAATAATGTGATAAATTGCTTGCATTAACAAAATTTTTATATATAGACCCAATAAAATTGGTTGATTTGAAGAACATATTTATCCAATAAAAAGAAAAGGAAAACATCCATAATTTATATTAAAATTAATAGTAAATACATTATCCGCTTGTATCATTTTTTAGCAAATCTCAAAAATTAAAGGAAGAAAACGTTTTCTTTTTAAAGAGAAATTTTTTGGTGGGATGAGAGGAGAAGGTGGTCCCATCATTAAATCATCCGGAACCAGTATAGTTTCTTCCATTGTTGGTTGCGATTTTCAAGTTGAAAACTTATTATATATTATAAAATTGCAAGTTGCAAATTAATTGGTACATGTTAACAATATCTTTTCATATTTGGTAAAATAAATTGATATATTTGAAATTGGAATTAAATGTTGATTCATGCTAATTTTCAATGTGTTTAATAAATAAACATTTTAAAATATCTTTGAAAATTCAGATTGATTATCGCCATTAAAAAGATATTCAAACACGAAATCTTTAAATTAGAACAAAAATTCTTTGTGATGAAAGCAGCCAGGGAATTTCTTTTCATCAAACATGTGAGAAGCATCAGAACTGAGGACCCTTGCTACACTCAATTCTTCCAAACTAAACAAGTCTCGTTCTCCCTCCTCCTCTCTCTCTCTTCCAGCTACCTCCCTCCGGCCTCGCCTTCTTCTTTCTCTCTCTCTCCGGCTGTCTCCTCCCCAGCTCGCCCCGTCGCCCCAGCCAGCATCTCCTCTGTCGCTGCCAACGTTCGCCCCGTCGCCCTCAGCCAACATCTCCTCTGTAGTTGCCCTTTCTCTCTCCAAACTACCCCACGCCGTAGCCGTCGGCCTATGCCTGCCCAGCCACGCCGTCGCCTCGCCTGCCTCGCCATCGCCGCACCTGCCTCCGATTGCCCCTGCCCAGCTACGTCCACCTGGACGCCGCGCCTGCCGCCGTCGCTCCCCACTCCACCGTCGCCAGCAAACGAAGAAGAGGAAATCGCTCACGAGTTAGGGGGCAATTTTGAGAATGAGAAAATTTAATCGATTTCGTCAAATCCTTCCCTCCGATTCCCCCCGATTTGGAGGGATTGCGAAATAAGCTTGTTGAAGGGATAAAGAGGGAAGTGTTTCATCCCTTCTCAACCTCTCCCTCCCATTTATTCCTATCCAAACACGGAAGGGAGGGGGCGTCTCCTCCCCTTTCCACGCTCTCCCCTCTATCCAAACAAGGCCTTAGGGCTCCGCTTAGGGTTTCAGAGCAGGAGCAACGGAAAATATACCAGTAGCGAGATTAGACAATTATGTATTTTAAATACTACCCGTACTAGCGGAGAGTCCGTCGGTGACTTTGTCAAGTTATAAGTTATAACGGCTCTTTTTACGTCTTGATTTTTTTTATTTTTAACGGCTCTTTAACTTTTAAATTATTTGACTTTGTCGAATACTACTAGTAATAACGGCTAGTTTTACTTTAAAATACTAGAGTTTAAGAATTTTTTTAGGGTAAAATTTAAATTTGGTCCTCTAACTTTAAGGATCATCCTAAAGTAGTTTCTTATCTTAAAAAATGTATCTTAAAGTCCCCTACCACCCTTAACTTATTCTATTTTGGTCCATTTTATCAGTTAAGTCGTTATCTTAGATGAAAGATGCCTATGTGGCACCCACTTTGCCACACGTCATCCTATGTCATAATAATGAGTGACTAGTATGAAAAAACATTAAGTATGAGACTAAAATTTATAGAAATACACAATATTAAGGACTTAAGACATATATTAACCATAATCTTCTTCTTCCCCAAATGCTCAACCACCTCCACCACCCACACCGCCCACCTCTGCCTCTTTGCCGCCCATTCTCCTGCCCACCCTTCCTTGACACCCGCTCCCTTGCCAGGTCCACCAAGTCCTCAACCCATCCTCTCCCTTTCTTCTCCCCTTTTCACTCTCTTCTTCCCTTGACCCTGGACTTTCCATCGATACCCACCTCACCTCACTGTCGCCCCTCCAAGCCTGCTAATGAAAATCACAATGTGGGCTCTCCTATTTCTCATCCGCCTTATAGTCCAATGGCATTTTGGCTAATGTTGGGTTTTTTAAGGATTTTGAGGTAAAACCGAAGCACCAATAAACAGAGGCATAGAGGAGGTAGAGGTCCGCTATCCGTCAGTATAGTCAAGAACTAATGTAACCAATTCTACAATGTTGCCAATCTCGACAATCGAAATTAGGCCAAACCGAAAAAGCTCTAAATCTTGGCTCCTTTCAATTTCTTAAATCTGTATATTTTTATTGGTTGTTGGTAAATTCAAAATCCCAATTTTTTTCCTAGTTTTTTTGCTTGAATGAAATCCCATACCCTTGGCTCAAGAGCAAAGCTCAATTTCTCAGCAAGCAGAGAATCAATGTGTTTGATGAATCAGTGGTTTTTCTGCATTTGGGAGTAGAAGGCCATGAATATCTCTGGTTACGAGCAGGTAGAGAATGTACGCAACACCATGATCCCATTGGTGAATGTTGGGTTTTTTTATTTGATCAAAGATGCTAAAAGCATAGGAAAGAGGATGGGGTTCAGAAGCTAAAAGGAAATAGAGGAAGTTGGGGAGCTAGAAAGCCGACGACAATGAAAAATTGGGGAAGAATAAGGAAGATAATTTTGGGCTTATTTACATTTGAAGCCCTTGATTATTTATTTATATCAATTTTAACTTAAATTTTTTTGTTCTTTTATTATAGTCATCCACGTGGCAATTTGGAGCCCATATGGGTGTAGCAAGTGTCATGTAGGCAAGTTCCATCCAAAATAATGCCTAAACTGACGGTAGAGACTGAAATATGACACACTAGTTGAGTTAGGGGACCTTAAGAGACATTCATAGAGTTAATGGACCATTTTAGAACGACCCTTAAAGTTAGGAGTTAAATTTAAATTTTACCCAATTATTTCATTGTGCTTTTTTCAAAATTATCCTTAAAACTACAAAAAATATGAAAGCAAAATTAGAAAGATAATTCATTTTTTTAATTATAAATAAATACATAGGAAGATTAAGAGATATGAGATATAACAAGCTGCTGAGCAACATTAACACCTTGCTAGATATATCATTTTTGGAAATAAATTATTCATTTTTGGATATCTTTTCAAAGGATTATATATATTAAAAAATTCTTAAAAGGAATATATTGCACACAAAATGAGATAGATGAAGAACTATATATTTTTTTTCTAATTAGGTAGATATATATACTTTATTACTTGTTTTTTTATAAGTAATTGAAAATGTTGTTTCTGTCATAGTAGATGATCTTTTTTTTTCCAAAATAAGTATTAATCTATTGGAAAAAAAACATGAAAGTATTATTCATTCTTAGAAACCTCACTGCTCACTATCGCTTATGGGGCTTCGCTGCCTCACTATCGTTTGTCAACAACCTCACCACCTCACTGTCACACTTTTGAATTTCTGACCATCATATTTCAATATGCCTCATTGTAGAAGAAGGAATCACCTAATACTGTCAATTAAACTATTCTCAAAACACAAAGAAAATGAATCCACCATTGGTTAACTATTGTCTATTTTTAATTCATAGGATCCTTGATTTCTTGCCTTAATATCTCTATTCCAAAAATGTTTTAAGCATATCTCACCAAAACTTCTAAATTGATATTATATACTTGACAACAAACATCATGACTGACGTATATTGTGGTGGACATTCTTGTAATAGCTCTATTGGATTTGGGCCTAGGTGACTTGGCTAGCACTTATTTGAGTCAATCCTATCTTTACTCTTGAGTTTAAAGACTCCCAACAATCAATTAACAACTAATAAGAAAGGTTATAACTCTTTGTTTTTATTTTTAGTTACTCATAATGAACTTAAAAAAAAATAATAATAAATTTCATATTAAAATGAGAATAAAAAAGGCATTGAGTATATTGATACTTGAAAAGGGCTTTCTTTTGTTCACTTTTAATATATTCCTTTAAATAATAACAAATATACTAAAAACTTCATATCAAAATGCTAAAATTTCAACCATGAGACGTATACTTATTCATAAATATGCTAAGGATACAATACTCTCAGACTATACACCTATACTTTCTAAATATTTACAATTTTACCATTACTTATGTCGGCTTCCCCTCCTACCTCATCCTGCCTTTCCTTGTCTTGTATTTCACCATTGTCTCATACTGCTTACATTCTCTCTTAAGTTTCTTACTATTTTACAGACCAAAATGAAGACCGAGTTACAATAACCTTCATTTGGTCTTTAATCATTCCTTACATCTTCCTCTACGCTCCAATTCCAATGCAAGACCTTTTAAGGTTAGTTCTCCAATCACTCATTTTCAACTAGCCCCTAAAACCCACACAAACAACAACAACCACTTAGACGTCCTCAATTCCATCAGCTCGTCATCAATCAAGATCCGTCTCAACACAAGCTTTTCATCCTTGGCCTCAATGATCAAGATCTCCTTGCCTGGTTTGACCAACTCACGTTTAGCTTATGAGATTTCTTTTACTTCTTTTTTCTCCGACTTAATGGCATTATTTTCCACATTCTTAATGACTGTCACCTCCATTGAATGAGGCCTTTGACTGGTACTAAAGCACGACTATGGCTGAGCTTGTTGGATTTGGTTCTGGTTCATGCTTGGGATTATTAGTGAAATGGTTGTTTGGTGCAAAGTATGGGTTAGACTTGTTTGATGGTTGAGGTTTGTTTAACTCTCGAGCTACGACTTAGACCATTTGTTCCTCTTGCTCTTTCTTATTCTGCTAGGTTTTTCTTAACTTTGATGAGTTTTTTGTTGAGCTACTTTAATTTTATATTGGATAAATTATGTTTTTTCCTCTTACCTACAATATTAATTACACTTTCATCTTTTATACATTTCTTTAATATTAATAGAGAAAATAAAAATTATAAAAAATTAAATAGTTTAAAAGCTAATATAAAAAAAGGTAAATAGTTTAACTAACAACTCGAACTCAAAAGCTTATATACAAAAAGTAAATAGTTTAAAGAAGTAAAAGTATACATAAAACCTGATGATAAAATTATATAAGTTTTTTTTAGAATGATTATTTTGTTGTTTCACTTATAAAGAAGTGTTGTTCCAGTAATATAAATATACTATTCTGTAATATGTTGTTCATTTCGTAAGATGTGCTATCATAAATAATGTTATTTTTTTCAATAAAAAGTGTTGCTCTATTTATATAAATGTGCTATTCTATAATGTGTTAGGGATCTCTTATCCTCTTACATTTTTATTCTTTGTGGGGAAGCTCTCTTAAGTTATCTGACCCATCAACAATCAATTGGATGTATCCTTAATATCATAGCAAGCATCTCTAGGCCTAGTATTAATCATATGCTTTTTACAAATGATTGCTTGATTTTTAAGACTAGAAATTGGAATGGTTGATAATCTTAAGCAATATCTTCTTTTTTTTCAGGAAGAGTAGGACTGGAAATTAATTATCAAAAATTAGAGTGGGTATTCTATCGGAATATTTCCCAAAGATTAATTGGTTAGTTTTGCCAGTCCCTGCCTTTCTCAGTAATAATGTAATGACCAAATATCCAAGGATTCCTTTTTACTATGACATGTCCAAGAATGCCTCCTTCGAATTCTTGGTATCAAAGTTTGACTTTAAGTTTTCTTTTTGGAAATGAAAGCTTTTGAATTGACTGGAAGACTCATTCTCATCTAGGCCATTTTGTTCTCCATTCTTATTTACATCATGTCATTATTTCACATCCCTGTTATGACAAGTGATAACCTTTCTAAATCTATGGTTAAATTCTAGTGGCGAGGTTTAGATCAAGAGAGTTATAATCATTTTCGTAGTTGATTCCTTTTTTTACTTCCTAAAGGCCATGGAGGGTTGGGTATCTAAGACATGAGAATGTTTAATTAATCCTTCCTTGCAAAGTCCTTTTGGAGAATCATGCCTACAAACCCTAGTTTGCTAATGTTTTGTGTTATGTAGGCCAAGTATGGTAATGAGGAATTTCTCTATAAGGTAGGTACAAGTTTTAATCTTACTATGGTATAGAAAAGTTTGCTTAATGACCGTAATTTCCTTAAGCCAAAACTTTGTTGGAAAATTGGCAATGGGAGATTGGTAGATGCTTGGTGTGATTATTGGATTCTTGGATTCCCCCCCCCCCCCAATAAACAAACTTGCCAATAATAGGTGGAATCCTTCTGATCCTAAATCCCTCTCTAAACTGATTACTAAAGTCAAAGATCTTTTCACTATGAACTCAACTTCATAGAATATTCCACTATTATACTCATTTTTTTTTCCTAAAAAAGTGGTTTGGGAAATCATCAGAAGAGCTAGAAAAAAAGATAAGGGACTGAGCAATTGGCCAGTATGGGAAGGGCCTTAAAGATGCTATGTTCACGACAAAAAAAAGGCTACATTTTAGCTCAGCTTCAAAAGATCTCACAGAATCCAAGTTCTTCAAATTAGCCCAACTCTCATAAGTTTCTAAAAAGGTTATGGGCCTCAAACATTCTAGAAAAATATAAGATTTTTTTTTTTAAGTGTATTAACAATACCTTGCCAACCAGATCTCAGTTTTTAAAGAGGGGAATTCAAATTCCAGCATACTGTCCCTGCTGTGATGCCTTGGAAGAAGACATATCACATTTGTTTATGCATTCCTAACATCTAAAAGTGTGTGGGAATGAACCCCTGGTATTTCTTAACCAAAATTCAGTAATGACTTCCTTCAATGGATAATTTGAAACCTTCCAGACAACCATACCTAACAATCCGAGGCTAGTGACAACATTATTGTTACTTTTTGGAACATACGTAACTCTAACATCTTCTAGAATGTTGCTATGGATTCTAAACAAATCATTCAAAATAAAGATCTCTTATTCCATAAAATAAGGTTGGCAGTTTAACATAAGGGTCATACACTAGTTCTTTTCTTCCTAAACCTCCTCCTCGTGTTAAATGCTAGGTCAATAATCTTACCACCCCCTACCCAATAGTCTTCCAAGTGGATAGAGCTTGGAATCTTGAAACGGGGATAAGTGTGGTGGCTTGGTCTTTTTGGGATTGTTCAACTGCCTTTTCTCATGATTTTTATTGCTTCTTCGGGGAAAGCCTTTTCTGTTATGTGTACAGAGATTAGAGCTATTCTTACTACAATGAAGATTGCTTGTCCTTATGACATGCAAAACGTTACTATTTTAATAGATTGTCTGATTGGATTCCTTCAGATTACAAATTATAATTCTATTCATCTGAACGTGCCCAGAGATGTCAATAAGATCCGTTTAGTAAGAAATATTGTTCTATTCATGCAAATACGTTATTATGTAATATGTTGTTGATTTCATAAGAAATACTATTCATAAATAATGACATAATGTTATTCCACCCAATAAGAAATGTTGTTATATTGAGACAAATGTGTTATTCTGCAATATGCTATTCATTTTCGTAAGATATGTTGTTTGTAAATTATGTTATTCCGTTCAGTAAAAAATGTTATTCTATTTATACAAATGTGTTAGTTTGTAATACGCTGTTCATTTCATAAAAAATACTATTCATAAATAATATTAGTCAATTCAATAAAAAATGTTGTTTTATTTAGACACATATCCTATTTTAAAACGTGTTGTTCCCTTAAGATAAATTTGTTGTTTTGTAAAGCATTATTCCTTTCAAACAAATGTGCTATTCTAGGTACGGTGACAATTTCATAAATATTACAAAAATATGGGTGTGGCGCTGCACCAAATAGCTATTCTAAATATAATTTATATATAAATAGTGCATGCATTGAATATCATTTTACAATAAAATATCTCAAAAGAATTGGAGATGTTAAATTCTACATAACTTAATAAAGGGGTTAGTTGAAGTCCATCTACTTATCACTAATTGATTATAAGTTAGATGATTCAACATTGTATTAGAGCTCATATTTCTCTTTAAGTTAATGTTTTAAGAAAACTTCTATCATATCACAAGTATATAAATGGTGTTGCAACCATCTCCGACGATGGATTAGTAGGTTTTATAGTATATTAATTGAGTGGAGTAGGTGACCGTAGAGATTAAAAGAATGCATGTTTTTTTTTCTTTCAAAAAACAGATTGTTAAATCTGTAATAAACTTTAAACCAATTCATTTTAACTTAAATCAACTTAATTTAAAATGAATTATTTTTATTTTTAAATGTTTTTATCTAAAATCAATTTTATTTGAAAGCTAATATTATTTAGGTATAATAATATATCAATTGTAAAATTTTTAATATGCTGTCAATTTTTTATAAATTTTTTAGGCATTAAAAATAAAAAATCATATAAATTTAATAACATCATAAAAAGTTTAGTCTGAATGAATTATTACACTTAAATAATTTTATATTTGAATAAAATATGTGTAAAAACAAAAGTAAGTCATTTTAAATTATGTTGAACTAATTGACTTATATCAGAACTCTATAGGATAACGTCTAATGCAATTTAATTGGATGTTGAAAAGATAAATGAAACCTGTTATCTTTTCTACGCCAAATCAATTTGTGCTATATACAATTTTATAGAACTTTTAGTAAATTGTTAGTATGTTTAATAAAATTCTTAGAAAAATGCTAAAAATATTAACTTATAATACAAAACTAAATCTAGAAACTTACATGATAAAAAGCTACTGAATGTAAAAATTGCATACAATATCCACTTCAATTTTTAATTTCGTGTTTTTTTTAGAATCCTCGAATAAGCTTCTCTCTTGCACCAAGAAAATTAAAAAAAAAAAATCTCCGGATAGGCACGAATCTGTTATCCTGAAATCTGACTCAAAAGTGAACAACTAGCATGAACTAAAAAAAGTGCATCTTCTCCAAGCACTTGATGATATAAAATTAAGTGTCGTTAGGTCAGGGTGTCAATTTTTTTTTTTGGCACTCAAAGTAACTAAACCAATTTTATATGATATTTTTTGGAGGAAGTAAGGAGATTAAAGTTAAACCCTTGACTTCCCATAATGTCCCAATCACCTTAACAATTAGGTTAAATGTGTGAGCACAGTTATGTCATTTAATGTAACACTGACCAAATCACCATTCATAAGTTAGCTTTTAAGAAAAAAATATTTTTCTCCTTAAAACTAAAAACTAAAAGTTGTATTAGATAATCTTTCCTAAATTTTAATTTTAATCACCAAAAGTAATAAAAAATAAAGGGAATTATAGCTTAAGAAATTAGAGGAAAGTTAGTGAAGATTAGTGTTGTGTACTGCTATCTAATATTCTTTAACCCATTTTTCAGAGTTGTGAATAATTCGTAATACATAGGCTCCTTATAGTGCACGCAATCAACTTACTCTGATGGATCAGATTTTGTTCTTAATTTCAGTAATAAGTTGCAGGCACATAGGCCGTTTAAAGATCATTTTTCCTATTGTTAAACAATTCTTTGTTAATTTTCTAATAACAGCTAGTTTCCTTCTAATCATCACTTATGGCGAAATTTTAATTAATTTTTTTTTTCATTTTTAACGCTTGAAAATTACGATAAATATACTCTATCTCGAATTAAAATGCTAAAAGAAAATGACAGCCTAACAATTTGTTGTCGTGATGACCAGATCTGAATTGTTAAAATAGAATGAGACCCCCAATATGACGGACGGATCTTCAAACTATCAAAATTCTATAATAAATGCTATGCGGACAACATAAAATTAAGGGTTATAAAAAAAACATAAAATTAAGGCATAAATCTCAAATTTGTCATTAATGTTTTTGGTTGGGTGCCGATATGACATTATAATTTTCTTTTTTTACCTAATCTCCCACTAATATTTTAAAATGAGCCCAATATGCCACTAAAGTTTAAAATTTGGAGTGGATATGCCACCACCAATTAAAAAAAACAGAAAAAATTAAAAATAATAAGTTTTAAAATTTTATGATGATAATGCAAATTTTAACAAACTTCAAAGTCCTTTTGTAATTAGACTTTCTCTCTCTCGAATGCTAACAGGGAGATCAGACAGTAAAAACAGAAGGAGGGCAACGGCCGATGATAGCCCAAATTTTGAGTTGAATTTTCCTCCTTTTTTCTAACCTATCATTTTTATTCCTAAATCTATCTTTTGGGCTGAAAATTTTTAGTTTTAGCTTCGACTGTCGGTTCAATATGGAGTCGGACAATGGAGATGGACGTCAGAGATTGAGAAAGATCGAACGACAGAGATGGAGGAAGGGTGGCGATGGGGTTGGGGCACTAGTGACGAAGATGACGATGGGGTTAAGGTGTTGATGATAAAGACGGGGAGCTGGTGACGAGACGGCAATGGAGCTAAGGCATTTGACAGTGGAGATCAGACTTTCTTTTGGCAAAAGCTCAAAGGCCATCCAATTTTTTGAAAGATACATAATAACCCCATATTTGCTCAAATAAGTTATTGCCTATTAAAAAATAACAAAAATGGTAAAAATATAGGCAATAACATATTTGAGCCATTTTTTAAACATTAATGAGAGATTGGACAAAAAAAACTATAATGACAAATTCGTGCCCAATCAAAAATATTAATGGCAAATTTGAGATTTCCACCTCAAAATTAAAATACTCACCATTATTGATAAAAATCTATTTATTCATTTAAATGACATTACGTGTCTCTTTCAATATCAATTAACAAATTCTCTTTTCATCCTAGCTTCGTCAACTTAGCCTTTAGGACTAGGGTAAACATGAGCCGGGTTGGTTTAGTTTTCTAGTGAAACTGAACCAGCCCAAAATAATACTAATTTCAAAAAAAGTCTATCCAACCCGATAATCAAGAATCAAACAAAACTAAAACCATGAGTCTGATTTTTTGATTTTAGTTCTCAGGTTTTTCCATTGCTATCATATACATGTAACAATTAACAATTAATAATTTTGTAATCTAATAAAATTGCATATATAACTAGTTTGAAAATAGATTTATTATCTGGTTTGAGGTAGGATCTATTATCATCACTGTGCCAACCTATGCTTGCCCCTCCAATCCAATTGAATCATGAAACATGTATCAGTCATGACACCAAGGGCACTCCAGATGGGTGATATCTAATACAATGTTTTTATTCTAAAATTAATGAAGACAAACACTAACACGTTATGTTATGAAATTGTACCCATAAACAAAAAAATCTTCCAATTAGATACAAAAAGACCTGCCTAAAGTCGACATACTATTAAAAATTAATTGTAAAATACCCTTTTTTTTTGCTTTCTTAAGAACATACAAATTTCTAAATCATAGAAATCTTAGTCAATAAAATTAAATATACCACGAAATATCTCACAATTTTTCATTTTAATACATAAATACAGGCAATCTAATAATATCGTAATCTTTATTATATATTTATGCATATATTTCGGGTTTGGTTTAACATAAGGTTAATTTTATATAGAATTAAAACCAACAAAAAAATTAATAATTCTTCTAGATATAGAACCAATCTATAAATTATAATTTATTTTTATTCAACCAAACTCAATCCGGTGAATATAGTTCAAATTCAATTTCAGATATACCAAACGCATGTTGACACCTACTTAGCGCATCTCAATCGTGAACTTGACAACGATGTACACAAAAAGCTTCGAGTTTCAGACAAAAGTTACCGGCGGGTGCACGGGACAGTGACTCGGATTATATGAAGAAGACGAAATTGAGCACGTGAGTTTTGTGCCTACACGCAAACTATACTCTAAAAAAAAACTTGAAATTGCCTTGTCTTTGATAATAATAAACAATATCTTGTTAATATTGGAATGACGAAAAAGCCCTCAAAGGGCCCCACCGACAATGTGTAGTTCACCAGTCAACAGTAGGTCAAGAACGTCAAGTTCCAGTCAAAATATTCGATCATTGTATCTTCTCTCGATCGTTGACGGGTTATTTTTTCCCCAAGACCAGGGGCATTTATTAGATGTTTCTTTTATATAAACCGGGTTGGTTTCATTTCACTCACCTCTCTGCTCTCTTTTTCTACTTTGCTTTTTGGTTTGTCTGATTGTCTGTGAAGAAAGAAAGGGAAAAAGGGAACGATGGAAGGTGGGAGGAGGAGGAGCGTGGTGGTAAACAGTGGGAATTTGTCCAAGAGGATTTACGGCCGCCAGATACCGAAGAGAGGCCAGGTGAAGGTTGCGATTCTACTGGTGATCGCTCACTCTGTTTCTTCCATATTTTCTACTGGTGCGTGCCGGCCGGCCAGCTTCTGACTTCTCCTCGTTCGCTGTTGTCTTTCCCTCCTGGCTTGGCCAGCTTCCGACTTCCCCCGTTCACGTTGGATGAAGAAACTTCACTGGTGAAGATGGGAAAAGCGATATTGGGGGTGGAAGAAGCTTGTTTTTGAATCTTTAGTGTCTGATCTGTACAAAATTTTCAATCTTTTTGTAGATTAATGTCCTTCCTGCTGAATAAATTTACCAAAAATCTCATGTTGTAAGTGCAGCCATGGACAGTTATGTCGCCGTTACAAACTTATGAGCTCTTCTAATACTAATCCATAAACTGGGAAATCAATGAGAAGCAGATGTGCTTGTTGTAACAACCAAGAAAAAACATTTATGAATGGGAGCTTCTGAGAAAGATGGGGTAAAAATTGAAGATGGAGAAGTGTGAGTAAAGAAAACTGGGAGAGTGTTGCCGAAGCTGCTTCAGCCGATCCTCGAGCTGTCTCTGCCGAAGACCAGCGTGGTAGCCCAGTTGACCGCCACGTAGAACCGGTTCCTCCAGCTCACCACCCGCGTCAAATAAGCCGAGCGCCAGATCAACCAGCTAACAAATCCTGCTAAGGACAACCCCTTCCCATCCTGGCATTGGCAGTGGGCAGCACCAAGTATATAGTATTATGTTTAGGTTTAGCTCAACATTTATGACAAAAGAGTGATAATAAAACCTTGTGTACAAAAATTCTGTAAAATTTTGTACTGTATGGTACTTGGGCATCAACCACTATACACTAACACTACACTCCAACAGACATGCTTCAGTTAAGTTAAACCTTAAGCTACGGGATTTTGTTATAGCAACGTACCTGGATTTGCAGATCATTTGCATTATCGAAAAGAAATTTGCCAGATTCACATGAAAAGTTAGCAAATTGATCACACGAGCCAACCACCGGGAATTCGTTTACGTACCTTGGATTGGCGAAGATCCACCAATGCCTTGTAACGACCAACCGAAGCCATGCTTCCAAGGTGTTTATACACAAACGGGTCTCCAAGAGGGATGTCTTTAGCTCCAAAGGCCTTGCCTCCATTCTGTTTCCCAATTTTGTTGAACGCCTCCACCAGATACTTTCCTTGCCTTTCTGCAACCTGGTTAAGACATCAAAGAAGGAGAACAAACTTTTAATGCTCAGGTCTGAGTTCTTTTGGATTTAAAGGACACTTGGGAGCAAACTACCTGAGCCAGAGCTGGCAGCACTGGCCGACCCGTCTGTTCGAGAAAACCGGCACAATCCCCAAGCGCAAACACATCTTCAACGGATGGAACCCTTAACCATTCATCAATGCCAATCCTGAAATGCATTTGGATAGTTAGACATGAAAAAAGAATAGGCCGATCGATCCTAACGAAAACAGCTACTTGTACCTTCCCCCGGGCGACTTGGGAAGGTCAAGGGATTTCACAAACTGAGAGGGACCAACACCGGTTGACCAAACTAATAGCCCATATGGCACTTCAGTTCCATCACTAAGGACAAGTTTCTTGGAGTGCACCTCTCTCACAACACCTCGGACAAGGTGGACACCAGACTGATGCAAAATAAGTGTCAGATAATACTTCAAAGCAACACTGCTACTAAATTACTAATACAATATACACACCAGAAACTTCCTCCAGGAGGTAAGGAGAGAAATTTATGTACCCTTGTCAAGTGATCTGTTGCGTATTGTCGTAGACTCACATCAAAAGATGACAGTATCTCACTTGCCTGCTCAGCTCAAGTAGACGCCATTAATTTCTAGTCGGTAATGTGAAGGTACAGAAATGCCATGACGAGTTAATGATAAGTACCTCAATCAGTGTGACTTTGATATAATCCTTCACATGAGTAAATTTCTGCTGGACGTCCCTCATTATGAAATCACTTAGTTCACCGCTGAATTCTACTCCTGTAGGGCCGCCGCCAATGATGACACAGTGTAGCAGGCGCTTCTTTTCTTCCTCTGCCATGCCTGAAACAATTTTTGCATATTCCTTTTAGGAGAATTAATGCCAGAGTGAACATAAAGAATTAACCTCTAGCCAATAAGAAGTGGAGCAATTCAACCACCAAGAAGCATTTCTGACAAGGTCACTATATCTTACAGGATAATTTGTACAAATTCGCTATAAAGAAAGTGGTTGGAAGCAGAATTTTATGCAGGTGTCCACTTAACTGAAACTGCTCAACTAGTGTTTGAGAGGTTGCTTTTGTAGCATTGTTTGTAATATTGCATTACTTGATAAAAATTGAATGGAAGCCTCTAGACCGCAATCTAACACTAGACAAACACGTGTACCTGGATTTTCAGAAAGCATGAGGTTCATGAGAAGCTTTTTCCTTATTTCTTGGGCGTGGCTCACTTCGCGTAGGAAATATGCATTTTCCTCAACTCCCTTGATACCGAAAGTTAAAGGTTCAGCTCCAGCAGCAATTACTAGCTTGTCATATGCAACTTTAAACCGGTAAGGCTGATAAGGCTGTCCAGAGTTGCATATTGTCTGGCAGTACACCTAATGAATTGCAAGAATTTGATCAGTTTTTTCCCCAGTTAAATTGAATGCAAGAATTTATCTGCTGCTTGGAATTCCATGCATGGAAGCAGAAAAAGCCTTAACGGCAAGAATGGTGGAAGCAAAATGCATGCAGGTAACTTGTTGAAATAAAATATACTCACCTGATGTTTGTTGGTGTCAATGCCGGTGCAAGAAGCCAAGTAGAAGTATGAGTTTGGTTCTGTTGCTAATGCAGACTGTATCCGGTTGACAGGCTCAGCAACAGAGCGAAATTCCAGGGTTCCAACGCAGGTAGAAGCAAGCAAAGGGGTGAAGACCATGTGATTCCTAGGTGAGATACAAACAACATCAAAAATTCTGGTGTCAAGGCCCTTGAGAAATCGACAAGCAGCCCATCCGGAACCAAGGACAACTACTCTTGGCTTCTCACTTGGCCTGGTTGCCTCCAGCCCTGGATACTTCACCTCATCCATCTCTGACTCCGAATCCAACTCCTCAGTAACCAGCTTCTCTGCGGAAAGAAACTGATAATGAGGTGTTGTGCTTATTCTCTTGCACCAGAAACGAATTTGCTCTACATTTCTAAGACTAGAAAAGTCGGACAAATTTCCGCCTGCTCTGACATTTTCAAATGAAGGTAGGGAACATTTCTGGTGGGGAGCTCTTTCACCAAAGAATCCCCCCTCCCGTGTATAGCTGCCAAAAGCACCAGCAGACCTTCGCAAGCCACTCCTAGCAACTCTAGCCAGGGCCATCAGGATGTACCAGCTCTCAGAAAGTCTAGCACTACTAGAACTCCAAATTCCCTTCCTGCAAAAGAATGGTACGGAAATTAAGATACAGAAACTAGAAATATAGCAGAGGCCAAATGCAGGACACAATCAAATAGGTGTTGCCAGTTCAAAGGCTCCAAATATGTTGGGTGTAGAGACAACTGACAACCGAACCCGCAATTACATTCTTGTACAGAAAAAGTAGAAGATTTTGTTTGTGTATGATCTGATAACGATAGTTTCCATGACCCTTGGAACAGAAAAGACAAGCTGACCTCCTTGGAGTTGCTCATCACATGTAGGCAAACAAGAAGAGTATGTGGTCCCTTTGTCATTAGCAAATGAACTACAACCTTTCAGACGAAAAAAAGACACAATCTGGAAGAAAATTTTCTGGCGCCTCGTAGATACGTGAGAAGGAGAACTCCTAACGTTCTCCCTACGTTCTGACATACCAGATACAAATTTACCCTCTGTTCCTGTTAATTTGACCAAGCAATTGTTCTACCTCTGGTACATCTTTTGGTAGCAGAACAATAGAAACCAAACTACATTAACAAGATACCAACTCATCAAAACTAGATGGTATGTTCCAAAAGCATTAAATTCTTTCATAAAATTCCCAAAACAAAGGCACTCCAGCAATCGCATGAAGCTACATTTAGCTCCAGAATCTACAGATCATCGGAAAGCGATGAAGCTAACTAGTTAAGACCCTCAAAACTTTCTATTTTCCAAATATCCACCATGATCGAACTCGAAATTGATTCTGTTCATCTGTAACCAGACTCGCTAAGAGTCGGTGTCACCTGCAGTCTAAATGGCAAAAACCCATTTCGCAAAAGCAGTAAATTTCTGATGAACAGCAACAGAACAGGTAAATCTGTGAAGGGAAAACATCCTAAATAAATTTGATTAAAAAAATACCTTTTTATAGAGAGAAGTTTCAAGAAGGTTACTTTTGAAGAATGGGGCTCTGTTTCTTTTGTTCAAGTTTGAGCTCTGTGTCGTCCAAGATTACTGGAGAGGTCTTAAGAGAGAAGGAAGAACCTATAATGTAAACAAAATATTAGTAAATCAGAGCAATAAAATCAGCTCAACGCTGTGACGAAAGCAACCGACTTGAGAAGCAAGAAAAGTGATTTGAGTAATTGCTCTAACAAACCAGCAGGGAACGGGACTATTAATGGGCGTTTCCAGAGAAAAGTGCCAAAAGGTGACTTCGTGGAAGGTGAGATTCGGCGGTTTATTCTGCTTCTGTGCGAGCTGGCTGTGGCAAAATGGAAATTAAAAAAAGAACCTTTGACGGGGAGAAATCAGTGTGACACTTGTGTCCTCGTCATGCTCTCATTCTTGCCTGGGAGATGGAGGGTATTTCTGGTGTTAAATATTTTACCGCTGGATGGACTTTGCCCATCTCCTAAAGCCCTGGTGAGGACCTTAAAACCTACCTCGTTCATCACATGTCTACCCTCCTTATTAGTCATTGCTTTTGCCATCGTGTGGTCTCGACATGTAAGGAAATTCAGTGCGAATAAGGGATATTCTCACTTTGCTGGACCTATTCTTACCCTACACTAGGCAATAATTTTCTTCATAATCAACAATTATGCTTTATATAGTTTTTCTTGGAAAAAAGATCACCTTTATTATTTGCTCTATTGTAAAATTCATTTGTTGTCTTTAATTTTTTCATATTATTCTAAACGGAGCCTCTAATATTCATTTTGTATTCTTAAAGTCCTAGCATATCAAATCGTGTCTCAATCATCATACTTTTATTAATTTCACAGTCAAAATTGATAGAATTCGATGAAAAAAAATGATAACTTTGGTCCTTGCATCTCATTTCTCCCACCCAAAAGCATCCTCAGGCATGCAAAGTTACATATCCCTCATCTCCTAATCCCATATACCCACCGTTTGCTAACTTTCACCGTTGTCCCCCACTGTCCCTGTCATTATCAACTTTCTCAGAACTTTTTACACTAGTCTCAGCCCCGAGATCACCCTCCACACCTTCTTTTGCCCCATCTCTTCACTGCTGACCTCACTCTCCCCTAGCACGCCTTGGTCCAAAACAAAACAGTATTGGCCGCCCGCCCCAAAGCTAGGGCAAGATCCTCTCCTGCAACCAGCACACCATCAGCTCCACCTCATACAGCCCTACCTAGCAGCTCCTCTTCCATAATTTTGCTACTGAAATCATATCTGAGAGTCATCTCGAACCACGATAATCTGATTGTTACCTAAATTTTGGAACCCCAAAGTCTGAAATTTGGAACTAGGAACCTTAGTTGATTCAAATTACGGTATAAAGGATTTATGAAAAAGGCTACTATCAAATTTGTTATCTCTTGATGAAAAAGGAATTAGTCAGGATTGATGAGAAAGGAGATGCTCACTTTTCTTATCACCGTCACCAACCCCTTAACTACCCAAAAGCAAAAATGCTAGAAGTGACTGACAAGACAAAATTCGAGGAGTTGAGAATTAGTGAGACAGAAAAATGGACAATAGAGGAGAGAAACTCACTTGGTAGTCGGAACGATAGTGAGTGCAAGTGAAGCGTTGATTGAAGATTGGAAGAGGAAGAAAAAACCCTAGTGATCAATAAAGTGAAAATGGGAAATAAAGCACTTTAAACCGTTGCCATCAAAGCCAAAATATCAAAAGAGCAGGAGCAGGTAGTGGTGAGGGAGAATGAGAAAATGAAAAGGCAGAGAGATTGAAGCATGGTGGATACCTACAGATTATATGTTCAATTGAAAATCTATTGGTAAATTTGCAAAATTGGGAAGTTTAAAGACCCCAAATCATGGCCTCATCGAGGGAGGCGGGTGCCTCCAGGAGGGAGTGGAAACCTAGAGGGCGGTCCAAACGTGGGCAGTGAAAAGCTAGGTGGAAGTTAGAGGGCAGTGGGAAGAGGAGGGATATGTAACTTTGCATGCTTGGGGTGCTTTAGGTGGGAGAAATGAGATGCAAGGATTAAAAATATCATTTTCACTAAATTCCGCCAAATTTAACTATGAAACTGATAGAAGGACAACAATTGAAACACCGTTTAGTATATTGGGAACTTTAAGATAACAAAATGAAAGTTAAGAGCCCATTTAAGTCAATAAAAAAAATTAGGAATGACAAATGAATTTTACCTTTTCCTTTTTATATCCTTAACCCATTAAGCGTTTCTTTTCACCTTAAAAGATTTGAAAATATTTTTAGTCATTAGGTGGATACTTTTTGGGAAGAAGATAAAACAAGCTGCGGAAGAAGGCCCTTAATATCCTGCATGTCGATATTTGGGGGCATTCAAATGATAATCCAAATTAAAGCCCTAAGGAGGGGCCCTATCACTGTGAGTGGTGCCCGCCCGTGTGAAGCAGATTCCAAGAAATTAAACCAACGGTTTTTCAGTCTTCCTCACAAATTGAAGAGATCCCCAACAATCTCTTGTTTGATCCAATACCCAGCTTCAGTCCACTAATATAGCTAGCTATAGACATATATGTTTCTCAAGAAATAAGAGCAAATGCATTTTAACTTATATCAATTTAATTCAAAATAACTTATTTTTATGTTTATAACTTTTTCATTTGGAACCAATTTTATTTAAAAGTCAATATTATATAAATAGAATAATCCATTAAAGGTAAAATTTTCATAAATATTATTAAATTTTTATAAATTTTTTTAATGAAAAAAAAGAAAAATTTATAAAAATTTAAAAGTATCATAAAAATTTTGCAATCAATGGATTAGTATATCTAAATAATATTGACTTTTAAATGAAATTGGTTCTAAACTAAAAAAAGATGTAAAAATAAAAATAAATTATTTTAAATTAAGTTAGTTTATGTTAAAAAAAACTTTATTCATGCCTTCAGCATCTCCCAAACAATCAAAACAAGCCAACTCGACCGCACCCCAAACCCCCAAATGGACCAATCATGAGAATTTACCTCCCTTGAGTTTAAAATTTACTTCCTCCTCGAGTTTGGTACTAATGAAATCAACTAATCTTTAGTAAATTATGAGAATTCGAATACCTTTTCTTCTTCTTCTTCTTCTTCTTCTTCTTCTTTCTTCTTTTTCTTCCTTCTTCTTCTTTTGTTTTTGTGAATTATATATACTCCCTCCCTGAGTTTGTACTAATGAAAAGTTTACTTCCCAAGTTTAAAAATTTACTCTTTTTTTTTTTTTAAAATCATAATGCATCATAATCCATATTGCCTAAAAAGTGAGCTACCTGATTACAATCACGTAGAGGGTAACTAATTTGCTAGCCTTTTAATTTGCTTAACCTCCTATTAATCGCATCAACATAGCTGAAAGCTTCAGAACTGTCATATTTTACATGATATAATTGCCCGCACCACAAAGCTAGCATCCATCTCTATAAAGAGTTGAGAGATAGCAAAATCACCAGCTAGCTTCAAGCCTTCGAGACACACCGGGCACTCCCCCCCAAAAACAAAAATTCCGGAGGGCCTTCTTTGCCCATGCATGCATTATTCCTATGCTTCCAAGGCACCGATGCAGTGACTCCATATCGGCCCATTCTTCTTCTTCGCAACTCTACATTACCTGCGCCCATTTTGTACCCTTTGCACATTTTTTGTCAACAATTTCTAAAATCATAATTTAAATTATTTGATAAATATGTTTCAATAATTGATTATTTAAATTACTAGTTTTTCTCTCTACAAATATGAAACTGTCTTTTTCTTTCCTCTTGACTTTATATTTTCAAGATCGATTGGGTGATTAATTTTCTAGATTTATTTCAAACCAAGGATTAATGAGGACCAAACACATAATGGTGCAACTTAAAGTTGTCAAGATTGGGATCCTACCCAGGATCATTTTTTTGCCTTGCCAGATCGGAATTATAAGATCGGATCATAGATCATAAAATCTTACCAAAAGTTTAAAATTTATTGTCTAAATAATATAATTTATGTAAAAGATCAATTATATTAGAAACTCAAGTGAAATTTAATTGTCATAACAATGGTACAACATAATTATTGATACAATATAAATAAAATTCAAACTTTTAAAAAGTACACATCAATATAATCAATAAAATAATCAACACGTGTCTAAAAGAAATTCATGAACATACACATTATTGACAAATAAAAAAAGAGTACAGTGTCCATAATTTAAATATTAAGTAATTGACTTCTAATAAATTTAAAATATATAATGATTTTTTTACAGTAAGTAAATAGTTTAAAATTAATAATTTTTTCTTCCTAAATGAAATAAATTCAACTCACAGAGAGGAAAAAATGGTAATTTAAATGTTCATTAACTGTAAAAAATATTATTATATATATTAAATTTACAGTAAGACAGTTACTGAATAATTTAAATTATGATTTAAAAAGTTGTTATTAAACAGTTACCTTGAGTTAATAAATTTCATTCAATTGGGGACCAAAATGAAATGTTTTTAATTGATTTAGAACCAAAATATGACATTTTTAATATGTTTAGGATCTAAATAGAACATTTAATATATTAGAGATGAAAACAGAATAAAAATTAAATATTATGGATCATCCATACAATTTACCTCCAATAAAAATCAATATAGAAGTAAGATCGGTAGAATATTTTGATCCTACGATTTTAGTCACAATCCTACCATGATTCTACCATGTCTTCAATCTTATAACGTTTTAACAAGATTTTCTATGTTAAGATCATAGAATCATACGATCTTATAGTCAATATCGCAATTTTAACAACCTCTGCAAATAATTCCAATCGATTTGCTCAAGTTGATCTTACAAAACCTTGTTCGGTGTCACCAAAAACATTTTTCGAGATCATGGCCAATTTAACTCCTTCCTAAGCAACTCTTTTCATTACAATTGGAATCCTTGAATCGAAGTATTCATCTATGCAAACAACACCAACATTACAATGCTCACCATATGATAAGAACAAAGTACATACGTTAGACGACCCGGTCTGATTCGGGTTTTTTGTTTTCAAATTTCTAAATGTTTATTTGTTCTAATTAATTAGGATCATATATCAAACCTGCAAGGGTGTCACCAGATTTAACACCTATGTAACCCCATTTGCATGATATGCTTAGGCTCGCCGTGGCATACCTGAATTTTGTGATAAAGAAGCAAAGTTTAGCATCTAGAAACCAAAATAGTTCAAAAGGTTGATAGGGCACATGAATTTGCTTCAAGGTAGAGAAATATAACTTGTTTAAGCAAGGAAGAAATCATTTCATTCTTTCCAAGATGCCAAATCTTCATACCACTCGCTTTAAAAAAAAAAAATAGTCTTCAGAACTTTTTTTTTTACAGAAAAAAAAAAAAAGAAATAAGAGCCATACATGATAATTAGGATGATTGTATCTTACATCTGTGATGTTTGAAACAATGTCTTTTTGAAGGCTATCCAAGTCCTTCTCATAGTAGTCTGTTAGAGCTGTAAGCATGATTCCCTATCCCAACCTGTAAATTAAACTAAAAATTTGATTTGGACAAATATAAATGTTCTGAATGAAGAGAAGGTTGAAAAGATGTCATAATTTTGGCATATTTATGTTTTCCCCCGCTTGGTGCAGCCTGGAGGATCTGGTAGGTTAAGACTGTCCTCGAAGTAATGTTGGGTGCTGAAGCAGTAACTTCTCCTATTTAAAGAAGAAACTACTTACATAATGCAGATTGGACTTGTGCCTGAACCAATATAACTCTATGGTGTTCCCTCCTTCATCACTTGTAAATGCCACATACACTCGCTAAAATTAAAGACAAAAAAAAGAAAGGATAAAAAATAATTAAACACAAAAGTGAAAGCCAAATCTTATTGACTCATGAGCCTTTGTAACTAAATACCTGATACATATCTCCATGAAGTGGGACAAGAACAACAAGACCTCTGTCGTATTATCTGCAATCAAATTACACAAAAAAGCAGTAACCAGAAATCATAAAGATCATAGAGAGTTCAGCTTCTGATGTAGCAAGATGGGAGAAAGAAATCAGTTTCGTACAACAAAGATCCAAGGTTCCTTTTCTGTAGTGTAAGAGCTGTTGAGTGAAATTCTGGACTGCTCCAGCCACACACATGTTATTCAAGCCATGCGGATCATGACAATCCCCTGCAAAATACAAACATAATGGTAATGGCTCAAGATGAAGATGGTCAAAAGCAAGTAGATGGGAAAGAAAAAAGAATATCATAGGTCACATTTGCTTAATTATATTGCAGTACAGTTCAGTGAATGGCAATGCACTTCAATGCAGTGCAATCAAGTAAACATGGTCACATAGTACATGAAGAGATTTGATCATGCTTACTCAAATACTCACATGTGCAAGCCTTATCAGGGGTGTGAATGGAGTGCCGGATCAGGTCTGGCCATGTACAGATAGCTGACAAGTCCCCCTTCAAATTGTGGGATAGCGCATTTTCCACAGCTTCTGCAGTGGCAGACTCAAAGACCCTAGCAATCACAAAATAAGTGATCTTATTCCCAGAAATTATGTGAAGAAAAAAAAATTATTATTATTGGTGTTACAGAAAAAAAAAAATAGAGATGAACATGAAAACCAATTACCTAGGCTCCATGCATGTCATAATCAATCTCTTTCGGTGGCTTTCTACTGGCCACTCCAGAAGTTAGTGGCCAACTGTTTCAGTGCAGAGGCTGGCCCAGACGAGACCGAGACCTTGTTTCCTCTCTATCCAAATCTGATACCAACTTTTGAGCCACGTTAATCAGAAAAATAAGATTTAAATAAAATAACCACTTGAGCGACACATTATTTCAGCAGCTAAACACACATTTCAATTCTATATAACCACAGAGGAAAGAAGAAGATAGGCAGACCAAATGTTCTTTAGATAAAACTTGCCTTACTTGTTTGGTTGCTCAATGGAAGCCTTCCTCTACTGATGTTGATATAATGTGTAAGATCTAGGAAACCTCCTAACATCAATGTAGCCATATTCACTTGATTCCACCATGAAAGCTATACGGTGGCAACTAGTCCAACAATCAATATTCACCAGGCAGGACCATCTTCAAAAAGAAACAGTATGTTTGTATGATCATACCAACTACCAGCTGCATCCACTTTGTTTCATGATTCTCTCCCGTCTCATTAGCATTCTCATTCTCGTGACATCATCCCACTTACTATTACAAGCATAAATGTTAGACAACAAAATGTATGCAGAACTACAATCTGGGTCAATATCAAGAATGGCTTTTGCAGCTCTTTCAGCAATTTCCAAACTAGTGTGCATCCTACAAGCTCCAAGTAAGGACAGCCATATTTTAGAGTTTGCTTTCATGGGCATATTTTTTGTAAGATCTTCTGCTTCTTCTAGTTTCCCACACCTGCCCAAGACATCAACCATACAAGCATAGTGCTGAAGCTTCATCTCAGAGGATCTATATTTACTAATATACTCGAAGAAACACATTGCCTTCTGCAACATCCCACAATGGCTGCAAGCAGAAAGCAACCCAGTGAAGGTGATCTCATCTGGGTCAATTTCAGCACGCATCATTTTACCAAATAACATCAAAGCGCGCATTCCATGGCCATGTTGTGCACATCCAACAATAATGGAGTTGAATGACACAATGTTCTTCTCTCCAATATTCTTGAACACAGCTAGAGAACTAGCAATATTTCCACATGCGGTATACATCACAATCAGGGAATTACCTACATATGAATCAATTCCCAAGCCTACCTTGATAGACATGGAATGTATCTGCCTACCCCAGTTTAAAGTCTTTAATTCACAACATGATCTTAAAGCACTTGAGAAAGAAGATTGATTTGGAAGAACATCTGCTCTTACCATGTCTCTAAAAACTACCAATGCATGTTCATGCTTACCATTTATACAGAAACCAGACAAAAGAGCTGTCCATATAACTACATTTAGATGGTGATTACTCTCCTTGAAAACATTGTAGGCATTCTCTATCTGCTTGCAGCTTGCATAGAATGTTATAAGTGAAGCACATATGAACTGATCAAAACGGTACAAACCTGATTTAACTATACAGCCATGAACCTGAACACCCAAATGAAAATGCAATATATTTGCACAAGAAGTTAGGACACAAGCAAACGTACTTGCTGTAGGCTTAATGCCAGCATCGACCATTATCCTGAAAAAAGCCAAAGCTTCAGCACTCTTCCGACTCTGATCCAACCCCCTAATCATTGAAGTCCACGATATCACATCCCGTTGAGGCATTTCCTCGAACAACCTTACAGCATTTTCAACTCTCCCGGACTGAAAATACCCATGAATCATCAAATTCCAAGCTGCCACATCCCTCACAGGCATCTCAAAAAACAACCTCTCTGCCACCTCAAGTCTCCCGAACTGCAAATATCCATCAACCATCGTCGTCCAAGAAACAACATTTCTATGAGGCATTTCATCGAAAAGCTTCCTGGCAGTAGGCAAATCCCCGCACTGCAAGCAACCCTTCATCATTGAATTCCATGTGATAGAATCTCTCAGAGGCATTTGGTAGAACAGTTTCAAGGCATCATCAAGCCTTCCATTCTGTGCATACCCGCTTAACATCATTGTGTATAGATGCACTTCAGTCGTTGCAAATCCGTTGAGAATCTCACGAGCTTCATCAAGTCTTCGGTTTTTCAGGTGATTGGCAAATAAAAATTTGTAAAAGCCGCTCGAATTGGGGTGACTCAGTAGTAGAATGAATGGTCTTGGAAACTGGGAAGTATACTTCGGGGACAGATGAGGAATTGAGACGGTTAGACGAGTCGAGAATTTTGGGAAGCATTTGATCATCGGTCCGGCGGTCGGAGACCGAAAGTCTAAAACCGAGAACGGAGAAACTACGATTCTGTTGTATGTAGGGACTAAACCAACTTCAAAGCCCAAACTTCATTGATGTGGAGAATATACCCCTAAACTTCAAGTCAGAACACCTCGTTCTTCAAACGTTTTAGAGATAATTAATTTTAACTTAAGTCAACTAACCTATTTTTATTTTTATAGTATCTTTTTTACGTAAAATCAATGTTATTTGAAAGGTAATATTATGTAGGTACAGTAATTCATTTGAAAGTAAATTTCATGATGTTGTTAAATTTTTTAAGTAAAAATATATATAAATAAAAATAAATTATTTTAAAATTAATTAATTTAAATTAAAACGAACCGGTGCAAACATATGTATACAAGGTTGTCAAAGTCCAGATCGTACCGTACTATAGATTATTTTCCTTAGAGATCATGGGTTAAAGGTCCTACAAAAGGCCTATAATTTATTCAGGGCGTCTAAGGACCGCATCAGAATTCAAAAGGGCTTCCTCCCCCACAACCCTAAAATAGTAAAATCACAATTTTAAGGATTTTGGCTCCCCTTAAATTGATCTACTAAACATCTTTATAAGGACTAAAGTCCAAGAAAGATTATTTTTGGCCCGTTCTTAATAATAAAAAAAAAAAAGTTGGCTCTGCCCCTAAATTTATTGTCTATAAAGTATAATTCATATGGAGAGATTAATCATATTTTAACTCCAAACGCACAGCCAATTTGTGAAAATTTGATTCTATCCATATCAAGGAATACATAAAATCCTACTCAAATACGAATTTTTGAAAAAAGTTTTGGCCGAGCGAGATAAAAATCTTAAAGATTGTAGTGCTATGCTCTTGTTAAAATACATATACATATATTCGTCTAAATAGAAAAATGCCTATACATTTAAGTCATAAAATAAACGACTCACAAGTACCATGAAGCAGATGTATAAAATAGCAGAATGTTTTTTTCCAAAAATAAAAAATTATGAGCAAATGTGATTAAATGTAGAACGGACTCTCAACTTTCTCCCCTATCATCCTATGTCTAACATTGGTGTAATTTTTTTATACAATTCTAAATTCATTTTACAAAGTTAAGCTTACTTTTAACTTGATAACCTGATATGACATAGTTTTTTAGCTGGATAAAGGCACCATTAATCCCAAACATTTAGTTCTCATTCCAAATCAATTCTCAACCTCTATTTTATTATAAATTGGTCTCAAATGTTAGAATTTGTTGCATATTAGTCCCTAACTTTGGCCTCTAAACAAGGCTAAGTTAGCACAAAAATTTAATTTATAGAAATAAAAAAAATTTTAAATAGTCTATAAACTGTCAAAATATTATACTAAAAATTTAAATTTATTGAAAAATAGTTATTGAACATATTGAATTAGTTAAACATTGTGTAACTATATGACATGAATTTTTTTAACTTCTAATTTAAACTGTTAGTTGCTATCTTCTCATATACACAAGCTATTCCATAGTTTTTAATAGTTAATGAACATAAAATCAGTTACAACAAGTGGAATCGTTGTGATTGAGAGGAGTTACAGAACCTAGGATCCAAAGCTAGATGTTACTCAGATCCTACCCCATAATATTAATAGATCAGTTTGGGACTTAACAACCATGGAATTAATGCATGTCTCGATCACGGATCTAAAAACTATGGTGCTGAGGCAAGCTTAAAAACAGAGTTTGTTTCTTAAAACAACCCCTTTTGAACCCCTTTTGAATTGTAGCAGAATAGCCCAAAAATAGAAAGAACGGAAAGAATTACTTTTGGGAGAAGCTATTTATTACTCGCCTCGAAAGCTTGAGTTTTAAAAACTTTAGATGAAAGGAGAAGAAGAAAATTGTGGAATTTAAAAATTTTTAACTTTTGAACGAGGTTTTAAAACATATATGCACATATTCAACCATCTCTTTCTGTTGTCACTATTTTTTCATATTATTCCTAGGTTCTCGTTGTTTTAAGAGACGATCAAGATGTTATACCGCATTTGGTAAGTTTGATTCATCAGACCACTGTTAATATGGAAAAGTTGGATTGTTGCTTAGTAGTTATAGTGCCTTAGTAGCATTTTTTTTTTCAGCTCATGAAGTTGTTTAATCTCTCTTTTATTCTACTTAGCTCATTTATTTGTTTTTGAGTTAAAAAAAAACCGTGCATGCATGCACATATTCAAATGTTGAAAGAGTTTGTCACAATTTAGAACTAACTAAATCTAGTTGGTTGATTACACACATGAACCTTAACATTTAATCATCATTCTAGATTTGACCCTAAACTCTATTTTACTCATAGTGACTTCCTAACCTCATTAAAGCATTTCATTTTACACTCAGTTTGTTTTAACTTAAGTTAATTAAATTTCAAATGACTTATTTTTATTTTAAGTTTTTTTTACTAAATTTCAAATAACTTATTTTTATTTTTAAGGTTTTTTAATCGGAACTAATTTTAATTAAAAGTCAACATTATATAGATGGAATAATCTATTGAAAATACAATTTTTGTAATCTTACTAAATTTTTATGAATTTTTCTAATTTTAGACATTAAAAAAATTCATAAAAAAATTAACAACATCATGAAATTTACTTTTAAATAGATTGTTGCATTTATATAATATTAGTTTTCAAATGAAATTAGTTTCAAGTAAAAAAGATGTAAAAGTAAAACTAAGTGGGTGATTTTTCTCAGTATTTATTTCAACCAACGGATTAGTGAGGATGAAAGCAATTTAAGGTATACAAATATTGGATCAGAAGCATCTTCCAATCCTAATAAGTTGAACTTAATTGTCTAATGATTAAGATAAGCCTGATAGCTATCTGCTTAAGTTACAGCTGCAAACAGCTGTATAGCTTAAGTTACAGCTGCAAAACCTTGTTCGGTGTCACCAAAAACAGTGTTCAAGATCATGGCCAGCCTAACTCCTCCCTGCGCAATTCTTTTCATCACAAATGGCATCCTTGAATCGAAGTATTCATCTGTAAAAACAACAAGAAAGAACTACTATGTTCATGTGTTTTAATAAGTTGAAGAATAGATAAAACAAACTAAAAAAAAAACCTGCTAGAGTGTCCCCAGATTTGACACCTTTGTAACCCCATTTGCAAGCAATATTTAGGCTCTCTGTGGCATATCTGAAAATTGTGACAAGCAAACTTCAACATCTTTCAGCAAAGGCAAGCCAGAATAGACTAAAAAGTTGATTTTGTCACATGAAATTGCATGGAAGAGAGAAATCTAACTTGTTTAAGCAAGGAAGAAGATCATTGCATTCTTTCCAAGATGACAAATCATCATACCAAATGCCCTGTAAAATACACTGTTTTTAGAACCTCCTTTTAGGGAAAAAGAAAAACCAAAGCAATACATGACAATTAGAATGATTTTAATCTTACATCTGTGATGTTTGCAACAATGTCTTCTTGTAGGCTATCCAAGTCCTTCTCATAGTAGTCTTTTAGAGCTGTAAGGACAATTTCTCTATCCCACACCTGTAAATTCAAATTAAACTAATTTAACTTGGACATAAATATTTGAAGGAAGAGAAGGGTGAAGTGAACAACTGTCAAATTTTGGCGTACTTGAGTTTTTTTCCCCGTTGGTAACAATAATTTCTATCATGTAAAAAAGAAACTACTTACATGATGCAAATTAGACTTGTGCCTGAACCAACGCAACCCTATGGTGTTCCCTCCTTCATCGCTTGTAAATCCCACATGCATTGGCTAAAATTGAAGGCCAAAAAAGGGACATGAAAATAAAAAATAAAAATAAAAAAGATGATGAAACACAAAATGAAAGCCAAATCATATTTGCAGCTAAATACCTGATGAATATCTCCCATAAAATGGGACAAGAACAACAAGGCCTCTGTCATATTATCTGTCAAATTACAAAAACAAGTAGTAATCACAACACAAGTCATTAAAATGAGAACAGAGTTCAGCGTCTGATTTAGCGAGATGAGAGTAAGAAATTGGTATATTTAGGGATGCCAAAATTTGACCCAACCCAAAGACTTGACTCAACCCACCCGAACCCAAGTTTGACATGATTTGATTTGACCAGAAAAGTCAACAACCCGAACCCGCCTATATTTAACCCGACCTGAACCCGAACCAACTGAAATAAAACCCGAGAAAACCCAAACTTGAACCCGACCTGACCCGAACCTTAAATGACCCGATAACTAAACCCGACAAGACTTGATTTTAACTTAAATCAATATAAAATATATGGTCGATAAAGACTTTAGAAAAATTATGATTTAATATATGTGAATGAGTTTTTTCTATTCTATTGAGCTGTTTTGCGTTGTAGAACGAGCAAGTAAGAGGTATAGGAAACGATTAGTGAAATGATGATAAAGAGATATAAATAATTATGTTTTAAAAATTATAGTACCCCTTTCTATCCCATATTCTTTAAAATATTTGAATTTTTTGAATAGTTTGAATTGAATTTATTCATATTACTTCCTACATCTCAAATTATTTGCACCATTCATATTTTAACAATTAATATATAATTTTTTTAATATTTTAATATATAAATAAAAAAATTTATATATGAATGATAAATCAAGACCTATAATTTTTAAATATATATTTTTAATTTTTTTTTAAATAATAATATAAATAAATTTAAGTCAAACTAGTCAAAAAAGTTAAATAGAGCAAAGAAAATGGGACGGAGGGAGATTATTTGTTAGAAAAAAATTTAAAAAGTATATATTTAGAAACTATAGGTCTTTATTTATTATTTAATATATTCATTTTTCATTTATATACTAAAATGTTGAAAATAAAAAATCATAGATTAATTGTTGAATAGTGAATATTACAAAGAACTTGACACAGAAGGGAGTATTTTATTAAATAAATTATATATTAATATATATTTATAAATTTTATATTATTTTTTATGTCTAGTTAAATTAAATTTTAATCAAAATTAAACAAAAAAATTGAATCGATTTAGTGATTTCAGCTTATGTATCAGTGAATCGAATAAATCCGACAATCAAGTTGAATCTAGTTTAAGACCCTATAATCTGACCTGATTGGATCCGAACACAAATAAACCCGGCTTAACCCAACTTGAACCCAAAATCTAATTAACTCAAAATCAATCCAAACCCAAATAACCCAACCTGGACCTAAATACATGCTAACCCGATTAAACCTGAACCTGAATAACTTAACCCAAACCTGACCCGACCCACCAAATTGCTGTCCCTAGGTATCTTACAACGACGATCTGAGGTTCCTTCTCTGTAGTGTAAGAGCTGCTGAGTGAAATTCTGGATTGCCCCAGCCACACACATGTTCTTCAAGCCATGCGGATCATGACAATCCCCTGCAAAATACAAACACAAGCGTCACAGCTCAAGAACAAGTACATAGGAAAGAAAAATGGGTATCATAGGTTACATTTACTTGATTAAATTGCGTTAACGTTCAAAGAATAGCTATGCAACGTAATCAAGTAAACAGGGTCACATAGGTCATGAAGAAGTTGTTCATGTGCGCTTACTTGAATACTCGTACGTGCATGCCTTATCAGGGGTGTCAATGAAGTGAAGTGAGCTTGTCCATCTGTATTTGTACCAGTGCCGGATCTGGTCAGGCCATGTACAGAGAGCTGATAAGTCCCCCTTCAAATTGTGGGGCAACAAATTTTCTACCGCTTCTGCAGCTGCAGGCTCTAAGAGCCCCTACCAATTGAAAAACAAGGGACATTACTCCAAAACCATTTAAAAAAAAAAAAAAAGAAGAAGAAGAAGAAGAAGCCTTTTTTCTTAAAAAAGGAAAAAGATGAACTAGAAAACCAATTACCTGAGCTACCCTACATGTCAAAACATGACCCTCTTTGCTCCAGCCTCTAGTCGTGGGCAACAAAATCAAAGCCAGAGCAAGCAGAGAAACAACCCCAAGTAGAGACTTGCCCATCTTGAAATTATTCTCCTTCTCCTATTTTCCCTCAACCTTTAATTTAAACAACCAAATTGGACAGTTCAGAGGAACCCAAAACAAAAGAGTAACAAAACCTTCGAAGAAACGCTTTCTTTTATATAAAGAATCTGATCTGCAAATTAGAGTTGAGTGCAAGTCTGAGATTCCAAGTAAATTAGGTAGGACACCGAGTTTGATCTGGAAACGCAAGCATCACGGGGCATATTCTGGCCACACGGAAAGCTTAATGCACCATAAACATAATAAAGAACAGGTAAGTCAAGTGATGTGCCTAAAATTTACGGATACATTTTCATTGCTTGTCTTAGAAAAGTTAACAAAGGAACCATTAACAATTGGGACCCCGCAGGTTTACTACAATTGCACGAAAGAAAGGGATAATAAGTCCAGCTATCTGTACACCAACTTAGGTTCACCAAGTTCTTGAACACGTCAATCTGATCTTTCATGCTGCTGCCGTTTTCGGCTCAGATGTGAATATACGGTTCAGGGTGGCCGCTAAACGAATCCCACCTTGTGCAAGCCTCTTCTCCACAATTGGCAACCGAGACAGGAAGTAATCATCTGCAGCAAAAGAAGATGGAGAATTAAGGAGATCGACCATGGAAGATACATTATTGTGTAGTAGCATATTAAGTAAATATGGCACGTTTGTCTGGATAGGCAACAATTATTGTAACTTAAAAAATGCTTGATTGAGGTGGCAACTCATAAAAAATGACACTAAAATTATTTTTCAAAGTGGGTGTTGACCATCAGAGACGTGGTAGTTGGTCAGTGTTCCCATTTCCAGCAGAGAATGTTGTGAAACCATTTGCTCCAACAAGTCGCATCAAAATTCAGTTTTAAGGAAACAAAGAAAAGAAAGATTGTCAAGAAGAAAAAGTCATTTGCTCCAACAAGTCGCATCAAAATTCAGTTTTAAGGAAACAAAGAAAAGAAAGATTGTCAAGAAGAAAAAGTTCACCTATTGACCACATTAGGCTAAGTAACATTTTCCGGTAAGGCAGCTTTCTTGGCAGAATCAAACAGTTGAGTACAGGTTTCACAATTTATGCCATGCAGTACTTTGATTTTGATATAAAAAGAAAGTAAACGAAATTGAAACAAACTGCCAATGCCATGTGTCAGACCTATATTTCATTTGAAAAAAAGCTAAGAGTAAGTAGTTTCTTCGAAAGAATCACGCAAGCCCAGGATATGAACTTCAGTGAAAGATCATGTTATTAGGGGATTTGCGTGCCTGCTTCTATTCTCTGCTGAGGATATTCTACTTTGTACATAAGCGCCAGGTGAAGATATTTCTGCTTTGTAAGAAAACTTCTATGTAGCTGATAAAATACTTAAGAGGGGTGTGTTTGTATTGACTGATAAAATACCTTCCAGAGTGCTCCCAGGGGTAGCATTTCTGTATGCAAATTTACATGCCAACCTAATGCTTTCAGAAGCAAACCTGTACATCAAAGCAACGTACCATCTTCTTTATATCAATCCTGGGTTCTTCTTTTTGCAGCCAGTGGATACATAACTTGAAGAAGAACCAGATATATATACGTCTGGATAATGAGAAAAATTAACAGAATAAGATGGGGCTTACTCATTTGCACAAACAGTCTGGTTTTGTCCGCAATATTCCCAGGATGGTACATCTTTTGCCCAGTCATCCTACAGACAAGCAAGTGAACACCAAACAAGCGTAAGAAGATATAAATGGGGGGATGGTACAAACTAATTCATTGTGCAGGTTATGCTGCCTGAGAGGTTCGAACGTCTTTCTTAAATGTTCTCAAACCTCTCCTGTAAGGAGGTTATTTGGTCGCCTTTGTCTTTTCAAAGCTAGACTAGAAGGGTAGCCCTTAAGCAGTCAGCCTTGGGGCAGTAATTTGCTTCATCTGTGAGTGCAATTTTGAAACTCCTCAATCATGCTCTACCATATGCTGGAAGACCTTGTTCCACAACACCAAGTACATGCCCAAGGCAGTCTTCTTAAGTGATTTTCTATTCTTTTTCAGCAAAGAAGGAATTTATTGAATGACATGGAGCCGGATAAAAACAACAAACTTAGAAAACAAAAGGTCCCCTTCAACAGATCGCAGAGCCCATTGCCTTACAGATGAAGAAATAAGAATATAGAAACCCTTGGGCATGCCTTAAAACAACCTAATCTGCCAATGAAGCAAAGAACACTGCAGCAAACCCTTAGCCATCCTTAACAAAGCCTAACAAAGGACCCTGTAGTTTAAAATGACGCAATCCTGCAGAAATGATATCCAGGTAAGCTGAGAGATACTCCTATCTCAAGAACTGATAGTGAAAGATTTTATTGGATATCAAGAATCAACCCTGCATAATTATAGCAGCACCCGAAAAGATGAAAACTTCTCAACGGAGGTTCTGCTAATTGAAAATTTCTCCTTCGGGCCTTCATTCCTACTCCTAAGGAGAAAGTCAACGAAATATGAATCCATAAAGAAACAGAGGAAACTGCCCAGAAAAAGCTCATTTAATGTAGGAATAGACAAGACTGAAAATAGACAAAAGCAATCTCCTAAAAGTGGCACTTGAGTCCTTAACTGCTGCTCAATAAGGAAAAAGCAATTTCTTGCCTTGGAGAAGGGGGACGAAGGAGGATAGCATGGTAAAACCAACTGAGCTCCCACTCAAAAGAAGAAGAAGAAGAAGAAGACAACAAATTGAAAAGAAAGAGAAAGGTTGGTTGGTAGTGAGGGATATCCTGGTCTCATCTTAATCAAATTGTATCATGGAATCATGACACTTGCCAATGCCAAATTCAGTTCACCAATAAATTGAACTACCAGGGCAGGGAGACAATTACCGTGATATTGCTCTCAATTGTTTGAATCATTGTTGCAAGATCAGAACCATAGAATTTCGTCAAAGCAGAATCAATGATACTGGTATCCCAGATCTGGAACACAAAAATAATGATGAATTCAGTAGCATGCAGACAAGAGAGAGAGAGAGAGAGAGCAGGAACATATAATTTCCATTTCTTGTTGGAAAGAAAAATCTATTCCCTAGTTATTTGCTTAACAACTTTTGTCAAATTTTAATAAGACTAACTTGCGTTTTGGTATATGCACCAATTACCCTTCAACATGTAAGCTGCACATTAATCTTAATATCAAATGGGAGCAGCTTTCTTTTATCTGCTATCCAGCCACTAATTGAGGAAAAACAAGACGTGAATCTTCCTGATACAGGATAATATTTGAAGTATTTTTTGGCAGGAAGGGGAGAAGGACTGACTAACTTGTATTACCATTACAATGTGAAAGAAAAGAAAACTTACATGGTGTAGATTTGTTTTCCTCCTGTACCAATGGACAATAATAGTGTTCCCACCTTCATCGCCAGTAAAACCAACATGCAGAGGCTGTGATGAAAATAAAATGAAATAATATGAACACATAATATTTTAAATGCCAAGAATATTAGTCAGCCTGAAACTTATATCCATCTTATATCCTCCAGCTGATAATGATAAATTGCATGTGCTCAGAGCAAATGATTCTCATAACTCCTCTCATGGCAAATCAACAATTTTTTTTTCTTTTTCTGATCTCTCTCTCTCTCTCTCTCTCTCAACGCATTTTCATTAAGCTAAAGGACAAAATGCCCAATATATGAAAAGGATTTCAGCCAACCTCGCTCTTAACTTGCATGGTAGAAAAACCAGAAAAATATTGCTATATAAAGATTCCCTTTTCTAACTATAACCCATTCTAGCAGGCAGAATTCTAATCAAGTCATGAATCACAAAAGTCCACCATCAATACGTGGTTTCATTTTCTTTCTCACTTGGACAGAGGTATGTTACCCATGTCTAAGAGACTGATAGAGCCCCTGTCCCATAATGTGCCCATTTTGAAGTATCCAACAGTAACATGATCACACATAATTGACTTGAGAATAAGTGAACTCAGAACCATGGGCATACAGAACATGCTACAAATTATTTGATATGCCATTAATTTCTGAGGCTGGCCGAAAGAGAACACCTGATGGACATCACCAACAAAATGAGATAAGAACATGAGTGCTTCTGTCAAATTGTCTGTAAATCAACAAAAGAAAAGCCAACATTATGCAAGACACCATCTAGTTCGCTTTGCCAAGAGCAGCATGTTCAACTTGTATAAGTCCCAAGCTGCAGATATCAAAACTACTCACATCTCGACTCAGAATTGTAGCCTCCATACCCTGAAACAAGTTGTTTGGTATAATTGAAAATTGCTCCAGTCACACACATGTCCTTGTGTCCAGCAGAGTCATGGCAGTCTCCTGCAGGATGCTAAAAAAAATTATACGAAATACAACCTGTAGAATCTTATCTTCAGAGACCTAAACTGCTAAAATCGACAAAACAAACTTACTGCAATAATCATAATTACACTTGAAATCTGGGGTATCAATATAATGGAGAGGGCTACTCCAGTGCAAGCGCCACTTCACATCATCAGCCCATGAACATACGGCCGAAAGCTCACCTTCAGCAGACTGAGGGAGCAATTGTCTTACGGCGGCAAGAGCATCATCAGTAAGGTATCCCTTCAACAGTAAGGTAGCAATGCTTCATAAATTTCTAGAAAAGAATCCAAATACCAATATGTCCCAGTAATCATAAACAGAATTAGGGTTTTACCTCAGCTATTTTGCAGACAGCATAATGACCCTCCTTTCCCCAGCTAAAAACCCCATGAACCAATTGCAGAAAAACCAACAATCTCCCAATCCAGAGAAATTCATGCCCGCCCATATCTGCCAACACTGATTTCTGTTTCAAGCAGAGCTCGAATTTGGGGGTGGAGAAACTGCCAACAAAAAAAGGTTGAAACTTTAGATCAGGAGCAACATTTGATTCGGGAAGATAGCAACATCAGAAGCAAGCTCGTTTCATTAAATTTCAGTTGCATGGAGAATTTCTTTCACACGTAATAAGTACCTGATGGGCAGAGCAGTCTCTGGCCCGAGTTGGGAAGCCTGACTGAAAGGAATTTGGTCAGCTCGCGAAGCTATTTCCTTGATGGGGCAGACTGCGCCTTTGCTTGCTGGACTATATGTCCACCAGCGTCGTCCCTCTCTCACTTTAACAACCTGTTACACATTCGGTTTTTTTTCCCCTGTTTTCCGTGTACAAGAACAATAGAGAATAAACAAGGAATGAGCCTTTAGATAATGTCAGAGGAACAAGTAGGGAAAAAAGAAAAGAAAAGTGACCATCATGAATTGGCCATAGTGGAAAGTGCTTGGGACTCTAAAGAAACACACTCCGGATTTAAAGTTTCGGGGCTGTGAATGGAAATTTGTCCACTGGATAGATCCCGACTTCTAGCGCTTGACCGTATCTTGAGAGACTGGTCTCTATCATTTTTGGCCGGATATTTTAGGAAACAAAAAATATGGCTTGCTGCATTGAGTTGAACATATTCTGAATCAGCTAAGCAATCCTCTGGTCTTTGAAACATGTGCTCTCAAGTTGGGCAATACTAAAAAAAGCTCGCACACAGTATGATAAAAATTATAACAGTAGAAAAAAAATTAATTTGAGCAAAAGTAACTATGGTGCATATAGCTTCCAGCGCTGCTAGTAATGGATTGTACAAAGAAGCCATTATAGATATCTAGTTGGAGATGATAGATCCTTCAAGGTTAGAAGAATTCAAACTACAGCTAGAATAGATGGTGTAAATAAAAAGACCATAAGTTTTTAGAGATTGTAGCTCACAGATTGCATTGACATTAACAATATTTATAATGTGTATGGGGATAGATATAAACTTAACGAGAAACAGAAGAGAAAAAGATATTAATGAATAGCAATGTTTATGGACATTAACAATATTTATAATGTGCATGAGGATAGATGTAAACTTAACGAGAAATAGAAGAGAAAAAGATATTAACGAATAGCAATGTTTATTGATCCCTATTACGCCTCCAAGATGGTGGATCTTTTAATAATGCTAATTTTGTGACAGAGTTTGAAATCACAGTGTAGACAAAGATTTGTTAGAAGATTAACAAAGCTTTGGTTTACACATAGCGAATATGAAGTTCACCAGAAGTAACACACTCACTAAATAATTCAACAATTCTTATGTTAGATAGGATATAAGATTCAGTATGTAGTATGTCATATGATAGTTCTTATGTCAATTTAAAAACACATTACCATGTGAAAAAAGTCTCTCTCAAATGAGTTTAAAATCACGATGTAGACAAAGGTTTGTTAGAAGATTAACAAAGTTTTAGTTTACAAATAGCGAATATGAAGTTCACCAGAAGTAACACACTCATTAAATAATTCAATAGTTCTTATGTTAGATAGGATATAAGATTCAGTATGTAGTATATCATATGATAGTTCTTATGTTAATTTAAAAACACATTATCATGTGAAAAAAGTCTCTCTCAAATGAGTTTAAAATCACAGTATAGACAAAGGTTTGTTAGAAGACTAGCAAAGCTTTAGTTTACACATAGCGAATATGAAATTCATCAGAAGTAACACATTCACTAAATAATTCAACAGTTCTTATGTTAGATAGGATATAAGATTGAGTATGTAGTATGTCATATGATAGTTTTATGTCAATTTAAAAACACATTATCATGTGAAAAAAGTCTCCCTCAAATGAGTTTTCCTTTTCATATAATTATATAAAAAAAATTTATATTTTATTTTTGGGCAGAATAAAAGATTGTTTATTGAATACAAACTTTTTTACTTAATTGTTTATGAGCTTATTCCACACAAAACTTATCTATCTATCCTTCAAAAAGAAGATTTATTTTATTTTTTTATCTTCTTTTCTTTATATCAGATAGGGTATTTATTAGTGTAACAGCTGCTTCATTCTCAATCATTTCCTATATGCCTGCAATGTAAATGAATGAATGAAAAAAAAAATCAAAATGTTAATATGTTTCCTTCCACGAGGCTCACGTGGCGAAGCGACTTCGGCTTCTGGACACTTTGAACATGTACGCGTCAGTGCGTCATGGGCTGACACTGAAATACCGGGCCCACCGCTTACGCCGTCCCCAAACTCCAGTGACACGGCGGATCGCAACCCAAATGCTTCACAAATAGAGCAACGGACAAAACCTTGCTTGACTAAGTGACTGGACCCTTCTCTTCCATCGTCTCCTTCATCTGTTAGGATTCGTTCGATAAGGTGTGTCTCTGAATTCCTCGACCAGTTTCTTCCTGAATCTTATTTTCGAGGTTAAAATCCCAAACAAGAAGCTTCTATTATTGTTCTTTTTTCTTCTGGGCGTGTTTAGATTATGGCCGGAGTTTCTCTATTTCTCCATGATTTCTTTTGGATCTCTGCCATTTGAGATACAATTTGCCTGTTTTTGTTGTCTGGGGGGGAGACCCTTTTGCTTCTTATTCCCTGTTCTATCTTTTCCACTTGGCTCGGCTAAAAGCCTGATTCTTGTTGCGACCCCAGGAATTTGGTTCGAACTTAATTCAGCTGCTTGTTGTAGCAATTGTATCATGACTCTAGTTCATTAATTTTACATTAGCTTCTGGTTATGAATGATGCATCAGAGCAGATCAGGGATTCCTTGTGTTGATTACATGAAATTCACAATGCCAGGAGCACCCGTGCCTTGTTTTTTTGGTTTCCTTTGGCCTATGTATGTTTGTGTCAGCAAGTGTGTGCAAGAACTTTTGATGACACACTTCTCTTGCAGATTCATATTTTGGGTTCTTGCTGCTCCAAAATGGACATAAGTAATATGAATCGGGCACAAATTACCATGGTTGGATCTGGATTCTGTGTGATGCTGTCAATGCATTTCACGGTGCAACTTCTCTCACAGCATTTGTTTTACTGGAAGAATCCAAAGGAGCAGAAAGCCATAGTGATCATCATCCTCATGGCGCCAATCTATGCTCTTGTCTCCTTTGTAGGGTTATTGGATATTCGGGGAAGCAAAGCATTCTTCATGTTTTTAGAATCTGTTAAAGAATGCTATGAGGCGGTGGTGGGTTATCTTTCAATCTTGAATGGGTGCTTTTGGCTCTCTGCTAACTTTATCTGAGATGGGTTTTGATGTTTCTGCTTTTAGGTGATCGCTAAGTTCATGGCATTAATGTATAGCTACTTGAACATTTCTATTAGCAGAAATATTGTGCCAGACGAAATTAAAGGACGGGAGATTCATCATTCATTTCCAATGACTCTTTTTCAGGTATTAAGTTTCCCTGTCCACATTGTTATCTACAATGCATAAGAAGAATAAAGCTAACTGAAAATGTGCAGAAATGGATTTTTGTTAATCTGGTTTCTTCTAAGTCTGACAATTTCATGCCTGTATGTGCATCTGGAATGTTTTTCTGCAGCCCCACACAGTCAGGCTGAACCATCACACTTTGAAACTTCTTAAGAACTGGACATGGCAATTTTGCATTATCCGACCAGTGTGTTCCATCTTGATGATAACACTTCAGATTCTTGGTATTTATCCATCTTGGTTGAGCTGGACATTCACTATCATCCTCAATATTTCAGTTTCACTGGCACTATATGCTTTAGTAGTCTTTTATCATGTCTTTTCAAAAGAGCTGGCACCTCACAAGCCTCTTGCTAAGTTCATGTGCATCAAGGGGATTGTGTTCTTCTGCTTCTGGCAGGTAAAACTTTTTATCGTGTCCTTTATGCTTTTTGAGTTTTCATTTTCCCCTCAATTTGAATTTCAGGTTTCTTCCATTTGCGAAAGAAGTTGAATCCTGACTCAGAAACATCCATATAACATTCTTGAGCTTAACATCAGATCTAGTGTGATGATGATAAACCTGTGATTCAATGCCATTCAAGGAGGACCTTTTTCATGTTGGTTTAAAAGAAATTAGGATTGGCTCTAAGCTGGTTAAGTTTAAGGTAATTGCATTATTAAAGAAAAGTGCAATGAGTGGATTTGGTTATTTGAATTGAATCAGAGGTCATTGGAGATTTCATGTTATGCAACATCGACTGTTTTGTGTTCCCTCAGAAAACCCTGTTTTCTTGAGTGGTCCAAGTTTAATATCCTGAAGTTGAACTCCCCAAGTAGAGCACTCAGAGTGACAGTTTTCAATTTTTCATAAGAGCCTATAGTTCATCTGAGTTTCTAAGACTGGAAAACATCCCATATGGCATATGGTCATAGCAACCTTCTGAATGATGCTTTGCTTTTAAAAAGTCTTCCTATCCGACCACCAACAATATCCATTTTCCTTTCCTATTTTTTTTTTCTCTGCCTTGCTGAGCTTTGTTCTGTAGCTAAGATCGTATTAACTTATTAATATCTTATTTGAAACATGCAGGGAATTGTCCTAGATATATTGGTTGCAGCAGGCATAATTAAGTCTCATCACTTTTGGTTGGATGTCGAGCACCTTGAGGAAGCTATTCAGAACATTCTTGTCTGTCTAGAGATGGTGGTCTTTGCCGTTCTCCAGCAGTATGCATACAGTGTCCAACCTTACAGTAGAGAAGTTGAAGCAAAATTGCAGCAAGCCAAGAAAGATGAGTAATTTATGAGAGCTCAATGATGACTTGAGAAAATCCTTATGTTGTAAAAGAAGCTTGCTGGCCGCAGTCATGCATTTGCAGTGGTGTAAATTTCGAGCCTTTCGTGGAAAATAAATGTTGGATAATCTTAAGCAGTAGACATTATTATGGAACAAGTATGTATCACAATCCAGGTTAGATGTTGGGTAATTTAATGTGAAAGCATGATATGAAACTAGCATATGCCATATTTCTACTACTATCGCGGGTTGTGTAGGATGATCTTCTGCTGTGTGTTCTCTCCAATTATTTCTTCTGCTTATTAATTGCATTTAAGGAATACAATATGGGCAGAAGATCAGTCAAGTTATTGATATCTTCTCCCTTACTGGTAGAGATCATCTGGGTGCCTTAGCATGTCAGTCTTCAGGATGCTGGTTTCGTTTGTGCGAATATAGTTTATATGATTGCATCATATAGCCTTGTGCAGGTCCCTGTCTTAGTTAAGAGTTCAGATTGAAATCCCACAAAATACTGGACAGAACGAGCAGCTTTGATCTTGTGTTGTGAATCAATCAACCAAGCTTTAATCTAAATTAGTTAGAGTCGGGTCTACGAATTATGCGTTTTCGTTCTGCTCAGTTGGTAATGAACTCCCGTGAAAGTCCTAAAACGGCAATAAGATGCAGAAGTACACACAGATTTATGTCGGTGCACATCACATTAACAAGCAGAAGGGCATCCTGCTTCTGTTTTACAGATGTAAAATCAGTCACTCCCAGAGTCCGGTTGCACACCCTATACTTCCTTCCATGCCATAAATACAAGGAACAACTTGCCAGAACCTCAATAGCCCTCCCTCGTGTTTTATCACACATTACCCATTGAAAATTCCATTCAGAGGGGACAGGCCACAGCGAGTTTTTCTTCTCCCTGGAACTTTTAGAACTCAAAGCAGCAACATTTGGTAAATATAATACTCAAATCTTGTTCAACAAACTTAACGAAATACAATTGAATAAATATATCCGGAATTCATTCCATTATACTCTATCCCTTTGAAAATAGATTAATGTGTGTGTAATTTTTGTTGTTTTTCTTATTTTTGCATATGAACCTAAAATTCAAAGAAAAATTATTTTTTGATTTTGTATAGTGAGAATTTAAATGAAAATTAAAAAAATAAATCTCTTTGAGTTTTATATATTGAAAGGATAAATGATGACAATAAATTAAATGGATATTAATTTTTTTAAAAAATATATATAAAGTTGAATGTTTTTTTTTTGTATAACCCAATATAGAATATAGTTCATCAACTCCTGGACAGGGAAAATGTTAGACATGGTATTTCAATATCAATGAGGAGGATAGCAATGGAGGCATCTAGTGTAATGGAACCAAGTGTGCATCAGGATTCAAAACTCCTCCCCTCTGACTTACATTGTAATGACAAATTCCTTGTGTCAATTGTAGTCTGATGCTTTTAGGTTTCAAGAAACAAGCAAATCAACTCTTACCTTCCCTAAATACTTTCTTAATATCCTATTTTGATAATACTTCTGGATACTAAAAAAAAGTGAGTAGGGTCGTCGCAACTTGAAAATAGTGCGTGTGATGTTGCATTATTTTTTCATCCTTGTTTATTATTGATTTGATCAAATATGTAATCAATTACTAACGGCTCATTTGGTTAAAAAGCCAATATTTCTTGGCTAAATTATTTGTTAAAAAAGAAAGGGGCCGGATTGGATAAACCCACCACACCACCCACAAGGTACATCCCAGTGGCAGGCAGCTTGAGCTGGGTAAAGCTTGCGTGACAGCCACAGCGGGCGTAACGGTCAATTAGCATATTGTTAATGCTATTGTTACCGTTGGACATGTCAGCTAAGTATCCGTGTGATGATGCAGCTCTGTCACCTCAATTCAGCATTATCATTTGACTGGGTGATTCTCTTACAAAATTCTATAGTATTTGTCATTTTTATTTTCCTACGAATATTATAAATATTCGGTCAAATACACATAATAGACATGATTCTTTAATATTTTCTTTCATAAATTAACATAATTATCATAATAAGTACATTTAGGTACGTTTAAGAGAATATTATATATAAATATGAAAAAGTGATCAAATTTTGGATTTAAAATGTACCAAACATAATGGGAGGGGAAGAGTACTTAATCTCATAATGTCAATTAATGTTTAGCTGTATATTCCAAGGGGATTGCGGCATCTGTTTGTAGCAATCTTACCGCCACGCCCCATCCTCACATTGGTTTGGAAAAATGAGAAATTTTGGATATCAGATAATAACTTCAAAGTTTTAACACATTAATGTGTTTGGAACTCTTAAAAACATGTTTAGAATCTACTAATCCAATTTTTTATTTGCATCAATTTTAAATTAATTCATTTATCTTTGAATTGATCCATTTTCTTATCCTTTTAGAATTGCTTTGCAAAATTTTTGTTACCATTCTTTGTCCCTAATATAAATATATTAGTGTCAGTCTTTAATTGCTTCTCTGTTACTTTGTTTATTATGCCTTCTCAGTTCTGTCTTTGTACTCATTGAAAAAGAATTGATGCTAGGAAAATAAAAATAAAAACAAGAAAAATTCTGAAAACCGGAAAAATAAGATAAAATCACCTTTATTTTATATGCTAGACTTTCCGCTTTTCACTTTTCAAAGCAACAGAAACTGGACAAGTCATTTCAGTAATTTCTAGAAGGATCATAGTTCACTCTAACCAAGGCCAATGAACATTTCCTCCATCAACTTTGCAGACTCAAGCACCTTAGTTCTTAAGTTTTGACTTAATGTGACTTAGTCCTTTAACTTTAAAAAATTAAATAAATTAGCCAATTATTGTACAAAAATGGCAAACGCTGAATCTTTTTGCCCTTGCCTTAGGCCTATCTTCCCTAATACCACGGGTCTCGCTTCCCCAACTTCATCAACTTCCTTCTCGGACCAACCTCCTTCCTCCCATACCCTCTATTCTCATTAGCCTCGCTTCCTACCAAGCTTGCTTCCATGGAGGTTGTCATGGTTCTAAGTTAAGTTAACCACTCCTTATCCCAACTTAGCATACAAAGAACACCATAAAACCAAATCCCCCACCATTTTTGGTTTGTCTCTCTCTCTCTCAAGTCATATTACAAAAAATGCAACCCTGCAATAAAAATAGAAAAAGAACAACAAAAATAAAATTTGATTAATTTAAGATAGAACCAAAATATATCTCAAGCTTGCATGGCACTCAACCCACCACCTAGCAACCCATCTCTTTCTCATGACTCACTTTTCAACTCCAATTGCTTGCTAACCTGACAACTGAAACCCAACCCTCAACTAGCCATCAATTTTGAAGCCTTTGATTAGTCAAGGAGTCTATTTCTGCCTCCATTTCTCATATTAATCCAAACTCGAGCCCACCAATGAACTGAACATGGTGAATTGCTACTATTTCGTTCAAATTGATCACAAAATTCAATTGGAGCATTTCGAGCTTTAAGAGATTTTAAAACCCTTGGCCTTTAATTATCAACTCAACAAGCAGACCCACATCACTATCTCCTTTACATCATCAAGGCCATGTGAGACCCATGAGTGTTTAAGGATTAAGTTGTATAGTTTTTCAAAGTTTCAAGACTATGTCACATAATTTAGAAAGTCGGAGGACTAAGTTGTATGATTCAAAGTTTGAGGACTAACCCGTGCAAGTTTGAAAAGTTCAAGGACCAATCACGCTTAGGCCCTGAACCTGTTTGTCCCCTTAATTTATCTCTAAGTAATTCCTTTCACGTGACCTTGGTCCCCACTCCAGATATTCGCCAAGTCCTACGTGGATGGATCTCTCCCGTCCAACGACAGGCTCATAGCATCCAACGGCTCTAAGCTCTTCTCAAATAGCTCCAACCCACAATATATCTCCGCGGCTGCCACCACTCCAGGCTCCAGCCGGGGATCAAATTGCAAACTTTTCCAGAACTTCCACAGAAACAAAACCTGAAATGGCTTCCGCTAGCTCATGGATTTTGTCGGCCAAAGTTCTGTTCATCTCTGCCGGAATCCTCTCGATTGCGGCCGCTCTGAAGGTCTCAGTTCCGGTCGTTTTGGATCTCTCTGTTTCTCAGGCTCCATTGCTCTGGTCCTCCTTTCGTACCTGGCTCAAGCCCCCCTATCTCTACGTCATCATTAACGGTATTATCATCACCATCGCCGCCTCCTCGAGGTTTCAGCAGAAGACCCATCAGAGCGAACCGACGGAGGAGGCGCCCAAATCCCCGGCGGATTCAAATCTGGAGTTCCAGTATACTGGGGAAGTTAGAGTGGAGGAATCAGAGCCGGAGATGGTCGCCATCGTGGAGGGTTTCGAGGAGCGCAGTAGTGAGGCGATGGAATGTGGAAATGCGCTCGTGATTGCTTCGGAGTCGACGGGGAGCTCTCCGCCGAGGACGTTTGAGTATTCTCCCAAGGTTTCGCCGGGAAATTTTTTGTCGCCGGCGGAGAAACCCCTTGTTTCCTCCAGGTTCGGCCACCGGAGACCTGTCAAAATCAAATCGAGTCCCGAAGGTATTCAATAAGTCTATTTTATTTAATTATTTATTCGCCCGTTCTAACGGTTAGTTTTGCCAGTACGAAGCTCTGCCGTTGAGAAAGAAATTCAAAACTAACGGGGCAAAATGGTAATTTAGGTAATATAGGAGGGAGAGCATTGAGAGTAGCGAAGCCGAAACGGCAGGAGACGATGGAGAACACGTGGAAGATGATAACAGAAGGGAGAGCGATGCCGCTGACGAGGCACCTGAAGAAGTCGGAGACGTTGGAGAATCAGGGCAGTCAGATGAAGGTGGTGTCACCGGCGAGGAAGTTGGAGACTTTCAAGGACCGGACAAATAACTACGAGGCGTCACCGTCGCCGGGGTCGGCGGGGAAGATGAGGAGAGAGGCGTCGTTGAGTCAGGACGAGTTGAACCGGCGGGTGGAGGCGTTCATAAACAAGTTCAACAATGAGATGAGGATGCAGCGGCAGGCGTCGCTGAACCAGTACAAGGAGATGATCAATCGGGCAAGCTACTGAATCAGTCCCAGCAAAATCATGTCTTGAAGAAATTAAATTCGGTTAACATTAGTTCGGCAAAATTGTGTGTGGTAAATTTTTGGTGTGTTGGAATCCAAATTTTCGTTTTTGTCGTCAAAAAATTGATGAGTTCGACGTTTGGCACCAAGCACGTACCAAAACAGTTGAGGGTCAGATTGTGAACACCATTAGTTAATAGTCGCTTGGCGCTTCAATTCTGCCTTTTAATTGATCGTCTGGAGGGCACCAAGTCGACCATCCGCTTCCTTCTATTTGGCAGTTGGCACCAGTCTTTTTTCTCCAGCTGCCCTTCTCCGAACTAAGCCCCAAGTTAATACAGCTATCTCCACTTTCTGCCGCCCTCCTCTGGCAGTTTCTTTCTGGTGCCAGTTTTAGCTGTCTCCACTCCAGTCCACTTTAAGGGCAGCCATTTCATCCTCTGGTACACCGGCCGGCTTGTTTCAACCCCTGTCCTTCGCGTCCTCATTAATTAGTCAGCCTGCAATCCTTCTGCATCGTGTAGTGTCCTGGCAGAAACGCTTCGTTTAATCCGCAATAGTTCTCTCTCTAAGTGTCTTCATTTCCATGTTGCACCTCAGATTCTATAAATCAGCATCGGAGCATTGGTCTGCAAACAATCTGAACCCAATCAAATTAATGAGTAAGTAGCGACAAGGACGAAACTAGACGAAGACGGATCTTGCCCGTGGGCTGGGAGGCGGCGTCCGAGGGTAACGGGATGGGGAATGTCTGCTGGTCTTGGGTACACAGATTCGTTGAGACTTTCTGGTGCCTAAGTGGACCTGTAAATATGCTCAACTTCAGGTACGGTTCGCATGAAACTTCAGGCGTGTGAAGACCAACCTATAGTACTGTCGACTTCACCGGATGGGATTGAACGTAAATGCGTTCACGTTAATGAAGATTCACCCCTAGTGACATATGAAAGATAAATAAACAAGAAGTTGCTCAACTACACCCTCTGTCCAATATCTCTGATCCATTTAAGTTTTTTAATTTAAATTTGATTTGAAATTATTTATATTATTATTTGATGATTTCTTTTAAAAATATATATATTAAAAAATTATACTATTTCTGTCTCATAAAATTTGTCATTTTTACTATTTACAGCAATTAATTCATTATTTTCTTTCTTTTTAAATTTCTTATGGAAATATATAATTTTTTATATGAAAATAGTATCCTAAAAACTTGAGGTTATTATGAATATGATTTTTAATAATTTCTTATAATATAAATTAATATGACTATATTTAAATCAAACTTTACGGAAAAAAAAAATAGGATCCAACCTTTGTTTGACAACGAGATGTAGCCCTCTCTCTGTTTTGTTTACACTCTTTCTGAACAATAGAGTTTTTTGTTTGACATTCCAAGAACTATTTAGTAGGTTTTAATTATCCAAAATGAACAACGAGGTATAATTGTATGTTTGAGGAAACCTAAGAGAGTAAATAATATATTTCTAAAAATAGGAGAAGATAATTGTAGGTTTGGCAAAATGTCAATGGGGTGTTTTTTTATTTAACTTTTTTTTTTAACGTTTTTTGCCGTGTCAAGATCTCTCTTCAGACCTAAAGTTTTGGCCTCTTGGCCTCTGGCCTTGTCGTCCCTAAACTTTGCCACTTGATGATCGCACCCTAAAACCCTAATTTCTATTTTTTTTAAAAAAAATTTGGGCGATTATTAAACAGCTCTCTCAGTCCCCAAAAACTTTCCGATTTAAAGAATCGTGACCCCATTTCCGTTTTGCCTTTCTTTGTCCTTATTTTTTGAAATGCTTGTATTCCTCTTCTAGTCCCTAAAGTTTTAAACTTTGCTTTTTTCAGACCGTGACCTTTCCAATTTAGTGATCGCACCCCTAATTTCAGGTAGTCTATGATGCTTGTCCATTGCTGCATCACCGTGGTTAGACACTGTCGATGTTGCCAATTGATGCTACCATGCATCCGCCCTGCCCTTCGTCGGCACTACAATTGCCGTCTTATGAGAGGATCAAAGGAGGATTGACAATGACCCAGATTGCCAGAAGATTCCCATCACCATCTTGCATAGAAATCATTAAAATTTGCACACATCAATTTGCGTGAGATCCCACAGCATGGGGCTTGAAAACTAGTACATATGACATTGGGAGAGCTAGGCCTAGCCCAGGCTAATTATTCCACCAGAAAACTATGAGACAGACGGCTAGTGGGTGAATTAAAATGTGCTTACTAGCGTACGAATAAGTTAGTGTGGAAATTGATTGTTTTCATTTTTTAAATTATGGATGAGATGATAGATTTCCAACTTTGAAGTCCGAAGAAAGGATCTTTGCTATCCACCCATGGTGCACGGTGGGCCTAACTGACATGGGCCTGGCCGGGCTTGGGCCTGGTTAAGTCAAGCCTTGGCATGGCAGGCAAAATCCATATTGGCAGTAGGTCTGGGAGGGGCTTAATATTTTTTTTTTTTTTCATTTTTAAAAAATATTTGTTAAATTATGATTTTAGAGAAAAACATCATTATCGATGCAACTTTTATTAATAAAAAGCTAAACGACAATTATAAACTTTAATCCTGTGATAAAATATAAAATATACAATCAATATTTTTTATTCTAACTTTTAGAAATGTTTCAATTTTGACTTTTGTTATTGCATTATTAATGAGAGAAATTGTAATTTAATGTCAGAAAATAAGTTGGACACATTTATGGGCCTTAAAGTGTAATTTACCCACTTTTTGGCAGAATTTGAAAACTAATATTCAAGTAAAACTGCTCAAGCACGGCCTGTCACAGCTCGGCCCGCAATGCCTAGGCTGGGCTGGGCTGGGCTTGGGTATGGGCTCCATTGCGAGCTGAGCTAAGCTAGGCCAACGCAAGACTCCCTCCCACCCAGGCCAATAACCGTCTCACCTCCTCCTATACCTCCCCTAGGCTGGGCTGGGTTTGAGCCCGAGCCGGGCATGGGTTGGGCTAGGTCAGCTTGGCCCACTGAACACCTTTACCATCCACTAATCCATGCAATTGTCTACTATTTCCTTAGACGATTGACATGCATTTATCAATTTTTTTCATTCTAATATAAATGTCTCTCATGTCTAAATTAGAAAAGAGAAACTGTCCCTTAGTGACCAGATGCCTACATTTCAAATTTGAATTATGTGTGACCTAAATCCAATTCTCAATTCAAATTTGAAAGTGCACCATGTCAAATAACTTTACAATTAATAAAAAATAACGTTTAATTAACACAGGGGCAAACGCTTGGAACTTTTTTTCCATTTCATAATTTTTTATATCTATTACTGATATAATTAATCTAATGGTTAGAATGAATATTCTAATCATCATACACAAAAATCTTTGATTGATTCAATTTGTAATATTTTGTAATCTTGTCCTTTCAAATTTAAACCTTTGAAATTTATCAATAAAAATATTTTTGCTAAATGGATTTAATTAATCTAAAAATCAACAGGTATAATCTACATGAATAATCTTCAAAAAGTTGGTTTATTATTTTTTTTATTCTACATGAAATATAAAAGGGTGTAAGCACTTACACTTATGTAAATTGTTCATTATTAAACATAAATATATTACATATATAGCATCCTTATGTTCTAGTGTTGTTTCGATAAGGAAGGACACCAAAAAGATAATAATAATTCAGGAAATTAGCATCCCATCTAACTAATCATGAAGCATTTATCAGCCCAAAATACCAAAAAGATATTTAGATCCAGACGAAGAAGAAGAAAAAGCAAAAATCAGAACCCTTTTACCCGGTGCAAGAGTTATAATAGCAGGCAAAAGAGGCGGCGGAGGCAGAGTAATAAGAACAATTCCAAGAATAATGGCATTAGCAGGTCCACTTCCTCGACCCCTTCTGGTTCTCGACATAGTTTAGCTGGTGTCCCTTCGCCTCCACGAGTGCCGCCATGTTGTTCATCTTTAAAGCCTTTTGGCAGCGGCTGGAGTCGCTGAATCAGTACAAGGTACTAAGTCATTCTCAGCGAAATCATGTCTTGGAGTGAAACATAGTTGGGAAAAATCATGTGTTGGTGTCTCCTGGATCCAAATTTTCGTTTCTTTATGCAGTGTAATGTTTGAACACCATTAGGGCAGAGAATGGGACTACTTTTCGCTGTCAACAAAATCATGAGGTAGGACGTAGCTGTATCAGATTTTAGTTCAAGATTCTATTGACACCAAGGACCATAGCTTTTGTGGCTCACATTTTGTAAGTAGTGAGGAAGAGAACTGATACATGCCACTGAAAGACTAATGAGAACAAGATGGGTCAGTTAAGAACATGTCGAAAATAAGCAACTTTAAGGCCTGGTTAGTTGTTAATCTACTGAATTTCTTACAAATTTTTCACAAGTACGTACAAAACATTGCAGGGTCAGATTGTGTACAAAATCAGAACGCTACACACAGTCATTGGTTAGTCTCTTGGCGCTTCTGCCTTTTGATTCTCTCGAGGGCACCAAGTCGGCCCTCTCCTTCCTTCTCTTTCGCACCACTGTCATCTTCTCCGTCTTCCCTTCTCCTAACTATGCCCCCAAATACAGCCGAAGGAACATCCTTCTGCGCAATCTCCACTTTCGACTCATCTTCTGAGTCACTCTCTTCTGGCAGCTCAATCTCCTCTGTGTTTCCTGTGGCTTTTACCCCTCCAGCTTCTCCTTCGACACCAGCACTTACAAACCCCAGTTTTCTGCTGCCATCTTTAGCTGTCTCCACTGCCGGAGCTAACTGCCTCTCAAGAGCAGCCATTTCATCCTCTGGGACACCAGCTTGTTTCAACTTGTCCTTGGCATCATCAATAGTAAGCCTCTGATCCTTCTGCATCATGTACTCTGGCAGAATGAAGTGCGTCTGAAGTAGCAATAACAAAAATTAGTTTGAATCACACAACTCCAAAATCTTCAATGGATTGCACATTAAAAAGTTAAAAAAACAAAAAACCTAAAAACACGCAAGCATGAACGTGAACCGAATTCCAACAGAATAACAGAATCAGGAAAGTACACGCCCCAACTCATTTATTCATTGCAATGATATTTTAATAGCAAAAAATAGCAGTCATCACTAACTTCATTGTCCAACTTGACTGCAACAAGATTAAGAAGGAAAAAAACAAAGAAAGAGCATAAAACAAAAAACTCACCTGGCTATAACTGGCAGAAACACTTCGTTTAATCCGCAACATTTCTCTGAAAGTGTCTTCATTTCCATGCTGCACTTCAAATTCATGCCATCTATTCCAAAAATCAGCATCGGAGCGTGGGTCTGCTAACTGAGATGCGAAAACATATATCCCACGAGCTCGATCAATTTCTCCTAAACTCTTCTCTAGCTCTGCATACTTCAAGCACATTGTCTTCACATCCTTATCAGGGAGACCAGACTCAATGGCTTGCTCATAGATTTCTCTTGTTTTTGGAACACCAAATATTTCTGCTGCACGGGCAATGTAGATCTCATACATACTCAGTTTTTCATGATTTGGTACAGCTTTCGTTGCTTGATCATATACCTTCATAGCCCGCTTCGCAAAACCATAGTCCTCTTCCAACTTTGCATATTGGAGAAACAATGGTTTTGCTGCATCAGCAGGAGCCTGAATAACATGAAAAACCAAGCTAAAATCAGCATCATGTCACATACATCAATGCTAATTTTTCAGATAACTTATGATTATAATAAATTCATACAATGTAATTCAATCACGTTAAAAAAACGTGACACATGACGGGTAAATAGATACCATGGGAACACATGACATGTATGAAACCTATTATCTTTGAAGAGAAAAAAAACACCCTTAATATAAAATTACAAGCCAGTGGAACATTGAGACCTACAATTGCTAATGCTAAATTTTATGCCAAAAGGTCACAGAAAGAATAGACCGGTTAACCCTGACAAGCTACACCTTCATTGACAGTTTCATTTGCTACTGCATCATATGATTGCTGTAAGCAAGAGCCATAACCATCAGCTTACCAGAAGCAGCTAACAGCTATTCAGGACAGTGTAACTAGCCAAAAATTTCTGCCCTCAATGTCAGACATCTCCAAATGCATCATTTCATCAAAGACGTTACTTTTTCATGAAAAATTTAAGCATGTTCCATTTACACAAACAACAAACAGTAAAGTGGAGTGAGAATCACAAACACATGGAGATGTTCACATACCGTTTCAACAGCATGCTCAAACAACTCTCTTGCTCTTTCTAGTTTTGTCTTCCCATATCTCTTTACAAATTTTGATAAATATGTGACCCAAATATCTTTTACATGAGGATATTTGAATATCTTCACTCCTCTTTCATACACTTTAAAAGCATCTTCAAAATATTTGTTCTCCTGCATGAGTTGAGAAAACAAAATTTTGGTCATGCACAACCAATGAAAATTAAGAAATGGAAATAAATATTAAAGCAAAAGCACATTAAGGTAAGTTATACCTCCAAAAGAAAAGCGTAGTTGATAATTATTTGCGGGGTGGCAATTCTTAGGTCCAATATTCTCTCATAGACGGCTCGAGTTGACTCCAGAGTTCCCAGGCTTTCCTCCAAGTCTACATAGAAAGTCCAAAGCCTTAAGGACTTATGGAGCTTCATCTGAACAGGTACATTTCCATCAGCAGCCACTGCATGTAACACCATTCAATCAGATAATCAGCAAACTATTGATCTATCCTATCCTCTCAGTGCGCACGCAATAAGTGTAATCTAGGGCTCAATTTCTTTATCCATGTATGGGTACGGTTTGTGGTGGACTGCTTCTGCTTAGTGTCAATTGGAAATCCTCAATGGCAAGACCACGAGAGGCCCTTCTTTAAACTGGTGGCCAAACCAAGGTGTGATTAAAGTTGGAGTGACTCTGAACCTTTTACACCCAAGAACCACCTTAAAATTTGTAATTTTTTCTGGCTAGAAATACTTTGAAAAATGTGAAGTAGGAATCTTACATTTTCATTCATGAGTAACTAGTATTATAAATGTCTAATGTGCACAAGGAACAAATAACAAGGTTTAGAGAAAAGGATTGACTTGCAGGTCAAGTTATGTTAGCTTACTAAGCAAGTTTTTCGGACCTAATCTTTAAGGGCTGAACTGGAAGAAGATAAGAAGTTTTGTGGAATCTTGAATTTTTATTAGGAATGCAAGGTTGACTATGTAATATGTGTTGTTAGTGGGAGTGCTAACTGCTAACTTATTAAGATTATTAAAATAATCCTAATAGGTGAGCGCTAGCAATTTACAGCCAATTAGTTTTAACTGATGTCAACTTAATCCAAAATGGTTTATTTTTATTTTTACGGCTTTTTTGCCAGGAACCAATTTCTTTTCAAAGCCAACATTATATAGATGCAATCATCCATTGCAAATACAATTTTTATGATGTTATTAAATATTTATAAGTTTTTCCTTTTTAATGCCTACAATGGAAAAGTTCATAAAAATTAAATATCATAAAAATTTACCTTCAAATGTATTAGTATATCTACAAAATATTAGCTTTCAAATAAAATTTGTTCTGGGCAAAAAAGATGTAAAAATAAAAATAAGTCATTTTAGATTAACATCCAGTTCATTTTAACTTAAATCAATTGACTTCAAAATGACTTATTTTTATTCTTACATTTTTTTTTCCTAGAACTAATTTTAATTAAAAGCCAATATTATGTAGTTGCAATAATCCATTGAAAATACATTTTTTGTAATCTTATTAATTTTTTATGAATTTTTTTAGTTTAAGGCATTAAAAAAGGAAAAATTCATAAAAATTAAATAACATCATAAAAATTTACTTTCAATTGGATTATTGTATCTATATAATATTGGCTTTCAAATGAAATTGATTTCAGGTAAAAAAGATGTAAAAGTAAAAATAAGTCAATTGACTTTAAGTTAAAACAAATTGGCCCTGAGTTAACTTAAGTTAAAATAAATTAGTTTTTAGTAAACAAGTCAATTAGTAGTTAAAGACTCTTGCTTAATTTGTGTGCAGTTAGTATTTATTCTTTATTAGAGGTTAATAAGTCTGCTAATTCTTGTAAACAGAACAAATGGCTTATTAATTAACTCGTAGTTAATCAAACGTGAGTTTTGCATGTACCTTGGTTAAGTGAAATCAAGAGTAGCAACTGCTGCTGTGCTGCAGATCAGTTAAATATATATAGCTTTTACAAAGGAAGCAACATGTCTCAGTAAGTGAAGGATGATCTCAACATATGGGCTGGTTGATCAGGTTAATGCTATGATCACAGGTTAAAGCTAAAGGAAGGTGTTGCTAAACCAAGCTGCAGTTGCTGGAACACTATTCTGCAGAAGTGAAGTGAAGGCTAGTCTGCACTCAAGTGTGTAAATATTGTTCCGACTTGAGTGATATCAAAATCTCTATGTATGTAATCTAAGACTTAAGAGTTAGTCTTGGTGAAGTTAGCTTTGTACTCCACAAACCGTTAGTTAAGTGTGTGTGTGTGTGTGTGTGTGTGTGTGTGTGTGTGTGTGTGTGTGTGCTGAGTAAGAATTACAGTGAGCTTTGTAGCTTTGACAAGCATGTTAACCAAAGAGGCCTTTCTTGATGTTCAAGCACATTTCTCTCCTCCAAAACCAAATTCTGGTCTCTTTGCATTGATAGAGCAAGTTTCTTTGAAACAACTTTGTGTTTTAATTCTCAGCTAGCTAACTGCTAAACTACAACTCTGCTGATTTGACCTGAACTTTGACTTCTTGTTTTGTTTATGGTTTCAATGTATAAAATTGTTTCTAACCTTCTGTTGATAATTGAATTTGATTCGTCTAAACTGGTTTTTGGCATAAACCGAATTTACTGTTGAAACTGTTTAATCACCTACTAAAACCATAGTTCAAAGCTGCGAGAAGTTAGAGAACTTCCTAAATCTATATGCTGACTCCTCTGTTGTTTCTACTCAGCTACGCTTAGTTGAGCCTAAGTTTCTCCACAAGCTTGCTAAAACTTGAGGTTGTAACAAAACCAAATAAAATATCATCCAAAAGTAGAAAGAATTCAGTTTCAAAAACAGAATCAAGGTGCAAGCTCATCAATGAGATTTGTATAACACAAGAATATGCAGATTGCAAGCCGTTTAAATAAACCAATCTAGAAAGGCATAATCTTAATGGAAGAGACTGATACAGTACCCATGAGAAATTAGGTGAACTGGAGTGCCCATGTTGAGCAAGAAGTCATAATATCATATTCCATGCAAAGTTTGATTACAGAAGATAAACAAGGTACAAAAGAAAGATAATAAAGAGAAACATTACCTCTCCGTCTGACCTCAACTGATGGCTCAGCTGTTGCTCGCCTCATCAGCTCCAATGCTCCCTTGAAATTCTTATGCCTCAACTCCATTTCTGCCCACTCACACCAGACACTAGCCAGGTGATCAACAGCCTTGTAATTCACTTGCACTGCCTTATCTAAAATAACCCGAGCATTAGCTATATCATTATGGCTCTCATACAACTTCGCAAAAGCAATCCACAAAGTATGAGGCTTTCCAACAGCTTTCATAGGATCAACAGTCCTGACAGCCTCGGTATAGGTCAGAATCTGTCTAGTGGCGTTGCCCTCAAATATCTTAACCCTACGGTGCCACTGCTCCACATTGTGTGGATTTTGGCGCAGCAAGACACTGTTAGCGAGTTCTGGCCTTCGATTCATGAGATGCTCCAACCTCGCCAACCTCAAATCTATGTCATCATCATTGTGCAGCCAAAACCCCTTAAAAATCTTCCTCTCAAACTTATTTTTTGACTTACACAGTTTGACATCCAAACGGATATCTTCATCATCATCATCATCTTCTTCAACACTATCTTCCTCCTCATCAACGTTCTCCATCTTAAGAGCCAGAACACTTTCCTCAAACTGTGAATATGCATAAAAAATGATGCTAAAATCCCTCACAGTAACCACTGTCATCATCCCCTCCTCAAAAATATCTCGGGACTTTTCCAACAGATTCCTCCGGATGTAATAATCAGCAAGTGAAGTCCACAGCCTTCCCACCTCGTCAGTGAACTTCCTAATCCCACCTCTAATTATGGCATCCACATTGAGACCCGAAACCTCCGTGGCATGCTTCGTGAGCAGATCACACAACTCCAACCACAACCGATGCTTGGTCTTGCCCTTTATGGAGAAAAACTGGTCATCATTCAATACAGAAGCTAGCCTCTCGCACGCCTCTTGCCAGAGGCCCGAATTGACCAAAAACTCGATGAAATCTTCAATATGGTTAGGGTCATACTTCAAGTACCTCCTGTAGACCCTAAGAGAGGTCTCGATCGGGATACCCTTTTGACTCACAAAAATCAAGTAAGGCTCCCAGATCCTATCATGCTGGGTAACAGGCAAAGCACACAGAGCCCTATCAAAGGTCTTGCGGGTCTTGGTTATAAGCTTCTGCTCAGTCAAACTCTGTAAGTACATTATCCAAATCCTCGGCATCTTGTGCATTGTAACTAGTGCTCGCTCAAAAGTATTATTGAGAGTTTCAAATTGAGGATTGGTTACCGGGAGATTTCGAACGATGTCGAGGCGCTCCCGGAGATATGCGTGCCAGAGCTTGTAGCTGCCGGGGAGGGCTTTGAGGGCTCGCTCGTAAATGATGAAGCGCTTCTTGAAAGGAGCGGCGGCTCGAGCAATCAGGTACCTCCACCATAATTTCAGGCTGAAAGGATTTCTCAGAAGCTCCTCTTCGTAGAGGAGGTCGTCTTGGGACGGGTAGAATTCTTTGGGCAAGGAGGTCGCCATTCTCGCTACAACTGCTTCGACGTTGTGTTTCAGGCTTAACAGAGAATATGCACGAATCAATGGGAGAAGATCGCCGGCGCCGGAGATGGGAAGCGGTCACCGGGTCAGGTGAGTGATTGCGAGGTGAAGACTAGTTCTTCCATTTAAAACCCTATGCCGTAATGTAATCTACAGGCTTAAGTGTCCAATTATCCCTCTAGCTTTTATAGCTTGGACAATTGTATCCTATGACCATTGTTTAGTTCGATTTGATCCTCCAACTTTGATTAGTGGTACAAAAACAATGACTATTGTGTAGTAAAAGTATAAATGATGGTAGTAAGGTAAATTAGATGTTAAGAATTAAAAAAAAAATGATTTGAACATTTTGGGAAAAAAAATATAGTTCATCTTTTTGGGATAATATGAGTATTATTATTTGATTTGATTTTATATGATCAGTTGGCTCACCATTTTTCGTCATCTTATACATCGAATGTCTTGGACATCCCTAGAAGTTTTTGACCTTGTTTTGTTATCTATTTTATTCCCACGATTGGGTACAATCACAAACTGGAGCAAATATCATAAATTAAAGTGAGTCAGTGATGAACCTACTGTAGAGCAACGGTGTGGATGCCCCCTTGGAATTTTGAAAATGCCTAGAATATAGATATTAACTTGGTTCTTGTATAAGTAGTTAGGAATCAGGTATGTAATTTTTTCCCCTGAATATGGTCGAAGAATAAAAAATGAGGGTACTGTGCCATGAGAATAAAAATTTGGGGATTGCAAGAATAATTCTCTCCTAAATATCTAAAGTACACCTCTTCCTTAAGTAGAACAACGTCATTTTTCTGTCTCACTCATTTCTTGTCTAAACAATGTCTTCTCCTAACTCCTCCCATCTCTTAACCCCCTCCCTCAATTTCTCACAAAACCCCCACATCCCCAAACGCCTCTCAACCGCAACCATTTGTGTCTTCCACTCCACGGCTCCAATGCACTACTACTCCCTGGGCTAACTTTCTAAGCCGCCACCACCCCTTGCCCCCACAGTAAAAAATCTTAGTTCCACTACTAAACTGAGTCACAATGGTTTGAGGATTACTTCATTCAAGTTGGAAAAAGTTGGAGAACTTACTAGACACTTAAGCCTATTCTATATGGACAACAATTGCACGCTTGGCCCAGAATCCAGATCTTTGGCGGCCAAGTCCAAAATTATGTTTCTTAAAGATTTTCTTCAATGTTTTTTTATAGGTGAAAATCTTAAATAAACTGAAATTTATGGCTTTGGACATATGACCCACACAACTAAATTCATGGCCATGGCCGCCAACTTTATTTATTGATTTTTAAAAGGTCAAACCATACAATTGGTCTCTAAACTTTCACAACTCGGGTGAGTTTGTGACTTTGTCTATTTGTCACTATGCATGACTCATGGTCTGTGTTTTGAGGGTGAGCTAGCAGGGACTGACTTGTGTTGTGGGAAAAAAAAATTTTGTTAAGCAGGGTAAGGAAAAAAAAATAATTTGTTATTATTTCTCAAAAAAAAAAAAATATTATTAAGTAGGTAGCATATTAATTTTGAAATAATATTAGTTTTAGATAAATAATAATAATAATAATAATAATAATAATAATAATAATAATAATAATAATAATAATGCCACTTTTAATAATAATAATCATGCCATGTAAATTCATCATTGTGCAGGAATAAATCATGCATGTATTTGACTTAGGATCTAAATCATCCTAGTTTTAACTTATAAATTTAAAATATATTACGCTATTTCACTATTTTTGCTGTAGGTTTTTTTTATTTTTTATGTTAATTTTGATTATTCATTGAGAGATGTAAAATATTTTAAAATGTACGTCTATTCTTTTAAACTGAGGGCTGGAGTAATTATCATAATATTCGTATCCCTAAAGCAAAAATAAATAAATAAATGATGTGGTCATTAATATATGTCATCTCTTTGTTTTTTTAAGTATTTTTGAAATTATAAAAAATAATTTTGTATTTAATTAAACACCCATATTGTAGTTAACTTTTGAGTTATAACCAGGTGCCGGTGGTGTTCAAGGCATGTGTAATGGTAGTTCTATTAAAAGGTCTCTTAATACTTGTAATTAATCAGTTTATTATTATTATTATTTGTCTAAACCTAACATTATTTTAAACTTAATATATTACATACTTAATAATATCTTTTAGAAACAATAGCCAACTATTATTGTTTTTTTCCTTACCCAACCTAACAAAAAATAACACTTTTCCCGCCAAATAAGTCGATCCCCACTAGCTTACACTCAAAACACACATATCATCAGTCATGCATGGTGACAAATGGACCAAGTCGCCAACTTCCACAAGTTCAGGGGCTAACTTTTAATGAATTCTAAGTTTCGGACTAATTCACTCAAATTGTAAAATTTCAGGGGGCAATTATATTTTTTGGCCTTTTTAAAATTGAATTTGCATATCGTGCTTTTGTGAGGAAAAGCCAAAAATGTATAAGTGAAGACCTCAGCCTTAGTCATGCATTCCTTGTTTTTTTACTCCATTTTTCTTCCTTTCTCTCTTTGCATTTTTTATTGTATTAGTTTCTCGATTTTCACGTGTCAAATAGTAATATTAAAATAACACAAATAATGTAAAAGAGACCAGTAAATTAGAAACACCAAACACATAAATGTGTAACAAATAATATTAACCAGTAACATATATTATTCTATGATACCTCTTGTGATAGACACTATCATCACAATAATAGTTTATCAGGTCTGTTTTTTCTTATGCCAATGAAAAACGTTCAATGTTTATTAGAAGAAAAGTTAATATTGTACTTTATATTACTCATTCTGTCTCATATTTTTTTTAAGTATTTGACCTTTTTAGATAATTTGGCTTAAATTTATTTACAATTATTTATTGAAAAATTTTAAATATATAATATATGTATTTATTTATCATTTATATATATAATTTTTTTATTTATATACTAAAATGTTGAAAATAAAAAATAATAGATTAATTATTGAATAGTAAATGTTGCAAAGAATTTAGAATAGATGAAGTAGTAATTAAAAAAAATAAGAAAGGAGTAATTAGAATCTTATCACACTGCCTTTAATTTTCTAGACATATAATGACAGTTTTAAGGGTCATAGCGACAAGATTCTTCTTCACAACAACCGAATTTTTCTTTTAGTATATGACATTTCTCTTGTAATATCCTATTATTACACTATTTCATATATATGATACTCTTTTCATTTCACAAAAATGGAATTTTTTACTATTCATAAAAATTAATTTATGATTTTATTTCTTTCAAAATTTTTTATAAAAATATAAATATTTTATATGAAACTAAAATTTTAAATATTACAGTTTCTCAATATCATTTTTAAGAATTTTTTTTCAATACATATTAATATAAATATGTTTAGGTTAAACTTTAATTAAAAAAAATTAAAAGAGTCAATCAATACGAAACGAATGGAGTATATCGCAAGATAAAAGCAAAATCATTGCAGTCACCTAGAGTGACTGAATAGAGACTGAAAAAGTCAGTCGTAGGAGCCCTAGTCGCTCTTCAATCCTCAAGAATAATTGAAGTGCGACTAAAATTAGCGATTGAAATAATAGTCACCACTGTTATGAGGCCTCATTAAAGTCAATCGCTTGCATAGCGACTGATTTTGTTAGGCGCTTCATTTTTTAAATTTTTTTAAATATTAATTGATACGTATAAAATCAAATTAAAATTAACTCATCTAATTATTCTATTGTGAGACCTCATTAAAATATTGGTCTCTCATTAAAATACTGCGGTTATGATAGGTTTCATCGGCAATGGGAGAGGCAGAGGCCATTTGAACTTCCACCCAAGTGTCCAAGCAGGGGATAGGGGTGGTGCGATGTCATGCGGTAGTTGGTTGGCAAAAAGGCCGATAACATAAGAGTAGCTAAAGGAAGACAGTGGCACATCAGCTGAGGAAGAAAGATGTTGCAAGGGCAGGGCGGTAGAGGTGGATGGTGCGAGGGCACACTGGCAGTGATCTTGGCTTAAAAGACTCTATCTTACCTATTTTAAGTACAAGGTCATCCTCGTTTGCTTCACTATTTTCAAGCTCTTCCTTGTTGGATGGAGAGAAGATTTCAAATGAGAGAATGGGGAAGAAGGAAATGAAAGTGGTGTTATTTTTTTTTTAGAGAAGCGACAAAAGGACAACTAAAGTAGAGATAGTGACTGAGGATTGATTGACTATAGCGACTAAATAGCAACTGACATGGAAATTATAGCGGCTGAATAGTAATTAATCAAAAAATTGGTGACAGAATTTTAGTCGCTTTTCAGTCGCTCAAACTGTAAACTTTATCAACTAACTACCGGAGACCGATTGAACATACTTAGTGACTGAAAGTTCAATTGCTCCTTGCTGTCACTCTTTTGCTTTTTTCTTGTAGTGACATGTTCCTCTAGAATCCTATTAAGAATTTACTTGGAAACAAAAAAAAAACTTAATTCTTGGTCGGAAGAATAATAGTTTGAACTGCACATATTAGTTTGTTGATTGGTAATTGCACAAAAAAAAAAAAGGTTAAATGGAAAATAACTCCAACACTTGAACAAAAAGACAATTAGCACGTACGGAACATGAAGAATGGTATAATTTAACCTAGAAGAGAAATTTTATCCCAAATGGCCTCAAACCTTTGAGTTTATGTAACTAATATAAGATAATTAGAAGTATCTATACAAGGTGTAAAAATTAGAAGATACTCATACGTAAAAGAATGTGTAAATGCCCATTTTTCTAGACTCAAAAGGCACCTGAACACACACAGAGTATTATATACAAAAACATAAAAGTCAGAATTCAAATCCTTAATTTCTCTCATATCACAATAGCCCCTTAGCCACTAGAAGTAATTTTACAAGTTTCTCCTTCTTAGGTATATTTCTCTTTCTTAACTTTAATAAGTTGTAGTATGATTTTGCCTATTAAAAAATAATTTAAACTCAAATCATCCGAATCATTAAAAAACCGCAACGTGACAAATAGCTTTACAATTAATCAAACATTTGATATATACATATATAGCATCCTTTTGTTCTAATTGTTTTTGTTTTTTTATCAGGAAGGGCAACAAACAGATGATGAATTATTCCTGAAGTTACATATTATCCCATCTAACTAATCACCATGCATTTATCAGCTCAAAATCTGAAATAAATATTCAGAAAAACTGGAAAAGAAAAACAAAGAAAAAAAAGAGAAAAGCAAAAAACCTCAGAACCCTCCCCTATGTGCAAGAGTTATAATAGTTGGCAAGAGAGGCAGCAGAAGCAGAATGACGAGAACAATTCCAAGAATAATGGCAATGCAGGTCCACTTTCTGGACCCCTTCTGGTACTCCCGCGCCTCCTGCAGCTGCTCCGTCCCCCGCCGCACGAACGAGCTCGCGTGCGCGACGTGGCTCTCGATGTCGTTAAGCTGGTGCCCCTGCGCCTCCACCAGTGCCGCCATGTCCAGGAATATCTGGTGCAGCTCTATTAGGTTCTTCTCTATCTCCTTCACCGCGTCGTGCCTCTCCTGAATCTCCGAGATGGTGTCCATGATCTGGCCCCTACCCTGTTCCTGTATCGCCTTCTGTAAGAAGCTCTCGCTCTCCCCGCTCGATATGAGGTTCTCGATCGTGTCCTCGTCGGCTTTCTGGCCTGTGATGGTAAAATATCGCCTCTCCACCGTCTCTTTGTATTCCGCGTTCATCTTGGCCCTCAACCCTTGAAAGTTGTCCATTAGGTCCTTGAGTTTCTTCCCGAGGCCGCTGACAACGGATGTCCGGGTGCGGTCTGTAGAGGAGCCAGGGCCACACCCGGAGATGTTGCGGCTGGCAGCGTTGGATTTCTCCAAAGCTTCGAGCTTGGCCTTAATGAGCTTGACCTTTTTGAGGACGTTTTCAACGTCCATGTCCATTTTGGCACGGACTTCTTTCACTCTCTTGGCGCTGTGGACGAGCTTGCTCTCTTCATTGGCGTCTTGGAGGGCCTTGAAGAGCTTCTCTACCTGCTTCATGTCATCTTTTACCGCCTCGACATCTTCAAAGAACTTGTCAAGGTTGGCGCCTTCTTTTCCAGCCTCCACATCATCAATCACCGCCTGGTCCTTCAGGTCAGTGTACTTCCTGAAGGAGCTCGAGATCAAGTCGTTCATCTTTCAAGCCTTCTATATATGTATGTTAGCTACACCTTTCCTTTATTTATTCCTTTTCTTTTTCTATGGGATTTTTATTAAGATTGCCAGAAGAGCTAGGCATGAATTTGATCAATGTGATGGCGATCAAAACACTCCTGCATTTTTTATTTTTTTTTGGAAAAAAATTCAGGGTGAATTTCCCTCTTCTGGCAAATGAGAAGAAGAGGGGAAGGTAAAAGAAAGAAAAGCAAAAAGCGAAAGTAGAATTTCTTAGTTTTGATGAAAGGGGAAGCATTATGGAAGTAGTGTTATTTTTTGAGAATAGAAACGGCCAAACTTACCTGAAGCGTAGCTTAAAGCCCGTTCGGTAGTCTGAGAAATAATAGCTGATTTTCCATTGACCTGGTCAGCTGCTCTCCTCTCCTCTCCTCTCCCTTTCTTTTCTTTTATTTTATTTTTTCTGTCTTTTTTATACTCATTTTTCTTTTTGCTTTTCTCTACCGTCCGTTTTCTACTAATTGATCATTGGCCCAAAGTCCTTTTGGTCTCTGAACTTCATTCACTCAGACGCTTCAATCCCTAATGTTTGAAGCAGATCAACGCAGCCCTCAAACTATGAAAAATGTGATGCTTATTGCCCATTGACTCACTAACTCGATCGCATATCAAAGAGGCAATGGTAAAGTGTCCTGTATTTCGAAGTCCAAGGGGTGAGCAACACTAAATCAACTTAAAAGGGGCAAAATGTCCAACTCAAGAAAGTTCAGGGGACAAACCCATTTAGCCCTACTTACCTGGCCATTAATATAATACCTGAAATTCCTTAGATTAGAATCAGAACCGTGAGTGGATTTTATAGAATGTGAAAAGAGTTTTACAAAGGGAAAACAATAATATTTCCATGTATTCTTCTGACCTAAGATATGGTAGAAAATATACATCACCTTACCTCTACAGGAGTATGAGCTTCATCAATGAAACTTTTACAGGGCTCCAGCCTACTCCCGCACTGGGTTTTCTCCCTTCTTCCAAAACTCTACTCAAGAGTACGACGATGCCGCATTATGTATAGCCGTTAGACGAACATCTAGTTGAGTTGGATGAACGCGCTGCATCACCAAAACTGCACGAGCCTTTAGCGCTAGTGTTCCTCACTATCGGTTAATTCAAATGAACTGATACTACCCGGCAGCTGATGTAGACCCAGACATTTTCAAAGCAAAATGTGCCACGTGGTCGTTCTCAGCATCTTGATGGCTGCTTAGAATGGGGATGGTGTTGCCGTTGTCTTGCTCTTGTGTTATTCTTACTTGTCTCTGATTACTGGCTGCTGATGTAGACCCGGATACTTTAAAAGCAAAACAACCGATGCCACCGTTCTCAACATCTTGATGGCTGCTTAAATTGGGGATGGTGCTGCCATTGTTTTCTTCTGTTATTCCTACTTGTCTCTGATTACTGGCTGCTGATGTAGACCCAGATACTTTAAAAGCACGACAACTGATGTCACCGTTCTCAGCATCTTGATGGCTGCTTACATTGGGGATGGTGCTGCCGTTGTTTTCTTCTGTTATTCTAACTTGTCTCTGATTACTGGCAGGAGTAGAGGTCTCACAGGAGTCGGACACACCTTCTGGCCTAAGGTACCTATCTATTTGATCTTGTAGTGACGAAATCGAAAAGCTAACTCTTTCAAAACGTGGAGAAAGTTCTTCTTCCCTCTCTGGCTGGATATTCAAGTCAATTTGGCCTTTAAATGGCGAGTTTGATGACTTTATCTTATTAGGATCACCATCAGAACCTTCGCTAATTGCCTTATTCTGGTCTGGGCTGCTACTCCCGGCAACATTGCAAGAGCGAGTCTCACCATCCAGCTTATCTCGTAATGGTATTTGTGGCATCTCAAGTGAAACCTCTGCTTCCTTCTGCGTTTGTTTCTTCTCACGTCTTGACATCAGGGTACAAAACCGTCGCTTTACTGTTAGGCAGACATTACAAGTACAAGCCTGCTTATGTTTGGGGCCCTTCCCACTTGGTGGCTGGATGCAGACAATGCATGAGCAGCCAGGTCTATGCCGCGGGTGCTTGGTTGTAGCCTGGGATGAAGGGAGACCATCGCCCTCTCCAGAGATTGCTAAGTTGGCAAGGGTATCCAAACCCTCCAAAGTATCAATGCTTTCTGTTTTCATTTTAGTGGCTTTCATTTTCTTAGAAACGTCTGTCCAATTTAAACAACAAACCAATTGCAGATTCAGCAATCTCGCAAAACTGCCATCCACACAAATACCAGATTAAACAAAAACATCTCACTGCAAATTTTCCTATTATCTAGTACCTGAATCACGGTGGGCAAGCAGAACTTCAAGCTGTTGTGCAGTCAATTCTTGAGCTGCCAAACAAAAGGATCTGCGCCAAACAAAGATCGAAGTCATTTGAGCTTTTCTAAAGCACCACATATTTATGATTGCCAATTCAATTCTTTCAGTTGAACCACCAAACTCAACCCAATTCAGCATGGCCTTTAATAGCCCAGATATCATGAAGTATAATGTCAGTAAGTGGCATCACCTTTTCATTCGGCACATTTATACAGTACACACATATTTTGCAAAATGCACATAACACAGATTCCCTGTAACATCTTTGCCAGTTTCCCACCAAATCCTTGCTCTATGCATAGTAAATTTTCATAAATAATCCCTTACAAAGTCAATATTTTACTTTATCAGCAACATATCCTGTTGTATATGTATATCTACACTTTCAAAAGGTTAGGTAATCAAACACTGCAGCCACAATTTTAAAAGCCTTGCCAATCAGCAATAATTGGAGAGAGCTTCTTGCCACATAAGAACACAGTATCTAGCTCAACTTAACAAATGTGCCTTATATCAAGTAACATGTTCAAGACTAATAGTGCTGACATGATAGACGAGATTGACAGAGATAAGCTCTAGGTCACAATCACTATAAAGAGCAGCATTGCAACGGAAACAAGAGTTGAGTTTCATCAACAACTAGACAAGATTTATAGTATTTGCTTGTGCTTTTAAGGTAACTAACTCTGCCTATGCTTTGCATGTTTCATTTCCAAGGTAAAGGAGAAAGGTTGTGGCAGGTTGACAACTAGCATAAAATAAATTAATCTATTAAAATGAAACCAGTAGGCTTCATGGGCTGGCTCTACCAGAGTTTTCTTAGGACAATACTTCAAATCAGGAAAAAAAAAAATGGTCACAATTTCGATGTGTCAATGCCAATTATTTTGGGATTGGTTGACAAGTGGTCATAAGGTAATACAATCTATACGCATCAACTAGAAAGGCACAGCAGAGACCACTATGATTGGTAGCACGGGCAGATTTTCTGGGCAGTCCCCAAACCTCTAATTGTTTTTTTTCATTTTAGTCCTCAATTTATTAACTGTTCTCTTTTGGTACCAAACCTTTTTAAAACACTTTGTGTTAGTCCTGGACCTGTTCCAAAACTTTTTGTTTTGATCCCTCATTGGATGGAAACCCTTAATCCAGACAGAAGTGTACATGGGCATATGAAACCCAAATTACAGAGAAGAGAAATATTGCACAATTTATTTTTCTAAAACACAGTTACCGAACAATTAAAATTAGGATTTCAAAAGTACAGGTTTGACAATAACATTGAGTTAACTGTTTCCATCCAATGGGGGATATACAAAATGCTTTAAAAAGGTTTAGGACCAAAGCAAAACAGTTAATTGGTTGAGTATTAAAACAAAATAATAACTAAAGCTTTTGGGTGTTGCTCAACAAAACAATAATTAAAGGTCTGGGACCACCCATGAAAAATATCCGTATTAGTACAAACGAATCATGACTTTATGATGTTAAGAAAAAGCTTTCCCTTTGATTCCACCCTTCTAGTGAAAGTGAAATTGAAGGAGCTCAATAACAGTAGAAATAAAAAATTTTGGAACACCAGATAGAATGACTAATAGGAAAATCATTAGCATGATGCTTTGCTTACCTATCTGGATCCCATGAGTTCCCAAAACAAGTCCACCTCGATGGAAGAAGAGCACTGGCTGGCAACTTGCGCCACTTAAAACACTCCTCACACTGGGCCCACTGCACCTTCTTCCTATTAAAAGGAATAAATGAAACAGTTGGAGTTCTATTACAGAGAGGGAGGTAGAGCAACATACTCACAGTAGAAAAGAACAAACAAATATTGCAAATGTCAGATACCATCTGGCATAGTTTGCCAACAATTTCATCTCCCCAGTGCAATAAAGAATAATTTGTTCTCTCTATTATCTTTTATTCAGGAAAAGATTTCAGTTTGTGAAGTTACCATCCAGATATTGTAAAGAACAAAACAAAATCCAGAGATACTTATAAAAGGACCATATATCATCAGACAGAAGCACAAACACATGGTCAAAGTGATTTACCCTTCATCGTCAATTCCAAATATTGTTGGCTTCCCAATCACTGGTGCATCCTGTAATAAAAAATACAGAGTTGATTAGTATAAGAGAAGATGTTATGCATGAGCATGGTCAACTAATGTTGCAATAAAGAGTTCCAGGATCCAGAAATTTGATATTAATACAGAAAAAGGAAACCATTAGCTGCCAAAACTTCTCATTCTACACAAGACAGACACATATCATACCTCGTACTCTTCAAATTCAAACCCCTCAATCACAACAATGCTAGATACATGATTTGGAGGTGGACGGAGCAGTCCTTGAGCTTCTTCCCATGTCACTTTTAGTTCTATCAAGTCCTCATTATCAATTTTTAAGCGCTTACTTTTTAGTCCCAGGACGCTACTCTTTCTCTTCCTAGAAATTGAAGGTTTCACATCCACTGCTTCTTTTGCCATATAGCCTGACTTATCAACCTTTGACCATGAAGTAGGAACCGCCTGCTCAGCCTGGAAAATTTATTAAAAGCAACATTTTCCTTAGCTCCTACAAGTGATAGCTGGTTGAAGCAAAGTCACCAAATTTTGGTCAGAATTACTGACTCCATCAGGCGACACTCCATTGCTGGACTTTACTTCATGGTCCTGGAAACAAGATTACAGTAAAAATTCAGCATCTGTTCATTTGGCTAAAGCTACATAAATTACTACAAACTTTGTGCCGAATTATCTGTAGGGCTCTTTTAGAAAGCTAAAGTCAGTCTGTACTTCTTTATGTAGTCACCATAATCATAATCATGAAACCAGTCCTTGATTGCAACTAGATTGACATCAGTTGAGAGAAGTACAAAACGTCAATCAACATTTGACACACATTGACATTAAAACTTCAAGGCAACAAACAACGACATGCTAGTTCTCAGATATGATGATTTTCTCATTTTTAAAGCAGTAATATTGTTGCTTTCTCTAACTTGAAAGAAAAGTTCCCGTTGTTACTTCCACAATTTCTGCAAAATTTTACGCTCAGTCTGTAAGCCATACTACAGCACCAAAACCAACATGTCTAGTAGTCCAAAAGTAAATATGTACATGTCACAACACAACCCCTCCAAAAAGCCCAATTGACAGTATACTGAATTAAAATTTTCACCTTTAAGCAGTATTATCCCACATGGTTGAAGGGTTTGCTAGAGCTTTTGATGAACAATAAAAGCAAAGGCATCAATAACATAAAAATATTTGAATGGCTTAAGACCTAGATTATCATTCTTGATTAACTCTATGAGTTTCAATATTTATTAGTAAGTTCTAGGGGAATTAATTTTAAAAGAGAAAGGGTATTCTGGTAATTTTCCAGATCTGTGAGTATTCCAGAATTCATTTAGGGAGTCTTATTTTGACTCCATTGACGTGTCCTTCCCTGATCAGTAGTTATTTAATTGCTGTAATAGTTCTCCAGGTGCTCTTAGGATTTAAAGTCCTATTAGGAATAGGGCTCCAAGGCTCCATATCTCCTGCAACTCCAACTCTAAACCCTAACTTCCAGACCTATCACAAGACCTCTTCTGCTGTCCAACATCAGCTTTATACTGTAGGAAGCTTCTATACCTATTGCCAATTAGTTTTACTTTAACACATTTTCTTGTTGCAAAATCTGCGTAGTTCGACTTGGGAAAATCAAAGTGAGCAATAAACATACATATGGACTATAATTTGCACCTCAAAAGCCTAAGCTAGAAGGTTGATACTTTCACGGATGTGGGATAAATCACAAGCATGCAATAACAACTTTCCCCTAGCCAATGACTCCACCACACATGGTCACCAAGGTCCACCATATTTTGCTGTCAATGTAGCACAGTTCCTAATCAAACCTTGTATCACTCATTAGGGAGGCTTGACTCAAAGAAATCCACCAAGCAAGGCAAAAAAATCTTTGGTTAGGACTCGCATTAAACCGAAAAAGCAAAAGTTGAATGGCCAAGGATCCATGACCGTATATAAGTATTTATTTTAATATATTTTACCTCTGGTTGTCATGAGCACATACCACCAACAATGTGTTCAATAGTACCATCTCACATGTTTAAGTTACCAATTTTTATGAGCTATATATTGACGTTAAACCCTTCCAGCTATTGCCAATCAGCTCTGCTTAGACACCTTAACATGGTCAAGGGGTTCATCAAAGCTTTGAATTGTGGTGAAGCCTCTCCACCAACAGCAAAGTGGCTTTCAGGTTGGATGCTTTAGCAAACCCTTTCTTTTTTTTTTTTTTTTTGGTTACAAGGTGTTATCTTACAAATGTACATTTAAGGGTTTGTTGGAGTTCTATATTTTTGGTAAGAACTCTTAACCTGTTGCCCTAGGGTCCTGAGATCGATGCTTAAGCATGGTCTGAAAGCCCAAGATCGTTGTTTCTGTGGCCACATGACACGCCAATTTTAGTTGTTTTGCCTGCCTATATGTGGAGACTAAGCTGTGTTGTCCCACATGGTTAAGCAAATGTAGGTATTGTTGCTTGATATTATGCTGAGGCCTCCCAAGCTAAGCCAATTGACTTTGGGTTGGACACTTGAATACATTTCTTTTAATAAAGTATGATTTATGTATTGTTGACTTCAGAACTATTGATTTTGAACCACCAAAGCTTCAGTATATTTACATTCTCACTTCTCTTTTCTCTTTTCCGTAAAAACCCGAACCAGCAGCAGGGAAATGCTTTGATTTTCAATGAAAAGTTAGGTCAAACCATGTAAAAACTCAGGTGCTGTAGAACATTGAGGAAACACAAAAAGTCTCATGAACCTCTGATGCTACCTTTTACAATAAATAGTTCAGTAGCAAGCACATATGGAGGTAGCACAGCATTCACAAAGCAATTGTCTGGGACTAACCTGATCAGATATTGATGCAGCCGTAGCCTTCCTGAAACCCATAAGCAGTTTCCCTCCAGGCTCCAATCGACTAAAAGTTACTGAGGGAACATAATAAAATTTCAGTTAAAAACTGATCAACCCTCAGCATGGCCAATCAAAGGAATATCTCATACTAGAAAGGAAAATGAATTATATGTTACTAGGCATTGAAAGAAAAAGCAAATCAACCAAAAATCATAGGTAGTAGCAGTTTGAGATACTTGAGCATTTACAAGATCTTAAAGAACCAAAAAAAACACACAGGTAAGTTTGAAAAGTTTCTGAAGAAGAAAACTGGAGAGAAACAACTGAGCTAACATGTGAATAGTTCCAAATCTATGGCGCCAAGTAAATGGAAGTAGAATCTTCAAACCACAGCTTTCAAGTGATATGAACTTGTTACCTACATCCCCCGCCTGCAATTGCATGCTCTGTATGCATGGAGTAACCCCCTCCAAAACATACATTCTACTATTGTTGTTTGGCCAGAAGCGGAACTGAAATTTCCATTCATTGCCTTTTGAATCCAGGACCTGAAGGGGTAAACCTTCAGGCTGGGATATTGGTGGGAAGTAGGCCTGTCTCACAGTGATAGAATGTAAGCAGGTGAAAAAGTGTTACATTATTAAGCATGACAATAGCACATATCACCATAAGAAAGGCCACGTGGCAAAGTTTGTTCCAATTTCCACAAGTATGAGAACAAGAAACTCACTACTACTTACTCTCTCAATAGCTGATCATCTATTACCCTTTTTCCTTGAGGTGCTCTCAATTCTATCAAATCTGACAAATGACAAAAAAAAAAAAAGTGCCCAAGCTTTTACACCTAACTTTTCTTCAATGCTGCGGACCCCACTTAGATTGGTATGATCAACCAAGCATGTGAGAACTTTAAAAAGACAAGATAAATTTGAATATGTGTTTGTATTGGAAAATTATTCAAGTATCTACCAAAAAGTGGGTGCTCTCTCAAGCATATGTAACCCTTCAAACTTGCAACAATATTTTCAAACATAGTATAACTATCAATTATAACTCAAATAAAGGTTTCTTCCCAGTGGGTTTCCATTCTAGATTAAGAATGTAGCTAAAACATGAACAGCTTGAACAGGAATCAAACATGCTTAAACATTACTACAAAACAACTAATCATCCTCAAAAGTACTTTTCGAAGATATCTTGAACTGAAGAGAAATGCGTGAGTTGGCACCATGACAACTCACTTCGGCACATTTTTTTGGTAGCACTAAACGCCCAATCCTCCCAGCATCACTTGCACTCAGCATTTTCTCGAACAGGGGAGTAATCACAGAATTTGAGCTTTAATGAAGTTAAGTATTAAAATCAAATGAATAAAGGAAAATGGGTTAATCCAGTAAACTTGTGACATACATATTATTAATGCAAAGAACAATAATAAAATTACGCCCCCAGGGGCACAGCACAATGGTTAAGTGTTGTTCCGAGGTTGTGAATTCCACTCTCCACTCGGTTGCCTTTGGCTTGCAGCTTGTTGGATAGTGTCAACTCAGTAAGGCCTAGATCGGTTTGATCACCTGCTAACATTGAATGGCCTGGACCAGTTGAGCCTGAATACCCTGATTTGCCAGGAGCAGTAGCCGTAGGGCAGGCTGCTGTTCACCAGGTGAACACTGGCTAAATGATGAAGGTGCTAGCCCAAGTGAAACGGGGTTGCTAGCAACCCTTGAGACCAGTGGATTCTGGGTCATTCAAAAAGAATAATAAAATTGCTTTTTAAAGAAAAAAATTAATTATCTTCTGCAGCATGGTTGGCACCCTAACAGAATGTAAAAATGGGGGAAGATGTAACTGTGAGAGTATTAGTACTTTTTATTAATTTATACCCTCTAATGGACCTCTGAAGGTCAAAATATGCTTCTTTTCAATATACAGCTAAAGAACATAAAAAATTGTAAAGGATATCAATGCATTCCAAACTAATAAAGCCTAACTTTCATAAAGGATACTCGCCAGATATCTGCTGCAAATCCTGATCAGTGAATCTGGGCCAATAACGAGGAAAGCCTGGACTACGTCCTCGGGCATCAACTCGAGGCTTTCCACTGTGCATCTGAGTATCTCCTGATGATTCAGGTCCATTGTGTGGATTATCATGAAATTGTCTTACCAGCAGTGCTTGAGGGCTGGGTCGAATATGAGTAGCAAGGCCTCCCATTTGGCCAGTTTTTTCTTCTGGAGAAGCAAATGATGATACGGCTAATTGGGAATTTGCTGCCTCACCCTTCTGAGGGCGCTGACAATTACTTAAATACGACCTAGGATGCTCAACATTAACCATACCTGCATATTAAATGTCCAGCCAAGGATCAACAGCTATAGTTTTCTGAATAACAAGTGGCAAAGATGTAATTTACTTTTCAGGTTGACTGTCCAGATGAACAGAAAGAATGTATACCTGCATTCCCGTTTTCAAATATATCCTGTGAACCAAGCTTTAGCATTCCATTCATAAAGCTATTGGGAAAATTCTCAATTTTGTTCTTATCAAAAGGTGGTGCAGATAAATTGTTGAGATTAGGTCTGTCAGTGCCATTAGAAGAATCAACTTCATAGTGCATTCTTTTGAATAAATCAGGTTGGGAAACAGAAGCATTAAACAATGTTGGTGCCTGCCGCCAAGGCACAGGACCTGATCCAGCTAACTTATTCCAATTCTTAAGAGATAGGTCCTTAGATCTTTCAGGCAATGAGGAGTTGAAAAATACAGAAGGTGGCCACGCAGGATTTGTTCCCTGAGATAGAAGAAAATTAAAAAAATGGGAAATATAAATATAATAGAAAAAAGACATGAAGCATGAATAATCTTAAGAACAGAAAATTTGTATGTTAGAGATATTTTAAATTAAAATTCTTTTCAATTCAAAAGCACTTATCCAAAACTATTTCAGGCAAGCCAGAAAGCAGTGACTATAATTTATGTGATTTGAAATGTCAAAAACAGCTGTTTGCCATACTTTAGATGCGATAAACTGCTTTCCTTCTAGATATTATAAACAGTAGTATAAAATGAAGTTCAAAAAACAATAAAGTTAAAGCAATGTTAGATTTTTGTCCATCTTGACATAACACACGAGAAATCAACAACCTACAATGAAACCAGAGGACCATAGTTAACTACCATATATTGTTTTGGATAAAACATGACTCACCCTTACCAGAATGGCATTTTTCCTAGCACATGCCATGCACTCAACCCCTCCTGCGTCCAACAACATATATGCATGAACTGAAACAATGCATCCACAATGAACCCGCTGCAAAGGATTACCAACCATAAGCCATTTTCACAAATCAAAAAGCAAAAACAATATTAAAAGTAGGGTGGCAGCATAAGGCATACTGCTCTATGAAATGTTCCACTGACCTTCCCACATGACTCGCAGCATCTCCAACCTGAAGCTTTTGAATGAAAACTGTCACAGAATCGTCCCTCTTCATAAGCAGACCTTTGTGTGGGGGGAGGGGGGGACAAGAACCAAAGCAATACACTAAAATCAGATGAGGCATCACAATTTGGTCAAAAACCAACACAAAATGTGACCCACAAGACAAATCAAAATAGAGAAAGAATAAGCTGGAGCTAATAAGTGCTCAAAAAGAATGTTTACCCTTCTCGTCTGGTGAAGCAATTAGAGAATACTGGTGCAGTAAACAAACTTAACACAAAGATTCAGTAGAAGAACATTGTACAAAATCTCTTTCGACTGTGGAAGACTTTGGAAGGGGAAAAAAAAAGTCTGCTCTTTTCTCATTTTTAAAATGCATTATTTACATTTTTACTGATCTTTGGCCTAGAAACAAAACCATTTGAAAGCTAATATTGTATTTACCTAATAATCACTTGAATCCTATTCTTTTAACAAAATAATTAATTTTTATTAGTTTTTTCCTTACCCAGCCTAAAGAATTAATAAAAAATATAGTTTTTTACATTTTACAAGTGTTCTTCCGCCTTCTTAAATATATAGTTTCAATTGGTATACAATTTGATCAAATAATTACTAATTTTTAAAAATCTCTGCTGAAAGCACAATTCTTTTAGATCTATAGGCTACTTCAAAAACATGGTAACTGTCTTAAGAAAATAAAACAAATCATGTACACAACCTAGTTTCTTCAGTAAATTTCTGCTATTTGTTCGTCTTGCTTAAAAAACAAACAAACACAAATTGCACTTTTGCTGGTCTCAGTATATTCTTTTGTGACTGCACCAAAACATTAAGCAGAAAAAAAAAACAAAGACAGACAACATGACAGTAAGAAAGGTCAAGAGACTTTACTCATATTTTTACAATAGCATATTATCAAACTTAAAGAATATATAATCTAAAGCAGGCAGAGTGCAACCATCTTGTATGTCATAGGGGTACTGGGACAGGTATCCCTAGCAGCTGTTAACCAAAGTCCGGAGTTCAACTCTCATTCCCTAGGCCCCTTGGCCTTCGATATGTATGCATATAAAACAATGAGAGGGAGAGATAGATGAAAGTTTTTATATGATTTTACAATTCTACCTCAGGCACCATAATAGAAAATATCTAAGTCCGCTTTGAAGCGTAAAATTTTTACGTGAAAACATTAATTTAATTCTTCCCAAGAAAATACATAGCAAGCACTTTCTCGTATACTTCAACATCCATAATGAATATCTTAAGTGTTGTTTCTGATATTTGATTCTTGCATTTCAACAAAAGAAATTTATCAGGGCTTTAACTCTTTAAGGAAACGGCAACAAAATTTGCAAACATCAGTAACCTCAAGTTACTAAAATTGATTCTACGCCTGAACCAGCAAAAGTTTCAAGCAATTCAATTTCCTCTTTCACCATTTTACGATCTTGGTCAGATAAGTAAGCTGGTTCAGGCTTAGAATAATCTTGACTAGAAACTTAATTAATTTTCATTTCTTTTCGTTTCGGGAACGGGGAAAATGATCTGCTGACTATAATGTTTGAGCTTTTATTAACCCGAGAGGTGAGACCATGCAACCACTAATTCCTGAGCGGGTCGAAGATCCATTACATTTTCTAAGCATTGATTAATGTCATGGCCATCGAGCATCATATTGAGCATCATTCATTTTTGGGTATAAGCTCCCTTCACTTCTCATGTTATTTTAATGCATTCACTTGTTCATCCTCCAAAAAGTACAGAGAACATAAGAAAGTAGGCAAACTAAACAGAGCAAAAACACAGCAAAGCCTTCTAGAATTTCCTCTGTGACAGGATACTTCCGTTTATAGGTCTTATGCGTGCTGAATTCGTCTGTTGTCAGGAAAACTGATGCTAGGCTAAGCAAATTTGTCATCTTTCAACAATTTAGTGCATCATATCAAGCCGACGCTTAATTTTTCTCTTATTCTATTGACTCCAATAACCTACAAGTTTGCCACTCAGCAAATGAGGCCTCAGACTTGCTACGGTATTAATTGAACACAGAACCCCTCCCACGAATAGCGTGAGGCTGGAAAGACGCAGTAAAAGAAAAAAAAACAAGGTTGCATGCTGGTTTAGTCTTACGTGCGAGAGGAGGTTTTGTCCACAGAAAAACTGAAAGAGCCCAAGATCAAAATCTCTTTTCCAAGTTCAGAACTTCAGAGAAAATGAAAATTTCCAAAATTAGCCTTCCAGGAAAATCCAAAACATAACCACAACCGGAACCACTCCGCAATCCAGCAGAACTCACATTCTGTTCGACGACCAGTCCGAATATCAAACCCAAAAACAACACTCGAACGTTCAAATTCAAAAGGAAAAGCAAAATAAAAAAATATGCTACTACGTATACCTTTTTCAAAAATCTAAATTCAAAACGAAGAAGTCAACAAAGAGTCCAAACAAAAAAGCGGCTCACCCGCATCGATCACAGAGCTGGGCGAAGTCCCCGGTGCGCAGCCGCCAGCCTTTCCTCGTCCTCTCCGATTTCAGCTCGGAACACTCCGAATTGAAGCAAATCCTCAACGACGGCGAAGCCGCCATCGGCGTTTCTCCGGCCAACCGAAATCCCCAACTACCGGCCTTCACGAGGACAGACCGCAACAAGAAACACGCATGATTCAGAATAATGGAGATTAGAGGAGGATCTTCTAGGCAATCATGGCAGAGGGAGAGTGGTTTCTCATGAGAAAGAGAAAGGAAGGGTTAGAGAGAGAAAGAGAGAGGGGGAGCATTTATGTGAGAGAAAGTGAGTGCGTTTTTATATTGCAAAATTCTACACACATAAAATAGTAATGCTGTTTTCTTCTGTTGTCCGGGCTTAAAAGACACGTCGAGTCCGTCACTCTACTTTGGGCGAACATCGGAGAAGTTATTAACGTTTTTTAGATTCGACGAATGGGCCTCAAATATTCATTTTATGTCGATTGCACCATCGTAGGCCTGCCTTTTCTCTGTTCCTTCCTTCGACAGTTTTGCAGTGCATAAAGTTTAAGCCACTTTTGTTTTTAATATCTTCCAAAGTTATTTTTCAAAATTATTTTATACATAATCCAAAAAATGCTTTAGAAAGCCGATCGTTTAGTTTACATTAACTTTATCAAAGAATGTTAAAACAAAAAAAAAGATTAAAAAGGTCGTCTCTTATTCTGATCTTGTTAATTTTGTCACGTATTGTCTTGTCAAAACCCCTCTTTTTTTGAAAAAAAAAAACTTTGACTGAAATAGATAAAGGTTCATGAGAAAGGTAAAGTAGATTACAGCTGTAGTTATAGTAACTCCGTCACAGGATTAATAGGCTAATCTACTATTTGAAAAAATTAGAGTTAACCCGTGGGGTTGGTTAAAAGGGAATTAATGAGAAAGATGAGTGGGTTGATTCAGAGTTGGACGCTTTAATACTTTCTTTTTATCTCCGGCGTCGTCGTTTTCTCGCCCTACACTACTGTCCAATGTTTGGATAATCCGAATAAAACAGGATTTAAAATTCCACCTTCCATCGGGGAGTAGCCCCGGCTGGGGGCACTCCCGTCTTTTCAAACTCCTGCCCCAGGTTACGTGTGTGTGTTCTGACTTGTTTTGAACTGGCGTGTTGCTTAAAGTTGCACGTATAAAAAGTTTATGGTACTACGTAATAGTATAATAAAAAACTGAACTTTCTCCATTATCGAATGCTAGAAGGCTTGGGTTAACGGGTGGTTTAAGTTGCACTTGAGGTCTAAAAAATTCTACCAACTTGTGAGAGTGCCAATTTTTAGGTAACCACAAGACCAAGGCCCTAGGACTTTCTATCAATTTCAATCACTTTTTACTGTAAAAAACCCATAAAATTCACTTCTTTTACTATAAATTATATACGCTTAGATTAATTAGATAATAGAGGTGGTTTCAGCATTAAAAGTGTTCATTAAGTTAGAATTTTTATATAGCTTTTAAAGATATATCAATAAGCCTGCTTGATTTTTATTTCCTTCAACTATAGTAACTCATGAACTATATAGCACATCAAATCAACCTTCCAACTGCCTAAATAAATTTTAACTCTCAAATTATGAAAAATAGACCCCTTTAATTTAATAATAACCGGGGGCAAAGCTACATTGAGTCCAGTGGGGGCTATTGCCACCCCCCAAATTTTATAAAACATATATTTAGTCCATAAAACTCTATTACAAATGCACTTTAACTCCATTGAAAATTTTCTATTGACCCTGCTCCCTGAAAATTACTATAAAAAACTAATAAATCCATGAATAATTGACTCATTCTTACCTAATCACTCTCAAACTTATCACATCGAACAAACTAAGTAAAATGGTAAAAATTTAACCAAAGGCCAAAACGTTCTTATTTTTTTCCTACTAGTTTCCCTACCCTTTATTTTTTTCATTTTCTAGTGAACACATTTGTTCCCTTACTTTAATAAGGTGGTTTAAATTCCACATTACCATATATTAAAAAGGAATAAACATTATCCCTAAAAAAAGGAATAAACATTATCTATTTCATTTATTCATTGTTAATTTGTTTTATAGCATTTTTCTTGTTTACTTCATTTTATTCCATTAGTATGTATTTTTAAATTTAATTAATTCTTAAAAGTAATTAAGTGTTTAGTTGAGTAAGCCCAACTTTTTTAATAAGTGAATTGTGTATTAATGGTTGTGTTATATTTTTCAATCAAGAAAAATATTGTTCGATTAGTATTAATTTTTACAATTATTTATTTCCGCCTAATTCGTTTTAACTTGAGTCAATTAAATTCTAAATGACTTATTTTTATTCTTACATCTTTTTTTAATTAAAATTCAATATTATGTAGGTACAATAATTCATTGAAAATACAATTTTTGTAATCTTACTAAAATTTTATGAATTTTTCTAGTTTTAGGCATTAAAAAAATAAAATTTCATAAAAAATTTAACAATGCCATGAAATTTTATTTTCAAATGGATTATTGCATCTATATAATATTAAATTTCAAATGAAATTGGTTTCAAATCAAAAAGTTGTAAAAGTAAAAATAAGTGAGTTGACTTAAGTTAAAACAAATTGGACATTTATCTTTAGTAAACTGAGTATATGTGTAATTTTCTCACTTTGTTTATATTTTTTTATAGTTGAATTTTATTAATAAAATATATATTAATTTGTTTCAAAAATAAAGATATGTTGTAATAATTAAATTTTGCCCCCACTAGTTAAAAGCCAATTCATTTTAGCTTAAGTCAACTGACTTATTTTTATTTTTACATCTTTCTTGCTTGAAACCAATTTCATTTGAAAACCAATGTTATGTAGATGCAATAATCCATTTGAAAGTAAATTTTCATGATGTATTTTCAATGGAATATTGTAGCTACATAATATTGACTTTTAATAAAAATTAATTTCAAGTAAAAAAGAAGTAAAAATAAACCATTTTGTAGTCAATTAACTTAAGTTAAAACAAATTAGATGTAAATTTTCTAACTCTGCCTCTGGTAATAACTTGATCACATAAGATGTGACCCACACTCCATCCATTGATTACCAATGTCATATGACCTAAGTGGCATGAATTTATGCCCTTCTAACTTTAGGGATATGATCACTTTCAAACTACAAAATTTAATTGGTAATTTAAAAAAATCAACCCAATTATATCAAATATTGCAAAAACACCACCATTTGGAACTGTGGCTCATCAGGCCTCCTCCCAACACGTCAACTAAAAGGGGCAAGGTTGCTCATTTCTAAGTGAACAATGAAAGACCTTAAGTTGTGGCTGAATGAGATCAACGTCAAAAGACAAACGGATTCCAATGTCTATTTAGTTAACTGAAGTGATAATTGGTTTAAAGAATGGTCAAGCTTTGTAATGTAATCCTCGCTAACCAGTAGTCCTAAGGTTTCTACCATTCATTGTTGTTTATTGAAACTAAATTGCATCCTAAAATTTTGTAAGGCGCTTTTGTGCTTGTTATGAATTCCCTAACTAAAGTTTTGGAAATTATGAATTTTTCAGGTGCAATCAAGACTTGATTACATATGATAGAAGGTCAAGGAGGTGAAGGCTTGCAAGACACATGGACATATTTAAAGTTGGGATGACAAATTTCAATGGACTGTAAGGGGTTATGATGCAAAGGGCGGCAACAAATTCCATACTGTCTGGGTATATATAGACCTCCTCATGTGCATGTAAAGGGGAGAAGTCAGGGATTTCTTTTTCCTATGGGGGACCCAATTGAAATCAAAAGATGACATTATCTAAAAATAAATATTTATTACTTTTGTGCGCAATTTCATTGCTTTTGTAAAATATAAATAAATGAGTATTATAGCTATTCCGGTCTGCAAAATGTTGAAATCATTATCTTTAAAATGAATATAAAATAAAATAATTTTTTGCTAAATATACATAAAAAAATTTCCCAATCAATATTAATAAATGAATTATGATGGAGTTAGGAGCTCGGCATATTGAGTATATGGCTTAAGTTGTACAAGCAAAATATATTGTGTAACAGAGAAAATTAAGAACTTAGATTCTTGGACAATGTGTTTTTGCTTTTTTATAGATTGAAGGTGTAATAATAGGCCATCATGGGCCCTCGCATGAACATGTTAGCAAGCTAGAGAGTCAAAGTGTCTGAGTCTACATAATTAAATAGTCAAGTTGATATATTTATAATTCAGATAAAAAAAAGGTATCTGGGTTACTATAGTAATAAACAATACACATGTAGGCCTATATGTGCTTAAGTTCAAAATAGTTATTTATGAGGATGTATACCCAGGGGCGGAGCCAGAATTTTAAGTTAAGAGGGGCGGATTTCATTTGAAAAATGTTAGAAAACCAAAAAGTAGAAGTATTTCCATAATGCAAAAAGAAAATAACAAAAATAACTTAAAATCTATTAAAATGTTTTGTTTATAGGTTATGCACTTCCAAAATAATAAGTAAAACTTACTAAATCTCAATTTTCATCTATATAATGAATCGATGATCATAAGCTTCAAATCCATATCAAATCTCCAGCTTCTCAATCAATGGAAAATTAGTTATGTTATTATATATGTACACATGTTCGATGAATATCACATAACAAATAAAAAGATATATAATACCTTGTGCATTTTGAGGTGGGCATGCCTTTCTTTTAATGCATAAAAATCATTTATTATCTTGTCTATTTAAAAAGTCTCAACAATCTATCTTCCAATATAAATAATCAAGTGATTCTTAAGAAAATTATCACTCATTCTACTACCAAGTCTTGTTTTCACAATTTTCATTGCTGAAAAGGCTTGTTTCGTTGTTGCAGTCAAACAAGAAGAGTTAATATAAGACAAAACAATCTGTTCACTAACAGATAAATTTTTTACTTTCATGTTTTTTTTAGTCCTCTACACAATTCAAATATTGTAGATACATTTTTCAACTATAGATAGCGGGGCACATTATGCTCATAATACTATAGCTGATACGTCAAATGAATCTTTTATTGTTCAATGAAATCCGAAGGATAAAATATTTGTCAGCTAATTTACATATGTTCTTAGTATTCAGAGACTTATAGAAATCTCTAGGATCCAAATCAACACTAAGAAAAAAAACTCCGCCATCTATTTATTAACTGACTTCCTTTATTTCTCATGAGACACACCTTGGTTAATGCAAACTTTTGCAAAAGAAGTGGAAAGGTTGTACTTTTACATTTCTAACTTTTTAAAATATAATTAATTAATTTTTAGTAATAGAGTAAAATTAATTGTTTGATGTTGGAATTTTCCTACATTTCTCAGACAAATCAACCACATGCATTTATGTATAATTTTAGTGAGATAGAGAAAATTATTACCATTTTACATATATACTTCTTAAAATTATTATTATGTTTTATAATTAAAAATATGATAGGGTCATAACAGATACTCCCTCCGTCCCGGAAAAATTGCTCCATTTGCTTTTACGAGTGGTTTAAGAAAAATCTAGCAATTTACACTTTTATCCCTCCACTAACTCTTTTCTCGCATCCGTCATCCGTCCGTTCATCTGTTCGTCTGTCGTCCGTCCGTCCGTTCGTTCATCTGTCGTCCGTCTGTTACGTTCGTCCGTCGTTCATCTGTCATCCGTTCGTTGTCCGTTCGTCCGTCTGTCGTACGTTTGTCCCGTTCGTCCGTTCATCCATCGTCTGTCTGTCGCGTTCATCCCTCGTCCATCTGTCTTCAATTGCGTCACCGTCCTTCTGTTCCAGTCGTGATTCACGTCGCCTCTCCTCCTCCAGGCTAGATTCGCATCGCCTCTCTGTCTCCGACTTCGATTCGTGTAGTCGTGTCGCCTCTCTGCCTCCAATCGTGATTCTCGTCACCTATCCGCCTCCGGTCTCTATTCGCATCGGCCCACTCACCTCCGTCCTCGATTCACCTTCACATCGCGTTGCTCCCTTATAACCCATCTCGGCGGAAGCCGTCTTCGTTTGTGTCGGCCGGCACAGTCTAGTTGATGAGGGGCAAAAACTCATCGGGGAACAAAAGAGAGAAAGAGCGAGAGAAAGTGGGGTTTGTGAAGGAAAGATGTATGTATTAATATGGGTATTATGGTAAATAGAATATGAAAAAGTTACTAAAAAAGGAAATGGTGCAAAGTTTTGGGACTACCCAAAAAGGAAAATGTAGCAAAACTTATGGAACGGAGGGAGTATAATGTAATTTTTTAATCTTTATTTTTACATATACATATATATAATACATATAATTTACAAAAAATGTTAGGGGGGCCAGGCACCCCTCAGCCCCCTTATTGGCTCCGCCACTGTGTATACCCCATGTAGGGCAGTTCATCTACCTTGAAAAAGCATTCAGGAGCTCTACTTAAACGTGGTTTAAGTTAGATTTTTTTGCGGGTCAAGTAAGTTGTCTGGTCACTTTGCTAACTCACCCTTATTCTTAACATATTTTTTTTTCTATGAAACACCATAATGGGTGGAAGTTTTATAGCATAAATCACTCAACGACATTTACATAAATGGAGTAAGGGCCTACAAAAGAAAACAGCAAAGCCTGCTAATTTTTAATGTATTTACAAAGTTATGCCACCCATAATTATCTCACAAAGCTTTCATATTCTTTCTCACTCACACCAACCTTTTACTGCACCAACCCACTTTTGCCCTCATTCCAAACATACCTTATTCTTCCCAATTGAATTGATTACCTCCTGTGGTATTAAATTCATGTTCCTATAGGCTTTACACAACTCAAAGTACATCGAGTGCATCGACTCTAGCATTTGCTAAGCAGTGTCAGTCACCAACAGGTTGATCCTATTGTCAGGGATCAAAATGATGACTCTTAAAGTGTTATAGTGTGGAGCGGACCATGTAGCTGATAGATCGAGTGATGATGAAATTGCCACTAGAAAATTGATGTTTGAGGATGGGAGTGGGTATTAAGCCATGGCGCAATCATAGTTGCAAATTCAGGATTTTTACAAAGAGAGATTCATATGCATACATAAATATTAAACACTAAGTTGACTCATGAAACTTATAAATTGGTATATATGGTATAATAAAATAAAAAGCTTTATTTGAAAAACATTTGAAAAATAGCTTTAACGAAGTGCATGGAGGCCGCGTGTTGTGGTGGTTCATATGATCATTGCATAAAGTCATGAAAAGACGTAGAGACTTGATATAACAAAAAAATATGTGTTCAAGTTTCAGCCATTGTAATTTTAGAACAAAATAATGTTCACACCTTATTAGGTGGAGACTGGAGTAAAAAATACTACTACCAGAAACATAAGAAAAACAAATCATGGTTACCAGTATTTTTTTTTAGAAGACATTAAAAAAATGACAAAAAATTAGAGACCATGAAAACAAATAGAGATGTTTGGTGACTTGCACATTATATTGAATATTTTTTTTAATAAATTTTAATAATAACTGTGCTACACAAAACAGGTTACATGCTTCGAAACAATGTATATTTGGTCTGTTAATTAAAAATAATTCAATAAAACATTTCATCTTTTATTAACACAAAATCTAATTTTTAATATCAATGAAAAATTTATCTAGAAAAATTTACTCTCAAATTTAACAATTATGGACCAAATTGCTTTATTAAACTATAGAGTTTGAAATAAATAATTGATGCTACAAATCTTAATAATCAATAATGAAAGAATAATGATAGAAATAATGATTAAAGCTTCATTTTAGAAAACAACAATAAAGAAAATCAATAAAAAAAAGTTAAGATCAAGATAAAAAAAATGGAAAAAACTTTATGCATTAAGGATTTAAAAATTGACTTAATGAAGATAAAAAATGGTTTAACTAAAAAATAAATAAATTATGGTTACCAATGTCTTACATTAAAAGATAGTACATAAAAAACAACAAAAAAAAAACTTGGGGGCCAAGAGAATAAATAAAATATTTAATTAAATAGTTATAAAATTTATGGACTAAAATGTGGCACGGACGTAACTCAGGTTCAAAAAAGAAAAAAAAAATTAGAAATTTAGGGAATGAAATCGTGTTTTAACCGAAAAAAAAATGAGGCAAGCAAAAAATGAGAAAATTGCAACCTAGGCCCTCATAAAAGCAAGTGATTTATGAAATGAGATAAAACTCAAAAAAGAGCAAATCATATCATAAAAAAAGAAAAAAAAAAGTCAAAACAAAAAAAAAACTGCTGAACCATGACCCAAAACCAACTGGGCTCAATTAGCCCAAAACCGAGTTATTGTTTATCCAACAGTACCAATGTTGATATTTAGAATATAGTAGTAATTTAGTGTCTAATTATTTAGCTATGATTGAATGATTTCAACTTGATTTACAAAATCATGAATTGCAAAGATAGACAAGAAGAGAGATGTCTATACCTGTATATGGTATAGAAAAAAAAGGCTTATTAGCCCCTGAACTTTCATTTTTAACTCTCTTGCCCCCTTAATTTTATATTGTGCCAAACCAACCTATTAACTATTTCATATGTTTGAAGAGAAAAAAAAATGGTGAAACGGTTTAACATCTTCGTGGAAAAAAACATGAAAGTTTATGGACTAGAAAAGGGCTTTTCCAATATAGTATTGTTAATGGAGATAAGGTAGTGAACCACTTTTTTTTTTAATCTTTATTTAGACAAGTGAGACCCATTTTTTTTTTGTTCAAACAAATATTATAAAAATTATGAGGCCCACAAAAGGTGTTCCAATTACAAAATTATATACTTTTTATACGGTCCAACATAAAAACTAAAAATTAATTAAAAAATTGTAATTGCGTAACAGTCGCTTTTTATTACAATCGTATGTCAATCGCTTTTATACTTGTTAGACAAAATTTGCAAATGATATGTGACTAAAAGGGTTCAATTGCTTTTTTTTTTTTTCAGTTGCTAGTTAGTTGTCTTTTAGTCACAAATTTAAAAAGGTTTTTTGAATTTCAGTCACAGTTCAATTGCTTCTTTTTAGTCACCACAAAACAATCACTTTTTCAGGTTAGAAATTTAAAAATTAGTTGGTATTAGTCATTTTTCAATCACACCCGTGGAAGAAAAACACGCCTTCTTCCCCTCCTCCTCCATTCTAGTTGGTGCCTATTTGCTCCTTTCTTGTGTGTCTTCGACTTAAGCTTCTTTAGCTCCTTTGTTCCAATTAATCGGGGGATTGTTTGCTATGGAATTAGAGGTAAATTTTATTTGAGTTGATTGATTTTATATAAACTAATGAGATAAGTTTTATTTGCATATGCATTATAGATATAAACCGTAGAATGCATCTCAATAATTTTCAATCTTTGAGAAATAATATTTTTATTGAATAACTGCAAAGATATGCAGTTGTTTTATATATATAATACGTCTTTGTTTGAAAATCATTGATTATTCAAGTTCGACATTTCAAAAATGAACATATATCTGGATTTTACTTTTCCATTTGTAATTTATTTTAATGATGAATAAATTTAAGCTGCATTGAATCATGTTCCTTAGATACTGAATATGAGATTTCAATCTCATATATATAAACGGTGCATTCCAGGGGACTAAGGTGAAATGCTATTGAAATTTAGTCATTTTATTAAGATAAATTACAATGTAGATGTAAAATCTCGACATTTCATTTCTGAATAGCCTAAGGCAACTTGCCACAAGGAGTTAATCTTAGCTACATACCATCAAGGTCAAGCTTAGGTGGTTCCTTTCCCCGACATCCTCGCCCCTATTTAGTGGCGCACCTAGCAGAGATGACGGGATCCTATATCCGCAGTCATCCTAGATCCTAAGGGCTGATGACAGGGCCAATGCAGCAAGACACTCAATGTGCTCGGAATGATCATAACCAATACTTTGATCTTAAAGATCTTAACTTGTAGGGTTTTTTGTATAAAATCTACTTTCAAATTAATATAAATTGATTTTAAATTATTTTGAATTAATTAATATTTTATATATTCAGAATTATTTATATTTTTTTGGTATGTTTTAAATATTATTCTTACAATTTTAAATAAAGATTTAACTATTTTATATTTATGTTACAGCATTAGCAACTAAATACCAATTGCTTTTTTTGTCTTTGTATTTGTGACTAATAAGTCAGTCGCTAAAAGTGAAACCGATCCATTAGTTGCTAATTTCTCTAAAAGAGCAACTGATCCTATCAGTTGCAAATGTTAGTCGTCAGATAGTGGCTTTTAATTAATAACTATGGCTTTTGTGATTGAATATTGTAGTCGCAAACTAGTCATTTTTTTATTTTGTTTTTTCGTAGTTTAATATTTTTTTAGAAAAAATGGGTTTCATGGATGCCCATATTTACAATGTAGAGTGAATGATGTTCATGAAGGACGTAGTTGTATAGAGAGCGAGAAGCTAGGGACGAAAGGGAGGAGACTTTTATGAACGTGGTACAACTCCAAATTAAATGGCACAACTCTGTAAGCACGCACGTTGAAAATGGTGGCAGTTTAGCAAAGTGGCCAAGCAGGTTTTTCTGTCCTGTGCGAAAACCTGACACGAAGTGCGTTTGAAGAGAACTCTTCAATAAGAACGGGAGCGGGTTGGCAAAGTGACCAAGCGGATTGTCTCCACCTGTGCAAATACCCGACCCGAACTGCGTTTAGAGAGAGCTCTTAAATGGACTTTAAAGGCAATTGCCAAGGTGGAGTCTAACAGGGACATTATGGTAATATCCACGTGCGAGGAATTGGTTGGTATTCCGTTTCATGCATGGACCCGCGGGGAGGGGGAAGGTGTCGCTTGTCATGCAAATGAGCAATCACGTAACAAATATTGTTTTCCTCGAAACCAAACAGAACAACGTTTTCGTCTCTGTCCTCTTTAATTTTTGTGGTGAGGCTACGCATAAAAAAATCGCTTCTAAATCCAGACATTTTTAAATGCGGCAATAATTTCTCCTTTTCATCTTTTTTTTTTTTTTTAAGTTTCATGAATGTGAATTTGCATTTCTGTCCATATATATCCATGATACAATTTTCTCATGTTCACGATCATGCACATTGATTTCCTATAAGCTGGCTGTTGCTGATTTGTTGAAGAAAGTAGCTTGACAAATACTAAGCCCCTATTTGGATAGAGGGGAGAAAGTGGAAGGGGGAGGAGACACTCCCTCCCTTCTGTGTTTGGATGGGAAGAAATGGGAGAGAGAGGCTGAGAAGGGATGAAACACTTCCCTCTTTATCTCTTCAACAAGCTGATATAGACCATGAATGAAATTATTGGAATCACCAAGTATTTTCTCAAAGATCATTATAATTAATTTAAATTAGAATTTTTAATTCTACCATGAACTAAGGTTTTAACAGCTCGTGTTTGTGTATCCGTGTTTGAAAAGTCACTAGACCTGTACGTCGCTCTTATATACATCAATATGTTGTCATCTAACTTTTCATATGTTTTTAATAGTACGTATTCAATTCCTTATTTGTATTGTTTAATACAATATAAGTATCTCTCAAGATTGGTGTAAATTAATACCGCATATTTTCATTTGTGAACACTAGCTAGGTGATGATTAAGTAAATTCAATAAATCAATTTCAAGTTAAATTGATGTTGGGTGATCTTCAAAATACACTATCCAACAGAATTTTAGTTTGAATTATTTATATACTATGTGACATAATTCTTCTACTTTAAATGCCGCTTTCACATTATTGTGCTCTCACTCCCACTTTAACTCTCAACTACCACTTATATTCTTATTTTTATAATATTTTTATTTATTTTAATTTTAAAATATGATATATTTTTGTTACTGCTCACACTCTAACGCTTTGGGTAATAATCATGAAGTAATGCAATTGCTTTTGGAACATATAATAAGGTGTTGAGTTTTTTTTTAATGTAAGCACAGCTTGTTGGCAAAAAAGAACAAAAGATAAAAATAATTAAATGTTTCTAATTAGTTATCAACCCAAATAAATGCTGTATACATTTAGATGGATCTAACAAGTTAGTGAATGAAATGTACATTAAGAGTTAATTGTAGTGGTTAGCCACTGATTAATTTGTTTATCTTGTTTCTGGTTTCTTGTTTGTTTGTTAATGACAAAGTTTCATGCATGGATTTGGCTTTATGTATATATACGTGGAAAAGACACAAACTAAACATGCATTTGTAATTCAACTGTGACCCTATTGGTGTTATTATTAGTTGGCGACGATGATTACTACGTACTCTTCATACCAACATAATATTGTTCACGAGAGAAAAGCTGAATGTTTAAAAAAGTTATAGAAACTAGAATTTTTTTTGTTGGTCAAAATGAATATTGTATATATATCAATTTTACTTTATATTTAGTATTTCCAGGTTTTGCGATCCATCATTCTATATGATTATGGATATGAACAACAATTTACATCAGTATTAAATTATATTAACAACATAGATAATTAAACTGGCCATTATATTTAAAGTTTTATTAAAATATACTATATTTCTATCAATGTTTAGATTAATTGAAATTTTCAAACACATTTATCTAACAGTAGCTAGCATTTTTATCGATAAGTTTCAATGCTTTATATTAATTACACGGGATAAATTACAACAAAAAAATTGAAAATTAAATTAAGTTAAAAATTTGTATACGTGATCTCCATGAATGAATATTAATTTTTTCGAAATTACCATGAATGAAATTTTCAATCTCACCATTAAATTGATTGTATTTGCTACGAACATATATGAATTATTAATTACTCTTTCCACAAATAGTCAAAATAATAAATTGAATATTTTATTTATAAAGTGAACAGAAAACATTGGATAACTATGAAATCAAATATGGATAATTATTTTTTGACAGATCCAGAAATTAAACTCGATCGATGGATAATATATATGATATCCAATTACAACCACTTCTAATCAACAATGTTGCTTGCCTTGTTTCTAATTCCCCAGCTAGCTATACGTAATCGAAGCAAGGAAAGTATTAAACACCTAAAATAGTTCAAGTTTTTCTTTTTCTTTTTTTTTTTGAAAATTAAAGTTATATCTTTTGTACGTAGCATATTCTTTAGTATCCTAATCTATAAAATTGAATGTTGCAAAACATAACATTGGTATTAAATTTGACTCGAGTTTTTTTATGTTTCGAATAGTCTGCTTACAAAAAAAGAAAAACATTATGGAAAATGGAACCAAATTATTCGTCAACAATTATTTTGAGAGTTTGAATTCTGTCATTCTCTTATCTCAAGTGTACCAAAAATTAACGTTTTCATTGGAAAGATTAGTTTTTGAATTTCTCCAAACGTTGGGAAGATTGGAAAGTGACTTAATTTTTGTCTCTTTCCTTTATTTTCAAATGATTATTAGTTTCCCTTTCCTTTCCCCTTCCAATGCATATATAGCGAAGTAAAAAGAGGTATTTGTTATTACTGCTTCAATCATATATCATGATTGATATGTACTTCAATACTTATAATATGCTATTGATTTGAGAGTGATGAGTTTTGAGACTGTTCATCTATGTGTTTGTATATATAGTAACACTATTAGTGTTACTAACAGAGTCTGTCATTAAGAAGAAAGTTTGAAACAATTTGGAAAACATGAATTTGGGGAGCAAAGATCAAGGAAATACCTCATTAGAAACAGTTACCATACAAAATCATATCCAATCACTCACAATCCCTAAACCCATGATTCTCAAATCCACAATTGTGTTTCCCCCGGTTATCCAATCCCTTGATAGCCATTCCCCACTGTCGAGAAGTACAGAAATACTAACAGTGGGAAGACACAAGCGGTGTAAAGACCAAAAAGGTGCAAAGTCATTTAAAGGGAGGCAAACGTGTTCTGATGAGCAAGGTGAGGATGGCAATAAAGCTATTCAGAGTGAAGTAAGGACGGCAACCATTGGATCAAAGGGCAGTGGACGGCAGTGGTTCAAAACTCGTGAAGAGGGAAAGCACACAAAAAGGTTTAGGAAGCAAGTATGGCGGATGACAATGGTTAAGATGTTGATTTCGGCAAAGAAATAGAAGGCCCGTTTCATTTTTTGAAATCTATGATAAAACATCTATGATTTGTGTTTTATATTACAAAATAACATGAATTTGTACATATATATATATGCTACTGGGTTTTATATGTATGTTCTCGATTTATAAATAGCACACATACATATGTATTTTTTTGGGACTTACATGTATGTTTTGGGTTTGTAAAGAACATAGGTATATATATGTTTGCTTCTAATGTTTATATGTATGCTTCTGTATTTGTAAAAACACAAATACATATGTATGCTTTGGGACTTTATATGTGTGCTTCTAGTTTTGTAAAGAATACATATATATATGTATGTTTCTGGCAGATAATTTTGTAGGTATCTATGTGGTCAATATGGAAAGGAAGAAATGAATTAATCTTCAAAGGAAAAACTTTTGTAATTTCAACAATATTTTCAAAAATTCAAATGCTATCTTACTTGTAGCTAAAGTCTAGATGGAGTAAATTTGATTGCTCATGAGTAGAGTGGTGTTTGCAGCCCCTATTGGCCGTTAACTCGTGCAAGTAGACGGGAGTCTGGGTAGGGGGCATCAATGTTTTGGTACTGGATCTGAGTCCAGCTCCTTGCTGGTATGTTGCATGTGTAATTTCTGTTTGGATCAATAAAGTCTTTTTGCTAGTTGTTAAAAAAAAATGCATGTTTCTAGGGTTTATATGTATGCTCCCGAGTCCATAAAAACAAAATATATATGTATACTTTTAGATTTTATATGTATGCTTCTAATCTGTGTATTAATTTCCCTTTCCTTTCCCCTTGCAATGTATATATAGCAAAGTAAAAAGAGTAGTTGCTATTGCTGCTTCAATCATATATCATTATTGATATGTACTTCAATACTTATAACATACTGTTGATTTGAGAGTGATTAGGGCTATGGTTTTTCAAACTTCTTTTTTTTTGTTGGTAATTAGAAATATCTAGATAATATATAAAGGGTAAGAGGTGCTTATATATAAAAAAAAAAATAGAGTGTCCATTTTTAAGAGCTCAAATGGCACTTAAACAAATACTATGATATTGTATAGAATAATGGGGAAATCGGAGTATGAACAGCGTTCCTTTTGGACATTAGGTCAAAGGTCTAGGCAACGGTTCATCAAACTTAGAATGTGTATGTACCAATAATATTATACTATAATTTATTAAAAGCTTGAAGGCATTCTTTATTTTAAGGAAAGTGAGCAAATATATGCTCAATTGTTCCAAAAAAAAAACATTTTTGTCCAAAATAATGTCACTGGACAGAGTTGTCAACGGTTTTTATAAAGCTATGCAAGTAAATCATAATATTGAAACCAATAAAAGATGTTTAATATAGGTAAAAATATTAGTGCAAGTTTACCCAAGTCCTGTTTTCTATGTTAATTTTTCAGGAGAAGGATTCATCTAATAGCTTGCTACTAAACATTGGTGTTTGCATCTAAATTTTTATACGTCACCTTCGTGCTGTACTAAACGTAGATGTGATGTTGCCCAAGTAGAACACAAAGAGGGCCAAGATCAAGCTATTCTACTTCATGAAGGAGATCAAGAACATAGTTAGCTGTGTGAGGGGCTAGCGAGGGTGGAGAGGGACGAAAAGATGAAGCAGGGGCTGGCAAAGGCTGAGCCAGGCTAGATTCTAGGCAGCTAGCTCAGGATGACAATGTAGACGAGGAAATGGCTGGTAGAGAGTGAGGCATCCCACAGGTACACGGTAAAGGAGGAGAAAGGATGCTTGGTGACCGGAGCCCGGTTAATTGAGGTGGGGTTGTGGTGAGGCGAAAGAGGCAAATGAGAATAGAAAAAATAAAGGCGAAGAGCATTACGTAGGCACATGACAGACACAAGTTAGTCAAAAAATTAACTAACCCACTTAAGCAAGTTTAGGGGATGAGTTGGTCCAAATTCAAATTTAGAAAGATAATTGTCCTAATCAACTAAGTTCAGAGGCTGATGGGGTATTTCAACCATCAAATTTTTGTCTGATGGTTTGATTGAGTTAACTTGAGTGCTGTGCTGTACAACCTGACAATGACTTGCATAGATTCTGTTCTCTAATTTGTAAAACTTTTTCATATAATAATAATAGGCCCAAAACTAAAGGCTTTAAGGTGCCAAATTCAAATCTCAGAAATTTTATCTGTACGAAATTTTATTATATTGTTCATATAATTCATTTTGTTATTTATGTACTCTTCTTATTGTTGGAAATGCATGTGCACTTGAAAAGAAGAAAGTCCAGAAACCTCGGCAAATTCAACAAAAAATTACTTTAAAAGTATAAGTGATGAAGAAAAGCACAATTTCGGAACATCGAAGCGTAAAAATGATTAAAAAAAGATACGTTTTCATGTGGTCCAATCAACAATCTTGAAATTTGTATAGAACAGAAGCAGCGAAGAAATAAATGAATCACAATTAGCATATAAACAGCAATCCCCATCAACAAAACCACACAGCTTTTTCTGCGTTTTTAGCAAGCAACCTGCTAGGCAAAAACTATCCCTTTTTGCTTTTTCAGTTTGTCTTTATCCAAATGTTCACCTGTGGTTCTGTACAGGCAAAAGCTAACCAGACAGCTGCTTCTTGTTCTTCCTCACACACTTGCAAATCCCAATTCAGGCTTTAGTAAAGCGCCATGGAGGTCTATGATACAGGGGAAAATAAAGTTGCTAAACCTTTTTCAACTGTTATTTCGAGTTTATCATATGCCATTAGGCTTTTATGGTTACCCTTGTATGTTCCTTTACCTCTCGCGAGGACTTCGCCGTCAGCATCAATGAATCCTTCCTTAGATGGATCCTCCACACGCGCACCAGGCTCCAAGGCAAAAGCTTTTACCTGCACTTTGTCACCAAGTATCAGATAACGAGTTCAACACATAAGTTCCGAAGAATTATATACAGTGACCGCAAACTCTGGTGTAATTGTACCGAATTGTCAAACTACTGCTTCAGGAATGTAACCCTTCTTGACTCCCATTTTCGTAGTATGGTTATGATGGTAACTCGGGGGAAACGAAAACCACACCAAAGATACAAGTTAATATTGCTGTCCTACCTTAACATATGTCACGTAAGGAGATTTAACATGGCCTCCAGTGTTCAGTTCGCTCATTAAGGACAACAAGGATAACCGAGGACAATCCCTGATCATAACCAAGTCCAAGTAACCATCTGAAAACTGCAACTCAACCAAACACACAGGAATGTCAGTCGACCTTGCCTGATTTTAAAATCTTAAATAGAACCCATCCAAATAAGTCCACGTCAAACCAGATCTGCAGCTCCTTTTAGCAATCTCAGCCATCTTTAAACAACAGGACAGCCATTTATTTTACAGCACAAATAATGAAAACTAGAGGATTCCGGCTAATTGTAAGAATATCTGTAATTCCACGCTAACAAAGGGACATGAAGCTGTGCATGCCAAGAAAAATTCAACATAACATGCTGCACTCTGATATCAAGAAATTTCTTTCATACTTCAAATTGGCCGAATGTTAAAGTCAATGAATTTCACGCCTTAAGAACTCAGTTCCTCCTCCCCCACATAATATCAATTTTATCCAAATTAGCACATAATTTCATTTTCAAAAGGATTCTCTGTCATATAGTTTTACACATGCAATCTCCTTCACATTGTTTCACATCTGCATCTTACTAAAAATGCATGTATTAATCCCTCCTCTACACAAAAGCTACACGACAGTCAGAAGCATGTGCCCCCCCCCGGGGGGGGGGGGGGGAAAAAAAAAAAAAAAGAAAACCTTGCTCCCTTATGCAAAATTATCCACCGATATGAACAAATTACATAATTTAGTTACACAATCCATGCCATGCTTCCCCTTTATGCACAGGAACAGGAGAATGGAGAGTAGTTGAATAAAGAAAGTAGCGACCATATGCAGAGATAAGGGCAGAACAGACCTTTGCATCAGGTGCAGCCATGACATCTCGACTTCCCCATGGGACATTATGAAGCCAGACCGAAACAAATGGTCCGCTGATAGTTCTCCATTCTAGGTCCTCCAACTTGACATCAGGTCCCACATAGCCAAGCTGTTGAACCTTTGCAGCCTCCTCAAGATTTGACTTTTTCTCACTGGTTGATGCACCATCGCAACTTCTTGGCTCCCCGTAATCTTCATAGCCAGGTGCAGGAACAAAAGAAATGCATCCACTGTAATGCCGCAGGCGGAATATTCTTTGTATAGCCTACATACAATAACTTCATCAATAAGTTTCTTAATGATAGTTGACTGAAAGTTATTGGAGAAACAACCTCCATTTCATATGCATGTGCATAAATTTGCACATTAATCCTAAATTATACTGGTCCAGAAGCATCTAACTTCAATCATGACTGATATTTATTGGTACGGATGCAAACATTAAGTATAAATAAATAACACAGAGAGAGAAACAAATAAAGCCATGAATAGAACCATCAGAATTGATATCAGATGTATAAAATAGAAGTTATGGATAAAGAGAAACATACATAAAAATCAATACGAGCACTTCCCATCCACCTATATTTCTCAGACTCGATATCTATGTCAGCCACCAAACCTGAAATTAAATAGACCAGCACCAAATGAAACTGCTGAACTACTGGAAATCTGGAGCTGAAATATCAAGGAAACAGTTTCTCTAAAATTATCCCAATAGATCAACTGTGAAATGAGAAGTTGTTTTGTACCCCATGCAAGCATCAGAACACTGAAAAATCGCTTTTCTCCTTGAACCATTGTAGCTACATCCAGCAAACGCTTATGTCCTACAATGAGTGCAACATGAGGTATAGCATTATTGCCCAGAAGGAACTGCCATTATCATAGAAAAGAGAACTTATGAATAGAAATAATTAAAAGACAGAAACTGTAAGTAACCTCGGATGATAGAAACAATGGCATTAGATGCAACACATGGTTCACCAGCAGCATCTAGCAAAGATTTTGCCATGCCATTCCCGGTCCCTGTAGCAAAATGTTTAAGTAGAATCAAAGGCCCTAATAAAGCAACTGGTAACTAGAAAAAATAAAAAGAGCATATACAAATAAATCAGTATTGCAACTAATATAGCAAGAAAACTTTAGACATTCTAATCATCCATAGTCATGGTGAAGTAAAACTTCAGTCCCATGTAAGAAGAATATTTTAAGCTGTTTCTACCCAATAACCAGAAAGAAAAAATTTGATGTCAAACACTCATTCGAATGGCCTACTAGTGAGGAAAACAATGATCTTAAAATTTAGACGATTATGTGAGCACAAGGCATCAGAAGATAAATCCAGAAACTACTCTTGAAAGATTGAGCAGAACTGAAATTGTTGAAATTTTTTAATAAGATGTTTCTAAGTTCTAACTAGTAAAGAATGGGAGGCAGAGAAACAAACCAGCAGGAACCACACCAAGAGGCATTCTAATTGCATCTCTCCAATCTTCTCTTTCAAGAAGTCCATTTACCACCTACTAAAGCGTGAAAAACATTCTTAGAGTGGCCTAAATTTTCTGAAGCAAAATTCTTGCTCAAATAATGAACTCTGTTGACAATGAAGTGTCTGGCACAACATATAAGGCAACAAGGGAGGTTATACAATGAGGTATTATCATTTAGGGCAGTGATTATGGATTATGTCACAGACAAAAAATATCACAGATGGATCTGGACCGTCCGTGACTGTGGGACCCACTGTCAAGGACAGTCTAGATCAGTCCGTGATGTCTGTTGTCTGTGACATACAGATTTTCCTATCATTTAAGCAGAAAATAGACACCAGGGCACTTGAAATATTCTATGAGTGGAGCTCATCTACCATATTAACCATGATTAGTAAATACATCAAGGTCTATGCAGAGATGTAGGATGAGGAAAATCTGAAGATATATATCTAATAATAGAAGGTGAGCCATGGAAATGAGGGTAAACAGGCTTGCATTACCCTTTTAATATTTGAAAACCCATTAATTTATATGACATTGATTCAAATACCCCTCAATACTCAAAAGAGTAATAAATAACAATTTTATGAACAACCCAGGAAAGCTAAATTATCAAGGTAAGACATGAAATCAACCAACGCCATAACTCTTTTGAACTTGAGTAGCAAACATCATTGCAGAAGAGGGGCATAGATTGAAGCGTAAGAAAACAGAGAAAGATGGTGCAGGGGATGTCTACCAAAAACACCTTCAAATGGCAGTTGCCAAGATTTGGTATTCGGAGATCGTCCTTGCGTCTTTGCATACAAAATAGTCATACTTCGCTTGGAGGAAGAAGAAATTTTGCATCACAACTAAGACCAAAGTTCCAAACATTTTCAAAGACTTCTCAAAGGAGCAAAAATTACATGATACTAACCATGCAAGAGGAGGCAAATCCAACTAACCTCAACAAGTACGCCATCTCCACTAACACAGACGATCCCGTCATACTTGGAGAGATCCAAACTGCTAACAACTTCTTTTGCGTGCAGCTGATATTTGGTTTCTGAAAAACCCGCAGAGGGAAAGCTCACTTAGCCCAAAATCCGGGAAAATCAAGAAGAAAAAACTGTCTCGAATTTTAGAACCTTCAACTGTGAACTGGATATCTGCATCTTCCAGGAAAGGCCTCACATCCTCGAGAAAAATCTTAGTTGCAGATTTCTTCCCGCCAAAAGGGTTCATGAAAACAAACAGACTCTTGGGGCGGCCTGCCAGTGGTCCATCCAACAAAAATTAGGAACAGAGCCAATTTAATGCGACTAAAAGAACAACAACAAACCTTCAAAATAATTGCTCGTCTACTTCTTTAAAAAAAAAATGACGGCATTAAATGAAACTGGGGAGAGAGAACAATTTTCTGACCAAGAGAATCTATAAATTCGCGAAGCTTCTGCGACCAGAGCGCGTGCGACTCCTGGGAGAGAGGCTGGAAGACGAAGCTCGTCCTCATCAAATCGCCCTTCCCGCCGGTACAGCAGATTCCTTCCCGCCGTTCAACTACGGCTTTGATCCTAATCTCAGGACCTTCGACTGAGAACCCAAGGACTTGCTTCTCAACGGTGAAGCAACTTTGACCGGCGCCCAACCAGCGGAGCTTCCCGTCGGCGGTGAAGGTCAGCGATGTCTCAGCGCCGTTGACGATGACCCGGTCCGAGAGAATCGGGGGCTGGTCCGCGGGTTGACCCTGATCCATGGTGGAGACTGGAATTGGGGGTGTGTTCGGTTTTGGCCGTTGGGACGGCGTTAGGTGAGAGGGAGATTTGGGTTTTGGGTTTTGGAATTGGAGGTTGGCTGGTAGAGAGGAGCCAAGCTACCGAACCAAAACCATGACGTCTCGTCTCGTCTCGCCTCGCCTGCGTTACTTTTGTATCGCCATGAACGCCAGATTGGCTTTGCTTGGCCTGAGTTGTTACTTTTCGATTCGACGTTTTCGATGTGACTTTGAATTTTCATGGATTTTGCAACGTTTCTTCTTCTTCTTCGAATTCGTTTTGTTTTTGTTTTTGTTTTTGTTTTTGTTTTTTTTTTTTTTGTTTTTTTTTTTGGGGGGGGATGCCCTGGTGAAGCAAGTACGGCCAACAGCTACGCTAATTTTTTGTTTTATTTCAAATAATTGTGAGAATTATATTCAGAATTCATTAATTTCATAATTCATTCCATTATCTTAAATTATAGTATAATTTAAGAGTGACACAAATTTCATCCAAAAAAAAAGGAAAAAAAGGAGGGAGTGATCACAAATATCTTGATTCTTGACTACATTTAATTTAAAAATTAATTTTTTAAAATCAATAAACCCCAGAGTTTATATGTCGTGGATCATGATATACGTTTCACAGATATTTGGCCAACACGTATAAGTCCACTATGGCCTCGTTTGGGAATAACTTTTGTCATCAGCGTTAGAGTTTTGGATAATTTATTTGACGGTTGAGATGAAAACGCTGAAGCTAAAAGCTAAAAGTTACCATTGCATAACTTTTTCAAAACTCTAACATTAATCGCTGACGCTAATGCTAAACGGAGTCTATGTATGTTACGGCCTCAACTGAGTAGAGTCATCCCATCTCGGCTCCATACTTCAAATCAGTTGCGTTATTGGAGAATTATGAAGTGAGTCGCAAGTTGTAACCTTTATCCACAGCTTGCTCCTGCATTTGCCTAGCTTAGCTAGCGTCCAAATTCTCCTTCCACAACAAGTAAACGTGCATCCGAGTAGGACATGCATTGCCCAGAGTGAGATTTAAAACGTTGGTAGCCAGGGGCCTCACCTTCACCGTGCGCCCGCTAGCTTAGAAATCTGAAGTTACACAACGAGCTAGGAGATACCCTTTCACGGAAAACTTCTTCCTTCGTCTCTCATTTATGACTTGTCATGTTTTGATCCCCAACCTCTAAATTGTCTTGATCTGGCCCTTATTGTTTGAAAAAGGTCTCATTTCAATTTTAATTTTAGCAGATTCTGTTAAAGTTGACAGAAAAAACGTACGCCAAACATTTATTTGACACTTGGCCAGTGATTTCATTGCTAGTCTCAAAAGAAACAGTCAACCAAAACATCATTTAGAGACATTTTACTTCAATTTAAATGGCATTAGTCGAGAAAAGGGCTGCAATAATTCTTCCTCCATTTCATAATACGATTACCCTTTAAAAAACATGGAGTATGATTTTAATTTTAGAATACAAGGACTAAATAAGGACAATTTTGAGGTCGGGGACTAAAAGAAGACAAAGAATATAGGTTAGGGACCACAGAAGAATTTGCCCAACCTTTCAATTACGATGCTTACTTTACAAGTCAGTTCAACAAACCATAGCTCTCCCGTCAAGAAATATGGAGGGCTAATTGTTGGTGATCAATTCTCAGCGAGTTCATCCAAAAGATCACTGGCTGCAATCTAGTTAACATGGGAACATGTCATATAAATAATTCGAAACTGTGCCTCGTGACACGGAGATCTCTAGAAATTCACCTAAAGTTACAATGGAAGATCTTGCCTGATAACAAAAGTTAATTTGTATCTGTAACTTCATCTTCGTCTTCATCCAAAATGTACACCAGCGCACGCCTTTTAGCAGCAAATATACAAGCTACACCTCTGGATGCTGCCACCGTATGCACCAAGTTCATAAAGGCATCAAAATACATGTAAAATTGAAGATAATTTATACACATCTAACAAAAATGGAAGTGAGTTCCAAACGTGTTCTGTGAAAGTTGCAGTTTAGGAATTAAGAACAGCGCCACACTCTGTCTCCGTGCAAATAGTGCTACAACAATGTTCAATTGGAGACCAAATTCCAAGTACTTCTCCCCCGATAATAATAAACTAGCCATAGATGGCGCTTAGAAAGCCAGGTTGTTTTTGCAGTTTAAGGTCTCATTCAATAATCTTGTTAATAAAGGATCGAGGAACATGGGCACTGTGATAATCGAACAACGACACAATGAAATTTTGATTTCGTTAACAGGCTCCATTTATTCTCCAACAAAACAAAAGGTCAGATATGCATTATCTTTCCGCAATAAAAGCATTTCCTCGTATTCTTGTTCCTCTACAACTGTCCAGTTCGTTATGAATTAGAAGAAAAAATAATTGCTTACTGAAACAGAAACTCCTCCACTCATCCAGAAAGGAATGATACTTCTCTAATTTTTTAGCAGTTTAAGGATGTAGCACATGACAATATAACAAAAAGAAAAAAGTAAGGGAAACTAACATAGGTTTTAAACGTTATTCTCCACTCACACTTTTTAAACTTTTCCCTTTTGCCCCAACATGAATAACAATAATAGGTTTTTCATATTTTATTCCAACCTAACCGATATTATATATGCGCCTGTTTAGGAGAGGAATAGGAATCCACGCTTAGCCCAATTAAAACAATAACGTGGTTCAGGCTTTAGATTTTGAAGTGCATAGTTCTTTGTCAACATCTATCATACACTACAATAAGAATCAATGAATGAGACACTAACCACTCACTGCCAAGGGTGCAACAACTGCATGTGGAATGATTCGAACCTTCTCATGCTCCAGTTCCAAGTAGACAATAGATTCCTAAACATATTGTAAGAAGTAATTTAACCAAAAGAGAAGCTTGGGAGAGGCTGATCAATAAACGTTTTGCCTCGGATAAAAATTCAATACATGTATTAACATACGAACAACAACCAATTCAAGGGATACAACTAGAAAGGAACTGGCACATAAGACAAAGAAAGTGTACCAAGTGGTACGTGATGGCACAGAACAGAAATCAGACAACATCTTATCAATCTTAGTTTACATAAAAATTCAGAAGGAAAGGAACATGAATCACTGAAACATGACCGCCTTCACTTCAGTTCAGTTGTATTAATGAAAATAGAGAAATAGTGTTCAAAGTTTTGATTTAATGGAGAAACATATAGTTTTACTTTTGATTATGGAATTCAAGGGCATGTTTACTTGGCAGAGTTTGCCTTGAACAGCATTTGAAAGCCAAAAACAAGTGAATAAGCAAGCCAAAAACTCACCTTCAGTCTGTCCAAGTTCCAATGGTTTTGAGAAGTGGACCTAGGAATAGGTACAAATGGAAGATCGCTAGCCTGAATAATCATCAGGCAAGATTCTCCAGCGCCATCAGTAGTGTCTGTTTCATTTAACAGCAATACAATCTGGCTCTCCTGTATTCAATTATAGGGAGCAACTTACATTATTTAACACAATTTTGTGCTTACAAACTAACCAAGGAAAAGATAAGACAATCACCTTGTACAAACAAAGATCCACGCATTCATACCCATGAGGCAAAGACAACAATATAGCTTCTAACAGAGCAGAACCCTGTTTTGAGCAACTCAAGTTATATGTAAACCCCCTTGCTACACCAATACAATTTGTGATGTCTGAGAAAGAGTCATCAGGAATTCTAAAAGAAATGTAATCAGTAAGTCCCTGTTGATAATTCTCGTCAGATGATAGGGTTGTGAAACCATCCTACACACCAAAAAACAAACAGCACAGAAGAATAAGCATTAGAAGGAACTGGAAGTTAGACTCAATTTTTTTCCCCTGATACTTCGAAGTTGACTCACTAAGAATGTCAGACATGGTGGTACCAAGATAAAGCACTAATGATAAAATAGCTACAGAACTGTAGACAGTAGTGACTTATACTTTATTGCCACATGAGTGTCACAACAACTTTATAGAAGCAAAATAAAAAGAAGTTGGTTTGTTTCCAAGGGAGGACCCACCTTGTAGTATGATATTGATAGAGCAAACGCAGGCATAGATTCTAGTGGAGATGATAGAGGAAACAGTGGCAGCATAGCCTCACAAATTATCTTCTGAGAAACTGTTGAAAAGGGCATGAGGAAAGCTTCCTTCAAACTGAAATTGTTAAGCCATCAGTATGAAATCTATAATTTTGAAGTGAGGCACGAAGGTGATGCATAAGGAATATGACAAGCTAACTTGTCATTTACAAGTAAAAAAAAACCACTTATATTTTGATTCCTAAGACAAGATGAACTGAGTGATCTCAAAAGGTAGCTGCAGTTTCATTCCAATAACAGGACCTGACAAATTCCAAAGCAAATGCTCATTATTTTACAACGCTTTCTACGGAGCTGACTTTCTGACTAGCTAGTATCCACACATCTGCGTGTATTTTAGACTGGATTGCAGGAAAAAGCTACTCTCATAAAAGGGTTGTATCAGGAAGAGCATCCAGCATAAAACTTTGCAACTATGCTTTTTGCATGAACTTGCAGTGTGAACTAACATTAAAGTTACCATGAAAAAAAAAAATAACTTTAAAGTTAATTGACGCTACACTTCATGCTATCAACCCCAATATAGTTGGGCTTAAGGTGCAGTATGATGATGATGATTACTGGAAAAAGCTAGAGTAAAAATGTAGGGTGCCTAGAATTTCCAGAGCTACTCGTCTGTATCCAATTTTTGTATATAGGTTGGTTAGCATCCCTTTGGAGCTTTCTGGCAATATTTTTGATAGAGTGAGGGAGGGAGGGAGGGAGAGAGAGAGAACTAACCAGCTTTTTCATTTCCACGTAAACTAAACTAGTACTGCAGTTAATTGCCAATTGCTACAGCAACCAAAACCATCCAATCTGCACTTTGAGAAACAAGCCCAATAGAAAGGAAAGTGGAAAACATACCTAGATTCCATTAGCTGAAATTCCTTCGCCAATGTTCTCCTCAGATAATCACAGTTGGAAAATCCTCCAAACTGTATTAACTCTTTGTTCCTTTGCATTGTCTCCCTGATGGGTTTAGCAAGCAACATTAAGCATAGACTGATTTGGGGATTTCTACCCTATGTTTCTTTAGTTGTTTTCTTGTTTTGTTTTGTTTTTGTTTTTTCTTTTTGGTTTTTTTTTTTTTTTTTTTTACCAACTGAGAAATATAAGGTGGATCAACCACAATGTCAGAGTATAGCAGTTTCGATTTCTATCCTATGATCTAGTTAATGTTTCTATTCAAAATGAAAATAGGAGAAGATCTCTCAAAAGATGTCACTGAAATAATCCAATATCAAAATGCCTTATTCCAATAAAATTTATCCTTATATTCTCTTTATCTTTATTCCCCAAGAAAAGATAAGAAAAGAAGAAAAAATAATTACCTTTATTGTTCTCTTTAATTTATCTCACAAGCAATAGTTTCGGGACGGAGGGAGTAATAGATAATTCATACATCCATCAATATATGTAATAGAACCAGTGAGAATGAGAAGAGACTTGAAAGACAGCAAAAATCAAGATGACAGTCCAAGGTGGATGCCAAATGCAGCTGCTTGTGTTTGTGCATTTACAAAATCTTCACACAAAAAGAGTAGCCCTTTATTAGTACAAAATGCTAAAGCTGGACAGTGAATTCTGAGATTCACTGACTAATGCTGGTATTTTTATTAGCAGCTTCAATTTTAAGTATTTTGACAACAATCTTATGCACAACTGGTTTTGATTCATTTTTCAAAGAAATATCAATATGTATGTGTGTCTTCAAAAGAGAGGCACCAGTATGGACTTGTACATCCAGCAGTTAGGCACAAGCATTTATCATATTACAGAACATAAAATCAGATATAGACTTTCAAGAGTGTTCCGACTGATGACTTACACATCAATTTCAATATCATGATCAACTGCAGATGGGTCTAGAAACATCCTTACAGGATCTTGATCATACAAAATCTTCAAGAATATGACAACAAGTTCACTGTCAAGAAGAAAGTGTAAGGCCGATATGTCTAATAACCACTTGAAGTAGGGGTGGAGAAGAAACTCTGAACAACAGACCTATTATACGGGAGAAGCTGGTCACTTCCTTCTTGCATGAGTAACTTAACGCATTTCAGTAGCCAGTTGAAGAAATTTGAAAACTAAAAGCAAGCACAACTATAACAGCATCAACAGAGGAATGATAATAATTTGAAAAACTAACATATAAAGAAAAGGGTATCCAAGGGCGAAAAACATCATGTAAAGCCTATTCCCTAATCTTAAATCACTATTAGACAGTGGTATCTTATAAGGAACTTATACAAATGATCATCATGGTTATAAAGAATAGTCAACATGAAGTACCAAACATCTCACATAACAAAGGTTTTTGTCTTTAAACACCAACAATTGCTTGAACAGGGGAAAGAGGAAACCACCCATTTGCTAAATTACCTTATGTTAATCTAGAAAGAGAATTCATAGAGACAAAGATGTCATACAGCCAGGAGAATTAAATAGCAGCACTTTTGACAGGGTTAGGGAGTTTTAACCTGAAACATGTCAGCAACATGAAAAAGCTATGTCCTGCATGTACATTTATTATACAATGTCCAGAGTCCTTATGGTTGGTGAAGATGCAAAAATTTCAAAATCTTAACCATCACAGTTTAAAATTCCCATAATTTTCCAGGCTCGGTTAATTCAATTGAGCTGAGACATAAGTTCTTTTTTTAGGTTGTACATATAAGCAACGATAAAAGGGAAGAGGAATATGAACCTTGAACCTTGCAACCCAAAATCACACAAGCTTGAAAAAGCCACAGTTGTTAAAATTAGTGTCAGGAAATCCAGCACAAGATTCTCACATCAGCATACCTGCAGGACCACTGATGAAAGCACCATCATAAATCGCTCAACTTGTACAAGGAATATCCCAGACATTTCTGTAGCATCATTGATGGGTGTCTCATCCAATCCAATGCCCTCATAACGCGCACGCCATCTTGAAAGACCCCGTAGTTCACCCATCCTAAATCCAATAATTTCTGCTGCAGGCTGGAAATGAACCTCATGGCAGTAAATAAAGAGAATGATTATGCCAATCTATAAATATTGGTCAATTCATTGAAACATGCTACCCTTGAATTACGCTAAGATAAGGGGCAAAATCTTAACCTTCTCCATTCTCTTTCCCATAAAGGGAGCTCGCACCAGAAACAAGATAACTTACTTTCTACCAACTTCTGATGTAATTAGAGCAAAACAAAACTATTGCTCAGAGAAAAGAAAACAAAATTAAAGGGGAAACTGAAAATGTACATGCCCTTTTCATGAAATTGATGAGCAGGATAATACTTTCAGACACAGTGACCAATAAAACTTACAAGACGCTCTGGACATATCATTCATGCAGGGAAAAGAAATTAACTGTCTGCGCTTGGGCTAATGACTTGGTAAGAACACCCTTTCACGCATCAAGTTTCTAAAGATTTCCACCAACATCCCAAAAACACAAATAGATAAAAGAGTTGCAATGCTTGTTCATACACTTTCCGACCATCAACCCTAATTTCTCTCAGGAACAACAGTCCATATAGGAGGCTGTTAAGCCATTCAATAACGCTTGGGAAGGCAGTGCTAACTCTAAAATATTAGCCTATGCTTCCCTGGGCTAACAAAATATTTGTTCACCAATTCATGCAATACGGGTATAATTGACATACAGTCCAACTCAAAAACATATAATTTTCCACTTTCTATGAAATACAGGCACATAAAAAATTAGTTGAAATGAATGGTGATGCAGTATAGGGGAATTTAATTATTAGTTGGGATATTTCTAATATTCTGGGATATGGGTAGTTTAAGTAGTTAGGGGGAAATCAAGTAATTCAGGAATTATAATTATTCTATATCTCTTAGGTTATTTATGGCTATTCTAGGTCTTATAACAAATATTAGCTTTCCTTATTAGCTATTCTAGGGTTTAGTTTTAGGATTAACAATGCCCATATAAGGCTTCTTATCTCATGTCAACTTTTAGCTTTTGATGAAGTAAGAATTGATTTCTGTTCCCCCCTCTCCTCGTATTTTTCTTTTCTTTCTGAGTTATTCTTTTCTTGTCCTACATCACATGAATATATGTAAATACAGACTTATATACATGGGCACATGCAGATTAAACTTGCAGGACTGCCTACCAATAATGCACATAAGATAGAAGTGTATAGACTTTCAGTGTGCATCCAATCATGAACTCCCAAGATTCATCTACATTTAATATGAATCCTAAATTGCAAAGCTCAAAAATGAACCTGAAGATGATTGAGGACAATATTCTGAAGCTCTTTTCCAGCTCCACAAACTACCTTTGCTATGCGTTTCACACCCTAATGAGTTTTTCCAAAAAAAAACAAACAAACAGTAACTGAGTGAAAATTTATCATGTTCTTCATAAACAGTAACTAACACGAGGAAAATTTACCACTTCGCCAAGGGAGTTAACTAGGAACTGGTGAATTGGTGGGCTAGTTCGAGCACCACCAAGAAGGCTCAAAAACTCTTCTTGTGGAGATGATTCCAGCCCTAGATGCGCATTAAATTTAATGACTTGAGATAATAGGATCATATAGGAAAACAAGAAGCTCACAAAAGCAAAGGAAAATCACACAATAGCAGAAATATATTATTGTAAACAATATATTACCATGGTCAACAATTAGGGAAGCCAGAGGATCAAACTTCTCATGAAACGAGTGCATAGCATCTAACCACTGCTTACACATAACTGATAATGATGTATGGATAACTTGAATTAAATCTTCAACATTAGAAGCTTGTTGAGCCAACTGATGAAGCTCATTTTTCCTGCAGATGAACCAGAGAAAAAGGTCAACAGTGACAAGAGGAAGGAATACAAATGATGGAAGCATTTCCTTGGCCTTGGAACAGAGTAACCATGCCCTCTTAACTACACTCTTACTGATACCCAGAGATGATGAAAGTATTGCCAATATGCTAGATGTTCACAGATTTGCTACATTCTTACCTCTTTTGAAAGATAGTGGTATCAAGCTGTAAGCAATGCAAGCCATAAATACCACCAGTTTGTGACATGCTTGATTGAGATATCTCTCTTGATCCATCCTCTTGACTAAGTTGTCCAGTGCACATGACTATCAAATGACGAAAATCCCTAGACAAAGTAACCTGAAAAGAATAATACAGTAACCATCAACTAGCAATACCAACGTACTTTTCAAACCTGGAACACTCAAGAAATAAGCTGGGTATTCTTTAAATGACAAACCATTGTTTAGCTCAACGCTTTAGTAGCATGTCTTGAATCTCTTGAATTCCACAAATTATAACAAGTTTCTCAGCGGTACATATACATTTTAAGAAACTCACAGATTCAAATATTGACTCTTCTTTTAATGAGGATCAAGAAACTCGAATATAAGATGATCCATATTTCTATCATACTTTCAACGGCGAGTGTGCCAATAAAACTCTGGCTATCACCCACATATATTGGTAGTGCTAAATTAAACTCAAAAACAATTGGCAAATGGAGGAAAGGCTTAAGGGCAATACAAAAACTAACCTAACCCCCCCCCCCCCCCAATGACTGTATACGGTTATACCTCTTAACACATACCATGGTCTAAGATACAATGTTAAAGCATCCAACCCAAAACTGATTGCCAATGAGGGGAGACCTCAACATAATATAAAAGCAAATATCCCTTAACCTGACCAAGTGGGGTTGTACCACTTAACAGATACCATTTAAACATGAATATACCTTGTAAATGGATGCATTCCAAAGTCTGTAAGTAGCTTGCACATTCCCAGAAAGACTAGGAATAAACATATCCTGTATGTTCTGGAACAAATTTTGACGTATATAAGAGTTATTCAGAAGCAAATAACTTGAAATGTTAGAACCAATTATAATTTACTTAGATAGAGGACAACTGGCCAATCTCAATTTCCGTAAGTAGCTTGCACATTCCTAGAAAGACTAGGTATAAACATCTCCTGTATGTTCTGGAACAAATTTTGACGTGTATAAGAGTTATTCAGAAGCAAATAACTTAAAATGTTAGAACCAATTATAATTTACTGAGACAGAGGACAACTGGCCAATCTCAATTTCTTATAAGAAACAAAACTTATTGTAAGGCAAGAAGCAAATCCCTAGAAAATCATTTACAAGGCAGAAAATCAAGAGTCTCGACTAACTGTATTCTCCAGAAAAGTAGCCAAGATATCAGTAGTTAAAAAAAAAAACAATGAAAGGACGTACAATTGAAAAAATTCTTTATTTCAAATAGAACTTACAATTTTTCCTACTGGAAAGATCCCAAATATACTGAAGCATATGCTTCCCCCCTTGTCTCCACTGCATAAAATATTGGAGCTCCGGTAAGAATAATTTGACAGCTCATGAAATGAATCCTCACTATCATCCACAAAACCTGTATCTCCAGACACCAATCCAGGCATCCGAGGAGCTCTTGGAGCTGGAGGAAAGAAGCGAGACGTGCGGTCTTCATATGTTGAAACGTTAATAGAATCATCCTGAAATTAGAATAACCCTCAGATCAACAAATCCAGGAGAACGCAATGAGTTTAAATATACTCTGAAATTCTGGAGTTAAGCAAATACTAGCTTTCTGAAACAGCCAAAGAAATGCTTCAGTAGCTGGAGAAAATATCATTAAAGTTTTGAAAGAAACAGCTCAATATAGAAAAAGATACCTTCAAATGCTGCTCATCCTCCACCCAGTTTAGAGACACAACGGCATCAGTATGTGACTTTAAACTTCTCAACAGCTTCCCATTCTGCTAGAAGTCAAAACCAGAATTGATTTATAGGATCAAAAGTAATATGTGTGCAAATGCACGCAAATATAAAGAAGCAAACTATCCAGTAACGTTTCAATGCCACTCAAATGCAGAAACAAATGTAAATACAAACAAGTATCTCTCCCAGCCTCTTGTAAAAAAGAAACCAGCCAAAGAAACACATCGGATCAAAAGTTACAAAAGCATGACAAATCACAGGGCAACCTCCAGGCTCAGAAAGAAAGAGCCTTAGATGCACCAAATTAGATATCAATTAATGTTGAATCCTTGCGAGTTAGTTAATTACAGGCTGCAAAACAAGGGCAAGAGGTAAAAAACTAATAAGCAAATGGAATGCAACGCACTTCTACATCATGCAGTGAAATGTTGCCATCCTCTAGTCCAATAGCAATAACTTTACCGTCCGGACGCCAACACACAGACGTAATACATCTTCCTAGAAGGAGAAACCACGAGTGAAAACTGAAATTAGCTTTGAAAGACTTGAAATGAAGCTGAAAAACAAGTGAAACAAAAATGCATAGAAGTAGAAAAACAGTTCACTTCATCGAGGGGAAAGAATACCTGGTGAAATGGTCCACAACCTCTGCCAATTGAAACGATGCAACAGAAGCTTGGAGTCCTCAGTAACCATAGCCAGTAAATCCTTCTCAGGATTCCACTCAGCAATTCTAACCTAGAAACGGAATGCTCTACTATATGAGCAAAACGAAAGGCAAGAAACAAATTGCGGAGGAGATGAGGAAAACAAACCTGAGAGGCGAGTGGTTTGTCAAATTGGAGCTGAAAAGGGAGCACGCGCGGCGGTTCGTCTGTTTCCATGGCGAAAACCCTAACCATCGGAGTCGTGATACGGCGGAGAACCGCCGGCGTATCACTGGAACTATTCGGCCCGAAGGAGAAGGTTGAGCGTGGCCAGAGATTGGGAAGCGAGGCCGGGCCTTGTCTTTCTTGGTTTTTTCACTTTCGACGCTCGAGTTTCAAATTACTACGTTTTGCGGCACAGAGAAGAGCCCGCGCGTCTATTCCCCACTCAACTGAAAAGTGACACGTGTCCTATAGTAACCTTACCGCTGTTACGTCCGTTTTACTCTCATTTGATTTCCCGCCTCCCGGTCCATCTCTCTGTCTCTCACCTAGCCACCCGTCAAATTCTCGCGGAAGCCAATAGGTAAGCTTGGATCCTGGAAGATAAGCGATTGTCCAGCGAGACGGCAGTGTGAATTTTACCAAGCAAATTGGCTCCTGGCCTAACATCACCGGAATTCCACATACCCAGCAGCTCAAAGCAGCAAACGAGGGAATTAAATAAACTCTAAAAAAGGGCAATCGGGAATGAGCGATTTCAAGCCTGAAAAAAGATGTTATGATGAAGCTATGAAATTTTTTAGGTCCACGCAGGGCAAAAAAGCAGCTTCGATTCGGAGAGGCCAAGTTAGGGATGTCGATTGTCAGATTTGGCTAGGATGAGAATAATACCACATCCTAGTCATTATGATAGATGTCCTACCCTTATTCTACCCATCACTCATTAGGTAAATAATTTTAGAACTCATATTTTACCAATTTTTATGTGGGTAGGATCAAATAAAAATATGTCCATCTACCACACTTCTATAATCATACACACAAAAAAAAAAATCAAGCAAGAAGCTATAAATTACATCAATCAAATATGATGAAAACATTATTAGTATGTGAAAAAAAATAGAAGAGACACCACAATGGAGCACTACATATAAATTCACACTCCAAACATACTAACACACTACAAAAAATGAACTCCAGAATCAGTGCATCACAAACATGGCAAAAAATAATACAATAAGCCAACAAGGGAAGGCACATAAAAATCTAGGTTTTATTCATAAGTTTAACACTTTAGTAAATATGCAATAGCATATATATATATAGGTAGGATATGAGGCAGGTGAACCTCAAATCCGCATCCTACCTGTATGCAACAGATGAAAAAAAAAACTCATATACGCCCCAAATCTGTTTAATTGTTAAAAAAAACCCGACCTGTTGAGTAAAATACAACAGGATTCCCATTGGCCGGGTTATCTGTTAACATCCCTGGACTCAGTGGGATCCGACAAGAGGATTTGGCGAGAGAGAGACAGATATGATGTGAAACGTTTTCAAAAGATCTCGGGTTAGCTAGGTGTTTCCTTCCTTTTCCTTTTTTCTTTTTCTATTTTTTGGTACTGACACCTTTTTCTATTAACAAAAAATAAAAACAAAATAGAAGAAGAAGAATAAATGTTTTTTGCACATGTTGCCTCTTTCCTTTACTAATATTTGGCACACTATTAATATTTGGCACACTATTACATGATCCTAACTCCATCTGTAAAGACATATGCATAATGAGGACCATGAAGACCAAGTCAGTTCATCTATCATTAAATGAATTAAAGTGCTTAAATTATTCTTGGGTCAAACCATAAGGATTCGTTATATATTTACAACGCCGACAAACCCCCCATACTTCCCCAACTACCATCTAGAATAGCTATTGTGTCGTCTTCTACTTCCAGCAATAAGAGACAATCGAAGAAGGTGGATTTTCTAATGTCTCTATGGCTTTTGTTTGTTAAATTTTCCAAGAGAACTCCCATTCAAAACCTAAAGAAGAAAAACAACATAGGAACAAATCCAAAGCCTCGTTCTACACTGTCACCAAAGGCTTGTCTAAGGACATTCATAAGAAGCAGTGGCTTACTGCCTTCAAGGTCTCTCAATTTTTAAAGTATATTCCTTCAAATTTCTAGTTTTTAGTTTGCGAATTAAGCTAGATTTCTTGAAAATTTGTTTCAATTTTTGAAGTATTTTCCTTCAATTTTGCATTGAAATAGCCATTTCTCAAAATATCTAAACCCTAGAAACGACAGCTAAAGCCGGACTTTGTGCCACCGAGTATGGGGCAAATAATGTAGTGAGGGTGGGACATAGGAGTAGGTTTTGTTTGTGAGAGAAGTGTTGCAAATTATAGTCGGAAAGTTAAGTAAATAAGGTTGATAAGCATTGTTAATAACACAAAATTGAAAACATTTACATTTTAATGTCTGGCAGGTTCTTATGACCCATGAGTGATCCAGATTGACCTGCGCATAATTCGGATGCATTAGTTCGCTTAATGACAAGCGAATTGCTCCTAGTTTTATGACTTTGACATTATGAGTTTAAGCTCTTAATAATTTGGTAAATTTTTTTTAACTTAAGTTAGACTAATTTAAACTATTTTAGGATTTTTTTTTGTTCAAAACCAGTGTCATTTAAAAGCTAGTACGATATAAATATAATAATCTATTGGATACTTTTTTTAATGCAATCAAAATTTTATTAATTTTTCTTTTTTATAGGTTGAGTACGTAAAAATTCATAAAAATAATTAGATTATGAAAAAAAAATCATTTCTACCTACATCTCCTTAGTATAAATAGGTAACATCCTACTCATTATCTATTAATAGATATGAAAGTAGAAAGAATGGTAATATAGGCACTTCTTGCTATCATTTTTTTTATTCAATTGTTACATTCATGCCATGTAGACTTTCAGGTGAAATCTTCCTTTTTTACCCTTCCGCTACCATACGTGTCTATTCCAGATTGTTTGTTTGTTTGACTTTAATCAGGATTAAAGGTTTTTCATTTTTACATTTCCATGTTTTTACCTGACACATGTTTGTGAATTATACAGTTTTGAGTCCATGTTTTTTGTGTGGAATCAAATTATTTCACCACGTCCTAATGGTTATAAATCAGGTAAAGCCATTATTGTATTCCACATTTTTTTTTTTTAGATTAATAGCTTTTATGGAATGTATTGACAGTTACAGACCAATTAGTATAAAAGCAGCAAAAGAGAATGAAATTTTTTACGCTTCACATTCCTAAAACTATAATCAAGCTGCAACTTTTCTTGTTTTCATCCAACAATCGTGAAGGAAGTTGCCCTACCTCTCTAGCTATAGTTGTCCCCCCCTGTGAATCACAACCTGTACGTGTAAACAACACAATTCTTATGCAATGTTTCCATAATTATGTATGTACACAATCATAGTAATCTACTATATAACATTTTTCTTCATGCAATTTGTAGATTTTCTAAGCATCTATTCGAGGAATTCCTACGTTCTTTCACTTTTTAGGCCAATAAACAACTAAGATGTCTCTTATCTTCTACAAATTTTATGCAAATTGAATGACCAAACTCAATTCTAATCATTTTTATGTACTCATTGCAGGAAAGGAAACAACTCATATCCCAGCCTTCTGACATAGACAATCATCAAAGCAACATGAAACAGGTTCTACCTTTCTAGCTATTAATGTTTGCTGCCATGGTTGGTGTTTGTGTGCAATATCTTTTTTCTGCATCAATATGAATTCCCATTTTATTTACGTAGCACATTTGTGATACACAAATGTTTTTGTATGCATTTAAAATTTATTTACATGTCCAATCTATATTCACTGTTAATAACAACTTAATACACAAGGAATGAATGAAATTAATTCTTTGAGGGAAAATGCAGTGTCACCATTTCTTTCTTAGATGTTGTTCCAACTTTTTTTTAACCCTTATAATCCATTTTCCAGTTTTAATGGATTGTTTAGAGGTTTTCTCAATTAAGTTTGTAAGAACTCTCAATCGTATCTGTCAAAAGTTAAGAAAATTTAGGCCTACTTAAAATAGCATCTGTGAGTGAGTAAAAATAAGGTGCAATGTTGACATTGAACTCAACATAGTGGAGGGGTGAAGAATTTTGCTAAGGTTGATGGATCCTTAGCAAAGAATCTTGAAGATGCAATGGAGAGAGCAACGGAGGCAATTTTACATAGGCTTATGAGTTTTCATAAGTTATACATTTTTTATGCCAACTTTGAGGTATGTTTGGCTTTGAGAGACAAGTTGGTAAAGAAAGATGATGAGGTCTAAGGGCTGAAGTTTGAGTTTGATCCGGTTAAATTTAACCAAACTTGCTTGCGAAATGTCTTTGAGGATTAGACTGGTGAGCTCGAGGCCAAGGTGATTAAACTCTATGAAAGGTTGGCCTTCTATGAAAACTTAGATAACCATTTTATTCAAAGTGATCCTTTAGAGGACAGGTTTGCTTCTAACGATTTCTATGATTATGGGTCATTTTATGTTTGTTCTTTACTTTTAAGACATTCGTTTATCACTTCTACTATTTCCTGTTTTTAATTCGTCTAGGACTCCGTCCTATTATTTCTGACTTATATATCTAACTATTCCCCTACTTTTTTAATGCTAAAATGTTTAACCACTTTACGATTTCAGTTCCTAAACTTAACATTTCTAGATTAATAAAGTTGAAGAAATATAAATCAATTTCTTATTACATGCTTTCAATTTCAGTTTATTAAAAAAAATCTACCTACTTTATATAAATGGTTTTCAGTCATAACTTTGGAAATAACCACAAGTTTTTTATTTACCATTCTCTGTAACTTTGGAAATAACCCACAAATGTATGGACTTCCAAGGGAAAAGGGAGAGAGCTATAGAAGGTGAAAAAAATTATAGTATTTATAGTAGATGAAATAGCAACCAAGTGTACCATCTTTTATTCCACTTCTCACTAAACCACCTCGTTTCCTTAGAGCTTAGCATGTAATCCCTAGCCTTTATGTAGTTACAATGTAGGCACCCCCTTTAATTTTTCCGTCATGGACTTGCATTTTATTTTTGTAAAATTGGGGCTAATTTTATTTTATTACATTATGGGCTAAATGGGTTTACAGAAATTAGACTTGTCTATGCCCAATGACAAATGGGCTTAAACAAATTTTCTTCCGTCTGGTAGTTTATTTTATTCGTTTTATGGGTTTTATTGTTTTCAACCAACTACATAAATTTAGGCCCAAAACAATGAATAAATGGGTTTTAGAAGTTAACACACGCCTGCTTACATTCCTGTAATAAAATGAGCTTTAATGGCCCTCTCCGAAAACAATATAAATGGGTGGGCTTAAATTATATTTCATCATTTTTTTTAAAAAAATTGCTTTATATATGAAAACAATATGTATTCTTCCCCATAATTTACACTAAAAAAAATTACATAGCCATATTTTTTGGTGGAGAGGGCCAAATTTTAATTTTTTTTCTTCTTCCAATTCATTGAATTCGATAAGGTAATTTTATATTATTTTTTCAATATCTTATTTTACTTGTATCTTATTCCCTCCATTTTACAAAGGTTAGCATTTTTAAATTTTTTATTAATATTTAACTTAAGTATATTTGTACTAATTTTTGTTGTAATTTTTTTTTAAAAGTTATATTTATACACTAGAGTCTTTAAGGTATCTTTTTTATATAAAAAATTTTTTTAGGAAATTTTGAAAGAAAAAAAACATGAATTAATTGTTATGAATAGTAAAATAGACAAACTTTTGCGAGATAGAGGAAGTATATCATTACTACTAGCATATAAGTATGTTACATTGCTAACTGAACTGCGCCATAGATTGGAGCTATATGACAATCCATATCTTTTATGCCATGCACACTTAGATTTGTCATTTGATGCACAACTACTCGCGACACATGAAATATAATTCACTTTCTTTCTCCCAACATTTTACTACAATCAAAATATATTTCGTACAACTTTTATTTCCATCAACTTAATACCTATTATATACCGATTTGATGTATATTCCTTATTTGAACAAGCTATTCATGTTTGAAGACTATAAAGTTGCAATTCAGTTACCAAATATAAACTAACATTTCACCATATGATGTCATTCTATAATATATTATATAAAGATCTTTTATTATGAAACAGTGACCCGTCTATTTGATAGATTATGAAACTAGTTAATGAAGTAATGTACAATATGTAATCCTAAGAACTATTGCTTTCCTCTCCTTTCACTTGGCCATTGTCTTTCTAATTCTTTTACCCCTTATAGGTATTGCATGCATTCCTCTCTCCACCATCTCCCTTTCATCTTATTTTTATTTATTTTTTAATATTTCTAACAATTTGCAGCAAGATTAATGCATTTAAATATTTATAAGAAGTAAATTTAAAATAAATTAATAATATGAAAAGCTAAATATTGAATATGAGTCATAAATTACTAATTAATGTGGAATTGGTCAATTTTAAACATAAAAAAGAAAATATATAAAGTATAGAAAAATGTAACGACTCGCTGGATTAAAAAGATGTAACAATGCTTAATTGTGTGATTAAGTATTCCAATCAATTATAAACTTAATTGCTTATTAGTGTAGCTACTAGCTAGTTCCTGTGAAACAAAATCGATTAAAAAGAAGAAAAGTAAAGAACAATAGTCCATTTTCTTTTCAACATTTTGTGCTATACCAGGGTAGCAGCTAGCCTATATCATGCTACCCTTAAGATGTAATTGTCCAAACTTATCTGTTGTTGTTTTTTTTTAGAACTGTGGCAAGAACTTTATTGAAATAAACTTAAAAAGTACAATATCATAATACTTGCAAGACCAGCTTTAGCAAGATGCTAAAGCTGATGCAACTAACTCCACCAAATCTGCCCTTAACCTTAAGTCCCTGCATCTAAGCAAACAGACCTATTTTATTTAATTTGAAATGGTTAGTCTAGGATTATACACTCATTTCTCCCAACAACAATTAACATTGTACATCTATTTTTCAACAATACATATGGCCAAGCTTGAATTTCTCCAAATATATTTTCATCATCTATTTGCAGCTCCTCGTGCACTTTCTTATTTATTTTCCTCCACATGGACCAAAAGGTAATGCTACATACTGTTTGTCATCCTTTCTTTTGTCCTTTGTTCATGGGCCGATCCACCTCCTCCTCTAGACCTTTTGCAATATTGAGGGCTGATAGATGGTCTACACTCCATCAATTACAGACTTGTTTCCATGTTGCTATTGCTGCTTTACAATACCACTACTAAAAAAACTGAATTTTCCAATGGCCTAATTTCCAACGGCCAAATAGTTGGAAAGTTCCAACGCGCAAGGCCATTGGAAAAATTCTAATAAATTTCAAAAAAAATTCCAACGGTTGAACCGTTGGAACAATTACGAAAGCTATTTTTTAGTTTTGCATATGCTTCAGCCGTTGGAAAAGATATCTTTGATATTGGAAATAGAATTTTTTTTTTCCAACTGCTGGAGCCGTTGGAAGCAATTTTAATGCATGTTTACCTATTTCCAATGGCTAAAACCGCTGGAAAATACTTGTATGGCAACATTTCTAATTTTTTATGTTTCCAATTAAGATACATTTATTCGTTTCAAAAAATAATTTTTTGTTGCATGAGTGTTTCCAACTGCTGTAGCCGTTGGAAACTAAACTTTTTTGTATCATGTTTCCCTATTTCCAACGGCTTTGACCGTTGGAAGTTCATTAAATGAAACACACCGTTTTGTTTTTTTTTTCCCAATGGCCTCCTCCCCAGATCGAGTTCATTTCGTGTCGTTCACCGTTTTCTTGGCTCTGTTCTCTGGTTCACACTTCTCTGTGCTCTCGTTCTCCCACAAGCACACACTTCACGTTTTGCGATCATCCAACGCCATTTTCAGCTTGATCGACTTAGGCATTGTTAGATCTCGAGCTCAAAGTTATAAATCTGCAGGTTAGGTTGTGTAATTTTTTTTTTATTTCGTTTCATTTTTTTTTTAGCGTTTTTCATGCTTTGATGTTTAATAATGATAATGGGTTCCAGATTTTGGTTGTTGTGCCAAATTGAAAGTCATTCCCATGCATTTGAAGGAAGGAAAATTTCAGATTTGAGGTTAGTTGGTGTAATACGTTTATTTTCATTTTTAATTTTTTTTTACCAAAAAATGCCTAAATTTCGGATTATGTAATATTTATTAGGTTTGAAATATGTGATATGTATGTGATTTGTAGTTGTTGATGGTTGGAAGTGAAGTATTGAGGTTAAGCATTACATTTTCTATTTTTTTTCATTTTCTTAATTTTTTTAATTTAGAGATTAATTTAAAATTATGAAATAATTAGTTTTAAGTCAATGTTTAATTGGATTTATTTTTACAATGTTAAAAGTTTTGGAATTAATATAGAGGTACAAAATAGTTATATTTAAATAAGTTAGTTTGATTAAGTTTGACTTTTAATATAATATATGTCAATAATAATAATATTAATGATAACAATAATAATAATACTAGTAGTACTAATAATAATAATTAAAATAATAATTTATTATACTAAGAGTAGTAGTAGAATAATAATAATTGTCAATAATAATAATAATAACAATAAGAGTACTAATAATAATAATAATAATAATAATAATAATAATAATAATAATAATAAAATAATAATAATAAAAGTTATAAGTAAGTAAGTAGTAGTAGTAGTTATACTAGGATTAGTTTTAATAATAATTATTATAATAATAAGAGTAACATTAATACTACTACTACTACTACTAATAATAATAAATAATAATAATAATAATAATAATAATAATAATAAGAGTAATAATAAAATAATAATAATAATAATAATAATAATAATAACCATAATAATAATACGTGATTATTATTCTTATTATTATTATTATTATTATTCTACAATATTATAATAGTAGTAGTACTAATAGTACCTGTAGTAGTAGTAGTAGTAGTAGTAAAAATAATAATAATAATAAATAATAATAATAATAATAATCATAATAATCATAATAACAGTAGTAGTTAGTACTAGTTGTAGTAGTTGTAGTAATGGTAGTAAAAAATAATAATGATACCTAATCCGATAATAATAATAAGAATAACAAATAATAATAATAATAATAATAATATAATAATAATAATAATAATAATAATAATATATAATAATAATAATAATAATCATAATAACAGTAGTAGTAGTACTAGTTGTAGTAGTTGTAGTTTTGTGGTAGTAAAAATAATATTATCCTAATAATAATAATAATATAATAATAAATAATAATAATAATAATAATAATAATAATAATAATAATAATGTAGTAATAGTAGTAATAATAATAATACTATAATAATAATAATAATAATAATAATAATAATAATTCATTACGGATATCCACGCTTAGAATATGTATTAATACCAAAAATAGTTGTGTTAGGGATATATAAGTTATTTATATATGGATAAAATATGGAAACGTTCATCTTATTAAGTATTAACAGTAAACCTTAAATAAAAACCCTAAACCCATAAGCGTTAACAGCCTTTATTGATGAATTCTAATTGAATTCCCCTAAACCTTAAACCTTAAACCTAAGTACTATTAACCTTATCTAAACCGTAAATAGTAAATACGCATTGTTAGTTTTAACTGACATTGTTTAGATTAAGTGAAATATTAATGCATGCAATTAATAATAATATGTTGACTATTGATATATGCAATTCGTGGATTTAATTTCTAATATGATTTAATTTACGGAATTAATTTTATGTGTTCATGCTTTTGTATATGTCATAGAGGTAAATATATAATTTTCATTGGTAGGACTCCATGGAACAAGAACGTAGTTGGATGTATAGTAGTCGTTATTTACTTGAGCGAATTAGATACAAAAAGGAGTGGGAGACAGGGGTTGAGCAGTTCATAACATTTGCCTGTAGTAACCCAGGTCATATGGATGGAAACAAAATACGTTACCCGTGCAAGAGATGTAAAAATTTGAGGTTTAAGGATTGTGATGATGTTAGAGTTCATCTATACAAATGGGGTTTCATGCATTATTGCACCAATTGGCCAGCTCATGAGGAGCCATTTAATGACCCTCCGCATCAGCCGTTTAATAATTGTGATTGGTATGAGCTTGCTGAGTACAGTTCAAATGTAAACCCATATGCTCGAATGATATTTGATGCAGTGGGACCAAGTTCCCATCAGAATTTCACTGAAGTGGATGAACAACCTAATGAAGATTTTAGACGGTTTTCTGATTTACTGTACTCCGCTAGTACCCCTCTTTGGGATGGATGTGATATGCATTATGAGCTGTCTACTGCAGTTCGTTTGTTAAACCTTAAAGTAGAATATCACATACCAAGAGGGTGTTATGATGGTATCGCGGCCTTGATAAAAGAGACACAACCAAGTGACAGCAAGATGCCATCCAATTGGTATGAGACGAATAAATTAGTTTCACAACTAGGTCTTGCGCATCTTAAAATTGATGCTTGTGTTAACAACTTCATGTTGTTTTGGAATAATGATAAAGATGCTTCACACTGCAAGTTTTGTGGTGAATCTCGGTTTAAGTCAAGAAAAGCTGGCTGGGGTAAGGATAAAGCAAGAAAGACCATGCACCATTTACCACTAACTCCCCGCCTTCAGCGTCTTTATGTTTCACTTTCAACTGCAGAGCACATGAGGTGGCACAATGAGCATCGATCCAAGCCAAATATTTTAAAACATCCTTCAGATGGGGAAGCATGGAAACATTTTGATTCCACGTACCCGTGGTTTGCCACGGAGCCCCGAAATGTTCGCCTTGGAGTTTGTTCTGATGGCTTTGTGCCATTTGGAAACTTTGGTAAACAATACTCATCTTGGTCGGTCATTGTTATTTCATATAATTTGCCACCATGGATGTGTATGAAGAAACCATATATGTTTTTGACTGCATTGATACCGGGCCCTCGGAGTCCACGTCAGAATATTGATGTGTATTTACAACCTCTTATTGATGAATTGAAGCAGCTATGGGAGAATGGTGTCGAAACATAGGATGTTTCACTTAAACAAAATTTTCAGCTCCGCGCTTCAGTTTTGTGGACCATAAATGACTTCCTGGCTTATGGGATGTTGTCAGGATGGATGACTCATGGGAGATTATCTTGCCCTATTTGCATAGATGATAGCAAAGCCTTCCAACTTGAGCACGGGAGGAAAACTTCATTCTTTGATTGTCATCGTCAATTTCTCGAGTTGGATCACCCATATAGAAGAAACAGAGTTGCCTTTAAGAAAGGAAAAGTTGAGAAATCGTTGCCTCCTGAGCGTCTACCGCCTGAAACAATATTTGAACGTATCTCAAATTTGCCATCTGTAGTGGAAAATGGACAGGTTGTTACCATATCAGGTTATGGTAGAACTCATAATTGGACAAAAAGAAGTATTTTCAGGGAGTTGCCGTATTAGAAGAATAATTTAATCCGCCATAATTTGGATGTTATGCATATAGAGAAGAATATGTTTGACAATATATGGAATACAGTGATGGATGTCAATAATAAAACTAAGGACAACGTGAAGGCTCGTAAAGACCTTGAGATGTTGTGTAGTCGATCAGAGCTAAATTTAATTCCTCAAGCCGACGGCTGAGCATTTAAACCCAAAGCCACTTTTACACTAAACAAACATAAGAGATCTGATGTGCTCAATTGGGTTAAAACACTTAGACTCCCAGACGGCTATGCATCGAACCTTGGGAGGTGTGTTAATAGTAATGTAAGTCATATGTCTGGTATGAAAAGCCATGATTGTCATGTAATGATGCAGAGGCTCCTCCCAATAGCCCTTGAAGCAATACCTGAAAATATTTGGAAACCGTTGACCGAGTTAAGTCAATTCTTCCAAGATTTATGCTCTCCAGAGTTAGATGTGAATCACATGGTCAATTTGGAAGCCAATATTCCTGTCATACTCTGTAAGTTGGAAAGAATTTTCCCACCTGCTTTTTTCGATTCGATGGAACATTTGCCGGTTCACCTTCCTTACGAAGCAAGGGTTGGAGGCCCCGTTCAGTATAGGTGGATGTATAAATTTGAGCATTGTATGCATGACCTCAAAATGAAGGTATCAAATAAGGTTCATGTAGAGGGTTCAATTTGTGAAGCATATCTAATTGAGGAGACCTCTACATTTTGCTCTCACTACTTTGAATCCCATATTCCACATATGGCAACTAGAGTACCTCGTAATGATGATGGCGGACCTGGACCATATGATGAATCGGTGTGGTCTATCTTTAGATACTCAAGTCGTCCATATGGTGTATCAAGATATCGATATCTTGATAACAATGAATTGAAGGTCGCTACTGCATATGTCTTACTGAATTGTAAGGAGGTGAAGCCATACCTCGAGTAAGTGCAATAACACCTATTTTCTTTATAAACTCTACTATAATAATAATACTTTTCTTCTTTTATACTAAACTCATCAAGTTTATGCTCCATCGACCTCTATCTATATCTTGTAGTTTGTTTGTCGACCTCTATCTATATCTTGTAGTTTGTTTGTTGATGAAGTGCGTATGCATGAACCCAATATACATATGTCAGACCTGGATGTCTACATTGAGAATAACTTTGACACATGGCTTAGAAACTATGTAAGTTACCTACACTTCAATTTTACCCATATTTTGCTTTTGAAAGGAAAGACATATTCATATTATTGATATATGTAACTAGGTGAATGATGTGTGTAACACTATCACGGACCGCTTCCTGTGGGATGTTGCATACGGGCCATCCCGTCGTGTTAAGAGTTGGCCTGTTTACTTCATAAATGGGTACAAGTTCCACATTAGCGACTGGGGTCGTGACAAAGCAACATTTAACAGTGGAGTATGTATAAGGACTTCAGGATCAAGTGAGGTTGAATGTGATTTTTATGGGGTGTTAGAAGAAATCATTCAACTCGAATATCCTGGCTGGCCACACAAAAATGTTGTATTGTTTAGGTGTGCTTGGTTTGACCCTACTCCAAATCGTGGCACTCGGGTTCATAAACAATATGGTATAGTTGAGGTTCGTGATGGTCGCCGATATGAGAAGTTTGACCCGTTCATTCTTGCATCCCAAGCTGATCAAGTTTACTACACCCTTTACCCAACAAAGTCACATGAAAAAACGGGGTGGTTAGCGGTTTTGAAAATCAAACCTACACGCATCGTTCATAATAATGTAAATGATGTCGAAGATGCATTTCAGGAAGAATTATTGGCCGGCGTGAACAGTCCTCCCATAATTATGGATGACCCAATCGACAATTTAGCTGAAACAGGAGTATGGGAAGCTGTAGAGGATGACATGCCAATCAGGGAAGAAACTTTGCAACATGACGATGAATCTGACAATGAGGAGTCCCTTGAAGCAAGTGATGAAGAAGATGAATTTGAATCTGGGGATACTGATAGTGGCGAATCAGAGACAGAAACTGAGGACGATGAAGTCCATTGACTATAATGTAAACGTGCAATTACTTATAAAATGTAATGTGAACGTGGAATAACTTTTAATATGTAAATACTAAGTCGAACTTGAAAGTGGTAGGTGCAATATCACATAGCAAGATTTTTTTCCCAAAATGTTATTTTTGTAAACTGTTGTATGAGTTTTTAAAATAATGCAGATGCCACCTAAAGGAGATGCGACGTATACACGTCGGCCAGGGAAAGGCCTACTTCAGCAGATGAAAGAAGTGTTAGCAGAACCAATTGCCAGACATGAAAGGGTAGGCCAATCACATTCCCGTCATTCAGATTCACAGCCCTCAACAGAACAAACAACTGTTCCACATCCAAACCCTCGTACAGGTGATATTCGCATTGCTCCAGTCGGCTGTAGTGCTAGTCGATCTACTCCGGCCCCTGTAGCTTCACCCGATGGTGGGAATTCCAATGGTCAGTCAGCGGTATCCCAAGCCCCGATTCAGGCGCGCTTACGGATTACACCTCACGGAAACACATAAGTAATGCACCCTTTTGAACCCTAATAGTTTATTTTGCCTCCACTATGTGAAGTGCCAGTAAACAAAATATTTATTATGTCGAAACATGCACTCCATGTAGCTTCCTTCCATCAAGAGCAACATGGTTGGTGACTAGATGCTTCACCACACACTTCAAGGGACATCATGACTGGACAAGCGCAAGCCCAACAGATATTCAAGCGTGGTAGCGCGTATTTGAGGTTTGCACTTTATTCTCACAATTTCAACTTTATCAACCATGTTGCCAACTATTCGACGCTATATATTTTTTTTAACGTGCAGGGATTATGTGAGTGGGATCCAGCTCACCATAATGAGGTCTATTGCGTTTGGCATATGATGGCGGCTAATCATTATCGATCAACGCTAGGTGACATCTGCTGAGAGAAAAATCCGGCAAAATGGCAAGCAAAGGCATATTTTATGACTGACGCACAATATGTAGAAATGGAGGAATGGTGGGCTTCAATGGAGTTTGACAAACGATCGAAAAGAGGGAAGACAATGCGAGCTTCATCATTGCACTCATCTAACTCCACAGATGCATGCAATGCTACTTATACAGGAGGTTCGGTTTCAATTACTGAACCCCGAGAGCGAATGGTACAATTATCAACCTCTTTTACACATAATTCAACTTACTTACGTTTTAATAAAATTAATGTTACTACGTTTCCAATGTAGCGCGAAAAAGATCCGGAGAAGAGGGACCCTGGCTTGTTTAAGGTGATGCAGCAAACGCATAAGAAAAAGAGCGGGGAATATGTTAACAGGCGGACTGAAGAAGTGGCGGTAATTATCATGCTATAGAATTACAGCCAATATTTCTGATATAGTTACTAATTAATTATCTTTCCTCTTTATGAAGGCAATAATAACTGCTGAGATTGAGGAACAAACGTAGCAAATGGATGACGAAGGTGGCGCACATGACATAGATGAGATTGCAATCATGAGTGCAGCTGCTGAGGGCAGGAAGAAAGGGCATGTATTTGGCCTTGGATCACAACAACATGTTGTGCCTGGACGATGACCACCGGGGATTACTCATGTAGCACATGTTGATGTCACGCAGACTCCGGAGTTCACTGAACAAGTACAACGAGTGGTAGTGGAGCAAACTGCACAACAAGCATCACATTATGAGCAAAAGCTGGAGCGTCTGAAGAGGAAACAACGAGCTGAGCTCGAGTACATATATGCATCAATTGGCATTCCCCTGCCCGCGCCTCCTGCAGATGATGATGATGCCTCGGGATCGGATTAAGACTAGATCAGGTATATCATGCTACTATGTGTGTTTATTAACAAACAAACACTTATTAGGAGAATGAAACTAAGTAATTTTTATTATGTATGTTTTTATGTGGATTTATAAGTACATTTATATCATGACTTAGTAATTTTAATTGTGTATGTTTTTATGTCATTTTATATATATTTTTATGTAATATCAGTTAAAAATTTGACTACATACGATATAATTACATGGACTATAGCAGGTTGACGTTCAAACTAAACATTCAATTGGAATGAACAGAACATGGATAAATAATATAAATAAAAAAATAAAAATTCCAACGGCCTAAGCCGTTGGAAACTTTAAATATGGCCGTATTTCCAACTGCCTAGGCAGTTGGAAATCCAACGGCTGCAGCAAAATTTTCCAACTGCCCAGCCTTGGCAGTTGGAAGCCGTTGGAACACCCAAAAAAATAATTAATAAAAAATAATTAATTACAGCCGTTGGAAATTTCCAATTGATTATTTCTCAATGGCTGACAGTTGGAAGTTCCAACGGCTAAGATCTGGGCCGTTGGAAGTTTTACTTCCAACAAAAGGATTTCCAACTACCAAATTTCCAACGGCTGGCCGTTGGAAACTTAAAATTTCCAACTGTTGGCCGTTGGAAAAGGCAGTTGGAAAAAGGCAATTTTTCAGTAGTGTGCGACAGAACATGCTTCCTTGACTCCTCCGCCTCCAAGCACATTGGGCACACAACATTAGCTAACTCTACTCCTTTTTGCAGAAGATTGTTTCTTGTTGGCAGTTGATTTTTTGGAATTTTCCAAACTTATTTGTTGTTGTTTCACATATATTGTGCTATTGTGAAACTAAGTTCCACCAACATATTTCTTTGTTATCCCACAAATAAATAATATGCTCTCGTGTAGAAATCAGGAATTGACCAAAAGCGCGAGACGTGAGAGTAGAGAGAACACAAGCAAAAATAAGTAACAAAAGTGAGCAAGTGGAAAAGAAAAAACATGAACCGTGGAGAGCAAGGTCTTTGTTTGAGTGTCTGCATATAGGAATTTACTAAAACACATATATTACCGTTTGAAAATACTTCACTTCAAGATGATTCGGCTGCAAAAGAGCAAAATGAGTTGCAAATTAATTCCTAAAACGTTAGTGTTGATTCGGCTGGGAAGAGTTTACAATTTTTTTTTTATAATTTTCAAAATGTTGTGAACTTATCTACATGTGTGAGACGTATTTAGACACAATCGTTTTCTCTATCCAGACTGAAAACGCAAAAGCTGGGTTTTTAAGTTGGTCTAAAACTGAAGTTTTTATTTTAAAAAGGAGGCTCCACAATAACTAGAAAAAACATGCATGCTGGTAAAACTGAAAAGGTGCTATTTACCTTCTACTTTTTTATTTGAAATATTCAAAATTATGAACTGAAGAATTTGTGATGTATTGTTAATTGCAGGCTAATGAAGAAAGGCGAACACAAAATGATAATAAATGTGTCGCAACTAATGAGTTTAGAACTGGACAGCAGTTGTTTATATCTTGGATTGATTTTAATATAGTAGACAAAGAAGTGTCACATACCAATTTAAAGTAGTGTCAGCAGTGCCGGGCCCATCTGACACTAGTCTAATTTTAGGAAATGTGCCAACTTGAATTACATTTCCGTATTGCCCCGCCCGGGGGGGTGGGGGGGCGATTTGTTGGGAAAGGAGGTTGATTTTCGTCTTCTTTTCTCTTTAACGTCTGTTTTTTTTTTCTTTTCTCTCTTTCTGTTTTTTTTAAGCTTTTTTTTGGTATTTTCTGGTTTTTTTCTCCTCTGTTTTTTGTTTTTTCTTTTTCTTTTATAGCTTCTCTCTTTTTTGCATTTCATTTTTGACACTGTCAGCTTTGTTTTGTTTCTTTTCACTTATAAAAGGATAAATAATTGTTAATAAAAAAACAGATAGCTAGCTAGTTTATCTAAATAATAAGTATGAGTTAATAAAAAAACAAACAGTTAACGATGAAGAACAAATAACTATACTAATAACAGAACAAACAGTTAGTTAATCTAAAGAATAATCATAAATTGATGAAAGGATAAACAATGCATTATAAAATAACAAATAATCACTAATAAAAGAGTTTGCAACTAATTTATTTAAATAATAAATATAAATTAATAAAAACAAACAACCACTAATAAAAAAATAAATAGCTAGTTTATCTAAATAACAAATAAGAATTGATAAAAAATAAATAACTGCTAGTAAAAGAATAAACAACTACCAATAAAAAATAAATAACTACTAATAAAATAACAAACAACTAGTTTAGCTACATAATAAGCAAGAATTGATAAAAAAAAAAAACAACTACTGATAAAAAAATAAATAATCTACTAATAAAAGAATATACAACTAGTTTATCTAAAGAACAAACAGAAATTGATAAAAGAATAAATAACTACTGATAAAAAAATAAACATCTACTAATAAACTAACAAATATGAATTGATAAAAAAATGAATAAGATCTCAATTTTTTTAGTGTCAGCAACTTAATCTCTTCTTTGTAAGGCTTTCTTATGTTAAGTTTCAGATTTTTTTTTAGGACATATTGAAGGAAAGAACATACTAGAGCGAAGATTAAAATCAGAAAAAATCTAAATCAAAACAAATAAAAAAAATCAAAGCAAAACTGAAATTAAAGTGAATAACTGGAATCATAAAAAAATAATGAAATCGGAGAATACATAATTAAATGTAAGCAATAAATTTTTTTTTTCAAGAAGAAAGAAGTGAGAAAAAAAGAACAACAGAAAAGTGCCAAAGGAGAATGCTGCTTGACGAAAAAAAGAACAAGAGAAAAGAAAAGACAAGGAGTCAAAAGTTAAAAAAAAAATTGTAAGATTTTTATAGACTAGTGATGGCTAATGTGATTAATTGATATGTAAAATTCTAGATCAAATTATCAATTTTTTATAATTATAGAATTATGGCTTATGACATAAGCCAGAATTACATAGCAGTTACTCTTCAAAGTTAATAAAAAAAATTGGGGAAATTGATGTGCGTTTCTTTTATTACCAATGAAGAGTAATTAAAGTCCCTAAGCTATGAAGTATTGCTTTTTGAGGGCAAAGAGATTGAAATATAGCAAATGGACCACAATTAATGCTACATAGTTATTTCCATGAGAAGTGGCTAAAAGTAATGGAGACGTTTCTCATATACATATACATATACATACATACGTATGTAGGCATGTATGTCTGTATATTCTAACATTTTATCATGAAAAAAAACCTATTTTCAATTCAATTAGTATAAAAAGCATTGGCTAGAAACAAAATTTAATGTACTGGATGATAGATACCTATGATTTCACTGTGTAAATAAAATGAGAGATTTATAAAAATGATATAAACTTGTTATTATGTGAAAGTATTGCAACAAAATAAATAAAACATGATAGAGTGACTAAAATGAAAATAGAAACTCATCAATAACCAAAATAAGAACTCAAAAAAAGTTTAAGGACCAAGTTTAACATTTTCCATAAAACTACATTGTGGTCGAACTGTTAGCTGGTCCAATACATCTTCTCCAGAATCCTCTTCGGCTCAAACCAATGAAAGCAAATCACGTGAACGGTGTCCGAGGGTGGCTTGGACGATGGCTAGTGGCCTATGAGAGGATGATGTGGAGAGATAAAGGATTACATATATATCTTCACTTCGGACTTCTTCAATTTCTTCAACCGATTTGGTATCATCAGTACTGGTTGGTGATATCGGGAAATAATGACATATGGGACGAGGTCGGGCGATAGAGATAGGATAGAATGGCTGACCTAGTGTGTGATCAGACAACGACAATGGGATAGAGCGTTTGACGCTGTAATTGTGCAGAATACAACAAGACAATCTTTAGATTTTTAACTTTTAATGAGGGCATAAAGGTAATTAAATACATGTGTAAGGCACATATGAGATAGAGAGCATATCAGATATAATCCCCTAAATTTTTCTTTTTCATTTTTCCCTTATGAAATTTCAATGACTAATATGTCATTTTTCAACTTTCTTACAGAAATATGGATCATGTATTAATTAGAATGTCCATATTAGCATAAATAAACTTGGTGTTTGGTCTGTAACGAAAAGAAAACGTTGATGTTTGGTCGAGCTAGTGGCACTAGTGAACGACCTAATCAGAAGGACAACTTCACTAACAATCGATCATTTGTCTCTATATTTGAAAATCAGAACTGGGAAAGTGGCCATTCCCATTATATATTTTATCAGCAAACAAAAGTAGGGCTCTAAAGTAGTGACCAAGTTTGAAAAGATAACCACAGCAGTCGGGCAGCATCTTGGGTGGCTCAGCAGCTTCAAACACTTCTGAACAAATTCTTGTCTTATATCGAAGCGACTTTGATTCCTCACGACTTAACCTTGCTTCCTAGCTAGAGTTTTTAGTCTGGTCGTGAACTCGATATATGATCAGCTTCTCCAGCACCTTGGCATCGGCGAGCAAAAACTTCAAAAAACGCAAACAAGACACTTGTCACTCTTGAGATGATGGTGCAATGGCGATGATCTAGCTCGAGGGCCTTCTGATGGCTTGCAAAGCAAGGGATTTTACCTTTTTGGGTTGCCCAATACCTCTCCCTGCTGCTAGACGCAAGGTGTAGATGCTTGGACTCAAATTCATACACCATTTCATGAAACAAGAAGAAGCGGAAGAAGAAAGCTCCTTTAGAGGCAGAAAATGTGAAATCAGGGCGGCTGAATATGTTTGTAATCCAGATCACTCAACCTCAATATGGGAAGGAAAAAATTTCTGCAAAAAGTAGATAGGGAAATGGTTCAGATAACTCAAACCTCTATCACGCAAATAGAGCTAACGTCAGTAACTATATATCTTCTTCAGGTTGGATGAATATTTATTCCGGAGAAGATTTTAGATTCTAGCTGGATGAGGGCACTTGTTAAAATTTTGCAGGGACAATTTTGTTAAGCTTACGCAGCTGAATGATGAAGGAACTGGAGATTCAATATCCAATAGTGTCAAAAAAAACCTGCTATAGAGATATAATAATTAATACATCAATTTCATGCATAGATACTCCTGTATATCCAAGAACCCAAAATTCACACGGTTTCCCAGAGAAACGCACAACCTTCACAGAGCTTCCTAGCAATATGGTACTTATAACAATGGAATAAAATTAATGTATTTGTTGCACCAGGGTAGAGCAAGAAATTATTAATATCAAGCTAGCTAGGAACACTTACACGCAGTTCTTTTTAACTTAAGTCAATTGACTTTAAAATGATTTATTTTTATTTTTATGTCTTTTTTACTTAGAACTAATTTTAATTAAAAATCAATATTATGTACCTGTAATAATCCATTGAAAATATAATTTTTGTAATCTTAGTTTTTTTAAAAAAATTTCTAGTTTAAGAATTAAAAGAGAAATATTTATAAAAACTTAATAACATCATAAAAATTTACTTTCAAATGGATTATTACATCTACATAATATTAGATTTCAAATGAAATTGGTTTCATGTAAAAAAATATAAAAGTAAAAATAAGTTAGTTAATTTAAGTTAAAATGAACTATTTGAAACCAACTCACTTAAGTCAACTGAGTTATTTTTTACTTTTTTATCTTTTTTCCCGAAACCAATTTCATTTGAAAGATATTATTATGTAGATACAATAATTTATTTGAAAATAAATTTTCATGATATAGTTAAATTTTTATGAATTTTTTTAATGCTTTAAACTAGAAAAATTCATAAAAAATTAATAAGAGTATAAAAATTATATTTTTAATGAATTATTATAACTACAAAATATTGAATTTTAATTAAAATTAATTTTAAATAAAAAAAATAAAAAAATAAAAATAAATTATTTTAAAGTTAATTAACTTAAATTAAAACAAATTAGGTATTCAGTCTCGTAACATATTATATTATATACTAAAACCCGTTTTTTGATTACTGTTCATTTGAACAGTAAAAAAGTTTTTTTCCCTGGTTTTGCCCCTTGATTTTGGACTGGTTCTCCTGACCTTTTTTTTCTCATGCGATTGCTTTGTTTAGAAGTTTGGTTAGCTTTTTGAAATAAAGTAGCTTTTTAAGGGCCTTTCTTGAAATTTTTCCACTTTCATTCTGCTTCACGTTTCTTTTTTGTGCAATACATTTCCAGTCCCTATATTCTTTCTGTTTCTCATATTAGGCCATGATTTTGATCAACTTGATTTTTTGGACCATAAACTTAGTAACTACTTAATTTTAGTGTTTTTGTTTAATCTCTTAGTTCTTTTTTTTTTTTATGGTATGTTGTTTTCTAAACTAAAACATTGGTTATCATATATGGTTTTTTTTTTGGTGAAATAATTTTTTTTTTCCTTAACTTTTTCTGAGTTAATTGTTAAACTCTTAATACATAAGGTTTTTACATTTTCTCTTTGGGCCCCCAAACTATTTTATTACTTTTCTTGATAATTATTTATCTTAATATTGTGATATTATATGTCCGTTGCAACGCGCAGGCCTTTGAACCTCATATGCAGAGTACTTGTCGTCTTAAGTAAGGCCTTTTTCTTTTTCTTTTTTCCCCTTTTGTTTTGTTGATGTACCTATGCCAGATAGTACACCTCAAAAGGGGTTTGATTTGAAGTGCAACATCGCAAAATCGAATTGCCCGTATCTGCATGATGATCATAAGTTCCAGCAATCATGTTTAATCGACACAAAATAGAACATTTCTAGGAGTCTGAGGGTAGGTATATTTTGGTCAAAGTTTTTTAAGTTAGGATGGCCAAAATGCACATATGGTCCTCCAACTTGGCAAACTCAAGCGAGTTAATCCTTTTGTTTGACTCGGTGTGAGTTAGTCCTCTAACTTTCCACATTAAGCGTGTTAGTCCCTCAACTTGGCTAAACTAAACAAATTGGTCTTAGGTGTAACAGAAAGCGTCAGATGTTCAATCCATGACTTATGATGTCCTCATCGCTCTGTCATCTCTTCTCGCCCTCATGGCTCATCTCTCATCTCTCTTTTCTCCTCGCCCTCTCTCCTCCATTGTCGCCCTTCCACTTCCCTCATCCCTCCTTTCTCATCTCTCATCTCTTCTTGCCGTCTCTCATCCCTCGTCGCCCGCTCGCTTCCCTCATCCCTCCCTGTCTGCCCGCCTCCCCAATCCCGCCACATCCGCCGCCCTCATCTGCAGTCCTTGTCCACCTTGTCGTCATCTCACCCGATGCTCGTCATTTCCTCGCTAACCTTGCTCGCTCGGCCATCGTCTCACCCGATGCCTACTGTCCTTCTCACACTCCTCATCTCACTAAGTGTTGGAAGTGGAATGGTGACACTGTTCTAGATTCGACAAGGGGCTGGATTTCACAGTGATGGGGCCGGATTCATGAAAATGGGGCTGAATTTAACAGAGATGGGGCCAAATGCACAGATATGCTATGGATTCGATGGAGATTGCAGGCGGATTGTGGCGAGGCGAAGAGAGACATCGACGACGTCAAAAGAAGGGTGGAAGGAAAATGGAGATGCGATAGATGCCCCACGCCACATCAACAAATATTTTAACACCGTCTAATCTGTCACCCATTTTGGACTAACTCGCTAACTTTTTCAAAGTTGAGGGACTGACATGTACTGAGTCAAAGTTAAAGGACTAACTCGTTAGAGTTGGCAAAGTTAAGGGACTATATGCGCATTTTGTCCAATTAGGATCTAAGCTGTGTTTAGGAGCGGTCCAATAGCCATCTCTATTTTTAGTGGCTTTACAATAAAATCATATTAAATATTATGATTTTGTGATTTATTGTTCAGCTACAAGTAACCATTTATTTTGTTGCTTAGTAACGACAAATTAACTAGTCCGTAATAAGCACCCACACAGTGACAAGACAATTAATCGCTTATTGGTAGATATGTCTATCCAATTCAGACAATTTGTAAAAATGACCATCTTGAATTGTACCAAACTGGTGATAATATAAATTTTATATAGGTTAGAATTAGATCGGATAGTAAAAAGAAGAACTCAGTCATACATGCATGTTGGTTTGGGTAGTGAAAGCCAAAACCTAGTTAATATGCATTGACCGACTTCTAATTTCCAATTTATTGCTATATATCCAATTATGTTTTTCCCCATTTTAGTGCTAACCTAGATAAATTCTTCAATTAGTCCTAAGAACATCTACTATATGCTATTATTTTCCCCCCTCTTGTATAGCTAGTAGGTCTAACTAACACAAATTTGAATATTATTTGGTGTTTTCTCTTTTGTTTATTTTTTTTTATAAAGTTTCGGAATAATAATCACTTGAACATGTTTATTTATTTAAACTTGACTCCGGTGGTTAGATATATATAATGCAATTTCTTAATTTTTATGAAATGCAATTTATTTTTAAAAATCATGTGCCCTTTTATTTGGAAAAAGAATTATATCCTCAACTGACTAACAATTTTTAGACTCATTATTTTTTTCATAATAAAATCACAAAAAGATCCAAAGCTCCCAAACCTTTGCCACCCTCCACCCTTTCCACCAATGACGCCACCTCCACTCTTCCACACATCCTCGTAATGCTCCTTAGAACAAATTATGATCAATACAATGACGCCACCTCCACTCTTCCACACATCCTCGTAATGCTCCTTAGAACAAATTATGATCAATAGGATTCAATTAATGCAAGTGGAACTAAAATCAGAGGCACTGCAGTTTTAGAATAAAAAATTGATGATAACATTAGTGGAGGGTTACTTTGTGATAATGAGGAAGGTAAAAACAAGAAAGCTTGGTAATGAGGATATGTAATCAAACATAAGGTTTTAACTCATTTTAGTATTGTGAAATGTTTTGGTAGTTAGGGGTTAAAAAGAAAATTTTCAAGGACTAGTTTAAGAGTTGTATTGTGGAATATTTTTTAAACAAATAGAATAATTCCTACCATTTAACAACCAATGGTAAAATTGCTCACAAAAAAATTCTAATGGTAAATTTGCTCACAAAAAAAATTCAGTGGCAAAAGTACTCTATCTCATAAAATTTAGTGGCAAATTTTCTCATTTTTTCAAATGTTATTATATGCATTTAATTATATGAAATTTATTGTTGCATGCGTTTTATATACTATTTTTACAATTAAATGGATTTTGTATTTTTTAATGTTAGTTAATAAAAAAATGAAATAGTAATAAAAAATTGGAGGAAGCCTCTCTTATTTCATACTATTTCGACCGTAGACATTTATGTTTCGTCTATCGTAAGTCCTCGAGCTTTTCATATCCTCCGTCAAATGGAACCCAAGTCCTTTGAACCTCATTTAACTAAATGGATTATATTTGTTTGTAATTCTAAAAAATATTAACAGTCTGTGAACTAGCTATAATTTTCAAATAATAATACTCCCTCCGTATGGTAAATCATGACAAATTTGAGTATTCATGAAGTTTAAAGAAGTCTTATTTTCAATAGATTGTGAAAAAGACAAATAGATAATAACTGTAAATCTGTACTTTAAGAAAAAAAGAGAAATAATTTGAAATTTTTAAAAGAGAAATAATTTGAGAATTTTAAAAAAGAAATAATTACGAGCTCGGCTGCTCGGGAGGTGGTTTTTCAAAATGGTATTAGTATTAAATTAAAAAAACAACCGACAGGGACGCTGCCAACCTGTTTAAAAATAGGTGGTTGCTTCTGCAGGATTTTGTTTCCCAAAAGATCGATGTGAATGATTGCTGCAGCTCCTTACCCTTATTTATTGCTATCCCCTATTTTTTTTTATCGTCTATATTACTACTATATTTTTTTACCATTTGTTTTTCTAGTATTGATTTTTTTTAATTTACAATCCCCTGGATAAAATTATTCTCTCATTTTCCAGCTTATGTGTGGCAGATGTCAATTGGAAAAGGTTTTAAAAGAAATCTGTTAATTTCCCACCCAATCCAAACAAAGAAAAAACAATTTTATCGTTACCATGAACTTAGTTTGATATTATAACTACATTCATAACATTTGAAAATATACACTTTCCCTTTATTTCTTTGTATTATCTAGAAGTCATTTTTGGGATTCTAATTTAAATTATCTAGTAATTATATTTAAGTAATTTTGTATTTTTATAACTATCTACTTTTAAAAAATATAGTTTTACATTTATAAAAAAAAAGTTAATAGTTCAAAGTGTCTATTAGTTATTAAATAAAATATTAGAAAATTTGACACTGTTGATAAATAATTTTCGGACAGTTTAAATTAAAATTTTGAGAGTTGATTTTGGACAAGACATAAAAGTTAGGGGATCAAACTGTAATATCATAATGGAGGGGTAATTGCAATTTGCAAATTTGCAAGAAGAAGAAGACGACGACGACCCTTGGAGTTGGAGATACAGCTGCAGAACAATCATGAAACTGCCGGGAACGTGTAGCCGGAGAGGAGCCAAACAATGGTAAAGGAAAAGTTATCAGAAGCAGTGAAGAGTAGAGAATGGGCTCGAGTTGTTGCAAAAATCCAAAGTAGTATAAAACTATAAATATAAAGAGTAGTCGTATACGCCTTTTGCAAAGGGGATAAAGGATAACTCAGTCCTAAAACTTTTAACGTTTTATTAACATAGTTCTAAGATTTCCCAAAGTAGTTCTAAAACTATAAAATCGTTAGCTTTATTAGTCCTAATTTGGATATCTCACTATGTGGCAAATAAAAAAGCTGAGGTGGGATATAATGGCTATTAAATGATGACTTATAGCCCCTTTTTATATTTTGAGGGTGAGTTTGCAATTACACATATAGTTTAGGGACCCAACCCAACTTTATGAAACCCTAAGCTTCTAAAAAAGAAAAAAGGAAACTACACGTCTGGTCCTTCTTGATTCTTAATTTTAGTTTTGAATCAATATTTCCTTTGTTCCTTATTGAACCGTCGCTTAGATATTTCCATCACAAAAATGGGTTGGCTTTCAATCTTCTTGCAATGGCTATGGTTGGACGGTTGGAAGGATAGGCTTAGATGACAACAAATGGGGTGGCTTTCCGATAGGACTGAAGGTGGGCGGTGGCATTTGATTTCATGGTTCAGGTGCTCAAACGCAACGGGTCTAGTGTGGCGAAGCTCCTCTCCTTCAATTCGGCGTCATTGGTGACTGGGGACACATGGGAGTAGTGGCCTCTGGCAAGGCGAGACGCGGGAATGGACTAAATTGGTTGGTAGTGGTGGAGTGATGACAAGGAAGCTTGAGCAATGTTTCAAGGTTGGCGGCGACAGAGGGAAAAGGACAAGGTTTTCAGAGGCATGGAGTGAGGAATCAGGGACCAAAGGTGTAGTTTTCCTTTTTTCTTTAATGGGAGCTTCAGGTTTCATAATTGTAGTATGGATCCCTGAATTATATGTGTCATTGAAAACTGACTTTCAAAATAGAAAATGTGGTTATAAGCCAACATGTAACGGCTGTTATGTACCACATCAGTTTTTCCGTTTGCCACGTGGTGAGACATCCAAATTAAGACTAACAGAACTAACGATTTTATAGTTTTATGACTATTTTTGCAAGTCGATGAGTTTTAGGACCATTTTGGTAAAATGCAAAAAAATTTAGGGCTAACTAATATTTTAGACTATATTTTTATTAAGTTTTTATCTACAACTAACATTATTTGAAAGATAATACTATATCTATAAACTTATTTTTTAGGAAATAATCATTCTTTTATGACCTTTTTTTTCTGTACCTAGACCAATAAAAGAAGAATTAACAAAAATAAAAAGTGTTTGAAATTACATTTTGAGCTTTTTAAATTATAGAGTTTTAAATGGTATAAAGTTAGGTGACTAATCACTAGAAATGAAAATAATAAATAAAAAATTCATTTTACTCTCTCTACAACACTAAATTACTTTATCATATTATCATTCAAAGTATAAATTTAATATTTATTTTTTTTCACCTTTCCTGATTTATGTGCAAAAATTGAAGAGTAAGATTAAAAATAATATACAATTTTTTTTTCTTTTACTTAATCTGGTTTCAAACGCAAATATTTGAAAGAACTAATGGAGTTGTAGGAGTTGTAATCTATAAGGACAATAGTTGTGTGCTACATTCTTACATATTTATCTATGGAATTTGTTAATATCGATACATCATTTCTATAGGTGTATCATAAGTATTTAATAATAATATATCTCTTCCTTGTAAACTTGTATAATGCTTCTAAATACATAAAAAGAAACTTCTAAACTTTTTTTTTTACTATCATACATAATTCTGGCTAATTCTACTTTTACTTTAGCTGATAAAAAAGAGAGCTAATTTTACCTTTAAAATGTACATAACTTTGACTCACTCTTTCCAGTTTTCAATATATAGTACATTTGACTCACTCTTTTCGGTTTTCAATATGTTACGAGGTATGAAAGGTCCGCGCATTGCGGTGGTTATATAATATCACAATATTAAGTAAAATAATAATAAAAAAAGTAACAAAAATAATTTGGGGACCAAGAGAGAAAATGTAAAAAATTTAGGCATTAAAAGTTTAACAATTAACTTAGGAAAAGTTAAAAAAAAGGTCTTATTTCACTAAAAAAATAAACAAACCATGGTGATCAATGTTTTAATTTAGAAAACAATACATCATAAAAAAAAAAGAACCAAGAGATTAAACAAAAACACTATAATTAAGTAGTTATTAAGTTCAGGGCCCAAAATGTCAAGATAGTTAAACTTAGGGTCTAATATAAAAAATGGAAATAATATAGGGACTGAAAATGTGTTTCATAAAAAGAAAAGTGAAAGTAGGAGAATAGCGAGATTGACCCTCGAAAAGATATTTTCATTCGAAAATTTCACTAACCTTCTAAAAGAAGCAACCAAACCCAACATCAAAAAAGAAAAAAGGGAAAGGACAGGCAACAGAGCGGGTCACAACTCAGCCCAACATCGAAGGGCAAAAGCAAAAAGATACTATAGTTTACTGTAGATAAAATGGTGGTTAGAATATAGAGAAGTTTTTTATGCGCACTTTGTAGCAAACATTTTTTTAATAAATTTTGACATTAAAACAAATGCCAATAATAAACAATTAAAAAATTCTTATTCATAAATGGATTTTAATTAATTAAATTTTGCTTCATTTTAATTTTTGGTTGGGTTTTCTTTATGTTATGTTCTTATTATTAAAATGATTAATTATGATCAAAACATAATTTTATAAAACATAACACTACATGTGCTTTGAAATGATAAATATTTTTTGTCATAAAAAAATAATTTACTAAAAAGTTTCATCTCTTATTAATTTAAATTTCAATTTTTAATATCGATAAGAAATTTATTTAGTAAAATTCACTCAAAAGCTTTAGAGTTTAATAAAGTAATTTGATCCATCGATCCATAATTGTTAAAATTGAAAATGAATATGAAACATAACATTGTACATGTTTTGAAATGATGGATAAAATTTTTCATTAAAAATTAATTCACTAAAAAATTTTATCTCCTATTAACTGAAATTTCAATTTTTAATATTCTTTATAAATTTATTTAGAAAAATCCATCTTCAATTTATTTATCTTTTTTTTAACCTTTATTAAGTCAATTATTAAAACCTTAATGTCTAAAGTTATTTCTTCAAGCTAAAGAAATAAATCATGATTACCAAGATTTTGCTTTAGAAGATAATAAATAAAAAAATAACAAAAAAATTAGAGATAAAGAGAACAAATTATGCTCACCAATATCTTTCTTTAGAAAATAGTACACAAAACAACAACAAAAAAAAGCTTGGGATCAAGAGAGCAAATAGAAGAGCTAGATTAATAGTTATAAAATTTGGAGACCAAAATATAACATTGATGTAAATTTGAGCCTAAACTGAAAGAATTAGAAAGTTAGGGACTGAAACCGTGTTTTCATCGAAACAACATATGAAACAGATTGAAAGCGTAAAATTTCAACACAGGTCCTCATAAAATTCATCTCTTTGCAAAAAGAGGACCAAACTATGAAAAAAGCAAATCGTATCCGGAAACACAAAAAAAAATGACGAATGAAAAAAAAAAACTGATAAGGGGCAAAATGGTAAAGACACAGCATACTGTAGTTCGAACAGTAACAACCTCACGGCTTTTAGAATATAGTGTAATACCACGTTTATTTTTCATTTTCGCATTTCTTGTAATTTTTTTACTTGGACATGAACCTTGAGAAAAATATCATTGTAATTTTGATTAAGAGATAAATGAGAGACTTTCAAATAGACAAGTTTGAAAAGAGGACGTAGACTCTGATTTATGGAATTAAACCACTATAAATCCCTATATATTTTTTTCTTTATCCTCTATAAACCCCAACTAAGAAAGGACTGATGAAAGAAATTGCTCTATCTGTCGCAAATTCGGTTGTGGTGCCATCATCGCCAGACTATGAATACGTTCAGAGAAAAAGGATCAACTTTGACTTGGCTGGAGTGAGGTTGGAATGAATTAATTTGTACTTGTATTAGACTAAAAACCAAAATCGACCAAAATGACATGACACCGTAATTTCTAACAACCTTTAACCCTATTCCTTTTTAAACAATGGACCCAATTTGACACAACAAAAATTGTCGACCAATTAATTGACAAAAAATGGGAAATGAACTGCCCTTTAATAGGTGGTTGGTCATGGAGGATTTTGTTCCCCGAAAGATGTGAATAATTGCTACGGCTCCTGACCTTTATTTATTGCTATCCCCTACTTTTTGCCTCTATATTATACTATATTTGTTTACCATTTGTTTTCTAGTATTGATTACAATCCCCTGGATAAAATTTTATCTGATTTTCCAACTTATGCGTGGCAGATGTCAATTGGAAAAGGTTTTAAAAGAAATCTGTTAATTTCCCACCCAAATGAATTTTTTTTCTTAAAAAATCTTAGTTTAATATTATAATTACATTCAGAACATTTGAAAATCTACACTTTTTCTCAATTTCTTTGCATTGCCTAACAACTATTTTTTAAATCCGACTTTAAACTATTTAGTAATTATGTTTAAATTTTTTTTATAAATATCTATATTAAATAAAAATAAAATTTTAAATTTGTAACAAGAAAAAAATAATGATTTAAAATGGCTATTAATTTTAAATAAAATACTAAATAAATTAAAATTATTAATAAATAGTTATTAAACAATTTAAAGTTAAAGTCACAATGTTGATGTTGGACAATAAATAAAAGTTAGGGGGGGGGGGGGGGGGGGGGGGGGGGGGGAGGGTGGTGAAGGAAAAGTTATCAGAAAAGAAACAGTGGAATTTCAAACCTAACGCCGTAATATCGTCATTGTTAAGGGGGTAACTGTAAGATGAAGATGAGGACCACGACCCTTGGAGTTGGAGAGACGGTTGCAGTAGCTTCTGGGAACGTGGAGCCGGAGGAGCCAAACAGTGGTGAAGGAAAAGTTATCAGAAACAGTGACGAGCAGAGCATGGGCTCGACTTGTTACAAAAATCCAAAGAGTCAGAGTCGTATTGCAGAGCCAATTCTAATAAAATAAATATTTTTATGTCTTGGACTACATTATGTCACTTCTAGAAAAGGAAACTATATATGCTTTGTTTAAATAATTTACTATTTTATATATTTTTATTTTTATTTTTATCAAATTTTTATATAGAATTATCATTATTTAAAAGTTAATACTATATCTATTTATTTATTTATTACAAAAGATGTCTTATTCCATTTAAAAGTTAGTAAATGACAATTTACAACCCAACGATGACATAAAACTTTAAGAAACAACATGAATATAAAACTAGTTATAAAAATGCTATTTTTTTCTGTGATACCAAATGAGGGGAAGAGAATCGGGTTAAATCGAACCATTAGAGTAAGCTAGAATAAATATGAGGTACAAAACTTATAAATAACTAGAATAAAACCCAGGATAGAACGATAATAACTAAACAATGCTGGAATCAATTAGATATCAAAGACATGAATAAGATTATCTATGAAAATAAAAAAACAACCAATAAACCCTAAAAAAATAAAAACTGATGTTATTCTATACAATCGCGTCTATATTTATTGCCAAACGTCATGATACTCCAATAAAGTCAAGATTCCAGTGAATCCAAGAGAAAACTTAGAACCATTAGTGCCTGCATTCAATTGAAGATCTATTTTGTGAGATTCTTGAATCACTTTGGAACACTGAGATTTGAAAGAAATTGCATCTACCATAATATCCAATAGATAATGTCGAATAATGTCAGTCAAATAATAAAAGAAATGAAAGCAAACCGGTCAGATTTGGACTGAAGTTTGAATCTGATTGAAAAACGGCAGATGATAGTGAGAGAGACAGTAGAAAATTAGGTTTGGGGAGATAGGAGTTTGCGGCCGAGAAGAATATGTCAATTACAGTTCAATACTATATTTATTTATCAATCATTTGAATAAACTTCTTTTTAGTGAATAATCAATTTTTTATGAATTTTTCCATACATAGGCCAATAAAAGAAGAATTAATAAAAATAAAAATTTTTATATACTTTTTGAGCTTTTTAAAGTATAGAGTATTAAAGATATAGAGCTAAGTGACTAATCACTAGAAATGAAAATAATGCATAAAATAATTCATTATCCTCTCTCTATAACACATTCTTTGCAATATTTATGTAAAATTTTTATATTCACTAAATTAATTTTTCATATTACCCTTCAAACTATCTATTTAATATTTACTTTGTTTTTCATCTTTTTTTATTTATGTACAAAATTGAAGAGAAAAGTAAAAATAATACACAATTTTTTCCTTGTACTTATGTCAATTTTTTTTAATCTAAGTTAACTAACTTATTTTTACTTTTTACATCTTTTTTGTCTGAAATCAATTTCATTTGAAATTCAATATTAGATGGATGTAATAATACATTTGAAAGTAAATTTTTATGATACTTTTAAATTTTAAATGAATTTTTTTAATACCTTAAATTAGAAAAATTTATATTTCACAAAAAAAATTAAATAATCAAAAATTATATTTTTTCAATGGATTATTGTAAATACTAAATAATATTACCTTTTAATTAAAATTAGTTTTAGATAAAAAAATACCAGATATACTAAGAATAAAAATAAAATTATTTTAAAATTAAATTAATACTTAATTATTATTATAAAGTCCAATTATTGGGTACCCCTCCTAAAAAACTTCAGTCAACGACAGATATTCTTAAAATGAACCGAGTGTTAATTCCGGTTTCAGACCCAAAATGTTTGAAAGATCTGATAGGGCAGTAGGAGCCATAATATATAAGGATAATAGTTGTACGGTACATTCTTACACGTTTTACTTATTTTTGGATTTGTTAATATTTGTACGTCATTTCATTTCTGGAGTATGAGTAGAGGTGTTCATCCCCTTGGATTCGAATGGAACAATTAGATTTATTTTTCAGTTTTTATAAATTTAATCTAAATCATTTGAATTATATATTAAATTTTATTTAAATCATCTTAATTGTATTATCTTTTTTATTTTTATACAAATCATTCAAATTATAATTCAATTTATTCATTTTTTATAATTTGATACATTTTTTTATTAAAACGAAACACATAGTAATTGAAAAAAATATAACTTGAAAAAATATGATAAAATTGAAAATATTCCATTTTATACCTTAAGTTAAGGGTTGATTCATAATATATAGTCTAAACTTAAACAAAAATAACCTTATATATATAAGGTTAATAAGTATAATTATAAAATATGTATTACTTTTTGATTTATTTAGTTTGTTTAGTTTTAAGCTTTGAAACCAATAACTGATCCAATAATCAAATAAAAAATTCAATTTTGATCCACTTCGAACCGAATAACTTAACCATTTGTTTAATTCAAATAATCTATTTGGATCATTCGGTTTTATCTAAATCATAGACAACCCTACGTATGAGTAACTAATAATAGTATATCTCTCGCTTGTAAATTTATATAATACTTTTGAATATAAAAAAATTCTAAACACTTTTTTTTTTAACTATCTTACAAAATCCTAACTAATTCTACTTTTACTTTAGAAGATAAAGAAGAAAGCTAATTTTACTTTTAAAATGTACGTACCATGACCCACTCTTTCCAGTTCCAGTATGTTGTGCCACGTTTATTTTCCGTTTTGGCCTTTCTTGTTACTTTGCTGATCTATATTTTCAGTTGTTATATGCATAAGTTTGTTACTGAGTCTGAGCTCTTGGCATCTTAAACATCAAACATGGGTAGCTCTTCGGACAAATTAATGTCTTGCATTATTCTGGATTTGGACGGAATACTGCTTGATACAGGTTTTTTCTGCTCTTCTGATTGATGTTAATTTGGTTTTGATTTTGGTCTGCTTGTTGCTTAAGAATAGCTCTTAAAACTAGGGGATAGGTTCTTATAGCTTTCACGGTTTGGATCTTCTTCTTCGTTTTGCTTATTCTGGCCTATCATAATTTGTTTCGGATCTTGTGACAGATGGTGTTGTGAGTGAAGTTCTGAAAATTATCCTGGTGAAGTATGGGAAGAAATGGGATGGGAGGGAAGTCCCAAATGTTGTTGGGAGGACACCTCTGGAAGCTGCAGCTGCTGTTGTGGAGGATTATGAGCTTCCTTGTGGGAAGGAAGAATTTCTTGCAGAAGTTAACCCAATTTTCTCTGCTCAGTAATCTGCTCATATACCCTTAGTTATGAGTTTTTGTATAATATGATCATCTATTGATGCTTGAAGCCGCTACTTTTACCATGAAAGTTGTTTCACTGTTTCGCTTTTTTCTTGTCCAGCCTCCCATAAAGTCTTCTGTTTTCAGTTTTCCTAGAAAAAGCAGGAGATCTGGGTAGTTTTTTAGAAGTCTCTAAATCTAGCTAACAAGGGTTTTAACATTCATCAAATGAAACATGTGTGCAACAATGTATTTGTTTTAGGAGAGTTGAAAAAGAAATTTGAGAAGACTTCTACAACTCAAAATGGAGCTAAGCTTCTTTTGGATTCTCCTTGAGCTGGGCCTAGTTTTGATCACTAAGAGTACTTGGATGACAAAATATCAACTCAAGTAGTCCCACCTATATACAGACTGTTTGCTGTTGGAATGAGTTTAACTTGAGTTAGTCTTTTGTTGTAGTATACCCAAAATCAAAGCACTTCCTGGTGCAGTTCGGTTGCTCAAGCATTTGAGGGATCATGGTGTGCCCGTGGCGTTGACTTCAAACTCACCTAGGACCAGCATAGAATCCAAGTTTGATTATCATCAGGGTAAGTCCTTTTATAAGTCCTTGAAACTCCCTTGAGTCTTATTTGAGTGGCCTCACCACGAGTTCCCATTTATAGGCTGGAAGGAGTACTTTTCTGTTATCATTGCCGGTGATGAAGTGACCAGCGCAAAGCCATCTCCTGAAATGTGAGACATGTAGCTTCAGCTTGTTTCTTGTTTGTCTATGGATGAAAACCAGCCTATCTTATGTTCAAAGTTGAATTTTCTCGGTACTGAATTCATAACTCTCTCTTGGCTGTCATCTTAAGATGTCTGGAAGCAGCTAAAAGGCTAAATATGGAACCTTCAAGCTGTCTAGTCATTGATGATTCTATGTGAGTTCAAATCATATCCGTCTCCTTAGTGACAGTATTGATAACAATTCTATTACCATTGCTGGTATATATATGTGTCTGATTCCAGGAACCTTTTCTTTTGGTTGCGTCAGTCCAGGAGTTGCTTCCGGTAAGGCTGCTGGAATGGAAGTGGTTGCTGTCCCATCTGTTCCAAAGCAGACTCACCTCTTTACTGCAGCAGATGAAGTGATCAGTTCTTTGTTTGACTTGCATCTGGAGAAGTGGGGCTTGCCTCCATTTGAAGATTGTAAACCTTGGACAAATTGCTTTTGGTTTCATCCATTATATCAACTTTCAACTCAACCGCCATAAATTAGAGAAGCTTCACTCAGTTGTTTATTTTTTAACAGGGGTTGAGGCTACTTTGCCAACAGAACCATGGTATGTTGGTGGTACTGTCATTAAGGGTTTCCAACGCGGTTCAAAATTACTTGGGATCCCTACAGGTTTGTGGGAATCTCTTATTTATCTTCCAAGTTGGAGATTCTATATGGGTTATTATTTTTAGGATCAGGTGGGTGGAAATGACATTCCTGATACCAGACCCTTTGTGTTCCTTGGATTTTTGTTATGGTTCTACATTGTTCTTGTGTTCTGATAAATACTTGGATCTACTCTCAGCAAATTTATCAACTGAAGGCCACGCAAGTGTGCTTGCTGAACATCCTCCAGGGGTCCATTTTGGCTGGGCTGGATTGGCAAACCGAGGTGTTTATAAAATGGTCATGAGCATTGGTTGGAATCCAAATTTTAACAATGCCCAGAAAACCATAGTAAGTTCTATATCAACTTGTCCTTTTTTATACCTAGAATATAGTACAACTTGAGAGGGTAGAAAAATTGAAGGGAAGTTTAAGAGGGTGTCTTAGTACTCGAGCTCAAGACCAAAGGCATAGGGGCACATGTCCCTTGCCATTCCGCCAAAGGCTTCGGAATGTATAACATCAACTCATGCCCATAAAGTGGGCCATCGAATTATGTTTCCTAGATTTATGTGGTTTATGGTATAACATCTCTGAACCTTTTGTTGCAGGAGCCTTGGTTACTTCATGAATTTCATGAGGATTTTTATGGTGAGGAAGTGCGTCTTGTTATCGTTGGCTATATACGATCAGAGGTAAAATTTAAAAATGCTTGAAGAGTAGTCTTCGGAGTATTTTTTTTTTAATTTTTTTCTTTTAACTTCTCATAGACCATCGGTTCTAGCAAACACTGAACTGTAAAGATTTCAAATGTAACAGGCTAAATTTCCATCTCTGGATGGGCTGGTAGAGAAGATCCATGAGGATAGGAAGATCGTGGAGAAAGCCCTTGATCTTCCCTTGTATGCAAAATACAAGGATAATCCCTACTTGTTTGGAGGCTCATTAAATCTGCCATGACATGATGGTATATCCTTTGTGAGGCATCACCCGTAATAACTCTCTAATCAGGGAAAACCTTGTCTGTAATAATGTTTGTGAACAAACTACTGTATCTGTAATGGTACCAATGCTTGACTTGGTGACCAAGGTATTGAACTTTTTACTTCAAGTTTTAAGGTTCAGCAGCCCTTAATGCTTGTAAGCTGAGCAGGTCCGGCTTGCTGTGTAATGGATTGAAAAATAAACAGGCATGTGTAACGATTTAGAAAACAAAACAGGCCTTTTAATTCCTTCTGTATTCTGGATCTATTCTTCTTTTCTCTATTTCATTTTATTTTTCAGCAACATAGGAGCAAGAAACGTGGAACTCATGAGAACATCCGAAATTGCTTTCTCGCCACGCTTCCCCCAGGGTGAGCTCCATCAAATTCTATAAATTCTCCGGTATGGTGTGAAACCATCTTCCTCACGTCCTCATTGTTTCATCTGGGATCCTCTAAATTCGGACCAATTCGAAAGATGAGGGACCACTTTGTAAATGAAACTGATTAAAGGGGGCCTTCTTTAGGAAAAAAAAAAAATTCCCATTCGCTCTTCACTCTCAAGTCTTAACTCGTTACATGAGTCGGTTTACAAATTCGTATAAATTAATTGGATCGTATTTGCTCCAGAGCTCGCTGCGTTTTCGCGCTTCATATTTCGCCTGTCTCTGCAGAAACAAGAAAACTAAAGCTCTGTGGGTTCGTCAATGGCTTCAACAAAACGAAATCTACCGAGCGAAGACGACTCACAGCAGGAGCAAGAACACGAGATGAAGAGGGCGAGACTTGGCGATAATTCAGAGAACCCGCCTCGAGTCGTCCTCAATCCTTCAGATTGCAACCTAGGTCATTTCTCTTTTAACTTCTTTCTTCTTGGTCCAATCTCCAATTTCTTTTTCTTCTATTTTCTTTTGAATATATTTAGGTAAAGAGAATATAGTGGAAGAACTAGTTCTAAATTTGGACGTCATTGCTGGTTGCTAGATTATATTCCCATTTCTTTCTGGACAGAATCTTTATCTATGGGTGCTTTTAGGTGATATGTTAAAGAACCAAGGCCTCTAACCTAGAGCCACAGTAATAGGCAGAAAGATTGATGACTTTTACGTAGATTTAGAGAATTTCATGCTTAGATAGTGTGAGATGGATACCTTTAACGCCTGTATTCACACAATGGACTGATGATTGAACTAGAATGGTGGTTAGAGGCTTAGAGCCATAAAGACTGGATCAGGATGTGAGGCATAAGTAGAGGTGATGCCTGGAGTGATACCTACTTTGAGACCATCCATACTGCAGAACATGGGAATCCAGACTGGAACTGGTTGAAAATAAGTAGAGGGGTCCAAAATCTTTGTAGAGGTCCCATACTTAAATGACGTTGGATAGATTAATTTAACTTCATATATCTAAGATAATATAACTACGAAAATCCTTCATTTTTTCTTTTGGAGCTTCACCTTTTTCATTTATGAGTCATGTAAAACTAGAAATTCATTACAGCAACAAATTTATTGATGCTATTGTTAGGGACACCCACCTCCAAGTCCCCATGGTGATCTATTGGTGGCTGCTTTAGCCTTTTACTGGTATAACCAATAAAAGTAAACTAAATTGTTATCGGGGATGAAGAACATGAAACTTTGAAGCAATTGGCATAGATGAACATGTTATGTAAAGTTTTCTTGATTCTGATGATGTTCTCATCTTGCACTATTCTATTCCAGATTTTGATATTGAAGAAGATGGTCTTAAAGGTTCAGCTTTACATGAGGGGGGTTTTGCCTATTGTTGGTCTGGATGTCGTGCAAGTGTTGGAATTACTGGAGGGAAGTATTGTTTTGGCCTCAAAGTCGTTTCTGAACAACCAGTTGAGATGGAAGATACTCCACCTGATCAGCAACATGTTTGCCGTGTTGGTGTTTCAAGGGGGAGTGTTGATGTTGGAAGTCTTGGGGAAACTGAATACAGCTTTGGGTTTGGGGGAACAGGAAAATTTTCTAATGCCAGGAAGTTTCTAGATTATGGTGAAAAATTTGGAGTTGGTGATGTAATTGTATGTGCAGTGGATCTTGAGAACAAGCCACAGGCTTCTATTGGATTTTCTAAAAATGGCATATGGCTGGGCACTGCAATGCAATTTCATGCTGGTGTAGGGGGTCTTAGGTTGGTGGACAAACCAACTGGGAAGCTTAAATGGGATTCTGCTATATTCCCTCATGTTTTGTTGAAGAATATCACTGTTCAATTTCAATTCGGTGATGAAGAGGGACTTGTTCCTCAAGAGGGATATAAGTCTTGGAATTCTGCTTTTAATGATGGAAATGCGATAATAGGGCCTTCTTTTGAAGATGTGGGATGCCATGAAGTTATGATGATGGTGGGTTTGCCTGCTTCTGGGAAGACTACTTGGGCAGAAAAATGGATGATGGAACATCCGGAAAAGCGTTATGTTTTGCTTGGAACAAACCTTCTTCTGGATCAAATGAAGGTATATTCTTTTTATAGTCTTATGAGTATCTAATGAATTTACTGTCTTTCATTTCTCTTTTCAACCAAGGATGATATTATGCAGGTTCCTGGGCTTCTGCGAAAGAGAAACTATGGTGAAAGATTTGACCACCTGATTGACCGAGCAACTCAAATGCTTAATACCCTCTTAACCAGGGCTGCAAGTACACCACGCAATTATATTCTTGATCAAACTAATGTCTACAAGGGTGCACGGATTCGTAAACTGAGACCATTCACCAACTTCCGCAAGGTATTTGGAGCAATTATTCCTTCATGCACAGGACACTTACTGTTACAGCCACCCTAATTTCTATACAAATTATGTGTAGGTGCCAGGCGTAAAATAGAAGTTAAAATCAAGTTTCATGATAGAACAGTTTATTAATAGAGAAAAACTGAGGTCTGTAACTAAACCAGTAATTAACAGATGCATGTGTGCTAGAAATGAGCAGGTTTGACCAAAGAGCTGACTTCCAGCTCTAGGAAGCTAGGAAGGCTGTGTATATAGTGAATAAGTCTCATTGTCCGGAAGAAACATGTTAGAACTCTGAAGCTGTAAAACTATGCAGAAATCTGGAATTTAGGAGCTAAAACTCGAGTTCTGCAGAAACAGCTTGACAGGAAAGAAAATGCTTTGACTCTAGGGTTGACTTTAAGTTTTGCATCATAGTTTAGGCTGAAACTTTGTAAACAGGTTACAATATATAAGAGCCATCAGATCAGGATTCTATGTAAGATTAGTAAGTGAAGTCTGAAATGAGAACATGCATTTACATTGCAATATACGTACAAGTCAGGTACATTGAGGTAATACAGGACATTCTATGTCCTTGGGAACATTTTAAAACCAGATAGGCACAATTCGGTAGCAGACTAGGCATTACAGAACAGAGCACTGTAGAAGAGTGTAATACAGTAGCCTAAGGCTCCATGGATAGCATTCACAGTAGCACAGGTAGTAATACCAAACCTTGTCTACACACACTCCTTGCAAAAGCATAACCTGCACATCCTGAGAGCCATTCGTTTCAGCAAAGCACCACAATAATTCTGTCAGTTTTATTGCTAGACTAGTCAGAAATCTTATAGCTGTAACATTTACCTCTGAAGGGACTGATCCACTTGAAAAGGCTCTTCCTTAGCTAGGAGCCAGCTCATGAATACTTCTCCCTGAATATTTAAAACAGAAACAGGATGAGGTTTGAATCTAAGTAAGGTAAGTAAACAGTAGCACCTTTCAGTACTCAGTAACACCTTTCAGTGTTCACTAAACTAGCTCCATGCCTCCACTAACAGTCACAGTTGGTACCACAGTCGTGGGTAACAGCAGTTAGGGATCCAAAGCTCATGTAGTAGCTATGCTACACATACCCCAGTAGCTAGTTTCAGAAGCTCAGAGGCTCGGTCAGCAGCAATAAGGCTCAGTCAGAAGCTAGAAACTCAGTTCTGTGCAATTCAGTCCCTTAAAGCTCAACTTCTTGGAATTCAGCCCTTGACGTTTCAAATTTCCCATTAGACTTAACAAATAATTCCTCAGCCTTATAAATTAGTCATTCAAGCCACTAGATAATTTAACTAGTTCAGGCAGGCAGGTAAAAGACAGGGTGTAACACTTACACACTTACCACTGAGGGTCTGATTGTCATGTTGTTCCTTTGTTCAGATTGCTATTGTGGTTTTCCCATCACCAGAGGAGTTGAATGTTCGCAAAGCTAAAAGATTTGAGGAGATGGGTAAGGAGGTTCCGCCTGATGCAGTAAATGAGATGATAGGTATCATAATCTTATGAGCCTGCCTCCTCAAATCACTATTGTTTCTTTTGCTCGTAACTTTTATGTCATAATTTAACTTGATTCTTGTGATGCATAACCAGCAAATTTTGTTTTGCCTCATAGCAAGGCTGTGTCAAGTGAGTTGTTCGATGAGGTAATCAATCAATAGATTTTCTTCAATTTCATACACTATTACAATGGTTGGAAATGAGATTGTGACTTGAATTTTTTTTTAAAAAAAAATCAAAAGGTTAAATTTGTTGAACTCAACCGAGAAGTGTCCCAGAGATATTTGGATGATATGAAGCTTTCTCTGAAATCTGCAACTGAGCCTTCTGTAGTAGAAAATTATGTTGAACCGTGCACAAGTTTATTGCAAAACCAAGGACTTCCATCAGGTTCGTTTTCCTTGCATATCATTTTCCATAAAACAAGTGCCTGCGAATATCTCTTCTAAAATAATGATCTTGATTAATTGACAGCTGCTGGTGGCTATTGGAATCCGAGCTTGCATTCAAATCCCCCAACATTGAACTGGAGTAGCCAAATGCACTATCAATATCAAGTAAGTGATGGGTGCTAAAATCATCATTGAATGTGACTGGCAGGTTGCAAGAAAATCAATTAGATAACATGCTTCTGTTGTCTTGAGAAAATGCAGGTAAATCCAGCATATACAGGTGTCAGATCCTACTATGAACCACATCAAGGCTATCAAATTAATCCTCAATTAAGGGCGTCAGCTCCATATGGTGCTATGGTTCAACCTGCTCCAGTTGCAAGTCAAGTGGCCTCTTCACATGCATATAACCTGCATGCTGGTCAATTCACTGATTTGGGTCCTTCATCTGCTGATTTGCGGCCTGCACGACCACCCTTTGCACCTAGTCCTCTCGACTCCCCCATGTATGGTAAGCGTCCGTGTCTCCATTGGCAGTGTCATATCTTCTTTACCAGAACTATTCTTCCCCATGATTCTTATGCAACTTTTTTGTGGACCTTAGGTTCCAGTCCGGCCCCGTCACCCTTGTACCCACATCCCTCTCCTAACATGCAGCATATCCCACCAGTCATATACAGGAATCCGCCTGATTTTCAGCATCCTGGAGCTTGTCCACCTTATTACCCAAGAAGCTTCTGACCACTTAATGGTTATCAGACCTTGAAGTTCCAGAAGCAGAAGGATACTCGACCATCATTAGTTGGGACAAGCGAAAAGGACGGAACTCTGCAATGAAACGCGTTCTGTGCACATTTTGGATGTCACATTCATTACTGTCTGAATATTGTGCTCAGAAATACTGTAGATAATAGGTTTTCTTAAATTTTTGCTTTAGCTGTTTAGACTGTATTACGAGTTCTCAAGTAAGTTTAGGTTTCACTTGCTTCACTAGGAGTCTAGGACTGGGTCTGGAATCTCTGAATATGTTTTTCCGATGCAGAGAAAACGCATCTCCTGGCTTGCTTTTTCGCGCTGGAGCTGAGGGAGATGATTCAAATCCCAATATTTGCACAAATAGTACATGTATGAGAACCTCGAATGAAGAGGTAATGTCTTAATACGTTGATCAGACATTAGAGCCGGCAGACAAATGAAACTAACGTTAAGATTAGCGTCTTTTTAGATTGATTTGTATTGATATTCTGTCTTTTCCCTAACCCCGTCACCAGACAAGTTAGCCTTCTCGGTATTTGAACCCCAGTCCACCTGCCCTCACCTTTATACCTGCCTTGATCCTACTCACTCCCACAGGTCAAAACCAATACCAGGAAACAATTGAACTATTGCCTGATCGATTTTTGTTGGCCTACAACTACAAGTCGATCATGAAGATCATGGATGTTCTTTCCTCCGAGTCCATTTCATCTCTCTTTTCATGCACCATCACTCTCTACCTCCTAGTGCTCCTCTATATTCCATCCTATTTCTCTCTGACAGATACCATTTTCTTCATTGTTTCTCTTGTCCTCTCTCTGCTTCGCCTCCGAGCCATCCGGGAACACCGGAGGAATGAAACTACTGAAAGCTGTACAAGCGGAGAACCAGAAGATTGCAAGAAGGAAGAGGAGCATCAGGAGGGTTTCAACCTAAATCCCAAGTATGAATATGCGTTCGTTGAGAGGGGGATGAGCGCTCCCTTGGAGGTCATATATGAAAACAGTGAGGGTGAGGAAGTGGAAGATGGAAAGAATGAGAGTGTTTGGGATCTAAATGAGAAGAAGCCAACCTGGCAACTTGAGTGGCATCCGTCATTGTCGCTGTACTATTCGGGAATGGACTTAGATAGTTCGTCGGACGATGAAGGGGATTGCATCTTACACATAACGGAGAGTCAGAGGATGTCGTTTATATGGGAGGAGGAGGAAAGAGAACTGATTGAGATTCATCTTGACAGGCAAGAGTCATATTCTTATGCAGAGGAAGATAATTTGATCGAGATTGATATCTCTTGCCCTACTGCTGTTGGACTCAAGGCATAGATATTTTTTCTATTGAAACCAAAGCCCTGAAATCACAAGGAAGATGGAAAGGACAACCCTAATAAAAGGTACAACCATCTCTATGTATTACAGCATTCACAGAATCAATGACTAGCTACTCCTACTCACAAAATTTATGGCGACATTTATCCATTCAGTTAATCAACTGAGTTCCCAATCACTTTCAATCCTGGCACACCGTGCCGAACCAAGCAATCCTCCCTCGGAAATCAAAGCAATACAACAAGTCTCCATCACACACGACTTGTCTTGGCAAACCCGAAAGCGAAAAAGGGTTTACCCTCAATTCGGAAGACCCTTTCTTGACCAACAAGCAATGCGTCAATGTGAAGCACCGCTAGGCCAAAACCCCTACAAGTTGGGGAAGTTGGCGGAGCAAAGAATGCAGCGGCATCGAAGACTAACCTCCGGTAGGAACTATTGATTTTTCCTGGTCGCGGGAATCGAAAAAGAAGAGAGCAGATGATGCTCGCGACACAAGAAGCAACCAGCCGTACCAAGAAGTGAGACGCTCAAGCTGGCGGGTGAGTTCCGGGATCTCGGTGAAACGAACCGTAACTTCAGTGGACTGTAGAAGGCATGTTCTATTTCATCGTTTAAAGTTGCCAACAAGAACAAGATTGGCTGCTGCTCTGGTTCAGGCCATCACCGCTGAATCTGCCATGCTCGCTCAATCTCGAAAGCCCGACCTGGTGCTCGGCGCAACTGCTGTCACCAAAAGGAAAACAGAGGAAAACAGAGCGATTGATGTGCCGATCCCTGGTGCGATATCAGAAACAACCTCTTAACTTATTAGAGTCCATCTAGGCTTTTGCTTTTCCAACTTCTTCAAAAAGAGGAAAAAGATATGCTTTATATTTCGAAAAAAAAAAGGAGAGCTTTGTCGAAGTGTATATGTAATATTCTACAGAAATAGAATCTATATATCTATATCTATATTATACACTAAAGCGGAAGAGGCATTGTCTGCTGGTGACAGCTGTCAGCTGATGTGGAGCTAATGATGGGTTGGGCTCCTATTGTTTGTGTTGTGGTGCGTTTGGGCATTAGATTTGGTTTAAGTTCAGTTTCAGCCCTGTATAAGTGCATCTCACATGGTCGTATATAGATGTTTTGATGCTTTATTCTCTTGAAGACTTGAATGCTGACAGTGGGGGGATAATGCATAATACAGGTGTTTTCATTATTTTCCCGCTTGAACACTGACATGTGTCAACTTTATGTCTACTATACAATTTGGTTATTTTTTTTCTACCCTATTTGTTACCCTTTGGTTTTTCTTAAATGGGGTCATTATTTTTTTACATCATGTGTCACCTTTGTAAAACGGGGTTATTATTTTTCCACCTTATTTGTTCCGTTTTTTTTTCTTAAATGAGGTTATTATTTTTCTACTTTATGTGTCAGTTTTATGTCTCCTGTAAAATGGGGTTTATTTTCTATCTTATTTGTTTCTGTTTTTATTTTTCTTATATGGGGTTATTATTTTGTTGTAGTTTTTTTTCTTAAATAGGTTATTATTTTTCTACCTTATGTCTTGGTTTTTTGTCTCCCGTAAAATGGGGTTATTATTTTTCTGCCTTATGTGTCAGTTTTATGTCTCCTGTAAAAAGGGGTTCTCCTATAAAATGGGGTTATTATTTTTCCACCTTATTTGTTTCGCTTTTTTTTTTTCTTAAATGGGGTTATTATTTTTCTACCTTATGTGTCAATTTTATGTCTCCCGTAAAATGGAGTTATTACTTTTCTATCTTATTTGTTTTCATTTTTTTTTTCTTAAATGGGGTTATTATTATTTTTTTTTTTACGTTTTCCTTTCTTAATGGGGTTATTCTTTTTCTACCTTATGTCTCGACTTTTTATCTCCTGTAAAATGAGGTTATTATTTGTTTACCTTATTTGTTTTCATTTTTTTTCCTTAAATGGAGTTATTATTTTTCTACCTTATGTATCAGTTTTATGTCTCATGTAAAAAGGGGTTATCATTTTTTTACCTTATTTGTTTTCAATTTTTTTAAATGGGTTTATTATTTTTCTCCCTTATTTGTTTTCGTTTCTTTTTCTTCAACGGTGACATGTGTTGCCTTTATATGTGCTGCTGGGTTGACGTGCTTGCCTTTGAATATGGCAAAGGATGCGTGGATGTAGGGGGAGGACTTGCATGGGATAGGGTATACCTTTAGCTGCCACATGTCCATGTTATTTTTATACACAGACAATTGCTCTACTCCCCTGCTATGTATATATATCCATGCGCGGTCAACAGCCCAAGTACAAAGCCATCTTTGTTTTTGGCTCTTTTTGTTTTCATACTTTATTTTCGGTCCTCTGTTTGCTTCCAGTACATTTATCACATTTAGCCGTGAGATTTGTACATTAAACATCTGCTATTTGTGCCTAATTGTATTACCGCTTTACTCCATATACCCGTTGGGCAGCGCGGGTATCATACTAGTATACTGTAAAGAGCGTAGGGAGGGAGGAGGGTTCGCCACCTGTGCAAAAAAAGGGGTGAACTCCATCAAAAGCTATCTAAATCTCGGTCTTTTTACGCTTAAGCCCTCCACTTCAGTCGTGCTAAATGAGGCACCATAAGTATTTTTTCACATGGCAGGTTTTTTTTTTCAATTTTTTTTATAATGGGAACGAGTCAATTTTAGTATGATTATGATTATGATTATTATTATTATTTCATAATGCATTGTAAATTACTTTTTTAGCTTTCTTTTTGTGACGAGAACGGGTCAATTTATTATTGTTATTATTATTATTATTATTATTATTATTATTATTATTATTATTATTATTATTTCATATTACACTGTAAATTATTAAATAACTATATATATGCATGATGAAATATTATGTATATTTCAACATTATGTATGTACATGTATTGTAAGACTATTTTGTGATATACAATATAACATAACAAATATTTTTTACATGGCGGGTTCTCTTTTAAATTTTTTTTTTGTAATGAGAATGGGTCAATTTATTATTATTATTATTATTATTATTATTATTATTATTATTATTATTTCATAACACATTGTAAATTAAAAAATAACTATATCTATGCATGATGAAATATTATGTATGTTTCAACAGTATGTATATACATATACTGTAAAACTATTTTGTGATAGACAGCGTAACATAAGATAAACACCGCAGCAAAGCATGGGCATGTTCTAGTATGTCTATATAAGGTGTTTTGTTGCAATGATACATGGTATATCTTGCATATAAGTAATTTTTCCCTTGTTTTATAAAAATTGATACTTTTATTATTCGTAATAATTAATTTATGATTTTATTTTTTAAAAAATTTATTATAAAAATGAATATTTTATATAAAAATGAAATGTTTAAAGATTATAGTTTTTAAAAATTATTTTTAAGAATATTTTTAATATATATTAATATAAATATGTTTAATTCAAACTTTAATTAAAAAAGATAAAAATGTCCATTAATGCAAAACAGAGGGAGTACTAGGCTTTTTATTTACAAAAATTTAAAGCTGAAGTCACGATGGTCTAATTTGTGTCTTACTTCTACGTGCGAAATTACATCGCTATCATTTTAAACTCACAAATCTCCTGCATGTCCATCTATTTCATGTATCATCTCAAGAAACGCATGCTCCCTTACCTTCCGACACCCTATCCGCCGCCGCCGTCCACTTCATCGCCGCCCCATGTCGTCATCATTGGCGTCGCCAGCCACCAGCGATCTTGCCTCGTTTGTCGCTCCCTGACGTTACTCATCAACGACGCCAAATCGATCGAAGATTCTCAATCGTCGTCCCTTTACCGTAATCGAATCATGCCCACATTGTCCCGTTGGTCGCTAGCCACTGACGAAGCTAGCCTAGGTTGTTGCGCGCTTGATTTGCTTCTGACCGTTTGGGTCGAAGCGTTTGGAGAAGAAACCGCGACCCGCCAGCGCAAAGATCCGTTCAACAAAACCATTTTCCTGAACTTAGGGGAAAAAAAACTCCAAACTTGGTCCTTTTGCTTTTCTTGAATTCTTATTTTTATCATTAATAATTTGGATTTTCAGTTTAGTCACTCTGACAGTTTTTATTCATTTTATTGCAGTCCTTTAAGTTTTTCCAAGTCTACGTATATGTATACATATGAAAAATGATATAAAATTATAAACATATAGAAATAATATAGGAACAATTTTAATATGACATTATAGAATAGATAAATATACAAAGAGAAATTGTACTTACATATAATTACATATGTACAAAAAAATAAACTCATTTGTACAAATAACATCAAATACATTATTATTCATAAGTAAAACTCTATTCACTTACATATCTGTGACATATTTCTGTTCATATTTGTACTTTATGTGTTACATGTTTTGTACATATTTATTATTTTTTTTATATATCGAGTTTCATACATATCTATCATCTAATTTATGTATATCTCCAATTTCGGTGAGAAGTGAGATTTGATGCATTTACACATGATTTTTTACTATTAATAATATATCTATACTCATTTGTACATATGTCACAAATTATCTGTACAGATCCCCCACTTCCTCTGTACATTGAATTTGTACATTTGACTTGTACTAACCTCCAATGTTTGGGCATAAAATTTAATGTATTCATATTTTTTTATACTATAAATGATAATATTGGAATATATATATATATATAGGTATAAGAGATATAGAGCATATTTGACTTACCAGGTACGTGAAATTCGAGCAAGCTTAATTATACATAATTATTTTATTTTTTGTCTACATCTTCTTCTAAAAGGTAGCACTCTAGTTTTTTTATTATCACTTAAAATAAAACCATTTTAAAAATACTAAATGTTTCTATAAACTTTTCAAATTAATGTATCTATAAACTTTTCACATTCTCCAAAGTTATTAAAATAAACACTTTAAATTATTTAACAATGTTATCCGTCAAGTCAACTGGAATTTCAAAATGGAAAAGTGTGTGTTATAAAATCAATTTTTTTCTAAACAATAATGGAATACTTGTGCCGCCAGTTAACTTTTCACCAAGGATTTAATCAATTTTTTTTTTCAGTTTGTTTTACATTTTTTGTAAACATTATGGAATAATTGTGCAGTATTAATTATAAAATCTTCCTGCGTTTGAAAGTAAGCTACCAGAATTGTACAGAATTGAACCGAAAACACAACATGCAAACTTATTGCAGAGAGCTAGGCCATTCACCTAACGGTTTAATATTTTTTAACAATATTAATAAATTATCATAATTTTTTTTCCTAAATGGAGTTAAAAAGTTCTGTACACTAGCTAGTCCGGTCACAGGATTACAGTCATGAACCTGCAAATTCCTTTTGATTTATGTCTTTGTTTTTTTATTGGTATCCCTCTCGAAGAGATGGCCTGCTGAAGAGGATAGTGTGGCTACCGGTGGAGAAGCCAAACTTTTTTTTATATAAATCACAGCTAAACTCTATAGCATCCAGGGTACGAGGTAATGGTTGTCTGCTAGTGAGGTTCACACTGGTATCATCACACCCATCTCGACCAAACAATTCCTTCAACTTAATTCCGAGTGATTTATTATAGAAAGCACCGGTTTCCCTTAACCCATGTTAAAATTCCTAAAATCGTTATTTTGGCTTTTTAGATTATCGAGTTTCAATTTTTTTTTTTTGTAATTTGAGTATAAAAAAGAATATATAAATAGAAATAACTAATAGGTCATATTTTTTCAAAATCTCGTCATGTGTATGATACTTTTCTGGGTACGAAATGGGACCTTATAATAGAGAGGCACATAGATTGAAAAAAAAAAAAAAGGCTTAAATCATTTGAGAAAGACAAATCGTAATGATTATTTAAGGCAGTACTATATATTCAGTAATCTCTATAATTAAGAAAAATAATGATCTTCTCCAAATAGCTGGAAGAGTACCATAAATCAAATGGGCCCTCTTAGAAGCCAGATGAGACAGTGCCAAAAGTCAAATGGGCCGCCTAGACGACCCCCATCATGCACTCGTAATCTTCTCCATCGGCTTTATATGTTGCGCACTTGATCTCCGAATCCTCACCAGCCACCTGCAATTTACACCGCATATTTTCCTTCCTCCAACCCGTCGGAACAACTGATCCAAAAGGTTCAACCAGCACCATAGCGTCCTCCCGCTCCTTCACCTCTCGCCGCGGCTCGACGCCTCGCTTCTCCATCCTTGATTTATAGACTCTAACTAACACTCCCTCATCGATGAACTTGAACCCTAAAATATTAGAAAGTCAAATCTGTCATTTGTATTAATAGTAAACATATATTTATTTTTCTTATGTATTTTTTAAATGTAGCAGTGATAGAAGTAAGTAAGTTGTATATATATCTCCTCTCAAATATCAATGAAATTCATTCTAGCCAATTTAATCTTTCTTTTATCTTTTCATGGTATTAAAGCGGGACTAAGATTTTCACTCATTTTTTTCACTGCACTCTACTTTCTCGTGTGCATCTTTTTTCATTTTTTCCTCTCTTCAGATTGGATTTCATCTTCATCCATCTCGCTTTCATTGCTACCGTCGAGTTTTGCCATTCTTCTGGATCCATCTCCACTGCTATTCTCTAGATTTTCGTGATTGAAGATGGTCAACACCAAGCTCAGTCTACTTGCTGAACTCTCATCTGTCAAAGGTGGCTTTCGGATACATATTGTGCAAGGTATCTCAAATATATCTAAAATTCAGTTAGATCGATGGATCATCAACAGCGGCACAACAGATTATATTGTGTCTTCATAAGATAATCTTATACGTGGAAGCAATGGTCATTCACTACCTCCTATACTGCTGCCGAATGGAGAAAAGGCTCCAATTATTTCTACTAGATCTTTGCCTTTGAATTTCAAATATCATTTGCATAAAGTGCTATGTGTTCTGACTATCAAAGTTGATTTGATATCCGTTAGTTGACTTACACATGAATTAAATTGGTCAGTGACCTTTTTCCCAGACTGGTGTATTTTGCAGGACCTAGCTACGAAGAAGATGATTAATTTCAGTAAACAGTGCAACGACCTCTATTATTTGGTAGCATTGGCGACGAAGAAAACCTTAATTAATTCCCATTCGTTGCCAAATTATTGACCGGCCTGTAATATCATAATCTCACCTACTGATTTCTGGCATAGTCGTCTAGGTCATGTTTCTTATTCCCCTTTAAAATTCATTACCAAAAACTTCTTAAATTTTTCAGTTCAGCCAATTGATGCTTGTCCTATTTGTCCTTTAGCTGAGCAAACTCGTCTACCCTTTTGTCTTAGCTCCATTTCATCTGCCAAACCTTTCGATCTTATTCATTGTGATATTTGGGGTCTTTATAAGCATCTATCTCCTTCTGGTGCTCAATATTTTTTTACAATTGTTGATGATTTTTCACGGTTCACTTGAGTTTTTTTTATGCATCACAAGCATGAGATACAATCTTTATTAAAAAAAAATTTCCTTTGTCTCCACCCAATTTTCTTTTTGCATAAAAAATATTCGCACCGATAATGGTGGAGAATTTATTTCATTACAAAATTTTTCCAATGAAAAACGAATGATTTTTCAACATTCTTGCATTTATACACCTCAACAAAATAGGGTTGTAGAGCGCAAACATTGTCACATTCTTAAAATTGCAAGGGGCTTAAAAATACATGCTAATCTTCTTCTGAAATTTTGAGGAGAATGTGTTTTCACTGCTGTGCACATTATTAATAGGCTACTCACACCCATTCTCTCTTTCAAAACTCCCTTTGAGCGTCTTTTTTCTAAATCACCATCATTTTCACATCTTCGAGTTTTTGGTTGTTTAGCCTATGCTGCCAATGTCCACCCTTCCAATAAATTTGATAATCATGCTAAAAAATGTATTTTCATCGGTTATCTTGTCAGTCAAAAGGCTTATAAGTTTTACGATCTTTCTACTCATAAGGTTTTTGCTAGTTGAAATGTGAAATTTCATGAGCATATTTTTCCATATAATACAATTCAGACTTCTCCTTCTGGTTAGTCCAAACCAAACAACCTTATATCATATCTTTTCTTTGAGGCAAACGCGTTTTCTGATTACTACCTTGTCCCTCCAAATAATTCTAATCCATCTCCAGTTGATAATGAGACAATCACCACCAACCCAACTCCAACTCCTCTTAAAACCTACATTTGTCTTCCCAAAGATGTTCCTGCACCTTCATTAGAAATCCCATAATTCACAATTCCCGAATTAGAATCACCGATACTGTCATCATCAAGTCCGTCTAACTCATCCCTTGTCTTTCCTAGTCTACCATCACTACCCTCATCTGAGCCTCTTCGTCGCTTTAGTCGCCCGCATAATCCACCGGTAAAATTACATGATTATGTTTGCTCTCAGGTCAAGCATGCTAGCTTCAACCAATCAAATTCTTTACTTCCAGGCCTGAATAAAGGCACTAAATATCTGCTGTCCAATTATGTATCTTATCATTGATACAAGCTTGAACACAAATCTTTCATAGCTCATGTTAGCCAAGCTGTTGAACCACAATCCTACATCGAAGCTGTCGTTTATCTTGAATCACAAGCAGTGATGCAATCAGAACTGAAGGTGCTTGAGGCAAATGGTACATGGCCTCTCACCTCTCTTCTGGCTGGTAAAAGACTAATTGGCCGTCGTTGGGTCTATAAAATCAAGCACAAGTCTGATGGTTCCATTGAAAGATATAAAGCCCGATTAGTGGCTAAGGAATTCACTCAATTAAAAGGTGTTGATTATCAAAATACATTTTCTTCCACTGCCAAGATCATTTCTGTCCATTGTTTGCTTGCCTTAGCAGCTGCTTAAGGTTGGTCTCTCCACCAGTTAGATGTCAATAATGCATTCCTCCATGGAGATCTTTATGAAGAAATATACATGTCTTTTTCATCAGGGCTTCAGAGACAAGGGGAAAAACATTTGGTTTGTTGTCTTCATAAATCACTCTATGGTCTGAAGCAAGTCTCACATTAGTGGTTTGTAAAATTCTCAGAAGCCATCCAATTAGCTAGTTATGTGCAATCCAAAACTGACCACTCATTATTCACCAAGAGATGAGGCAAGTCTTTTACAGCTCTTTTGATATATGTTAATAACATCCTAATTACTGGAAATGATCCTGGAAGTATTCCTGATATCAAAAAATTTCTACATAGTAATTTTTGTCTAAAAGATCTTGGTGAACTAAAGTATTTTCTAAGAATAAAAATTTCAACTTCTAAAAATGGGATTTTTATCTCCTAATGGAAGTATACACTAGAAATTATCAAAGATGCAGGGTTGTTGGGTATGGCTTCCATTGATACTCATATGGAGAAAGGTTTAAAGTTGTCAGACGATAGTGATTTACTCAAGGATCCAGCCGCTACAGAAGATTAGTAGGCTGATTAATATATTTGACGGTTTCAAGGCCAGATATCATATATTTTGTACATGTCTTGAGTATGTTTATGCACCAACCTCGTAAACTTCATATAAAAGCAGCTCTTTGAGTTGTCCGATATTTGAAAGGTGCACCTGGCAGAGGTTTATTCTTTTTTTCAAATAGTGATTTCAAATTACGAGCGTATTGTGATTCTGATTGGGCAGGATGTCCACTTACTAGAAGGCCTACTACAGGATATTGTGTTTTTCTTGGACCTTCATTGATATCTTGGAAATCAAAATGACAGAAAACAGTATCGCTTTCTTTAGTCGAGGCTGAGTATCGCACAATGACTAGAGCTTGTTGTGAGTTAACATGACTTCGATACCTGTTGAAAGACTTAGGGCTTGTCCATCATGAACCTGCCACATTATATTGTGATAACAAAGCTGCTTTACATATTGCAGCCAATCCAATTTTTCATGAACAAACTAGACACATTGAGATGGATTGCCACTACATTAGGGATAAGATCCAAGATGGTTCTGTAGCTATAAAGTTTGTGAATACTGATCATTAATTGGCAAATATTCTAACCAAACCTTTGGGGAAAGAAGTTTTCATGCCTATGGTTCACAAGTTGGGAGTGTAGGATATCCACTCTCCAACTTGAGGGAAAGTATTGGAAAGTCAAATCTGTCATTTGTATTAATAGTAAATATATATTTGTTTTCCTTATATATTCCTTGATTGTAGCAGTGATAGAAGTAAGCAAGTTGTGTATATATCTCATCTCAAACATTAATGAAATTCATTCCAGCCAATTCAATCTTTTTTTCATCTTTTCATAAAAACCTTTCCTTGTGCTTCAAGAAATGTGACACGTAAACGGGATTGGTTCATCCAAGAGAACTTATCACCCTCCAATCTCGGCTCATAATGTCGAAATTAGTAATCCTCCCTCGGAACTCGGAAGTCAAGGCAATACAAGACCTTGTGATCGCACACGGCGTGCCTTGGTAAACCAAATAAGGGTTTGCCCTTGGAATCGGCTTGGATTTGGAAGGTGTATCGAGTCCAAACCCATTCTTTTTGGACAATTAACGTATCATTGACAAAGCTTCCTTTCATGTTATCCGTTACGGTGAAAACCCTACATTCGGGTGAAGTTGGCAGCGCGGAGAAGGCTGCGGCATTGAAGATGGAACTCCGGTAGGGGAGATCGATCCTTTTACAGGAAAGGGCTTCAAAAAAGAAGAGAGAAGATGACACTCATGATACAAGAAGCATCCAGCCAAACCCTGAGGCGAGACACTCGAGCTGCCCTGCGAGTTCTGTTATGTCCATATAACAGATCATTCCGAACAGCAGAAAGTAGAAGGCATGTGTTTTTTCATCGTGTAAGGTTCCCAATAAGAACAAGATCGGCTCCTGCTCTGATTTGTGCCACCATTACTTGACATCGACGAGCGGCCGACCCATGGTTCTTAGCGTGACCACTATCACCATAAGGACGGAGGAAACTGAAGAAAACGAAGAAAGAAAATGCAGACTCAAGCAAAGGCGGAGCTAGGATTTTAAGTTAAAAGAGGGCCGGATTCATTTTAAAAATATAAAAAAATTAAGGGGACATAGTAAAGATAATGACATGTTTTAACTTTATTTTTACATATATACATGAATAATATATATAATTTACAAAAAAATTAGGGGGCGCCGTTTGGTAAGCATCATGATTCGAAGAGAAGCTTAAGTCAACGAGAAGCTTGGATCGACGAGAAGCCTATGGCTAGTGATTTCTTCGCAATGATTTACTAGCAAAATATCTTTCAAGTATCATGATTCCAAGTTGAAATTTAATAATTGTGAATGAATTTAAGTTAGCTAAGTTGATTTTCTCCGTAGATAATGGCTAAAAAAAGCTTTGCTTATTTTGCTCCACGTAAAGGCATAATTAGTTAACCATGGATGGGAAGTTTTGATTGCTCATCTTTCACCAGCGGCTCTCTGAAATCGTGATTTGAAGTTGAAATCTGGTAATTGTGAGTGAATCTAAGTTAGCTAAGTTGATTTTCAGATAATGCCTTGAAACTTCAGTTATTTTATTTGCTCTATTTAGAAGCATAATCGGTTATCAAAACCATAGACTGCTTCTATTGTGCTGTAGTCCGGGTTTCTACTGTTGTGTTTTTATTCGTTTTTGCTTGTTTGGCTGCATTTTATCATTATTATAGGTAGTTAGAACTTTGTGATCCAAATTTTGGAATATGAGACTTTTGTTGCGGCTGGTGCTTGTTGTTGCACTTCATTATACAGCTGGATTTATTTGGAGTTTTGGGAGGATTCATTCTTAGCTTTGCTGAAGGCATATTGCAGGATTGTTTGTTTCCTGTGTCTTGGTTCTCTATCTTGTCTATTAGTCTTCTTTTGGTCAATTTTAGTAATTGCAGCAGGTGTTTGTAGTTGTGTGGCCTTTCCTATGTCTGTGCTGACTTCTCTATATCCTCTTGGTTGAGGTTGCTTTGACCTACTACAAACCTATTTCTGGAGTTATAGCCAGCAAGTTGTTGGTCCTCTTTTCAATTGGCAAAGCATGGGGATCTACTTAAGCATATGATTAATAGCTGGTTAGTTAAGCATTTGACCTGTGCTAGCAGACTTCAGCTCCTTAAAGTAACAATGTTCAATACCTGAGCCTACTGGTCTGTCTTATTCCAATTCCTATGACTGTCCTGTCCTTGATATAAATACATTGTATAAATTTTTTCTGGATAGGATGTTCCATATTAAAATGATTCTAATTGCATGGAAATATGTTTGCTTTCCTAAAGAGCAGTGAGGTTTTGAAATTTATTTAATCTCCTTAAATGGAACAGAGCAGCATAAGAGAAAAGGTTGTGGATAGGTCTCGTTTTTACTAATCATAAAAACACTCGAAAACTAACAAAAATGCATGCTTTGGACAAAATGAAAGAATTTATTCAAGTTCAAAATATCTAAAATGAATACCACTGCCCTCCCCTGTTGTTGACTAGTCCTTTGTACCACTAGACATGCCCATGTCTTCTTGATCTTTCCACCAACAATACAAAAAAGTATAACTTAATTAGCAACAACTGATCAAAACATAAACAAAAACCTGGACTAATCAAGTAACTCTTATCTTAACAGAGGACAATGAGAATGGAAAGAGAATAGAAATAACAAAACTAAGGTGGAGTTTAGTATGAAAAGTTTTTCCCTTTTTTCTTTTTCTAAACTTTCTTTAATAAAAACTTGAATTTATAACTTGTTTTAAGAATTTAAAAATTTAGTCAGTTTTTTCTACTTCTAATTCATAAGTAAGCACTTAATTATTACCTTATGTATTATTATTTGTCTCTTTCATGTTGGTTTACTTAAGCCATTTTAGGCTGATCATGTCACCATGCATGTAATACTTAATGCTCTAGGGGTTTACAAGCTTGAATTGATGAGAAACTTGAATTAACCAAAATTGTCTAGGATTTTGACTCCCCAGCAATAGTTAATGCTCAGAGGTTTGTAAGCTTGAATTGACGAGAAACTTGAATTAACCAAAATTGTCTAGGATTTTGACTCCCTAATGGTGAACTAGACAAGTACTAGCTAAAGTGTTTAGTCTTGTTGCTGTTGTTTCATGTTGTTTCCCTAGCTTAGCATACTGTTCTATTGCTGCTATTATATTATTGTTATTTCTAGTTGATTCACATTGTTACTGTACATGTTTTGTTTTTCTGCAACAAAGTGTTTCTTGCTCAAGTGCTCTACTTTGCTGAGTTTTCCATTCAACTACTGACTTATTTTCTTCTTTGTCATCTGATTTGTTTTATTGATTTACTTCCTTCTTTTGTTTCACTTACCTATATCACTTTTCAAGGAATCCACCAGTGCAATTGTCTTGAAGAAAGTTTTTTGTCCTGTTTATCATTAACTTGCAATTGGTATGTTAAGTAATTATTCTTTTTTATATATTTCCTCCGTCCCAAAATTTTTGCTCAATTTGTTTTCAGCAATTAATTTAGGATTTTTTATTTTCAACATTTTAATATATAAATGAAAAATCTTTATATATAAATAATAAATCAAAACATGTAGTTTCTAAATATATATATTTTGTAATTTTTTCTAACAAACAATAATATGAAAAAATTTAAGTCAAAATACAATAAAAAGCCAAATGAAGCAAAAATTTTGAAATAGAGGGAGTATAATATGTTTTACTCATTTTTCATACAGAAATTTTTTATGTGCTTCTATCAAATATCATGATTTGAAGTCCAAATCTAGAAATTTTATACAACTAAGGCAAATTAATATATAATAACATGAGTATAGAGAATTTAAGGAGCTTGTTGAATTCTTTGGCACTAATGAACAATTTAAGGAGTTTTCTGGTTTCACTTAAGGCATTCTAGGGAAGTTTGACTTTAAGAATGCCTAGATGTGATGAAATGTGTTGCTGCTGGTTTAGACAAGGCTTTTCTTAGATATAGATAATGGTTTACTTAAGCCATTCTAGGTGATCTTGTTATCATGTAATGCTTAATGGTCCAAGGGTTTGCAAGCATAAATTAACAAGCAGCTTGAATTGACCAACAACATTAGAACTTGGCTTAGTGTATATATACTAGCTTCACAAGTTGCTTTTTTAATTTGTCCAAAATATGTTAATGATATGGCCATGTGAGGCAGGCTATTCTTTCTTTTCCTAGCTAGAAACTAGTGATGCGAGTATAGATATGAGGTAAGTTCATCTATTCTATTTGCTGTGTTTCATATGTACAAAACAAAAAATGTAAAGATCAAAATTTTTTAGCTATGTCCAGGCTATTCTTTCTTACCTTAGCTAGAAACTTGATTATTTTGTTGTCTCATATGTACAAAATACACATGTATACATCTATGCATGCGTATGTATATCTATTTTACCATATATGTATATGTGTAGGTCTCATTTTGTACACTCTCCAAGATTATAAATGCAGAAAAAAAAAATATGTGCTGTCTCCACTTTTACCTTTCACTGTATACAAGTAAATTAAGAAAAATGAAAAAGTAAATATTCAAATAATGGTTTGAAGGGTTATATGGTAAGTTAATTTATAAAATATATGAAAATGTTGCAGAATTTTTTATAAGAAAAAAAAATTGTTACATTCTTTTTTTTTTTTTTTTACGGATGAAGTACTTTTTCTGTATGCAATTTTTTACTTACATATCATTCATGTCATTTGAAATTAGAAAATTAAATATGGTTTGAAGTCTTTATACAACTTGTTCTCCTTTTCGTTTAATTTGATACATTAATTTCAACAAAATATTGAAGTTCAGCAATAATGAATAATTAATCGATAGAAAATCATATAATTTTGATCGATTAACGTGTATATTGTATATCATGATTCATCTATAGATTCAGACTTAAAAGACGATGAATCAAATTAAATCATGGGATTCGAATGGAGAATTGTATGATTGTGATAACTAAGGTGTTGACTAGTATATACGCCTTCTGCCTGCTGGGTGAAGTATATCAGCACAAAAAGAAGGCATTTTTCAACAGCATTTTCCAACGACCTTGCGTTGGAAATTAGATTTATCCAATGCAACTCTATTGAAAACAGGCGTGTTGGAAACAAATTTTCTAATGGATTAATGTTTTGGCATTGGTATTATTAATAGCTGACCATTGAAAATTAGCCGTTTGAAATTTCCAACAGCCTAACATCATAGATTTGTTTGTAACGGCTAACTAGTTTTCCAACGGCTCAAACAAATGAAAATTTTGTTGGAAAATCTATGCAAAAAAAATAAATGTTAACAGAACTATTGATATTATGTTTTATATATTAGTAAATTTATTTTTATATTTACTAAAATATATATTTTTATACTAACAAATACTGTATTTTATAATAATACAAAACTATTTTTACTAAAATTATATTTTGTAATTACAAAATTCAAAAATGAAGATTCACAAAACAAAAAAATTGCAAAATTAAAAAAATTGGAAAATCACAAAATTACAAAATTATAAAAATCACATAAACTACTAAAATTGCAACAAATTCACAACAAAAATAGATCTACACAAAAACAACAAAATCACAATTCAAAACCAGATTCCCAAAATTCAAAAACATAAATTACAAAAGTCTAAACAAAGTCACAACTACAAAACATAGATCTAAGTAATTCCTAACCAGATCTATGAAAGTGGCGGGCTAATGAGCAACGCGGATGGAGAAGAGAAGCCAACGGCGACGAGGAGAAGCAAATGGCCAGGAAAGACGAGTGAGGAGAGTGAGGAGTGAACGGTGAACAGGCAAATGGTGAGAACCGAGAGAGGACTGGAGAGAATGACAAGGCGATGGGGAAGACAATTTACAATGACTACAATGGAGAGAGGACGAAGGATGGTAAAGTGACGAAGAGGACTAAGAAACGGAATGGACTGAGATGATGGCGATATGGAGACACGAAAAGGACCGAGAGATGGAGAGCACCAGGAGGATGGTGAGATGGAGAAGCAGAGAGGACGGTGCGGCGACGGAAAGGACAGTGAGGACGAGACACAAAAGGATGAGATAGATGAGGGAATTGAGAGAGAAGGGGCAGTAGACTTGTGGTAGGGGAGACTAGGTCATGATGAATTTATACGGGTTAGGTTATATGGCTGGGTTATATTATAGTATAATATATGTGATACACACACACATACAAAGTTATATATATATATTACTCCCTCAATCCTACATTATTTGCATCATTTCTATTTGGCATGTAGTTTAAGAAAGGTTGTGTATTTATTAATTTGCCTATGTTCTTCTTCACTCAAAGTAACATGCACAACAGCCTTTTCTTTCTCTTTAGCTCCTACCTAGAAACACCTCATTGCCAAGACGATCCAGATGATCACTGCCATTGTCTCCATCATAACCTCCACACCGCTAGCCCAACGAACATCCACCGCTCATCGCTGCCTTTTTTGCCTCAATCTAGCTCCCTATTCTCTGTCGCCCTCGGGACTCATGGATCGATCGTTTTTCATCATGTCGATCAGTCGATCATTCTCCATTGCCCTCAACTTTGTCTTCCTTTATCTGCCGCTATCCACGATTGCTCTCAACTCACTCATCGCCATCCTTGATCTTCGGCCGTTTTCGATCTTTGGCCATCGCCATTCTCGATCGCTAGCCATCTCCTCTGCCTCCTCCACCACCCACAGGCGTGCCCAATGCCCCATCGTAGCTCCATCCTCATTCGCTCCTCCCACAAGGTCCCACTCCTCCGATCTCACCGACACAAATGGTCGTCGTCATTCGAGAGTAGGAAAAAACCCAACACCGACCACCGTCGATCTTGATGTGGTTAAAATCCAATTGCAATTTGTCTGAAGTTCTGAGAGTTGAGCAAATCCCATCACCATCCAGATCAATTTGGGAGAAATTGTTAATATTTTTTTCCAAAGCGATAATAGAAAAAGAGTAAAAGGGTCAATACACTTAATAAAATTTACCCAAAAAGGAAATTGTGCAAAGAATTTGAGATGACCCGAAAAGGAATACCGTGCAAAGAATATAAGACGGAGAGAGTAATATATTTGTTACATACATTATAATACATACATTGTTATTATTATTATTATACATTAGTATATATAATACATTATAATATTATGGTATATATATATCAAAATTTTTCATATATATATATATATATATAATGTATGTATGTATGTATGTATGTATGTGTATCATATATACATCATACATCATATACATTATTACATCACATATATTATTTTTAATTATTGTAATTATTATTATTATTTAAAAAAATGTTTTAAAAATATTACTTACCTTTCTAAAATTGATATTATTATTATATGAAGATGATATATATTATAATATAAATGATACATACATTATAGTATATGATACATTTTATTATCTGATATATATTATATAGCACATATTAATATTATTATATTTATAATTATTATTTGTTAAAAATGTTTTAAAAAAAGATTTTGATTTACTTTCTAAAATATATAATTTTTTATTTTATTATTATTATTATATATAATACATACATTATAATACGTTATAATATATATTATTATATTTATAATAATAATAATAATAATAATAATAATAATAATAATAATAATTAGTATTATTATTATTATTATTATTATTATTATTATTATTATATTATATATAAAATATATGCGTTGGAAATTTCCAACGACAAGGCTGTTGGAAATGATGTTGATATAAATTTTCAACGTGAAGGCTTTTTGAAAATGTCTCCCCTTTTTCCAATAGCCCTTCATGTTGCAAAATTCATGTTTTTTAGTAGTGTATTTTAGGTATTAAAAAAATTTAGAAAAATAAAAAAATTTTAACGAAAGTTCTTATCCATTACCACAGGTCATATGAATTTATGGTTTGTTCCTAACCTACAATTGTATCCTTTTATTTCAAGAAATACTCCCTCCATCCCAAAAAGAATTAAACGTTTTTCTTTTTTTGTTGTTCTAAAAAGAATGGAACAAACATTTTTCTTTTTAGAAAATTTTAACTTCTAATTTATCTTATTATCCTTATTTAAACTCTCACTACATAAAATCCAATAAAGAATTTTTTTTAATCTTCATTCAATCTCTCATTGCACAAAATCCAATTTTTTTTTTTTAATCATTATTTAAACTCTTACTACACAAAATCTAAGATTTTTTTTATTTTTAATTTCATGGGAAAAATTGAAAAAAAATAAAACAAATTACATATACTTTAATCTTCATGCTTAAAAAAATGTTTCATTTATTATGTGATAGAGGGAGTATTTTGTTACCTTCTTAGGTTTTGTGAAACATGCGGCTACATCTCCAGTATCATTTTAGACAGTAAAGACTTACTAATCAATCGAGCGAAACCTACATTTGCTTCATCTCAATTAATCATTCCAAATGGACAATTCCGACAAGGAAAGAAGAAGCAGAGGAAAGTAGCTTACGGAGTGGACAAAATGAAGAGACGGATCTCTAAAGAGTCCGCTACTGAAGAAAGAGTACTGAGGTAGACTTCAAAAGATCACCTGTGAGTTCACGACTAGCAATTGTTGGTGTAGAAATTGCGGCCAACGAGTTCAGACTAAAGAGAACAAAAGGGCAGACGGTGTTAGGGTAAAAAACATCACATGATGCGCACATGGGGGAGAAGGGGGTGAGGTGTTCTGGGTTTAAAAGTACAGGGGGCAAGTTAGACTGATTCCAAGTTGAGGGGGTTAAGTGTCAGTATCATTCAAGTTCAAGGGGTAAAAAGGGCTTTACGCCTAAAAAATATTTAGTAAAAATTGGGAGAATCTGTTTGTTCCCTAAAAACCTGAAGAATGTTAAATCACAAATAATAAGAATTGCATCGGATCGTATTTGATATGACTCAAACCCAAATGTTGGGCTAGGAATGCTCGAGACCCAGCCAACTGGGCTAATGTATGTGGACAAACTAAGAGAATTAACTTACTTAATTTGGAGTAGACTTTTGTGAGGTTTGGTTGTGGTAGTATATATAGAGATAAATTCAAAATGAAAAACATTACCACCTCCATACAATATTGTTTGAAACATTTCACTTTTTTTTTACTTAAGTTTGACTTCAATTTAATAATATTATTATTTATTAGAAATTTTTTTTTAGAAATATATTTAATGCTGTAAATCGTGAATGTTGCAAAGAACTTAAGACAAAGAGAATATTTTTTAGAATATGTTAAACATAATACGTGTGATTATTTAAAAAGAATTGTTATGCATGGAAGTTTAATTTTTTGCCTAATTTTTTAAATACACACACATATTCGTAAATGTTCGCTGTTTAAATTAATTTAATACAATTATTAATATTAAAATTTTCTATTCAAATAAATTTAGGAAGGAAATTAATGTTTAAGCTCAGCTCTATGCTTTAGTTTTAGTTGAAACACAAAATAATAGCTCAAACATAAATATTTTGGATTGAAAGTTAAATTTGGTCAAAATTAAAACGAACATTGATTGGATTTGGGTAGTTTTTTTATTACATTAAAAATTTGATGTAATTCTGCCATTTATGAAAGGAAAATTCGACATGACATTCAATTAAATTCTAATAAAGTATATAATTACTAAAATCTCATATAAGTATTCTAATAAAAGGTACTATGATTTTTTTCTTTTCAAAGTCCACTATATAGTGAAAATAAATATATGCTTACTCAATTGAAAAGTTTGGAAGTTGTATTGCTCACGGCTTTTCCTAATAACCAACATTGTTAGAATTTTGTCTTTCTGTTTGTTGAATGACATTTCTAATCCCACATATAAGGAATCGCGATTATCACAGTCCACACGAAAATGCGGGAACACATTTTTGCCTCGGAGAATTCTGAGAAGGTCTCATACGGCAAAGTCAAAATTAAATACTGGACGGACGAGGTAGGACCGCATCCACATGGAAGCAATTAGCATGGGAGTTGAGTTGAGAGAGAATAACGAATCTGCCTTTTTGTTCCATTCGTCGGTCCACATTGAAATGCTTGCTGGCTGCTTTCCCTTTCCTCCAATCTGGCAATTTCGTCACATCCTTTTAAGGTTCAGAACCTTCCCCCAACCTTTTCCAAGCTTGGGTCAAATATCAACATTTTTTACGCAGGCAGTCATCGCATTCTCATAATAAACCGCACCTCTTTCATTACTACTATCTTTTTTCTTTGCGCCGTTTCAAAGTCCCTTACGCCATTCTAGTATAACAACACTCCTAGGCCAGCGATCTCGGGCCGGGCCGGTGCACCGAACCTGAATATTTGTAAATAAGTCTTTACACGGAAATAAATTTACCGTTCCAAAATTAGTTTTCCTTTAAAACTTTTGTAAATAAATCTACGCACGAAACGGGATTAGGTAAGGAAAGGTCGAAACGGTATGAGATCACGTGCGATCTCGGGCCGGTGCGCCGACCCCGAACATTACCCTTTCCCATTTCGCAAGCGCGCAGGCACGCAAAATATACCTAAGCCCTAACAAACTTAAAACACGAGGCCTTGACCTTGAGACCGGAATTCGAAAACGTGCGGCCTCGATCTGTCTTGCGCTCCAAGTCAGGAAAAAATATTCTCGTGCTGACAGCTCTACGGAGATCTCGCCCTTCCCCTTTCCGTCTCCCATTTATTTGGGTCTTTTCTCTTTTCCTCCTCTCCAAGCACGTCTCCGCTCATTTCCTTCCGGCGCCGAAATTTTGCCCAAGCATGGTGAGCTTTCAATTCCTTGACAGGATTTCCGCAGCTTTCCATGGCTATCCACGTCTCTCGAAGCTCCTCCTAGTCTCCACCCTCAGGTTCGCTGTCTCGGCTACTTGCATCTTCGTTTCGTTTTGTTTGTGCTTGGTTTTTAGCTTTTGTTCTGTTCTCTAATGGCGTTTGGCGTTCTAGAGTTTGAGTTTTTGTTCTTTCTTCTTTTAAGATCTGAAGAACTAAAAACTCCGCACGGCTACGTCCCTGTTTTGCTTAGTTTTCTAGTGAATGGATTTGTGAAATGTACTACGGAAGCTGGATTCGAAATGATTTGTTCCTTGTTCCTCCTTCTCCCTTTTTTTCGGAAAAATAATGCTACATAGATCTATGAGATTTAGTAGCTAGAAGATGTAAAAAGCTATACATTGCCTCGACTTTTCATTTTTATTCTGTTTTCTGTATTTTGCTGTTCGAGATGAGATGATGTCGATTGTTCGTTTTGTTTCTAGAGAGTTCATATGTTTGAGTGTAACCTTTTTGATCTCTCAAAATGCAAACCAGAAAGCCTCGTCTGAAGATGCTTTTAGCGAGTTCTGATTAAAATTGAAAGTGACTTTTCACTGTGAATCTTGGTGATATGACTATTCAGGCGATTTCTTATTGTGATGAAGTTGTTTTCCTGTCCATGACAAATTTTGGTAGATACGTTTTTGAAGAAAATTGTTAGACAATGACCGGTGGTCATCTTCTACGGGAGCATGTGCCAGAGACATGTCTCACTGAAATTTCTAAATTAAATAATGATATGTGATATATATGACTATTACTCCAGAGAAGTCAAATTTAGCATGTTATGGTGATTTTATTTTTTGTTCCCTGAATACTCTCGCAGTGGTGGGGGCATTTTAGCTTTTGCCGAGTTAAGCACAGCTAACGAACCAATTGTCAAGAAGAAGAAGGTGGTGGTGCTCGGAACTGGTTGGGCAGGGACTAGTTTCTTGAAGAATTTGAACAGTTCCTCCTATGACGTTCAGGTTGTGTCACCCCGGAACTATTTTGCGTTCACCCCCTTGTTACCAAGTGTTACCTGTGGCACAGTGGAACCTCGCAGCATTATTGAACCTATTCGTAACATTGTCAGAAGGAAAAAGTTTGATGTTCGTTTCTGGGAAGCTGAGTGTGTTAAGATTGATACAGAGAAACGAAAAGTCTACTGTCGTTCCACTGTAGATTCCAACTTGAATGGGAAAGAAGAGTTTTCTGTTGGTTATGACTATCTGATCATTGCCATGGGAGCTCGTGTTAACACATTCAACACCCCTGGTGTGGAGGAAAATTGCTACTATTTGAAGGTAATTTGTTCATTGACTTGCATCACAACAAAGATTACTAAGAAAATCATCTGTAATGCAACATGTGCTTGTTGATTCTTGATGCAGGAAGTTGAAGATGCTCAGAAGATCCGTAAAACTCTTATTGATTCGTTTGAGAAGGCAAGCCTACCAAATATAAGTGATGAAGAGAGAAAAAGGATTCTTCACTTTGTGGTTGTTGGCGGTGGACCAACAGGAGTGGAGTTTGCTGCACAACTTCATGATTTTGTCAATGATGATTTGGTCAAGCTGTATCCCAAGGTCAAAGAATATTCGAAAATTACACTTCTGGAGGCAACAGATCATATATTGAATATGTAAGAGCGCTCTTTAAATCCTCTGTTAAGCACGCTTTCTCTTTTGCTTCAAAAACACTCTACTTTGTATTGTTCATGACATGCTGCCAGTTGTACTTGAATTCTTTCATAGTCTCATATATTAGTACAATACACTATCTTAAAATTGTTGGATTCCTGCAAACCTTCCCAGTGGTGAACTGTTCTTTCTGCTGTCCCCATTCTTTGAACACCTGCAAGGCAGTTGAATTTCTCCAGGAAATAATTCTTCATTTGTAACCTCCGTTTTCCTTTTTCAGGTTTGACAAAAGAATCACAAACTTTGCTGAAGATAAATTCAAAAGAGAGGGCATTGATGTCAAACTAGGGTCTATGGTTGTTGGGGTAACAGACAAGGAGATATCTACTAAGGCAAAGAGTGGTGAAATTACTTCTGTACCATATGGAATGTGTCTCTGGTCAACTGGTATTGGAGCTAATCCTGTTGTAAAGGAATTTATGAAGCAAATTGGTCAGGTGAAGTAACTCATATTCACTTTCTCTTTTATACAGTTGTTTTGAAGATTTTTCCGCTGAAAAAATCTCTCAAGTTCTATAGTTCTTCAGCCATAAGGGATTTTGTATATTTGTCTAAGTTTCGTAGTTCTAATGGAATATGTACCTGCTCTGATGGTTACAGGGCAATAGACGTGCGTTGGCAACTGATGAATGGCTTCGAGTTGAGGGATCTGATAACATCTATGCACTAGGTGATTGCGCGACAATTAACCAAAGAAGAGTCATGGTATATGTTTTCCTCAATTTCCCACCACCAACTTACTTGCAAGATCATAACACTGTCATTATTAAGTGTTTGCTAATGTTGTTGTATCCTTGCATCCATCGTCACATTTTCTGTTAACAAATAAAAATATTAAACTGATGATTATACCCTGAACTTTTGAAGTAATGACAGAGAATTTGTTTGCTAAATTGTTTAGAGGTTTTAGGTACTTACTACTATTTTGTAATTGATATTGGAATGTGTATATCAGTTTCATTGGAGCTAATCTACTTTTTCCCTATCTTACAACCATCAACTCTTTTATGGTTTCAAGGAGGATATCTGGGCAATATTCAAGAAGGCAGACAAGGACAATTCTGGAACACTAACTGCCAAGGAATTTCAGGAGGTCCTCGCAGATGTTTGTGAAAGGTACCCTCAAGTTGACCTGTATATGAAGAACAAGCAGATGAAAAACATTGTCGATCTGCTGAAGCAAGAAAAAGGGAATGATGCAAAGGAATCTGTGGAACTGAACATCGAGGAATTTAAAACGGCTCTTTCTGAAGTTGATACTAAGATGAAGAACTTGCCAGCAACAGCGCAGGTATTAAAATGATTTCGTTATATAGCGTTTTCTCGGTGTACATATTCTGCTCATGGAGTTGTCTTTTATTATTATTATTATTATTATGATGTACTTATTTTTACATCAATCGTTTCAGGTTGCAAACCAGCAAGGTGCCTACCTAGCAAGATGTTTCAACCGTATGGAAGAGTGCGAAAAGAATCCCGAAGGCCCTATGAGGTTCAGGGGAGAAGGTCGACACCGGTTCCATCCCTTCAGGTAGAGTTTGTGTTTCAGTGGATGTGTCAGTTGGCCAGCACGGCATTTCTACAACTTTGTTTGGTTCGTTAACCTTAAAGATGGTGATGTGATCTGTGGGTCACAGGTACAGGCATCTGGGACAATTCGCTCCATTAGGAGGAGAACAAACAGCTGCACAGCTTCCTGGTGATTGGGTTTCCATTGGCCACAGCTCACAGTGGCTCTGGTACTCTGTCTACGCAAGGTAACTAAGCAATAAATACATGACGCCCGAGGCTGAGATCATCATTTGTTTCAGGCTACATTGCTTTTATTGTTAATTCATCATCTCGAATTAATCAATTGATATCCAGCTATTGTTTTATGATGACAGCAAGCAAGTGAGCTGGCGCACGAGGGCTTTGGTGGTTTCTGATTGGACAAGGCGCTTCATATTTGGAAGGGACACAAGCGGCATCTGAGCTTCTACTGCATGCCCCAGTTGAGAGGCTTAGCATTTACCCAGTAACTACAAATTTTGCTGGTTTCGGTATTTTCCCGTCTGGCTAATCTTTCATCAGCACTCTTAGGCTTGGCTTTGACATATTCCTCGTAAGTAATGTGGTTGAATTATTTGTTCCTTTGATTTTGTTGTGAACCTCGAGCTTCATAATTTTGCGGCTATTACTGGTAGATTATGGGTCCCGTCAATGTTCTACTCTCCCTATAGTTGCGATCCACGTTATTTTCTATAGGTTCGTCCCATTTGAATTATTGGAGGATAATATTGAGAGGGATCGTGAGGTATATTGCATAGAATTGGTGTCTTGGGCGGAGGAGACGTTGAAGTTGCCTCGCTTTGAGTTTAATCTGTCACTCTCAGAAGTGGCGGCGGTGGAGCTCGCTGTAACTGTAAGTCCGACAGAGTCGCCGTAGGAGACGTGAGTCGTCCAAATTTCCCCAAGGTCGAGGCTGTGACACATAGGTCATTATCTTTATTATTATTATTATTATTATTTACTCTATCTGATTTAGGTGATTCACTCGTCGTTGCTATTTTTTCAAATTACACAGTGGAGAACAATAACCTGTGCTACAACAATTGTATAAAAACTCGAAGAGGTAAAATTGTGACTAATATTTTACTAGATGAGGCAATTTTGTAATTACTATTTTTTGTGTAAGATTCTCACTAACATTAAAGTATGAAAGAAAATTTGTCATTGAAATTGCAAAATAAGAACGAAATAGTCACCTAGTGTCTAGCTATAAGAATATTCCGTTCAAAGTGAGAATTCTTTTTAGTAGAAATGTCATAAAGCACGGAGGGGGAGTTTCATCTTAGCCTCTCAAACTTCTGCATTCTGTAACTAGCAAAGTGTGAAAATTGGCAAAACTCTTAACATATCCCCTAAAGATTTGGTTCTTTCCCCCTGTCCCCGTATATGCAACTTTGTAAACCTACAAGTTTGGCCATCATACCTCCACCATCGACTTCATCCTTGCCCTGAGCCATGACTACATTGTCACCCTAGTTGGTTGTTGCTGCTTTAACCAGTTTCCTAGTGTAATTTCGTAGCATCGCCAATTGCCAATAACACTAAGTCCCAGATAAAAAGGGGCTTGCTACTGACACTATTATCTACCATCTTCAATGCTTGATTTCACAACCTTTGGTCATCATATGAGTCATCAATACTGCCACAACATTGTTGACGTTAATTACTGCTAATGCAAGGCCACCATCTTCATCAAATCAAAGAGAACCGGAGATAGATGGCCCACAATTGGCATGCAATAGGTTGGGTTCAGTGGAAATCAATGCCAATGGCCTCAAGGTAGTATTGGCAAACTTCGATAAGGTGGTGACTTGAGGTTTAAGGTGGTAGGCAATGGTGGCAGTGGCAAGCCCCCATTTGTCTTGGATTGGCATTATCAAATGTTCATAACACTACAAATCGACACTAGAAGACTGGTTAAAGCAACAACAACTGGCTGGGATCAGTAGTCAAGCTGGTGAAGGAACTGCTAAAAAGGGGTGACAGGAATAGCGGTAAAAATGATAAATTCAAAAATTTAGATGGTTAAAGATTCAAGTAAAAAAAGCTTGGAACAAAAAATTAAAATTTTCTCATGTTTTTTTTCATATTTTCCACATAAGATTTTAATAGCTACTAGCAAAGTTGCACCCTACTAGTAATTTTGGTAGCAATTTTTCACCAAGGTAAAATTACTCCATCGTACAAACATTAGTTACAATTTTGCACATTTCTAACGGAACTTTATAAACCATGCTTTTGTGACATAATTAGTGTATGATATTCATTATGATTGTTGAGAGGAAACTTGTCAATCACCGGTTAAAATCCCTAAGTGACCACTGAGTTATAGAGCAGTATACTGAAATTGAACAGTATAATTTACTTGTAGTAACTTTTCCTAATAGGAAGTATGTGCAAATGTTATGATGTTACTAAGTAAGAGTCCTGTTAGGCTGCTATGTTGGAAAAGTTGAAGGCATGAATTGGGCTTATTCATAGTTGATAGCGTAAATGTCCAATACAACAAAGTTAAAGGGCATAAACGTTAGATCTTTTCCCCTATGAGGCCAAAATCCATGAAACAAATGAGGACTGGTACGGTCTCCAGTTTATTGGAAACTACTAATCCATCTTGCTAGAACTCATGGCTTGTTGGTCGTCCAATCTGGAGGGCCTCAATCTAAGGAAGTGGATACTTGACTTTAATTTAGTGGAGGAACTAGGGGACTATTCTGCCAAAGCATGAGAGGTTGGAGTTTTTGGTTGTTTCATTTTCAGATTCTAGAAGGATATTGCCTCAAGCCGCCATCAGTTTAGCGAAAATCGGTTCGGACCAGAATTGTCACCAATTGTAAGCAAGTTTTAGCTTCTATTTCCCTTTTTTTTTTCCCATTTTTTTGGTTACTAGCAGCTATGAAATTGGTGTGCTGATTTTCTTCTAATCAAGGCACTTCTGAATATAGATTGTATGCGAATTCAATTGTCCTTAAGTACTGATTCTTTTAACTTAGCCCTTGAAAATTAAAATTATTAATAGTTACGTGATTTTGTAGGTAAGGATGGGCCACTCTAGTCTAGGAATGGACCATTTATCTTTATCCCTATTCATTTTTTCTTTTAGTTGACAAATGAATTCTGTATAAAAATTTTGGTTAAATGGTAGCAACAATTATTATTTATTAGCTTGTCCACCATACTTGCACGGCCAATATAATATTCCACAATAAACTGATAGTATTATTTTAAGGAATGTTGGATTTCTGAATTCTTGAACTCAATTTAAAGGTCACTGGAATAAACAAGAGACTATCATGTGGATGATTCATTTATCAATGCCTTTGATAAGCTTAGGAGTTTTAGTTTGAACTCAGATACTATTGGATGTGCATCCACTAAATGAATCATTTTCCTGTCATATATGTGGCACTCTTTTCTTACATCTGGCGAATCAGACTTCATTGTTACTTGATTGTTTTATAAAAGAAGGCAATGTTATTGAGTTTCCTATCTACACATGTGCTATAAGAGAAAATTGAAAGCAAGCCAATATTGTGATAAGAACTTGATCATGTTCTAATTCAGTATTACATTTACTTGCTGTTGCATTCAATCTTATGGCTTGCATTCTCACATGATTGATTTGCTTGTGAAAACAATTAAGGCACCAAAAGACAGACTTATGGCAAGTCAAAGAATGAAGCAAAGTAAATAATTTTCTATGCATAATAAGTACTTAATTGAGTTTCTTATTTAGGAAAATAACATTAATGATAAAGGAGGCTATTGGTTGAGTTGTTTTTCTTAGTTTTGAGCTCGTGCATATTATTTGTCATTACCGCTTCCAACAAATATATGAGATGTATAAAGTGTGTAAGAATGGACTTCATATAAAGATTGTATAAAGAAGCGTGGCTTGTGGGACTGTTTGACTTGATAGAATCCTATCTTGTTATAGGTAAAACTCTTATCGCAATGATTCCTTATGTGTGTGGCCTTGATTATCAATTCTTTGGGGAAAAGGCTTATCCATGGATGGATTGGGGCTGGATTCCTAGCATTGTCTTAGGGTAAGTTCCTGACCCCTCACCCTTCCTCCTCTTTTGGATCTAATTATTTGATGTTTATTTAGTATTATTTTTTACAAAATTAGGAATACCAACAAATATTTGAGATCTAGAGGTTTTGGACTAGTACTCCATACAAAAAGGGTATAAAGAAACATGCCTTATGGGACTGTTTGACTTGATAGAATGTTTATCATGTTAAAGGAAAAAAAACTCTTATCACAATGATTCTTTAAGTTTGTAGCCTTTATTATCCATAAGGATGAGAACTCACAACGATTATTTAAGTTTGTAGCATTGATTATCCATAGGGATGGGGACCCTGGAGAAGGACTAGAAAAAGTAGGATTTATTTGTCTTTTACTCAAAGAACTAAGTTTTATCTATCAATCCTTTAGGGAAGAGGCTTATCCATGGATTGATTGGAGGCAGATTCCTTGCATTGTCATATGGTTGCCCTAGGATTCATTATATCTATCAAAGAATTAACTTACTACTGATGCCACCACAGCAATCGCCTCTAAATATTTGCCTAGATTTCCCACTGTTCAGTCTAGGTATTAAACATAGACTAATGAGATCACCTTACAAATGAACTAGTAATGGAACCTTTGCTGCTATAATATTAAGACATGCACTAAACTACAGAGACATTCAATTTTAGGCCTTTTAACTGATAGAATGTCTAAGAATATTGATAAATATGTAAAGATCTGATAGCCTCTTTTAGTGGCTCTTTTTTTGGTGGCAACTGCTAGCAAATGCAGTAGCATCTGCTATGAATGCACAATATCAAGGAAGCTTGAGGTTTGCACATTTGAAAATGTAGCTTTGACATTAGGTTCGAAGAAGTGCAAGTCCCAGTGGCCTAGTTGGACGTCAACTTATAATGTAAAAACGAGTAACAATGAGTGATGTAGATGAAAGATGATGAGAGTCCTGGTTCTTAAGCAGACAAAGTTTGTGTTTTTTGTTCTTTGGCTGATTAAGGCTTAATGACCTGTCTTTTATTCTTACTTATTTTGGCAGCTCTATGTCTTCTTTGTCTTTTCTCTCTCTCTCTCTCTCTCTCTCTTTCTCTCTCTCTCTCTCTCTCTCTCTCTCTCTCTCTCTCTCTCTCTCTCTCATTTTAAAGTAAGGACAAAAGGTAGGGCATCTTCTTTCAGTAAGCAATAGATGTATATATAAACTTTTTCCACCAAAAAATCATTAATCTCTTTTTCATTTAGTACCTCGACATTTAACTTTGGCATCTCTCTTACGAATAGCCTAAACCTACTTATTGTCTCATTACTAGTCAATATGTTATAAAACTGATCTTTCACCTGGACAAGAAGGATGAATGTTCAAACTGTTAGCTTCAAGCATGCTAGCATTTAGGTATCCTCTAACTTCTTCACTGCATTTCCCCAGTGTTTTCAAATGTCCTATTAGTTAGGAGACTTAACAGTGAAAGACCTATGTTTTGGTATTTTTCTTGATTGAGGAGCTGTGTAAAATTTTAACCCACTGGGTCATTTGTGAGATGGCAACATTAATAAATTTGCAAATTATGTGGATGATAGGATGAATTCTAGGAGAACCTTAAGATATTGCAAGAACTTAGCTTTAGTCATTCTATGTATAAGTTCCTCTCTCTCTCTCGCTCTCTCTCTACAACCTTGGAGATACTTTTATGGATTCACATATGGCACACAAAGACTTCTATATTATTTTAACCAATCAAATTAATTTTAATGTTATGACTTTCATCTTGTCTATTGATATGAAGAGTTAGTTGTCTTTTCTATTTAATCTGAGGGCAGGGTTGAGCATGGTTTTACTTTTTCTTGGAATTTTCATTATTTGAAAGAGATGATAGTGCTACATCTATTATCAGCAAAAGATAGCTAAATTGAGTTTCTTGGGAAAGTTTTTTCTAAGTGGTAATCACTTTTTTCTACTCCTTTCATTGTTCGCAATCATTTAGTACTAAGTTAATTTCTTTTGCAGTTTCATTGTGTTGGTTAAATTGCATAGAAGACCTGTGCCCAAGTATTTTTCTTTTCTTTGTCTAAATGTTGAATATTGGACATGAACCTTGTTTACTCTTAGAAGGGCTTGTTACAACAAAAAAGAGAAAAAAATGAGGCAATGATATGTCATGGGCTTTTATGGTTGGAAATGAGTTGCATCAATTACCCCAATTAGGAAAAACTTTAGAACCCAATCAAATGAAGGTGAAAATCAGAAGTGGGAATAGAGATGATCACGACTTAGCACCTACGATATTCATTCCCTAAATCTGATAGGAAATTTGGATCATAGCAGGGCTAACAATTGGATACATCATATAGAAAAAAGAACTTGAAAAGGTTAATAATATCCATAAGCTTATTCGCTTTAGCTGTTCCCAACAACGTTCAAATCAAACTTTTTTCATTGTACCATAAGTTTAAGAAGCTAGAAGAGTAGTGCAGATATAAAAATCTAGACGGGATAAGGGTGGACCTAGGTTTTTTATAAAGGTGAGCCAAAATAAATTTTTCCTTAAACTCTAGTCCTTATGAAGGAATTTGGCCAATTTTACAGAGAGGTTGAAATATATTACTAAATTTGAAGAAAATGACATGTATTTTAGAATTTTGGGGAGGGCTTGGGCTTTTATTGGCCTATCTTAGTTTCGCCCTTCTAGGGAAGCATTCGTGTAGTGAGTGGAGTAAGGAGTAGAGAATAAAGTGCTAATTTGTTACTATACGAATATGCAAACTTGAACATTGATCTTTGATTTATATTTCCAAATGACTAGGTTAGGACCTAGTTGCTAGGGATGTCAATGGGTAGGGTTTAGGCCAGGTATAGCTAATCTCAAACCCTCCCTTCAAATAATCAGGTTCAGGTAGTACCTACTCCACTGGTAGACGAGTACTACCCACCAACTCATTTTAAGTTATATATTTAATTTCTTTGGATTTTATTTTTATATATTTACATATATTTTCAAAAGAATGTGTATATTCATAATTAATTAATACTTAAAAAATCATAAACTAAAGTAATATAAGATAGTTTATGTTAAATTATAATTTTATTTTTGAAATAAAATCATATTTTAAATATAAATATACTAATTTAAGAAAGATACGAGTAGGATTAAATAGGATAAGTTAAACTCATATCTTTCCCGTGACTTTGTTGGTAAGGTTTGGTTTGAATTTGGGTAACCAGGTTCAAATAGGGTAGAGCTGAGTAGGGTATTTTTTGACATCCCTGGTTGCTTTAGATTGCATTTTATGTCATTCCTTATCCAGCAAGACCAAAGTTTACTCATTAATCTTTATGTGTTGATATATTTTTGCTGCAGCTAGCAAGAGAATTCTTTTGAAGTTCATTAGGAGAATTGATCAAGTTCATGCAGAACTTGTATCATCATTGATCAAACTTATTTTTTCCCCTGAAATCCCCTAAAGAAAATGACTTCTAGTTTGTCTATGAACCCTTGCTATTCTGAATTAAGGCATGAAGCAGAGCTGAGCTAGCCCCGACATAAAATAAATGGGTAAATTTCATTTATGGTCCCTAACTTTTACACATCATCCTAAACGGGTCCCTAACCTTTATTCTGTTATTTTAAAGTCCCTAACCTCCATATTTTTGTCCAATAGTGGTCATTCGTCATTTTTAGGGTTAACTTTAACAGAATTTTTATGAAAAATGACAACATTAGTCCTACATTTTCTTATTCCTACTCAAATTACCCTAATGCTAATAAATTTGCCATTACAACCATCATCTCCCCCTCTCTCCCTCTCTCACAATCTCCGGCTGTCATGATACAAGTCCATTTACCTAAAATCACATCCTTATATCTTCATCCCTATTTGCTACTTGAAGTCGGCTAATTCACCATTATATTTGTCCAAGTTCGCTCAAAATCAATCTAGATATCTTAATCGCACTTATGATTTAGAGCAAGAAGGTCTCCAGAGAAGAAGGTGATATTGTTAACCACCAAAGCCGTCGAATGGTTGGTTTGGAGAAAGAAGTTCTCCAGATAAACAATAACTTCGGCTCTTGAACCATCAATGTAGCCTATGTTATAGTGACAAGTGTCGTCAATGCAGTCGTAGCGGCTGTAGGGGCCCTGGCAAAAAAGGTGGCTGCAAGGAAGATGCCAGTAGGTAGAAGAAGCATCCTGCGAGTATTTGGGGATCTTCTACTGAAAGCAATTGATGCAGGGCTTATACTGCGTCCAGGTAAGCCCATCGTTTGTGTCCATGTACAGTAAAACCACGGTAGGATCCTTGCCTAGTTTCACTTCAATTGCGAAGTAAAATTGCTCTTGCGACATCGACAAACAGATCATTTTGGAGCCCAAGAAGCTGGAGTTCCTAGCTTGGTCCATGGAGAATTTGATCATTCGGTCGAGACGTTCATGGTGGGTAAGATTGAGTAGGAAGAAAGAGAAGTGTAGGGAATAACTTGGGATAAGTTTGATACTAAAACCAAGACTGGTTTGAAGCAGAAGATTAGAGCTGGGAAAGTGTTAGAAGGCAGAGAATGTTTGCTACAGTTTGGATCACCATTTTTTGGATGACTTGTCGGTGAAAAAAGTTGAATTTTGTCCAGAATATTTATAATGGTTTATGTGTTTCTGACATGAATTTTGGAATCTGTTCGTGTGCATGGTGAATTTTTCCTTGCCGTTTTTAGAATTTTCGATAAGTTTGGAAAAGAAATTATATATATGGGATTAATTCGGTTTTTGGTAATAGATTTATGTCTGCTATTCAATTTCATAATTAGGGCTAATTTGATAACTTTTTATGCTAAATTTGTTCCATAGAGATAGTTTCTGTTTTAGGGTTATGTTGAAGCTCTAGTCATATGTTAATTTGAAAATATGGGTTAATTAAGGTTCCATCTGATTGAAATTAATTTCCATTTTTTTATTATCCAGTGTAAAAAATAAAAAATAAATCATAAAACATATATGCTTTTGTAAAAAAGAAAAAAAAATCAAAAGTGCATTTAAGATATTTGAAAAATGTTTTTCCTAATTTACCACTACATTTTTTGTCATTTCTATCATTCAATTCAATGACCAGATGGAACTAGGTTACTGGGTTTGGGTTTATGAAGAGAGATTTGGATTTTAAATTTTAACTTCAATAATTCTTTGTCTGTGTTTGATCTAGATTGATCTTTTGCGAACCTGGACAAATATAGTGGTAAATTGGCCGACTTTGGGTAACAAATGGGGATGAGGATACAAGGATGTGATTTTAGGTAAATGGGCTAAGATCGTGATAGCTGAAGATTGTGAGAAAGGGAGAGAGGGGGAGATGATAGTTGTAGTGGCAAATTTAGTAGCGTGATGGTAATTTGAGTATGAATAAAAAAATGTAGGACTAATGTTGTCATTTTTCATAAAAATTTTATCGAAGTTAACCTTGAAAATAACGGAAGGACCACGATTAAACAAAAACATAAAGGTTAGGGACTTTAAGACAATAAAATAAAGATTAACGACCCGTTTAGGATGATGCAAAAAAGTTAGAAACCATAAATAAAATTTACCTCAAAATAAATTTTGAAGGATGGAGGATAAAGGTTCCATGAAAGGGGTATCCAAATAAATGCATTGAGAAAGCAGGTCATAGTAGCCCTGTGACTCGACACTTCCCATGGCAACATTAGCTCAGGATGAGTCTTCATCCCCAGGAAGCAATCATGATCCATCTGACCTTCTCTTTATTCATATAGACAACCAAAATGATATAATAAGTGGTTTCTCGTTTTGTCCGTTCCGATGTCGTATAGGATTTTTTTTTTCTATATTTTTTCTGTGGTATCTTAATTGAACTCTTAAACTAATCTATAATTGAGCTAGGTGGACTCACTTTGGAGGAAAAATGCTTGTGGATCCCGTAGAGTGATGAAATTTAAGAATGGTTTTGCTGAGTTGGTGAAAAGAAAAGGTGCTTTCTGTGGTGATGGTAAACTTTGCGATTGGCATGGCATTGCTTCACCGCATGATCTTGAGGCTCGCACTTTGTGGGAACAGCAACGATTAAGGTTAGTTGTAGTGTAGCAGTTGCGTTGCGGCGTATTTTTTGGTCAGCTGTCTTGTTCAGAGTTCAGACCCAAAGCAACCGTCGATGATTAAGATATCAATATGATCAGTCGTGTTTGTATTATCGCAAAGTTTGATATTGACAAGAAAATCATTTCTTGCATCGTCACTCCACTCCACTCTCCAATCCATCCACCCATCACCACCTGCCTCTTCCTATTTACTCACACGTGACTTTAACTCATTCCATCTTACTTATTTGTTACTCAACACTAAATGAAATGCGTCCTTCACAATTTAGGAGGTCTTAACTCCAATGGCGGCAAGTCATATATCGAATGTTAACACCTTCTGTGTCTACACCATTTTCTTCTTCAAAGAGGTTTTACACTAAAGTACAGGACACTTGTTAAGATACTTTTTATTTACTCCAAGTTTCATGCTTTTGACTTGAAGATCTATCAAAGTTGTGCGCCTTAAAGCTCCTCCTAAGTTGAGCATGTAGGGCATTAAACAGAAGTATTATGGCCTACATAGAGTGCCAATTGTTTGCGGGTTAAATCATCACAAATCATGGGTTGAAGATTAATCAAGTTCGTTAAATGATGGATGGAGACCGTAACAACCATCTTACTTTTTTTTCATGAAAATAAAATAAACTTGTGATTATATGATGGTTTTAAAATTTTATCTCATTATAACATAGAGAATTGTGCCATGAATAATATTTAGCGTATAAAACTAAGCCACTTTTTTTTAACATGAATTTGTAATATTTATAGTTGATACAACATGATAATGTTAAAACACTCAAAATAGTAAAAAAGGCAAATCTGCCACCAAAGTTTATAAGGGTGAATAATTTTGTTCTTGTACTTTTTTTGTGGCTAAGGTTGTCATTAATCTTTTTAAAATATGCAAATTTATTATTAATGTTTTAAGTTGGAAGCGAATCTTCTACCGGCTATTAAAATTACTTAATGTGACAAACATGAAAAAAAATGAGAAAAATGCAAGTTTCAATCTAAAGTTTTTTTTATCTAATACCTTGGCCCCTAAGTTTCTCAATTTATCATTTTCACCATCATCTTTGTTCCAACAACTCCTTGTACCCTCCGCCACCCTTCATCAGTTCTGCCACTAGGGTTATCTCCACTCTTACACACATCCCGACAATGCTCCATAGAACAAACTTTGATCAAACAGGATTCGATTAATGTAAGTGAAACCAAATCCAAAGACATTGTAGTTTTAGAATAAGGCCAAAATACATATTTAGCCTCCAAACTTGGATGACTAGGACACTTACCCCCTGAACTTGAACTCGGGGCAACTCTGCCCTCAAACTTGATAAAAAGGGGTCAGTCAACCCCTTTGACCTGCACATGGTATCACGTGAGTTTAAAATACTTAACTTTGTTCATCCTCTACAATTTAATGATGCATTTAAATTCTTAGGGTTATAATTATAACAACTAATAAACTATCAGGAGTAAATATGCAATTGTCCTATGAGGATAACAAGTGATAAAAAAAATTCTATAACTGACTCAAGCTTCATTACATTTTACTTATCAACCTCAATTTTATAAACATTACAAATGAGTCATCTTTATCGTCAACACGTTGGCTGTGGAGTTGTAGCCACCGCCGTTCTCCACCAACAAGCCTAATTTTGACCATCATCAAACCTTCCTGACTTTGTTGTGACAACACAAGGAGCGGTCTTACTGCCATTTTTAGAAGAAAAAAAAAAAGGCCAACTACAAATTTTTTGGAGGCTTAGAGCGAATTGCCCACTTGGGTGATGAGATGGACGACAAAATTGGCAAAGGCAAACTTGTTCTTGTCACCATGGAGCACAGTGGGCAGGAGCATGAGTCCGAAAACCAACTCTTAGATGAGAATCGAGATTTGAAATCTCTAATTTTAGGCTCAGCATTGTGAAGGACCAAATGCACCTCAACGGGTTTCTCTTTCCCAAATAGACATCGTCAAAGCTTTGGCAATTCCTGTCCTGGCTTTTAGATGTAATACGCGGATCACCGTCAACGAAATCATCTCTAACCTTTAATTCTGAAAAGGCTATTGGCCGGCCATTTTGCGAAGGGATGCTGTCTGAAGAAAGGACATCACGTGAGGCGCACATGTGATCAAGGGGGTTGACTGATCCCTTTTCTCAAGTTGACAGGCTGAGTTACCCCGAGCTGAAGTCCAAGGGGGAAAGTGTCCTGGTCAACTGAGTTAGGGGGCTTTTGCTGTATTTTGGTGATGACAATCGTGGTGGAGGGTTGCTCAATAACAATGAATAAGGTGAAGTCGAGAAGACTCAACAATGAGGATGTGCAGCCAAACACAGGATTTAAACTCATTTGAATGTTGTGAAAGGTTTGGCTAATTATGGATTATGAAGAAAACTTTTAATGACTAGCTTAAGAGTTATGCCATAGTGTATTCTCTAACCAAATATAATATTTTTATTATGAAAAAATTACAAAAACCGCTTTGTGGTTTGGTCTAATCTACATTTTATCCCATCTATTTTAAAAAACCTACACTTTACCCCATGTTTGCTTTACAGTGTTCGACAACAACTTTTAAAACTCTAATTTAAACTATTCGATAATAATGTTCCAGTAATTTCAAGATTTTTGATTTTTTTTTACAGCCAACTGACCTTTGAAAAATATTAATATGTATTTATAGGGAGAAAAATATATTTACAGAATAAAAAAATTGATAATTTAAAATATTTATTAACTATAAAAAAAATATTAGAGAGATTGAAATTACTGGACGATAACTATTGTATAATTTAAATACAGTTTTAGAAATAACTATAAGACAGTGTAAAAAATATAAGGGCAAAATATAAGTTTCTAAAAATACAAGGAATAAACTGTATGTTAGAGCATATTTTAGGGGGTATTTGTAAGTTTCCTTTTTATTTTAACGGCTAGTAATAAAATTGTTCATAATAAAAATATTAATAATAAATTTATCCAAAAAAATAATTAATAATAAAAGTACCCTCATAAATTTTAGTGATTAATTTGCTCCTTTCAACCATTGAAAACTAGTAATGATTAGTCCCGCGATTTCTGGTCAGCAAGGTTCAGATGTGACTATGCAGGTTTACAGTGACTTGCAGGTACAATGACCTCCTGGGCATGATGCTATTGCTAGTAAGATAGGCACTTGAAAGATTTTAGGCAAGTAAAGCTTGTGCAACGGCGGCTCCACACCCATAACTGCTCCACTTATGTTGTTTAGTCAAATTTAACAGTTTGGGGCCACTGCCACTGCCACTGCCCCGGGCTATATATTACTCGTGTTTCATCACATCACGCATCTTAGTTCATCCATTCTAAAAAGAGTAAGTCTTATGAATGGTCCTAAATTTTAATTTTTTTTTGTATCTATTAAATTTTTTATTTTAATTTTAAATTTATTAAAAATATTTTATTTTAGTCATAAATTTATTAAAAATATTTTATTTTTATCTTAATTACATAAGTTTTATTAACTCAAAATATTTGTCTTATAATAAATTTTTATATCATAATTTAAACTATTCAATAACTGTATTAAAAATAAATTTAATTTATATAATAATTTTTTTACAATTAATGGAGAATTCAAATAAATTTTTAGTTTCTCTATAAATTAAACTTATTTTATTTAGAAATAAAAAACTACTAATTTAAATTTTTTATTCCCTATCAAAAAAATATTAAACTGTTTGAATTTACTAAATAACAGTTACCAAATATTTAAATTAAAATTTTAAAATAAAATTTCAGATAATTATTCTGATTTAATGAATTTCATTTGGTGAGGGATCAAAAGAAAACAATTTTAATAGGATAAGGACTAAAATGAAATGATAATTAAATGTTAGGGACCATTTGTGTAATTTACTCATTCTAAAAAGAATGGAATATATATTTTATTGTCTCATAAAAGGATTAAGAAGTACTCCATCCATTCCACATTCTTTACACCATGATCTTTTTTGACTAATTTAACTTGAATTTATTTATATTATTTTTTATTAGAAAAAAATAAAAAAAATTATATATATTTAGAAACTATAGGTCTTAATTTATCATTTATATATAAAGATATTTAATTTATATATTAAAATGTTAAAAATAAAAAAATTATAGATTAATTGATGAAAAGTGAATTGTGAAAAGAATTTGGGACAGAAAGACTATTTTTTAGAAAATTTTTAAATCTAATTTATCTTACTATTTTTATTTAAACTCTTACTACATACAATCCAATTTTTTTTTAATCTTCATTGAAACTCTCATTACACATAGCCTCAAAATAATTTTTTTCCCAGAATCATTTAAACTCCTATTACACATAACCCAAAAAAGAACTTTTGTAATTTTAGTTTTAGGGAAAAATGTAAAAATATAAACTACAAACACCAAGTGGCATAGCTGGGAATTTGGGGTTGGGGGTGTGGAATTCGTCCCTAATTTCTTGTTCATTACTTGATAGTTTTCAACTATTTTCGGCCTTTACTAAGTTTTTTATCATTTTTGGCCACTAAATTTAATAAGAATTTTAATAAAATTTTCACCACATATAAGTAAGGGTGAGTAAAATTTCGGTTATATCCAAAAAAACTGAATAACAAAAAAAAAATTTAGTTTTCAGTTGTTGCTTTTAGATATAATTTCAATTTTCTATTATAATAAAAAACTGATATATAAATTTGTTTCAATTTTTTATTTGCTTCAATTAAAATTCAGTTAACAGAAATAATCAAAATTTTATTTTACTAGTATTTAAGTTTAAGACTTGGCGAGGATTATGTATGTGATGAGTATTTGTTCTGTGTATGTATGTGTAATGTTTGGATTTAGGACGGATTATAGATATTTGTTCTGTGTATGTCTGTAATGTATGTATGTGATGAATATTTGTTCTATGTTTAGATTAGAATATGTGATGGATGTTTGAGGTTTGAAATATATGTGCATGGAATTTAGTTATTTCAATTAAAAATCAAATAACTGAAACTTTTTTTTTTGTTTTTATTTTCTCCTATAATTTTGCCTATTTGATTATTAGTAAATAAGATCAAAAATTGAATAAATTTTGAATAACCGCCCCTACATATAAGTTAACTATATAAAGTCCTTATCTTTATAAACTAATAGCTAAATTTGTAAAGCAATTTGCAAAGTATATGATAGTGATGAAATTTTTAAAAAATTTAGTGAAATATAGCACAAAAGTCAATTTACAATTCTTAGTAGAAGTTGGGAATCATCAAGCACATAAAAAATATGTTTGAGATGGATTAACAATAACAAATGACGATATTGACTGTTGACACCCAATTTTATCTAGACACTAATTTTTGTTTAGTTCTAGGTTAGGAAAATTAGTTTTGGAGGCAATTCATTTTTAGGGGCAATTTGGTCAATTGTTAGGACATTTGGGTCATTTTTGTCATTTTAGGGTTAGTTGGTTTAGTCACATTTAGGTTACATTATTGTTCATGTTATAAAACTTTAGAAATTTAGTATCGTCATTTAGAGTTAAAATAGGAATTAATTTAGTTTAAGTACTAATTTGGAGTCCTAAATATTTTATAAGATCAATTTAGGCAAAAGGGAAAAGTTTGCATGGAAGCAGAAGGTTTCTAGAAGATTCTAGGCAAAATTGGAAAATTTGCAGCAAATCTGTTAATTTTATAGGTTTTGAGCCAAATCTAGCAATTCTATGAAATTCTAGGAAAATCTAGCAAATTTATAAAGATTTGGAAAAATTTGAGCATTGAAATTTTTTTTGGGCCAATTTGACAAATCCTGAAAGATCTAGGTTGAATTCCAATTTCATATAAAATCTAAGCCAGATCAATAACTTAAAAATTTTTCTGGACTTGAATTAGTATTTAGACTAGATTGTATCATAGGAGATTTAAATATTTAAAAATATGCTTATGAGCCATCAAACAGAGAAAAGGCGGGTACGTTCGAAAAAGGTCAAACTCGTTCGAAAAAGGTCAAACTACAGCTTTAGCCCCTCGTCTCACAGCTCTACTTCCCTAAAACCCTAATTTTTTCCCAAGTGCCGCCACCGCCCTTCAACGTTTCCAGCCTGCTGCTCGACGCTTCCGCAACCCAGATGCCACCTTCAGCCGCCAGCCCCGACGTCACTGAAGTTCCCTATCTAGCCTTCATTTGCCGCCGTCCGCCATGCCATCTGCCCCTTCCATCGTCATCCGAACTAAGCTGAAGAAGATAAAAGGGCGATTCAGCCATTTTGCACCTCCGGGAGTTGCCGCTACTGTTGCTCGTCCAAGCCCAGCTGCCCCGTTCATACCGTCGTCGAGAGGAGAGAATCGAGGCCGAGTCGACGCGACCCGCTTTCATCCCGCAAAACTGACCCGATTCCGTCTGGATCTGACCCAGTCAGCCTCTCCTTTTGGTAAAAATTCCCCTTTAACTCTTGACCTTTTCATTTTCGTTCATACAAGTCACTAAATTTATTTTATTTACATATGGGCCCTTAACAGCAAGCTTTTCGTGTTTTTTTTTATTTGTTTGTTTGGCCGTACATTAAATTTAACCATTAAATTCACCTAGGAATATAACTTAGAATATTTATCTATTTATCTTTATTTTCTTTTAAGGATAGTTTGATTTTGCTTTCTCGATTTAATTCACATAATGCATTCTAAAAATTACACTTAGAGAATTCATTCTGTATGGGTTTAATAAAATCCTATGATAAATTTAGAACAATAATTAGAAATTAATTTTAAGATCCATATACAGCTAATCCAATAGGATCCATGGTTTGGATAATTGTATTGTTTAGATCCATATCTAGGTGATCCGATAGGATTTATAGTTCGAATAACTTCTTAAATTATTTAAAAATAATATAAATAAATTTAATATCCACACCTAGGTGATCCGATAGGATTTATAATTTGGATTAACAATCATCTAAAATCTTCAATAAAATAGATTAAGTTTATAGGTTCTTTAATCGGGTAGTCCGATAGATCCATGGTTTGTAAATTTTAAAATTTTATAAAACAAATAAAATCAAGCAGTAAGGTTAAGGAGTCCATATCCGGGTGATTCAATTAGAACACATGGTTTGGAAAATTAATTAAATTAATTAAAAGCAAGCAAAACAAAATTTAGATCAAACTATGGAGCCAATTTTTTGGCACTATAATAAAGTTATTTTAGCGTAACCGTACTCTCAAACTCTCATAAACTATTTTAATGTATCCAATCGACATAGATACAAACAGATTGGTAGCGACTCTTAAAAACACGTTGCTATATTGACTTTTGGCACAATTTATCTAATAATAATATATGATAATTTTACATCATTAGAATAATAATAAAATTTATGGTAAAAGCTTTTGACATTGTCTTCAATCAGAAAAATAATTATAACCACTTAAAATATTTTGTTTGCTAATGAGAAAGATAATAGATAATAGTGTACTAATATCATAAGAATGTAATAATAAATTATGGCATAGAAATTCTTTAAAAATGTAAGTTAAAAAATAGAATATGGTGTAAAATAATTATCTTATATGTTTTTCTATTAATCAAGAAATGAATTTGACATTTGAGTAGTAAAACTAGTCCATTAATTAATGCATTTTTAAGTTCCAATAAATTTGTTTAAGGATATTTTATTCTACATAAAAGTGGAGTAGGAAACTAAAATAAATTTTAAAAATTATGAGTTTTTCTAGAATTTTACCTTTACTTATTATTTTACAAGTAAATTACTCCAACATTTGAGTAAAAAATGTTCTATATAAACATTGAGAAACAAAATAAACTACTTTGTAAATATATCTTCTTTTTTTTTTTTACCAATATGCCTATAGTTTTTTTTTTGTAAATATACCTTTACCAATATACCTTATAATTTACATTTTTTAAAAATGTTGAGGGTACCGTCACACCTTCCCGCACCCCTTAACTATACCATTGTACACACCTGAATTTCTATGTCTAGAGAAATACATTATTCTTTATAGGATGGAAAAAGTAACATTTTAGGCTTGAATTCATTTTGGGTTGAACTATTTTTTACTTGTACATAAGTTTTACTTGGATTGACTTGACAATAAAAGTATGAAAATTAGGAATTTTTACAGTTTTTATTGGTGAAGGAGTCTGATGAGTCAAATAATAAAGTGTTTCATTTTTCATAGGTCGAGAGTTGAGTTTATTCGCATACTTGCTTGCATTGTGGTGCATAGTGGGCATGATCGGCCTGCCTCAGTCGAGCCTGGGCTTGGTTAGGTTAGGCTCAGGCACGGCATGAAAATTCATGCTGGGCCTAGGCTTGAGCCGGGCTTAATAATTCTTTTTTAGTTTTCTAAAAATATTTGTTAAATTATTATTTTAGAAAAAAAATCATTATTGGTGTAATTTTTTATTAATAAAAAGCTAAACGACACTTACAAACTTGAATACTGCGGTAAAATATAAAATTTACAATCAATATTTGTAGTTTCAACTTTTAAAAATGTTTCAGTGTTAACTTTTTTCATTGCATTATTAATGGAAAAAATGATAATTTGATGTAAAAAAGTAAGTTGGAGCCATTTGTAAGCCTTAGGGTGTAATATATCCACTTTTTGGCAGAATCTGAAAACTGATTTTCAGGCAAACCCCTCCAACCCCCTCAACCTTGGCCTAGCATAGCCCAGGCCTAGGCCCGCTGAACTCCATTGTGGGCTGGGCTATGCCTAACCCACGTGAGACTCCCTCCTCCCCGAGGCCCATAACCAACCCACCTCATCCCGTGCCTCCCCCGAGTTGGGCCTTCACCAGGCTGGGCCAATTTTGACAAAAAAAATATATACTCGATCGAGTAAAAAAAACAATTTAATTATTAATTAACTTTGCCATTATCAAGTGATTCAAATCAACTTTTGTTTCTGCTTTATAATGCATACATATATAAAACAGATTTGTTAATTATCTAATGAAACTATTTATGTGGTAAATTAAAAAAAATGATACAAACGATGTATTTGGAATTAATTTGTAAAAGACAAGTTGATCCTGTTTTGGGACAATTTTTATGATTAACATTAGAGTTTTAGATAATTTGAAATTAAAAATTAAAAGTTACTCTCAAATAAATTTTTAAAAATTATAATACTTATCATTCACGCTAGCAAACGAAGTCAACATTTATAACTAAATCAAACAGAACTGTTTCATATATGAGGTGGTGACAAAGAAACATACACTAGCAGTTTTGAAAGTGACAAAAACGTACAAGTTTCATTTCCATATATAGTTTAAGCTATTGACAACATGAAAAATCAAATAACCTAGCTGGTTCTCATCCTTGTTTTGCAAAACGGATTTTAAATTATGTTTAAGCTATAGTATTAATGATGCTTAAGGATATCAGGAAACCTTACATTTTTTGTTTTTCTTTTAGTAATAAAAAATCCACCAGTAGTGATTGATAATCCTAGGAATCATATTACAGCAAAATAATTAAGGACACAAATATATCATTACCTCAAAAATCCACATGTCATAGGTCGAGGAAGCTCTTCTTTTTTGGGTTGGCGGAAGTTTTATATATATCATGATGAGGTCATTATTATTGGAGCATTTGCTTTTAATTATTTGGACTTGATGACCAATTAACATGTGATATGTATTTTGTACCCATTCTCTTCAAAGCTAAGGTATTTTGTAATTGGGCGTGCAAATGCTAGCTGTGAACAATATCCCTTCTTCCCTACTCAAAACCAAATTAGAGATGTCAAATCAAGTACATGACATTTTCGTGCCATTGCACACAATTGTTATTGTATACTGGATTCTAACTAACTCCGATTGAGACCTAATACTACCAAAACAGAATAGGTTTTTTAGCCCTATGAGTTGCATACGAAGCAATGTATGTGAAACTACGTAAGTTCTCTCAACCAACTAGTGGAAGTGGACAAATTTCTGAAATTTCCTTGGACAACGTACCATATCAAAACACCAAGGTTTAGTAAAAGGATGGACGAAAATACGTGTCACCAACTTATGTGAAATAGAGATATTAGCCCTAAATAGACACGGGAAAGAAAGGATGTTGGGTTGTGGTGATTATGGGATGGAAGTAGCTTAAATGATGTGACAATGTGGGGTCCCTAACTAAGTGCCAAATGAAGCCATGTGCATGTCTCTATTACATTCTCAACCCTTCACTTAATATAGTAATGACTTTAACCGACTCACTAAATATTGTCAAGTGAAATTTAAGGAAATTGATTAATAACTTACCACCATTTATTTTCATAGAAATTTGGCCCTTTTTTTTTCGGGCACACCATAGAGATCTAGCTTTTCTTTAAAATAAAATATGTAGTGAGGCGAACGATATCTTACAAATTAATAACAACATAAGATTTTAAGAGACAATATGAACAAAAAACTTGGTCATAAAAAGCTATTCATTTTTGCAATACCAAATGAAAGAAAAAGAATTGAATCAAATCAAACCTTCCAGGTAAGTCAAAATAAATCTGAAGTGCATAACTCACAAATAATTATAATAAAACTCAGACCAAATCAACAATAACCAAACGACATTAGAACTAACCCGGTATCAGAGGTTTGAGCCTAACTATCTATAAAAATAAAAAAAAATACCTATAAAATCTTAAAAAAATTAAGATTAACTTTATTTTGTGCAATTATCTCCATATCTGTTGCTAGGTGTCAGGACATCTAGTGAAGTCAAGATTCCGTTGAATCCAAAAGAAAACTTAGATCCATTGTTACCAACCTCCAATTGAAGAACTTTCATGTAAAAGTTTCAAATCACTATTAAATACCAAGATTTGAAGAAAATTGCATTTACCATAAAATTTGATAGATAAAATTAAAAAAAGTCAATCAACCAATGTAAAGATTGAAAGAAAACTAATCAGATCTGAATCGAAGTCCGTATCTAACTGGAAATGGTAGAAAATGATGAGGGAGACAAAACAAGGAAATGAGTTGAAAGAGAGGAGACAATATAGCATAGGGATCTAGCTTTAATTAAGCTCCTAGGCCAAACAACTGGTAAAAGATACAATATGCACAATATTTTCAAGTGATAGGATTAAAATCTTTTGCACATGAAAAATCGCCATATGGTCCCCTGTGGTGTATGAAGTGTCACAAATTAACAAGGCTTTAACTATAGTCCAAACTCCAAAGTACATGCACAGCACCGGTAATAAGCTAAAGCTTTTAGTTTGTATTGAGATTCGTTTAACCTAGTTAGTGTCCTAAAAACCAGGGATTGAACTTTTCTTTTGTTGACAAGATTAAATAGAATAATGATCCGTGAACGGAACAGCGATGGACATTTTGTCTTGTATATACGACAGCCTACCACAAAATTAGCCACCAGATTAAATTAATCATGTGCGTCATCTTCTTAATTAATTTGTTAATAACATTTCTGCGTCTTCCTAGCTTGTTTCACAATCTATCATATCGAACAGTTGGAGTCATTTGTTTGCATGGTCGGCAAGCATTTTATAATGCTGAATAGTGCTACAATTACAATAATTTGTATAAAGTAGAATATCGTACAAACTCATATAATTAGCCATCGTTAACGGTTTAAATTTGATTCTAAGTTTATTTGAAGCTCTTATAACATTATTTAATAATGCTATTATTGCTGTACAATCGTGCTACTCTTATGAAACATGTTTTCAAAACCATAGGCTTTAAGGTAGTGGTTAAATTGGATCTGAAGAGTGAGCTGACGGTGACTTTCGTAACGGAGTGGTTGGTGAGAGGCAAAAAGCAAATAGTACTGAAACGACCTATATTTCTTTATCTAATAAAAAAAAATCAAGATATCATTTGTTTTTTTTTTTTTGTCAATTTTAAGGGAGTATAATTATTTGTGTCTATCACTTGGATTTTCGCTTATAACCCATTTGATATTAGTATTAATGATTAACATTAGCATTTTAAAAAAATTATTCAATGTTAGCTCTTAATTTCAGCATTTTCATCTCAACCATTAAAAAATTTATCAAAAACTCTAATACTAATTACAAAAACTACTCTTAAATGGGCCTTATATAGATATATTGGCAACAACTTAAGGTTTTAGAAACAAGATGAGTCCATGCCCATATTTTTGTATTTTATTTGGTAGATTTGTAAGGACTAAGATTTAGACATCTTTAACAAGTCACATTAGAGCCAGTGATTATAAATGATACAACAAATGTGTTGGAAAACCATGTTGAGGAAGATTAGCAAGTGCGATAGGTTGTGTAACTCTTACAGTGTCTATATGGCGGGGTTTGTGCCATGGAATGTATATCAGCCTAATTTTGAAGATATAAGATTAACGTGCAATCATATACCTTTTTTTTTTATCATAATAAATTACAAGTATAGGGTATTAGAAGTTTTTTTTTTTTTAAGTTGAAGATAAAGTGTCTAACCCATAAATTTTGGAGGACTTAAGTTGCAATTTAATCACTTTTGAAATTGCCTATTTCATGGAGTGCGGCCACTTAGTGTGATCACTATTCAGTTAAAATTACTAAAAAAATAAAAAAAAATTGAAATAGTTAGGAAAAATATTTTAGAGAATTTAGTTTTTTAGTTTGGTTTTGGTTGAAACTGAATAGAAAAGATGTCAGTTTCAGTCTAGTTTTAGTTAGGTGTGTCAGTTGTTTCAATTATGTTTCAATAATTGAAAAAACCAAAATTTTTCTATGCCATATTTGGAGTTTTGGTAGGTAAGTTGACATATTTAAAAGAAGTAAAAGCTAAGTAAAAGGGAAATAAAAGGTTAATAGCTTTTATTTCTCATGAAATAGTTAACAAAGGTACTCACATCCTTGGTTTTACATTTTAGTCATTGAATTAGAACTCATAAGTAGTATTTCGGGTGTTTTGGTATGAAACTGAATAGAATAAAAAAAAAAAGGGTAAACATCATCAAACACCTAGAAGTATGCCCTATGCTGCATACTTATCCTGAAAATATAAAATGTTGCACCATTCATCCTAAGAGTATACTATTGTTATACCATTCGTCCTTCCGTCAACTCGTTCGTTGGAAGGTATGCCTTGTGTTGCGCCATTTGTCCCAGAAAGTATGTCTTATGTTACACCATTCGTCCTAGAAGTATGTCTTACATTGCATTATTCATCCTGCTAGGTCAGCGTTCCATCACTTTTCAACAATTAAACTTGACAGAAGAATGAATGATGTAACATCTGCATACTTCCAGGGTGAATAATGCAATATTTTTTATTTCTAGAACGAATGTATAATATAGGGCATACTTTCAGGACATTTGGTCATATTTACGGAAAAAAAAAATCAGTTCAGATTTACTTCAGTTTCATTATTCAATGCGGTTCCTTCTGTTTCTTACAACCAAAAATCAAAAATTGTAGTAACAAAAAATTTCAATTCAGTTTTTACTATACTAACGGAAAAATCTCCTTAGATGCCACCATTCTTTAAACCATGACCTCAGCTAGAAGTGTGCACAAACATTGCCAGCTGAGCTGCTAGCGAACAAGCAACCCAATACCTTGCTCGATGGATATTTCCCGTCTAGACCTGCACAGTGCCTTAAAAATTATATTTTCATTTGCTCTGACAACAAATGTTTTGGGTTTCTGTTCAACTTCTTCATCAATATACACACACACAAGCAAGGATATGAAAGAGCATAAAAAAGAAAGCAACTTTCTGTGAAAACGGTATGTGCTGTGGACTTACGTGAATCTCTGTATCCTCATTTCAAAGAATGACAGGCTATAAGGCATCCAACAAAAGACCTTCACAGGTTATGGTGGGGCTCTCCCAATTCCTTATTGATCTCAGGAAATCTAATTCTCTATCTTTTTCTTAAAGGCTAAAGAAAAATAAAAGTGGCTAGATAGTGGAAAAGGAGCATGCTCAGGAAGAGTAATTGGTCCATTGTGCTTTTGTTTTCTTTCAGAGCCTTAGTGCTGCTGAGGCCGTGCAAGCCCAGCAGCTTTCTCTTTTGTTTGGTTCAATTCCCTTAATTGCTACACCTTGAAAATTGGTGGTTCCATACTTTTGAGTGTTACTAATTTAACTGAATTAGTGTTTCCTTTAGCCGAAAAAAGGAAGCAATTTATATGTACTATAAGATTTGTTCTAATAATTTTGGTATAATTTTTAATATATTTAACAAAATTCTAAAAAAATTGCAGGTTATGAATTGATTAGATGTAGAAAAATTAAGATACTCCCATTTTTAACTGTTAATTAAACTATACTGAACTGAGCAAAGTTTTGTAAGACGTATATATATATATATTACATATATCATTACTCTCATAACCAACCAACCTTAGAAATGTATGAAGTCAAAGGACATTACTGAGTACCCAATAATGTTTTCATCTCGTTTGATGAAGGAAATCATGTCAGAGTATGATAAATACTAGAATGAAAATTGTAATGTCACAGCCATATGTATGACGGGCGCATCTGAACCGCCTATTATTATTGGCTTCATGTGAAACTCATAGCAACGGATAACCCAGGTAGACCCGTCATGTTTGTGACCTATAACTTAATTATAGTACTATTAAAATATATATAATGTTATTTATTATAAGTTTCAATAGTAACATGTCCATAGTACTATTAAAATATATATAATGTTATTTATTATAAGTTTCAATAGTAACATGTCCATTACCATAATAAAAAATTATTTGACCACGATCCTTATTTATTCATTTAAGAAGTTCTAGAATCCAGATAGTGACTTTGGTAATTAGATGGCCCATTTAGGTCTAATTCGTAACTAGCCCATTAACTTAAGGGCAGTTCGTTTTGAATTAATGGGATTAATGGGGGGTTATTATTCGCGGGTCGCAAACGGGTTTCTCACAGGTCGAAGTGACTTGCGTCTGTGGGTGAGAAAGTGGTCAACATTTTCATCTTATTTATGTTTACTTGCCATTGATCTTGTGGACTCTCTAGATAGTTCACATTGCATCAGAGATTCAGAATCCAAGCACTTGTCTTTGAGCCATTCGTCAAGTTCCAATTCTTCTACAACCATTGTGTGCATCTTATACAATCCATACACCATTACATACACCCTATAGCTCGCCACCATCTCTTACTCTGCATCTTTAAATAGTCAAGCTCCAGTTCTTTAGTATCTCGTTAGTCCATTTCATTTTCTTCATCTTGAATTTATTTTGCCTCTGGATCTGGCCCTGGCTCGACTACTCATCGTGTATGACTCATTATAGCAACTGAGATCTTGCGTCCCATTGATCTTGTAACCTTGTACGTCGTCGGGCCATTGTTGTAGCTGCGATCGGCAATCTTGGCGTATGATTTGGATATGAAATCTTCCATGGATGAGCTCAATTGGAGAAGAATTGAGCTGGGTAACCATTGATTTTAGGGCCGGGGTTCTTGTTTTGTTGAGGTGGGAATTGGGATTAGGCTAAATGCTGGGATTTAGATCTGAAATCTTCCATTGTCGTCCATCCTCATACACAGCTCAGTGGCAAATAAATGTAAATAACTCAAAAACGGTGACCAATTCCCACCTACAGACTCAAGTCACTTTGACCCGTGAGAAATCTATTTGTGACCCATGAATAATGACCCCCCATTAATCATATTAATCCAAAACGAACTGTCCCTTAATAGGTTTCTGTGAGATTACGAAAATTTAGTACTAGATGACAAATTCAATTAAAACTTCCATACCACAACCACTTAAGGTTGACTTAATGACAGGTTGACCAAACTAGATGCTATGCTTGGCCGATGGATGACATATTCACATGTAAATGATGATCGCGAGAATTTACCAGCAGCAAACAAAAAAAAATCAGCAAGAAAAACTCTGAAATTTTATTTAAAAGTAAATATTATGTAAGTGTATTAATTTATTGAAAGTGAAGTTTTTATAGTTTTATTTATTTTTTATAAATATTTCTTTGTTTCTTTCAATAGTAATTTAAAATTTTTACAAAGGGGGTTCGATTTAGGATTTTTAAAAAGAGGTCACTCTTTGTGTGCAAATGTTATATAAATTCGCATACATAATATAATGATTGAAAAATATTTTTTAAGAAAAATTGAAAATGTTTTTATTTAACATTTATTTTTTTTTGCCTTTGATTAACTTGCTTCAATAAAATATAGAGAAGATGAACGAGATGTTCATGTTATACAAAATATAAAAGACAAAAGTTCTCTTTTAGCCTGTAAACTTATACATTCTTTCTCATTTGATTCATTGACTTTATCTTGGATCCGACTAGCTTATAGAGAAAAGAGAGTTATAAAAATGTTTGAAACTTAAATGGGAAAATATATGAAAGTTCAAAGGCCAACATAGTATTTATGCTATTCAATTATCAACAAAGAGAATAGACTGGCCTATTGTTTTATTTTTATTAAGATAAGGGGGACATATTTTTTTATTTCAATATATATTATAAAAATTATAGGGGTGTACTAAAAAGGGTCCAATTATTAAATCATGTATCCTTATTAACATTTTTCTAGAAAAGTGGTACATAGAGCCCCATATTTTACGTGAAGATATGCCACAACTTTTTTAGGCATTAAAAAGAAACTTTCATAAAAATGTAACAAAATTACTATAAAAAATTATTTTGAATGAATTATTTCACTTGTATAATATTGATTTTCAAATAAAATTAGTTCCACATAAAAAACATGTAAAAATAGAAATAATCCAGATTAAGTTAACTTAAGTTAAAATAAATTAGATGTTAGTTAAATCCAAAAGGTTTTATTTTTAAAAAATAAACTAATTAATTTTGTAAAACATTTGTACTCTTGCTCAGTGTTGTTTGAACAGTATTCTTAGATAATAGCCAAGAATTTTAAATTGGGTACTAAATTTGTTCTCAACCTCAGCCTTTCATTGATTATTGAATTTAGCCCCTTTTGTTATCTTTGATTGTTAAATTTGATGGAAATTTCAGAAAAAATTTAACTACATACAAGTTAAACACGGCAAGAGCTTATGTAAATAGGGAAAAAAAATGTTGATGGCTAAATTTGTGGAGAAAGCAAAGTTCAGGACCATTAAGAAAACAAGAGCTTCCGGCTAGATTCACAAGCAAAAGTAAAGGTCATAACTTATGGCGTTACTTGCCCTAATAATAATATTAATGTGTGGTAATTTTAATAAAATTCATTTTTAACGTTTTTCAGATTTTTTTTTTCAATCAGAAAAGTTCATAGTTATTATTTTTTTTTCTAAGTACCAAAATGAATGATATATAATTGTGTAGTCATATATAACAATTAATTATGTAGATATTTAACTTTGGAAGACAAGTTCTTTAAGAAATTAAATGAAAAATATAAAATGTAGGGGAAAATATGAATCTTTTAATTAAAAAATAAATTTCAAATTTTTTTATGCTCAGAAATATCTTTACCATTATATTAAAATACAAAAGATTATCTATGAAAGTTAAATGAAATCTGTCTTCTTTTTAAATCTGGATGGATATCAAACCGCAATTTGAAAGTGTTAGCACATATGCACCTAATAAGTTGATCCCTAGTTGAAACTGTGGATGTCCTAACTCTTAGCCGTTAAGCCAAATGTTGTGATTGAAATTTGACCTTTAATGGGATTAGAAGTGTTAAATTAGCCGTTAACAGGATTAGAAGTTCTTTCCAAACTTCCACCTTTAAATATTATACTACAAATAAACCATTCCAGTATTGTTAGGGATGCAATATTGTTCCATATATAAGTCGAAGAACAAACCAATTTAAGAGCAGCAATAGCTTTTTCAGAATTATACTTTCATATATACCTTATAATTTATCTTTTTCTAAAGTTTTTGAGGATGTCGTCAACCTCTCTAACACCCCCAGTTACGTTAGTGAATACTCTTTCTATCTCATTTTATATGATACATTTGATGGGATATAAAGATTAACGTATATAGATTTTTTTTTTGACTCTATGAAATGCTAGTGTCACATTTTAAAGTGCTTGCTTAAAAATTTTTATTTACCGTTTTTGGTTCTTTTTGCAACTTTTTGAAAAAATATATAAGGACCAAAATAAAAAATTAAAAAAAATTTAGGGACCAAATTTCATTTTTATAAAAAATTTAAAGGACTAAATTATAATTTAAAAAATGAATTTGAAATAATGGTAGTGCAGTAAATTAATTGTAAAAATCTTCCTAAATTTTCAATTGCCTAAAATAATCCTCCATTTGTCCTGAAAAGGATTATGTATATTTCTTTTTGGGTCGTTAAAAAAAAATAACTAGTTTTCCTTTTAGTAATTTTTTATTTTCAATTTCCTATTCCCATATTACCTCTTCACACATCTCTCTCCGTCATCTCCTTAGGTGGCCTTTTTCTCAATTGAACCATATTGATGATAAAACTCATTTATGATTCAAATACAAAGAGGGCAAATCAGTGCATAGGGACGACCGACCAACCAGTCATGGACGAAATTCGTTGTTAACCATCGACGATGAATGATGGATGGTGCAAAATGGCCAAATGGTAAGGGGGAGAGTTGTCCAAAACAGGAAAGAAAGCAGAGAGAAAAGGTCAAATCATGGCAGGGGGAAGGCAAATCTATCGATTTCATGAGCATGCAATGGTTGGCGAAGCCAATGTTTCTGCATTTGTCATTTAGGAAACCAACAAAGTTGAGCCTGAGACTAAGAATGATGGGAGTGAGAAGGAGTAGAAGAAGCAGATAAATAGAATACCTTCACATTTTCCTAAATTCGGATGCTTGAAAGTGTGATTTTCAAAACAAGGCGGGATTGACATGGGGGTGGTGTTCCTTGAAGAGTGTCAGCTTCCGACGCACCTCGTGATCATTGTCAATGGCATTATTGGAATTTGGAAGGTAAATGTTGCTCTCTTCTTCCCTTTGGTTTTTTTCCTAGCAATGTTTCATCATTTTGAATGCTGTTATCTAGGCAAGGCTCATAATTAGAGATATGCTGCTAAGCTTCATCCAGCGAAAGAGAAAGAGAAATGTGCTGTTAGGCAGTTCTTAATAAGTTACCTATCTAGATGTGATTGTTCATTGTTAGTTCCACTTCCATGTTTCAGTGTTTATAAAAGGGCTTAGTTTGACCGGATTATATTGTTCAAGTAAGGAGGTTTGGTTGCATAGAAGTTTTGAAAGATTGGTTTATTTGCTCATTTTGTGTCCAATGTCTGCAGCTCACTTGTTCTATAAAATGTCCCACTGAATGTAAATCGTAAAGCAGTAGTTTCTTGATTGCGAGGAGGATAGAGGAGTGGGAATTATTTGTAAGCTGTATGGTTAGAGTGTGAAGATTCTTTTTCTTTTTCTTTTCTTTTTTATTTTAGGGATAAAATTGAAAAAAAAAAATCAATTACTACATACACCTTAATATTTATATTCAGAGAAATGTATCATTTATTTTGTCACAGAGGAAATATATGCCACATTTCTTTTGAAACAGAGAAAGTAAAAGAAATGAGCAGAGGGTAAAAAAGATAATATTTTATAGGATGTTGGCATTTAAGAGTAATCAATCAGTATTTAACTTCCACTTATAAAACAAAACTTATTATAAAAAATAATACTTGGATTGAACACGACCGTCCAACAAGTTATTTACAAGTTTTTGAAAGTGTTGGAAGACTTTATTATTCAAGGGAAAAATTGCTGTTTTCTTTAAAAGAATTCAATATTCAAATTCCCCTTTTTTTTTTTTACATATGAGCGACGGCAAGTGAAAGTTCCCGTTTTTCTTTAGCTGCAAAGTTTCCAGCGAGGCAGCCATCATCTAAAAGCCAATTTATTTTAACTTAAGTCAATTGATTTATTTTTATTTTAATATTTATTTATATAAAATTAATTTTATTTAAAAATTAATATTATGTAGATATAATAATCCATTTGAAAGTAAATTTTTATAATATTGTTAAGTTTTTATGAATTTTTCTTTTTTAAGACTTTAAATTAACAAAATTTATAAAAATTTAGTAAGATTATAAAAATTTTATTTTCAATAGATTATTATAGCTACATAATATTGGCTTTTAATTAAAATTAGTTCCAAGTAAAAAAATATAAAAATAAAAATAAGTCATTTTATAGTTGATTTACTTAAGTTAAAACGAATTGTGTGTAAATTTATAAATTTATAAACAATGATTTGAGATATATTCACTGGAAAATTAATTGGTAAAGTGGTTCGGGGCATTAATAGGGAAAAAAATTCTTTAACGACAGAACCTCCCTCCACCATAAATAATCAAATTAGAGTTTCTCCAGTGGAATGAGATCGGAGTTCGACAACTTAAATCAGAGATTTCATTAGGTATATCACATCTTATAATAAATTATAGGTATATCACATTATATATCTTATGATAAATTGTTACCATATTTGTGTGTGTATATATATATTAGTTTAAGATGTGATATATTTTTTTACATATTTTTATATGTATTTTAATTATTTTTAACATAGTTATCTTGATATAAATAAAATATATGAAGTGCGAAAAGAGGTGAAGAAACAAAGCAAAAATTCTCTTTCATTTTGTCATTTTATATATGTCAATTAATTATTTCTTGATGTATGTGTAGGTAATACATTAATATAAAAAAATAAAAGATTTTTAACTCACGGTATGTGGTATACCTACGATAAGTGCGATATATCATGATATATCACTGTAAATTATTAAAAATAATTTAAAAATTAGTGGTAAGTGTATACCTACTATAAGTGTAGTAAATCATGATATACCATGTGATATTGTAACATACAATGTTAATTTATGTATTACATGCCATATACCTATAGTAAGCGGTATCTCACATAGTATACCATAATATTTGGTTCTATATTTGTGTTAGATTTAGATAGATTCCCATTTGTGCACCACATGACAATTTCTTTAAGAAATTATGTTTTACTACCAAACTTATAATCACATAAATTTATATATGTCACATAGTCAAATCAATAGTTACAATCCCAAATCAAACATTAATAAAAGAAGACATTGCTTCGCTTCACCGATATACATACACACGAAACTGTCCAACCTAATGCCATTTTTCACTCAATCCAATAAAGAAAATAATTTGGGATTGTTTTTATCATTTTTAGGCCACATTCACTTTACTACAAAATTATTTAAGCCATAGCCCTTTAACTTAATGACTAAGGACTCTGAAAGATATGAAAGATAAAAAATTAATTCGGTTGTTATTTAGATATTGAAAAAATTGGTATGTCCTTTTCCTTAATGACTACAATAGTATGTCTCCATGTAAACTTGTATCATACTTCTCCATAAAATAAAAAAAAATTTTGAATTACAAAGAAGAATTTCAATTTAAGGAATTGCAAAATACTACGTAGTTCAATGCAATTAACGTATTTGCTTTTGGTACTTGCATTTACATGGCAGAGGCTCCACAAACAAACGCTTTTTGTGTGTTTTTCCAATAAAGTACTCTTTTAATTTTATATGTTCACAATATTTTGTCTCGAGATTTTAAGAAAATAAATGAACAAGTAAATAAATATTTTAAATAAAAAGTAAAAGATTTTTTTGTTGTATAGTATGTGGACAGTTGGGAGTTAAATCCCTTCACGTACGATCAGCAGAAGAGATGGATATAACCCACAGGATTCCCAACTTCGTCAAAGCTTCAAGGTTCAAGTTTCTCCCTCGCTCTCTCTCTCAGCTTCCCAACTGGATCGACACTCCATAGCTTTTTATGACAGAAATGCCCTTGTCCTCATCCTCTTGAATTGTCACAATTACACAGCCTTTTTAATGCACTAAATAGAAAACCAACGCCGGTGGCTTCACTTACAACTACAAACGAGTTGGTGTTTCATCTAAATTGACCAAGTTTAGGTTTTTTTATCTTCTCAATGGGTTTGCTTCAAAATTTGTGATTTTTTTGTGCGAGCAGAAATGGGGGAAGATCAAGATTTTCAGGAGTCGTTTGATGAGGCGAGGGAGTCCGGTCTCAGGCAAGCGATTGAGTTTATCTCTTCCTTGATTTCTCTTTCTAATTCCATACGTGTTTTCCCTGTTAAATGGCAACTGATTCGTACCAAGTTGCAAGAACTCAATTCCGGCTTAATCTCCGCCGAGGACTTCGATTCCGGCCAAAACCCGTCTTTTTCCGGCTTGGTCCCTGACATTCTGGTCACGGTTAAAGACTGCTGTGATCTTGCTAGGAGATGTGTGGATCTTTCTTACAGTGGCAAGCTCTTGATGCAGAGTGACCTTGATGTAATGGCTTCGAGATTTGGTCAACACATAAAGAATCTTACTGGGGTTTATTCTGCTGGGATTTTGACGAATGGTTTTGCAATTGTTGTTTCCAAGCCTGTTCTTGGTGCTTCCAGGGACGACATGAGGTTTTACGCTCGGGATTTGCTGACAAGAATGAAAATCGGGGACAAAGAAATGAAAAGACAGGCCTTGATTTCTTTGTATGAGGTTTTGGGTGAAGATGAGAGGTATCTGAAGCTGGTTATGGAGATTGGTGACATTTTTAGTTTGTTAGTGGGCTTCCTTGGTTTGCCTGATGTGGAAGTTCAAGAAGAGACTGCAAAAGTTGTGTCTTTCATGTCTGGGTTTGAGTTGTGCAGGAATGTCTTGATTGGAGCTGGAGTTATTGGGCCTTTGATTAGGGTTTTGGAGAATGGGAGCGAATTGGCAAAGGAGGGAGCAGCTAGGTGCCTCCAGAAATTGACAGTTAATTCAGACAATGCTTGGTCGGTTTCAGCTCATGATGGGGTGACTGCCCTACTGAAAATATGCTCAACTGGTGATTCTGGTGCAGAACTGATTGGTTCTGCTTGTGGGGTGCTGCAAAATCTTGTCGGTGTCGAAGAGATCAAGAGGTTTATGGCTGAGGAGGGTGCCATTTCAACGTTTGTGAAGCTTGCAAGAGCAAAGGATGAAATTGTGCAGGCAAACGCAATAGAGTTCCTTCAGAACGTAGCTTCTGGGGATGAATCAGTTCGTAGAATGGTGATTAGAGAAGGGGCCGTTCGTGAATTAGTCCGTGTTCTAGATTCTAACTCGCCATCCTCATCCAAGACTAGAGAGGTGGCACTGAGAACAGTTGCAAATCTATGTTTCTCATCATTAGATTGCATACATACATTGATAAGTTATGGCTTCTTAGAAAGGTTGTATTCACTCTTGTGCAATGGAGATGTTTCATCTCAAGAACTGGCATTGAAAGTAACATACAGGCTCTGTCTAGCATCAGAGGAGGCCAGAAAGGCAATGGGCGATATCGGTTTCATGCCTGAGCTTGTTAGGTTGCTTGATGCAAAATCAGTTGAAGCGAGGGAAATGGCAGCTGAGGCACTCTCCAACCTGGTCTCGGTTCCTAAGAACCGGAAGCGATTTGTGCAGGATGACAAGAGGATCGGGTTACTTCTCCAGATGCTGGATCAACAAGAGGGGAATTCAGGTACCAAGAAACTCTTGCTCTCTATCTTGTTGTCATTAACAAGTTGCAGTAGTGGGAGAAGGAAAATAGCAAGTTCTGGATATGTAAAGAACATAGAGAAACTTGCAGAGGCTGAGGTTTCTGATGCTAAGAGACTTGTCAGGAAGCTATCCACAGGTAGGTTCCGCAGTATCTTGAGTGGAATCTGGCATTCTTGAAATGTAAATTCTTTTAACTCCCCAGGAATGAGAAAAGGAAAAATAGGAAAAAAAAAAGAACAAGGAAATTCCACTGTATATTTAATTTAAATGTTTTTTCTTTTTCTTTTTCTTTTCTTTTCTTTTCTTTCTTTTTTTTTTAAAATAGGATCTCAAGTTTTGCTATCTCTGTGTTCTTAATCTTACTCATTGCCAAAAAACCAAAAAAAAAAAAAAACAGCGTGTGAACAGCTTTTTGTTCTTGATCTTACTCATTGCCAAAAAACCAAAAAAAAAAAAAAAACAGCGTGTGAACAGCTTTTTGCTTGATATGTAATCATCAGATAGCCAGTAAAGCTGATCTTGTGGATTCCTTAGTAGATACTCTGGCATTGGTGATTATAACTGCAATTTGGTACCAAATGGACTAACAAGATACAGAGAGAAAGGAATGGAATGGGAATTTTCAGTTAATTTAGGTATGCTTTAGGGTGCTTGGAGGATAATAAATTAATGGTGGAATTTGGGTGCATGTGGATTGCTGGCACATGGGAAGGGAAGGGAGAAGAAAAACCCAGAGGAGCATGTGAGTAGTGACAAGCAAGCTGCTTCTTTGGCCATTCACCATTATGAGACAGATAAGATGGTGATGGATGAAAGTTGCTTGTGTATTTGCTTGTCCTTTTAGCCAGCAAGCCCCTGTCTCATTCTCACCTCTGTTTTTTTCATGCCATGCTCTTCACCAAAAAATATCAGGAAAATTTTAAGCAATTTCTATAATGCTGACTTGTTGATACATGTATGCCAATTTTGTGGGATATTTTTTCAATTATGAGAGGTTAATTTGAAGAGGAATTTCGATAAGAAAATTGAGATTCGAATTGCTTAATTGAGTAGTGTGAGCTATTTCAAAAGGGGTAGGGCAGGGGAAAGTAGAAATGTTGCCATTTTTGTTAATAAATGATTAGTGGATCGATTGTTGGGCTTGTGATCCTCCAGGAATTTTGACAGGCTGTACATTTTTTATTTTAGGAAATGGTCCTGTGACTTTAAATACGACTGTCCTTCACTCTAAGGTTCTAATGGATTGATTTACCTCATATTTCATGGGTCCTATAATCCGGTTTGAACATATCACAAAATGAGATCCTTTATTTTATAACTTGATAGATAAAAAATGTCGTGGTGGATGGAAGTTCCTTATTCTGGTTTAAAAAGTTTTCTTGTTAAACATATGTCGCATATTGACAAATTTAATACAAATCTCTTAATTCTGTATTTAATAAATTTTTTTTCTTCGTAGGGTACATAATGCTTATTTATCACATCACTTAATCAGAGAAAATTGGTTAAAGTGCTAGTAACAGAAAATGGTCGATGTGCAGAGGATTATCTATAGAAGGTGGTTTAAAATGACGATTTCGGCTCACGCCTGGTGTGTTTTGGTCCACAAGAATTTTCCCCTACAAAAATTCAATTTACATGAACTGGTCATATCTATATTTTTTATTTTTTAATAAACAAAGCCATATGAAAATTTAAAAGGCAAACGAGAAGAAATGTCTAACATCTTCAAATTGCACTCTATATCTAAAGTTATACAAATTTGATCAAATATGAAACTATTCGTATACATGATAACCTATTTTCGAAAGATAATCAGAACATCATGCTAACTTTTGCATCCACAAAGTTAATATTGCATTAAAGTAACTGTTAGGTCTAAAAACCAATTCATACATGTCATACTTGAAAATTATATTATAATAATGCAATATATTTATCATGGTAATCTAACGATGACATTTTTTTTTTGTTGTCAAAAAATTACAAATGGGTATACTTGATTCGTTGAATCAATCTACCATGTGCCTCAAACTAAGTCAATATTTTTGTTGCACAAAAACATTTTATACCATAAATTAGGAAAATCGAATTGTTGCTGCCCCAAGATATGAATGATGCTCAATCTGTTTTACAAAAGCTGACCATTTTACTATTCATGATAATTAATTTATAATTTTATTTTAATACATATTAATATAAATATATTTAAATTAAATTTTAATAAAATAAAAATAAAAAGGTCAATTAACATAAAACGGAAGAATTACCTCATCTATATCCATTTTTTATCTTTATCCACAGGATGCAAACAATGCACGAATTATTTTGGGGCAGTTGATTTTGATTTAAATCACATAAATGAAAGTGCATTAATCCGGTCAGGTTTCTTGTGGGCCATGGGTGGTTTGTTGGATAAGTATCAAAAAGTTCCTGAGTTCGGCCATAATTACATCATTGTGCCATGTGTTGTGTTTCTTCAATCTATCTCACTCGCCCAAGAACCGCACAATTAAGACCGCCTGTCCCGTTTCCTCTAGCTACTGAGCAATCTGTGGTAGTTGGAAGCCTGCTGGCTGTCCTGCACTTTAGATCCACCAATTTGCTGCAAGATTCATTGATGAGCACTGAGACAGCACAGGCCTCCATGCTCGGCCTAGATTTGTTCATGTGTGTGGATATGGCAGCAAATCAACAGATCCAACACAATGGGTTTATGACCGATGCTCCGATGGGTGCCATTTGGATTGGGTTTAGGGAACTGCAGGACGAGTAAGGGGGTGTGGCTATGGATGAACTGGGTTCGTCGGCCAAGGGTGGATCTAGTGTGAATGATCCAAATTTGAGGGCGGAATACTCCAATGAAGCTAGAAGTTGGGAGGTAGAATCGAACAGGGACCAACTGGTGATGACTGAGGTGAGAGAAGCAGGCCAAATGAATCAGAGAAGAAAGAGTGGCATGAAGGTGTAAATCTATCAAACTCCATTCCCATTTTCATTTCCCATGCTTGTACATTCCCTGACAGGCCCAAAAGTATATTAATTCATTAATCTCATAAATGTCAACCGAACCACCCCAGTTTGCATCTAAATAGGATTACGTATAAAAATTACAAAAGAAACTCCCATTATAAATGACAATATTAGCACCAATTCTTTTAAATTGCTATAGTTGGGATTGCATTGTGATAAAATTAATTACAAATGTAAGCAAACAAAATTCCAGGAACAAGTATTGTGATTGTACTTAGAGTTTTGGATAATTTATTATCAGTAAATATCAAATTGCTAAAATTAAAAGTTAAAAATTAAAAGTTATTTTAGGTAGTTTTTAAAAAAATTTGACAGTAATAACTAACTTTATTAATGTACATTCATTTATTATAATCAAGCTTCTATATATACTACTGAAAATTAATATGACAAAAGCTAGTTGCCTATACAATTTAGTTCTTTATAAATTTGTTAGCAATTGATCATATCTTGAGGAGATTAGTTTCTAAAAGATGGATGATAGTTTGAACGCTAAACACACATTTATGCACAACATTTATAATGGTCCAATTTTGATACTGATAAAAGCAATTCGACATTTATCTTGTAGTTTGAGAGTATTACTAGCCAGTCCACAAACTGTAAAGATTCAGAGTATAAAAAAATAATAATAACCACAACTAGAAAAAAAAATTAACCACAAATTGTAAAGATTTAGAGTATTAAAAAAAATTAACTTCAAAGAAACTAATCCAGTCAGTACTTAACAAATTGGATAATAGTCCTATTGCTTAGACGAAATACGGATATATATATTTTTTATATAGAAAAGAAATAGTCATATCCGGATATTTTTTTAATAAGAATTATCATTTTTTGCTTTTTCCGGTCAATTACCATTTCATGTTGAAGGAAGCACCAAATACCGGCTGCATCACTAAACTTTAATCCAATTTTCAGAACAACCACTGAAATTTATTTTTTATGTGCAATCAATTTATGAATCCATTAGAAAAAAAATGTCTGAATCCTATTTAATTTTTTTGAAATGATCTTTTAAATCAAATTTTCTAGTGGCAGATTCCGACACCTGATTCTATTAAATTGTTCGTCTGTCTATTATCAAAAAGGAACAAAATTCAGTGATGGTTGTGAGTGAAAATTAAAGCTTAGTGGTGATTTTGAAAACGGAAACGAACCCTAGTGATTTATCTATTTTTTCTTTTTCTAATGGAGTATATCTTACTACGTTCTTTTGCATCGCAAAATATCTCTTCTTCTTCTTGTTCCTGTTCTTCTTTTTTCTTCCCCTCATTGTCACACACACACACACACACACATATATATATATATATATATATAAAGTATGATGCATCTAAGGGTGATTTTGATTTTTTCTTAATAAGAGAGATTGTAGAGTTGACACGTGGCATATTTTTCTTTATTAGTGAATTAACTAGAAATTTTTTGACATGATTTACCACATATATCCTCAACCTTTCAGTGCAATATAATGATGACATATGACGGTCAAAGTCACAATTTTTGACTTACAAATAAATTTTAAATTAAATATTATGACATTATCTTTTTTTTGAAATGATTATATAGATATTATTTGATGCAAAAATTTGAATATAAAATTATCCAATATTTATTTTCTTCCTTTTGCCTAGAAGAATTATTTCACAAAAAATATACTACTATTTTGATTAAAAAGAAAAATAGTGTAACATTTATTTGTTCAATTTGAAAAAAAAATGAAATATTTTCAAAGCTTGAGACTTTTATTGATATAATATTTGATCTTATCAAGAGAAAATTTTAGACCTTATCATGATTATTACTCATTTTTTTTAAATTTTAAATTTGATTTTCACTTCATCAATTTTTTTTAACAAAAGAATAGATAAATTTGAAACTTTTATCTTTCCTTGAAAAAGTAGATAAATTTGAAACTTTTGCTGTTAGAAATATTTTAATATTTTATAATATTATTTTTAGAATATTTAAAAAAATGACTAATATAAAATTTTGAGTCAAACTCAAATATCTTTAAAGGAAGGTGTATATTACATTTACTAGAAAAAGATGATTTAGCAATGACTAACAATAGTCGCTAATTAAAGATGACAAACAGTCACTAAAAGTCTGATGAAAGTTTAGCGACGGTTGTTTGACGCTAAAATTTAGCGACGACTTACCCTCGTTAATCGTCACTAAATTTAGGAACGATTTGCTTTTGTTAATTTAGTGACTGTTAACTGTTGCTAAATTTAGTGACGACATAGCCCTTGTTAAAATCTTAAAAATTACGAACGGTTAACCTTCGCTAAATCTCTTCTAAATTTTGTGACATGTAGCCCTTGCTAAAAGCCGATGGAGCATTTATAACCAGTCATCACAAAAGTTTGCCCTAATTAAAAATGACTTACCCATGCTAGTTGCGTAAGAGCTCTCGTGTGTTAGTCATTTTTTATGCTAACTTGTTATCTCCTTTAACATAGATAACTTTTTTTAATATATGTAATATAGTGGAGATGTAAACTTAAAAGTCTAGTAAAGGTTTTGCAACGGTTGTCTGTCACTAATGTTTAGTGATGACTTGTCTTTGTTACTTTAGTGATTGCTTGCTCTTTGCTACTATGCCAAAAATTAGCAATGGCTCACCATCGCTAATATCCCAACTAGATGCTAATAAGATTTTTAGTGACTTTTGTTTTTAGTGACAGTTTGTCTTCGCTAAATTAGTGACAATTATCTGTCATTAAAATTTAGTAACAGCGTATCTTCACTAATTTAGTGACGGTTAACCATCACTAATTCAAAAAATTTAAAAAACCAGCTTTAATTTTATCTTTCACTGCATATCATCCCTTTCCTCTCCTCTAATCATAATTGGGGCAGAAATAGAATAGGGAGATGAAAGAGGAAACGATTTCAAAATAAGAGCAGAGATTAGTGGCGGCTAGCCTTTACTAATTAGTGATGAGTAGCCTTTACTAAGTTAATGATGATTAGCTTTTGCTAAGTTAATGATGGTTAGCCGTCACTAAATTTAGTAATAGTTTACCCTCGCTAAAATCCAAAAAATTAGCGACGTTTAGCCTTCGTTAAGTTATAGCCAGATTTAGCAATGACTTACCTTCGTTAACTGTATTAATCAAATCATACTATGGGTGATTCGCACTAATTTATACATATTTATACAAACACACACACACATATAATATTTCTTTAAATATATGTATTTGTATGTATATATGTATGTATATATATAAATATGTACAAATTAAAGTATTTATGGTGCAAGAGATTATTGTATAGGTTTAGAGTAACTTATGTCGGTGAAATGTATTAGTTATTTTTTTAAAAATCAATACATTATTTTTTTTTAAATGTTTTGACAGATTTAGAGAAGTGTAGCCGTCGCTGTCTCTAGTGTCTGCCTGCGACGGTTTGCCTTCAGTAATCTGATTAAAAACTTCTCAAACCAGGGCATCGCAAGTCTGTTCTTTCGTCAAGAAGGGCCGAGCTACTAATTGAGAGGAGGAGAGGTGCACCGAATGATTATCAGGCGGCTCTTTCTTCTCTCTGGAATGATTTCTGGTTTTTTCTTCGCCTGATCTCTGGTACGCATCTGGTTTTTCGATCGCCTCGTTTATCTGGTTTTTTGTTTTTCTGATTTCTTCTCCTGATTTCTTGGCCGAATCTCCTGACGCTCAATTTCAGCTACAATCGGGTCAAAGAGCATCGGTCCTGATTCGTTGATCCTCAATTTCAGCCGAAGTTGAAGGAGGTCTTGACCTTGAGGTGCCGGTCCACTGATCCTCGGTCTTATCCTCTCGCTGCACTGATTCGTCTCCACTCTCCCTTCTTCCACCGATCCACAAATCCACCAGGTAATGTCATTATTGTTTCAAGAAAGAGCCCCTCTTTCTTGGGTTCGAGACATTGATTAGCACGTTGAATTGGGTTCGACACATTGATTAGCACTTCTGTTCGTAGTTGGTAGTTAAGAAAGAGCACATTGAATTGGGTTCGAGACGTTGATTATCCTCTTGTTATCGAGATTGAAATTAAACATTGAATTGGAGGAAAGAAAGCAGGGTGGAATATTGTTGTGTTGTCTAAAATAAAGCAGGAACTGGGGGGCATATGGTGGGTTTCGACCATGTATATATAGAGGTGAGTGATGAGTGGCATGTGTTTGGTGTAAACATTACCTCTTTTTGGACTTGATTTAGCCTTGGTAGATTTTTTTTCTCTATTTTCATTGTATTCTTGATGGACTTTGGAGATTTTAGCTGCCTCATGATCTAAATGAAGCTTGAGTTAATTAGTTTTTTTGTGTGTTATAAACTTTGTTGTCTTATTGAGTGTATTGGTATGTCATAGAATCAAATAGGAATGGTTATCAGTTATTGTTTGATTTATGTACTAGATTTTAATTTACCTGCCTTATGTAAATTAGATAGCAAGTTAGTGTTGGTATAAGGTAGATTTGAATTGCTTGAGTTGATGACGAAGTAAGTCATTAGATAGCTAACCAGAATCAGATCTACTAGGCAGATATATGAGGAATTATATATTTGTTTTTCAGGTCTGGAAGTTGGGATTCATATTATTTGTGTTGTTATTGGTTGTAGCCCTGAACTTAGCTGAGTAGTGATGATGAGGATTTGAGTGTGGTTCTAGCAAATCTGAAAACCAACATGCGTATGATTCTTATCTACTACAATTTCGTCCACTAACCACATGTCAAGGTAGTATGCTACTGATTCTGTTTAATAGGCTCTTGTTGGTCAATTCACTTTCCTCCCAAAGAATTCATGGTTGTTGCCTTGTGGAAATGAAAATAGATCTTGGTGGTGGTATTAGAATTTTTCTGTGAATATACGCATCAGATTAGGATTCCTTTGGGTGGGGTAGAAGGCATACTTGATCACATTTTGGTGGAAGCAGGCCTATTGTTTCCTTTGTCCATAATATTTTTTTTTTCTCTTGTTTGAAAAGATTTCCAATGTGTAATTAGATTTTGGATTATGGCTCTGTACATTAACGTAGCAAAAACAAGATTAGTGATAGATATGCATGTAAAAAAAATCATAAAAGTGAATTTTATAACCCTTTTAGAGGCTTAATGTTCCTAGAGGGAGGGGATGGCTTCTCTATATTCTTGGTCCTCCAATGAGTGAACTTTCTTCACTCATGTGTCAGTGCTATCCTGCTGGCTTTTGTTAATTTGAATCCATTATTGCCTGGTAGTTTTTGGTTCACATTCCTAGAGTTATTTTCTACTGATGGTTTTTGGCGTAGGAACTAGGACAAACAAAACATATAGTACATAAGATGTGTTTAAGAGTTGGATCTATTGATTTAACAGGAGCTATAAAAAAAAATTTGTGTGGCATATGATCTTTGTGAGGATGACTTAATTCTTGAGGAGCTTGGTTGCTTGTTAGAGAATCCTAGGTTGATGGGTCTTAGATTAGAAGATAAAGAATAATTCAGCAGCAGCTATTTTGACACCAAAACACTCGATGAACATACTTTTGTTGAGTGTTCTTCCTCATGCAATGCTGACAGGTACACATGGATTTGGATTTGGATGGTTGAATAAGGAGTTGGCATGAGGGTTGCTATGTGAATTTTTATTTTTTTGTGATAATATTTTTTTGATTTTTCATTATTTTGGGGGAAGACGGTAACAAGAGCTATAGCTGTAATACCATGCTTCAGGAGCAAGTGAGTTTGCTGATGAACATTAACCGGCCTGAATTATGCTTGTAGGTTGGTCTGATTGCTGTAAATGATTGCAGATCCTAAATGTGTTCCAGATTTTATCAAGGTTGGGGCAGATATAGTTAGTGTCCACTGAGCAATCTTTTACATCAAGGCTAAATGCAACCTGTGGAAATGATACAGAGCTGATTATTGGATTTGTTGCTCAAGCTAAGCGTAACATAGCTTTAGTTAAGTATTCTCTCCTGGGCTTGTACTTTAAACTTGTTCTTGGTTCTTAAGACCTCTCTTTTGGTGGAATGGTCAACATAGGAAAGGAAGGATAATGTGTATATATGATCTCTTGTGTATGACTTAACTTTTAAATGACATTTGATTTACTTTATATTTGTGGATATGTATAATCAACCTCTATTTTATAATTGTTGCAATTGTAGGAACATAACAACATGGTAATAATAATAACAATAATAATAATCATAGTCATTGACTAGTGAAGGCTAATCATTGCTAAATTAGTGATGGCTTACCTTCATTAAAGTTAGTGACGGCTAGCCTTCACTAAATTAGTAAAGATTAGCCGTCTCTAATTCAGTAACAACTAGTCTTCATTAAATTAGTGAAGGTTAGCTGTCGCTAACTTAGTGACAGTTTACTTTAACAGCTAGCCTTCACTGAATTAGTGACGGCTAGGTTTTGTTAAATTAGTGATAGCTAGTCTTCGCTAAATTAATGACAGTTAGTCATTGCTAATTGACCGCTAATTGACCGACAATAGGTTGGTGTCAAAAGATTAGTGACTGTAGCATTTGTGAAGGCTGATAGTTGCTATGTAGTGACGGCTGTTGTTGCTAAATTATTAGCAGCAAATAAATTAGACGCAACGACTTTAACGACTGCTAAATTCCTTTTTTTTAGTAGTGTTAAAAATATTATTTCATATTTGCTCCATAATGGTCACTTTTATTTTTAAAACTAATTTATATACTCAGCATTGCATCAGAATTCTATATTTTTTTAGTTTTTCAAAATAATATATATATGGATTTAAAGTATGGAGAATGATCTAAAAAATTGAATGTTTGGGATAGGCCTAGATTAACAATATATAAAAGAATATGAGGTACATGGTGCCTGTGAGCTATGATGAATTTAGTTAGTTGTAACATTTTATAGTAAATTTTAGATATATCATTATTAGGTCAATTTCAAAGTACAAATATTTTTGAAGTATAATTTTGAAGTAATAAATATATTTTTTTGCATCTCACTTGAAGTATAATTCATTTTAATTTGAATTAACTTCATTTAAATTTTTCTGCATTATATTTTTTAATCAGGTAACATTATCATGATCCTTGGTTTTTTAATAAAAATATGATTTGATGACCATATTTCAGCTATTTTGTAAAGATTCTCACGGTAATTTGGTTTTATTTTATCGGCCTCAATGTCAGCTAAATCACTACCTGTTAAGCCTCCTACATTGAAAGAAATATGAATGTTTATGGGCCAAATATGAAATCATAGCCTTTTATATATTAAGGCTTAACATTTTTATAAATTATTTAATTTTTATGAATTTTTTCCTTATTTGGCCTAAAAAATAAAATAAATAATAATTATTATTATTATGAAAATATTTTAAAATTAAATAATGTTCATGTACAAAATCTAACTTAATTTTTAATCTTCATTAATTACAACATAAAACTTGACTCTAATTAGTTAGGATACAAAAGAAAACTTTTGTCACAGTAACTTGAAGTGCTGAATTAAGTATCATGGATCTATTGAAAAATTTCAGTGGCATAAGGAAAATATCATGGATTTTAAATCAGAATATGTTAGGATATTATCCATCAATTTATTGAAAAACTATTGGTAATTTTAAATTTAAAAATCTTGATCTATTTATCTTGTAGATATAATTCAAATAAAATAAATATTTATTTGGTTGCAGCATTTTTCTTATGCCATTGAAATTTTCAATAAAATTAATATTGGATAATTTTATATTCAAATTTTTGTATCAAATAATATCTATCACATGATACACTTTTCTTTTTTAATAAATTAACTATAAATTTTTTTACATAGTTTATTGCACATACTTCTCACTCTCTGATGTAATATGATGGTGACACATGATAGTTAAAGCCACAATTTTTTACTTACAAATAAATTTTGAATTAAATATTATGATATTACCTTTTTCATAAATGACTATATAGATATATTTGATATAAAAATTTGAATATAAAATTATCCAATATTGATTTTATTGCAAATTTCAGTGGTATAAGGAAAATAATGCAACGGGATATATACTACATGTTTTATTTGAATTATATCTAGAAGATAAATAGAGCAAGAGTTTTTAATTTAAAATTTTCATTAGTTTTTGGATAAATTGATGGATAAATATCCACACATATTCTAATTTAAAATACATGATATTTTCCTTCTATCACTAAAATTTTTAATAAATCCATGATACTTAATTTGGCATATCAAATTTTACGTTTTAACTAGTGTAGATTAAAGAAATTAAGTTATATTTTATATATGAAGATTATTTAATTTTAAAATATTTTCCTAATAACAATAGTTATTATTTAGTTTTTTAAGGTCAGGTAAGAAAAAATCCTGAAAAATTAAATAATTCATAAAAATATTAAACTTTATATATAAAAGGCTATAATTTCATATTTGGCTTGTGAACTTTCATATTTCTTTGAATGTAAGAGGCTTAATGGATAGTGATTTAGGTGACATTAAGGTTGAAAAGATAAAACTAAGTTACTGTGAAAATCTTCACAAAATAGTTGAAATATGATCATTAGATCATATTGTTATTAAAAAAATCTAAGGATCATGACAATGTTATCTGATTAAAAAATATAATGTAGAAAAATCTAAGTGAAGTTGATTCCAATTAAAATGAATTATACGTCACATGAGATTCAAAAATATATATGTAGTGCATCAAAATTATACTTCAAATTATCTGTTTTGAAAATATTTGTACTTTGAAGTTGACCTAATGGTATATCTAAAATTTACCTCAAAATATTACTAGCAATTGAATTTATCACAGCTTGTGGGCACCATAAATCTTAAATTCTTTTATATATAGTTAGTCTAGAGCCATACTGAGCATTCAATTTTTTAGCTCCTTCACATTTTATTTTTTTTTTGTACATTCTCTATGTAGTTTAAATCCATATATATTATTTTTGAGAACTAAGAAAGAAAAATAGAATCTCAGTGTAACGCCGAGCATATAAATTAGTTACTAATAAATCATCTTAATTTTTATTATCCAGGCTAAATCTTATTAGTTAGACTACACGGGCGAGAGGACTTCAACTTCGTAATCTAAACTAATTTGCTATAAATTTGTGCATTTAATCACTTAGTTTATATTTACAAGAATAACTTACCCGATAATCGGATCCAATAATGCAAATAAATTTAGACGAAGTCTTATCTGAAATGGATAATTGATGTTAGTATGAGTCTATAATCATATCCCGTAATCTTCGAAAGGTAAATATTCCTTTCAATTTCCCTTGTATATAAGAAACACTCTTCTTCACCATCTAAAGTTTCACCTCGTCACGCTCACCTTAGAATCTCCAAATCGCGGGAAAAAAGTAGGAGAATGCCGGCCGTCGGAGGAATCTCAACAGGCTCCGGCAAGGAGTACCCTGGAAATCTTACCCGCTGTGTGATCCTCACATGTATCCTCGGCTCTACGGGCGGTCTCATCTTTGGTTACGACATAGGAATCTCAGGTAACAGGCTCTTCTTTTTTAGTATGCCATTTAATGCAACGCAGTAAAGTAAGTATAATCGTCGTTGTGGTTTTGGCTTAAAATATATATATAGGAGGAGTGACGTCGATGGACTCGTTTCTCCGTAAGTTCTTCCCAGCTGTTTGGGAACAAAAGAATGCGGACCAGTCGACCAACCAGTACTGTAAGTTCGATAGTCACATATTGCAGTTGTTCACTTCCTCGCTCTATCTGGCGGCGCTCCTGTCTTCTTTCGTGGCATCCATGGTGACCCGCAAGCTTGGTCGGCGGTTATCGATGCTTGTTGGTGGTACTGTTTTCTTTATCGGAGCTGCTCTTAATGCTGGCGCTGTAGCCATCTGGATGTTGATCTTGGGTCGCATCTTGCTCGGGGTCGGGGTTGGGTTTGCAAACCAGGTACAGATTTGAAGTATATGAAAACTTTATTCCGTGAAAGAATAATTATTAACAAATTTGTCCTTAGTTTATAATTTGACCCTTTCTGGTTACAGTCCGTTCCTCTGTATCTCTCTGAGATGGCTCCATACAAATATAGAGGAGCTCTGAACATTGGCTTCCAATTGTCGATCACAATTGGAATTGTGGTGGCCAGTGTGGCGAACTATTTCTTCGCCAAGATCGAGGGCGGGTGGGGCTGGCGGCTGAGCCTGGGAGGGGCCATGGTTCCTGCGTTAATCATCGCCCTTGGCTCATGCATCCTCCCGGACACACCCAACTCCATGATCGAACGTAACCTAAGAGATGAAGCCAAGAAGCAGCTCCAGAAAATCAGAGGAGTCGAAAATGTGGACACGGAGTTCGAAGATCTTGTTAAAGCCAGTGAAGCCTCAAAGCTGGTGGAACACCCATGGACGAGCCTGTTACAAAGGAAGTACAGGCCCCATCTCACCATGTCCATCATGATCCCCTTCTTCCAACAACTCACCGGTATTAACGTGATCAATTTCTACGCCCCAGTTCTGTTCATCACGATAGGTTTCGGAAACACTGCTTCTCTAATGTCTGCTATGATCACTGGTGCTATGAACGCTTTCGGTACATGTGTGGCTATGTTCACTGTTGATAAGTTTGGCAGAAGGATTCTCTTCCTTGTAGGTGGAACTCAAATGTTGTTATGCCAGGTACAACGTTACGTTACGTTACTTTTACCTTTTTTTTTTTTTTTTCCCCTTATAAAAGAATTTTGAGTTATATATGAGGGATATATATATTCGATAAAACTGGAAGATTGATCATTTTAGATTTGTAGATTATCATAGCGGCATGCATTGGGGCCAAGTTCGGAGTAGATGGGAACCCAGGGGAGCTGCCGAAATGGTACGCGGTAGTAGTGGTGGTGTTCATATGTGTGTATGTGGCTGGATTTGATTGGTCCTGGGGGCCCTTGGGGTGGCTTGTGCCCAGTGAGATTTTCCCACTCGAAATCCGGTCGGCTGCGCAAAGTGTGAACGTGTCGGTGAACATGTTTTTCACATTTGCGGTGGCGCAACTCTTCTTGACGATGTTGTGTCAGTTGAAGTTCGGGACATTCCTCTTCTTCGGCTTCTTTGTGGTGTTGATGACCATTTTCATACACAAGTTCTTGCCGGAAACCAAGAACATTCCGATCGAAGAGATGAACGGCGTGTGGAAGAGACATCCCTACTGGTCCCGGTTTGTGCAGGACCTTGATGCGCCTGATGATGGGTTGGAGATGAGGAAGGACGGTGGATCTGTGAAAAATGTTTAATTTTGAAGGAGATTTTGTTCCCTTTTTTATCCCTAAAAACTCGTTAGGGATTGTTGATTCCCCGGATATTGACGAAGGTCGTTTAAGTTTAATCATCAGTTATTTGTTTTCTTGTTGGTTGAACTTACGTGATGAGTATTGCTGTTACTTGTTTAAACTAGAAATAGATTTTACTCTTGTAGCAGGAATTTCCCAATTTCCTAGATATTTTTAACTTTTGCGTCACGGGATCTGTTTTATGAATTCAATATTTTACTTTAAATTAAAAAAAGAATCTTCCCCAATTGTGAAGATTGAATAAAAAGGAAGAAAAAAAAACGGGTTATCAACTTTGAGTAGTTGTTACCTAAATTGCACAAAGAATCCCAAAAGTGGACGCGGAGAAAGAGAACTAGGGCAGAAAATTGACATTTTTAAAATTTAAGTAAGTAAAAAAAAAATTGTAAAAGCAGAAGGGGCAATAGAAGCACGGGAGCAGGAGCAGCGAATAACATAAGGATTATGCTGCTTAGGTTGTTACACATATCCTTTGTTTTTTTGAAGGAGTCATATATTCTTTTTTTAAGTTGTATTTTGCACAATCAACATATATCCATTCTAATTTAATTTCGGGTTAATATTATTAGTCATCCCTAAACTATTCTCATTTTGCTTAATTATCCTGGAATTATCAATTCTTACATCTATCATTTTTTAGAATATTTAATTATTGCACCAGTCATTCTACCATTATATCAACAATTAAAAACCGATGAAAATGATAGAAAAAATACACAATCAGCCTTAAAACTTAGAAAATTTTCTATCTGGGCCCTAAAACTTTGCTTTTTGTATTTCAGTCATAAAACTATGAAAATGTCTATACTCTCTTAATTTCTCTCTTGGTTTCCTTTAACTAAGTATGAATTTCTTGATTTTTATTTAATAAATTTTTTATAATTAAATTTTAACTAAGTATTTATTCTAGTTTCTTTAATTTTTTTTCTTTTCCTTACTCTTTTTTTTTTCCTACAAATAACCTTTTACAATGGAACATGTTTTGTTAAGTCTTATTCATGCTCATTTAATTTTAGGTCTTAGACTAATTAAAAAAAAAATCCTTACTCATTCCATCTTACTCTTTTAGATTTACTGTATGATTCATAAAGAAACTTGGGAAATTTAAATTATTTTTTTCTCCTATTTGAATTAAATGCATAATTCGTAAAAGGACTTAAGGAATTTACATAGTATTTTTTCGTCCCTTCAAGATATTGTTGAGATTTCTCTTCTTTATTCTTCTTTTTTTTTTTTTGGTCTTTCCAGATTTATGTATAAGTCTAATTTATGTTTGGATTTATTATAATTTCAACTTTTTGTTGATTTCAAAATAAAAGAGAATCTCTCTCGACCCCCTCTACTATTATGTTGATCAAAACTGTAATGGAATTCAATTGACTTTGTCAGCATATTATTTGTCAATTTCATCCTTTTATTTATATTTGCAAATGGTGAAAAAGGAGAAAAAATGATAAATTTCCTAAGTTCTTTTATGAATTATACTTTAAATTCAAACATGAGAAAATAGAAGTTACATTTCCTAAGTTCTTTTATGAATCATACAATAAATCCAAAACAGTAAGATGGAAAGAGTAAGGATTTTTTTTTAATCATTCTAAGTCTTAAAATTAAGTAAACATGAATAAAACTCAACAAAACATGTTCTATTGTGAAAGGCTATTTAAGAAAAAAAAATTATGCAAAAGAAGTAAAAACCTTTAGAAATGAAAAATGAAAGACAGAATAAAGAAAAAATTTGCAAAAGGAATGTAGAAAATAACAGGAAAATTGAAGAAAATAAAGAATCAACAACAAAAAAAGAAAAAAATAAAAGAAAAATGAGTGACAGGTAAGAGGCAACAACAAAAAAATAAACAAGAAGAATAAAAGAAAAAAGAAAAAATTTGCAAAAGGAATGTAGAAAATAACAGGAAAATTGAAGAAAATAAAGAATCAACAACAAAAAAAGAAAAAAATAAAAGAAAAATGAGTGACAGGTAAGAGGCAACAACAAAAAAATAAACAAGAAGAATAAAAGAAAAAAAGCTTTCAAAAGAAAAAGCCTAAAAAGCAAAGTAAAAGAAAAATTAAATAAACTAGAATAAATACTTAATTAAAATCTAATTGTAAAAATTTTATTAGAGCAAAGTCAAGAAATTCATGCTTAATTAGAAGAAATGAAGAGAGAAATTAAAGAGAGTATACATATTTTAATAGTTTTATGATTGAACTAGAAAACCGTACTATCTCTATCCCATATTCTTTGCACCATTTGACTTTTTCACATAGTTTGACTTGAATTTATTCATATTAGTATTTGTTAGAAAAAAATTAAAAAAAAAATATTTAAAAACTATATGTCTTGATTTATTATTCTTATATAAACGTTCTTTATTTATATACTAAAATATTGAAAATAAAAAATTATAGATTAATTACTGAAAAGTGAATAGTGCAAAAAATATGGGACAGAGGGACTCAGATATAAATGTTTTCTAAGTTTTAGGGCTGACAATATATTTTTCCTGTTATTTCTATCAATTTTTCATGACTGGTATAATGGTAAGATAATTAATGTAAAAATTAATTAGTTTGAAGATGATAAATGTAATAATTGATAGTTTTAGGACAATTAAATAAAATGAGAATACCCTTCACAGGATGGAGAAACAGATAATTACTAAGACAAACAAATCGGACTAGCGGTCACATATAAATGATATATATAAATCACATAGAATCTGCTTTTATTCAAGAAAAAGTTCAGAAAAATAAAACAATAAGAAAAAGAAGATAAAGATCAGTTTGACCTACGACATATCAATATTATCTAAACATTGATTAGATTTTGCAAATCAAAGAGTGGCTACAATGTATTGATTCGATCTCTAAAGAAAAAAAAAGGGATAAAATCCACCGGGGGTCACCTAGCTTATTTTTTTGTCCTAAACGGGTACCTTACCTTCAAATTGTCCTACCGAGGTACCTTACGTCTTATCGTGTGTCTTATCTGGGTACTTTCCGTTGATTCTATCGTTAAGTCTCACGGAAATTGCTGACGTGGCATTAATTAATGCTACAATAAACGTAAAATAATAACTGTGGACCCTAAACTTTTCTAATAACTAATTCTAACCCTTAAACTTCCACGAAAATCATTTTAGCCACCGTCAACCTTCATTTTAGCCACCGTCAACCTCTGTCGCCCACCATCCCCGTCCGCCATTCGCGATTCCAGCCATTCCCTATTTGCAATCCCAGTCGCTAACCGTTCCAGTAATTCTTGTCAGTCGTCCTCGATTTGTTGGCCTCCGTTCGTTCGTGATTCCAGCTGATTTGAAGCAGAGCTCCTTGCTTTTGTTTGGCGAGGCCCGATTCTAAAACCCCATCGCCTTCCCCGTCCGCCATTCGTGATTCCAGCCATTAACTATATCTCTTCCTTTTTTTCTTCTTTGATTGTTTCTTGGCTTCAAAGATAGCTTATCTTTTCTGGGTAGAAATCAAAATCGTACTTTTTGCGTGTGATTTTTCTTCTTGTGCGAAACCCCAAAAAATTTCGTCGTGATTGACTCCAGATGCCGGCGGTCAACGGGGACTTTGAGGCGTTCGAGGAGGTGGATCCGACCGGCTGGTACGGTCGCTAGAACGAGCTCCTGGGGAGCGGCGCCGTGAAGAAAGTGTACAGAGCCTTCAACCAGGAGGAGGGAATAGAAGTGGCGTGGAACCAGGTGAAGCTCCGGTATTTCTGCAACGATCGGGAGATGATTGACCGCCTCGGTTCGGAGGTCCAGTTGCTGCGAAGCTTGAAGAACAAGAACATCATCCGATTGTTCCATGTGTGGAAGGACTAGGAACATGACACGCTCAACTTCATCACCGAGGTCTGCATTTCTGGGAATCTGAGGGAGTACCGGAAGAAGCACAAGCACGTCTCGATGAAGGCCGTCAAGAAATGGTCGCGCCAGATTTTGAAGGGCTTGGATTATCTGCACACCCATGAGCCCTGTGTCATTCATAGAGACCTCAATTGCAGCAACATCTTCGTCAATGGAAACACAAGACAGGTATCCATTATTCCGTATTTTATCAATACAAATTCGTGGATTCTCTTCTGTAAATTGGGGTTGAAGGTCTTTGTGGTTGAACAGGTGAAGATTGGTGACCTGGGTCTAGCTGCAATTGTGGGTAAAAACCACTCAGCTCACTCTGTTCTGGGCACTCCGGAGTTCATGGCGCCAGAGCTCTACGAGGAGCACTACACAGAACTTTCTGCAGCGCTTCCAACTGCTTCCCGGACAGCCTCGCGGCGAAGCCGAACAATGCGTGCTCGTAGGAGTGGAGGAGCTGCGGAGGCGTGCCATCTTTTTCTGACTGATATTCTTGTTGCTGCTGAGAAAGCCGGTGCACGGAATGGAGCACGGCGTGGTGCAGCTGCTTGGAGGTGGCGGCTGCCTGGTACGAGGCTCGGAGCTTCGTCTTGTCCATGTGGACTATATAGGTAGTCCGTTTTCCCGAAGAAATGGGAGTTTCGCTGACAAGTAAAAAAATTAATACTGGTAGTAGCCCAGACACTGCTCTGAACCGACACATGGTTGTGAATAATCGGAGGATGGTGGGCGATGTAGAGGTCGAGGGCGGTTGGGATGGTGGTCGACAGAGGAAGAGGTTGACGGTGGCTAAAATGATTTTGGTGGAAGTTTAAGGGTTAGAATTAGTTATTAGAAAAGTTTAGGGTCTAAAGTTATTATTTTATGTTTATTGTAGCATTAATTAATGCCACGTCAGCAATTTCCGTGAGACTTAACGATGGAATCAACGGAAAGTACCCAGATAGGACACGCGATAAGAGGTAAGGTACCTCGGTAGGATAATTTGAAGGTAAGGTACCCGTTTAGGACAAAAAAATAAGCTAGGTGACCCTCGGTGGATTTTACCCAAAAAAAAACCAACCTTCGCATTTTAACCTCCTTTTCTACATTTTTCTCTAGTAAACAAACACGTGTCCCTGCCTTCTTAAAGTTAAAGTTCAAACTGCTGTGACAGGTTTTGTCAATTTTTTTCATGGTAAACAGTTAAAATGGATTGGAAGTCCTCATTTTTTTAACTTGTGTAAATTGGACCTTGACCTTTACTTTTTTTTTTTTTTATCTCTCTCATTTTATTTTTATTTTTGATTTTTCAAATCCTATCATCTTCTTCTCTCTCATTTTCTGCTGTTGTCAATACTTCAATTGCCTTTCCGCAAATTTAAAAACCAACCAACCAAAATCATCACACATACTTTCCCACATAAATTTTCCTTCCAATTCAATTTATAGTCTCCCTTTTCCATAATATCCTAATGCCCATAAACACTTATAACCCCACAGAGGATGACTGGGAGAGCGAGATTAGCATCATCTTCACTTCGGTGGCTCAGTCTTTACTCAACTCCGTTTACAAGCCCCTTTGCCACATTGGCCTCGCTTCTTCCCACCCCTCCGCCACTGCAACTGCTGCCATGAAAGATTCCTTTACCGTCTTAGCCGCCACTGCCAGCATCCACATCGGATTTCATTCACAAACTTGTTCTTCGTCTGTGACAAAATGGACTAGGCTCCAATTTTTTGCCGAGTTGTACCACCCTTGACTGAAATTGGTGCTATTCTTGCCCATTTTCTCAGCCTTGATACCAAATTAGATTGGATCGCAATTAATCAAATGGGAAGCACGGATCTATTTTATCTCCTATCGGGGCAAAAGTTTGACAAAACCGGTCAACATCAGTTTGTAACTTTAAAAAATTCAGGCAGGTGTCGTCTTGCTGGAGAAGGTAAGAAGCCAAAGTTGCTAGCAATCCTCAAAAAGCAAAGATGGCTGGCAGGGCAGGTATAGCCAAACATAACAAAATCTATAACCGGAGAGTCTATTCAAACATGTATATATGATCCGTTGCATTTCAATGCAGTTGCTTTATACTTCATTCTGGAAAAAGGAACTATCACAATGTAATACAACAAAGTCAAATAAATATACAGGGTACTGAGAGCATTTGTCCCTGCTTATTCATACATAAGCCAAATGGTAAGATTCTAGTCGGAGCAGGAACAAGCAAGCAGCCTAATTGGGCTTCCCGGCAACGCAAACCCACTGGCCGACGAAGAGGTTGAGGCAGTTGATGTTTGGGTTAATGGCAAGGAAGAAACCAGTGCTGAGGTCTAAGAGCTTTGTAATGCTGTCGCATGTGTCGTCTTGTTTAACACTAAAGAGATGATCACAAGTTGGCCCTCTCGCCGGATTAGCAACCGGCCCCTCCGCCGCAGCACCAGGAGGAGGACTACTTGCCCCAATCAGTGCAACGCTCTCCTGCGCTTCTGCGCATTCATTTCAGACAATTAGGCATTCCCGCAAAATATACATAGACAAGTGACGAGTGATAGGGTAAGATATTGAAGTTATGAGGCTATGTGTACCCTCACTTTGTGGCGGACGAGCTTCAACAGCCGAGGCGACTGTGAGGAGAAGTGCGAGCATCAGAGCCGAGGTCTTCAAAACTACTGAAGCAGAGGTGGCCATCTTTGTTTCTGAAAATTTACTGGTTTGCTATATGTGTTTGCTAGTGTATTGGTTCTAGTTTATGTTGGTCTTATATAGCGCAAATTGTGGCCACTTTGTGGAGGCAAGCAAACAAGGCAAAAGAATAGCAACACAAGAAGCCGGCTTTGATCTCTTTTGGTTGGGGCCTCAAATGTTGTTGATCTCAGAAGGCGGATTATGCTAAGATAAGCAGGCTTGATTTACCAGTACCACTACCACCATTGTCACCCTGGCTCAAAATGTATGTTTTAGTGATGTATTTGGTTGCAAGGATCATTAAAAACGGAGCAAGATTCATATAAAATAGCAGTCACACTTTCCTATGTTTGGTTCACTGAGCTTAGTCCCAGTTATGCTGGGGTCGGTGACACGAATTCATAGCGTTAACTACTTATAGTTTTTAATACTGCAAGTATATACAAAGTTCATAGTGACATAGTTTTATGCCGGATGTTCTTCCTGTCAGAACCCTCTTGAAAGGGAATAATGGGACGAATAGGTTACACCCTTATGGATAATGAAGCAAAATGTAATTCCCACTTATTAGCATTATATTTTGAGTTGCTAGCTCGATCGGGGAGTTCCCCAGATAAATGGTTCTATGTGGAAAGTAATTTTCACCTTACTCTGTCCAAAATTAGAAAAGTGATTTCAACAAATTTGTAAAGGATGGAATGTTTCAGAAAAATTATGTTCCAAACGTATCCAAACAGGACATGGCAGCCCAGGATTCAGCTCAGGCAAGATTTAACACAAATAGCAGACTTCAAAGTCATAAAATCAACAACCAATTTCAATGAATTATTTGGATTTGGTTCTATGAATTTTTTCCGATCTCATTGGTCTTATTTCATTCTACGCTCTATACATACTAATAATCTGCATCCTGTAGAGGTTTTTGCTCCTCATTGAGCGTTCAGCTACTGCTTCATTTGAGCCAAATTATCTGCTCTGCTCTTTTGTGTCTCCCAGCACTAGCAGATCTTAAATTGGTTCGAACTGAACGAAAAAATGACCTACCGGAGGAAATCGATTAGGGCAACACTTCATCTTCACGTTTTTGTACAATCTGCAGCCAGCTTTGAGCCAGCAATTCAAATACATTACTCTATGAAGCGACTCTTCCACCTGGTTATTAGTTCCCGTGCAGCTCACGTCGCCCCTATTGCCCAGCCGGTGTTCTTAAGAGGGCTGGAACTTCTGCTGGATTTGTTGGAGCCATGACTTGTTCTACCTTCCACTGCAGCCACGCTGGCTGCGATGCAAACTCGGCTCAGGTAGTTCATTTCTAGTTTTCTGCCGACTTTTCTTTTTCTCGCAAACCGCTCACTTTTCTGAAACCGTGATGTTTATGGCCTTGGGAAAGGTCCAGGAGGATTGTACTAATTATATAGAGAGCGAAAGCTAAGTAGAGGAGGAAAGCAATTTCGGTTCCAATAATTTTCTGGTGGGTGGGAACCGCCTTAACGGTGGTTTTGTCAGCATTACCAGCGGCGGCACTCAAAACTGTCTGTTTCTTTCTTTTACCAGGGGCCAATTAATGCAGCTGCTGTTTTTGTTCTTCCTTGATGAGCACGCAAGTGCTGGAGCTTTAAATCTCGGAAATTGAGAAACCAATTCATTCCGGCACAAAAAGGAAGGCCATACCAGGATACCGGCTGATGAACAACTACATGCAGCGCGAGGTCACTCCTATCTGTGGATCAGTTGTAAACGACAAATGAAGTGACTTTATAGGCTTCTTGAGTGCGTCTATTTTAGCATCAACATCAGCTAAATGACGTTTTGGTTTCTCCAGAGCCCATAGAAAAGACCAAGGGATTAAATAAATAAACCAAATCATTATTGCTTTAAAAACCAGTTACAGAACAAGGTGATCAGCATCCAGAAAAACAACTTGCAATATCTGTGCTATCGCTACTTGATCCTTCTGCTAATCAAACTGCAAGTAGAACACATCCAAATTAAAATCAGTCACAAAACAGACTCTTAAAAAAACCTCGTCCAAAAAAACAAAACATGTGTTCTACTTGGTGGTTCGGAACGGTCTAGATAACAAATCGAACAAGGGCAGTGCAGGAACATTGAATTCACATCATCATCATCACACCAAAATCATAACAGACTCAACAACGCTCAACTTTTATCCAGTTAAGTAGTTTAGCTTAGGATGTTCATCACATTTCCAGGACCTATTTAGCAGAAATACTGCCCCCCCGTTCCCATCGGAAAGGTCTTACGTCTGTTTAGAATGTTCATCACATTCATGTTTGGCACCTAATCCCATCAAAAGTTTAAATCAGCATAAGAATCATAAATTTCTCAAACTTTAGTTAATAACTAAGGCTTCAGATCCTGTTTTGGAGAAGAAAATTAAGAGTGGAAATGGAAGATGGACTTGCCAAATTCCTTAGCCAAAAACTTTAACTATCAAACGGTTCTTGGTTCCATTTGAAACATGCAGAAAAGCCATTTCCTACATAAAAGTCCAGTTACTGACCCTTGTTTCAAGAACTAGGCTAGTTTTCTTCCAATAAACATATTACAACACCATAATTAGCTGCAAAACCAAAGCAGATTATATGCAGATGTCATGGTCCTTATGCTGGTATGAGATTTCCAGTTTCTAGCCCAAAACTTATTCTGTAAGTTCCTGCTAAATACTGTACTTCAGCTTGTTGTTCTGTTGAAATCACCAGTTTTTCCTACAGGAACGCCTCCATCAAGTGATTGCACTCAGCTGGGTTCAGAAAAAGGACAGAAGAACTGTCAGTGCAATGTAAACATCATGAGTAGCTTGTAGCCATTCAATTTAAATTGACCATTACCTTTACGCCCTAAAACCTTCCCAAGGTACAAGCAAAAGTTGGTCAAAGTTACTGAGACCTGTTATCTACAATACATCAGACATAAGAGTGACTTACTCATACTCAGCAGGGCTTGTATTGTGGTCACAATGCAGATTACAGAACCAAAAGCAGAGTTACAGGATCAAAACTGAAAGTTGAGCTTTACAATTATTCCAGAGTCTTTGGAGCCTCGATCAAGTCAAGTCAACAGTGCAATTACATGAGTTTACACTACCTCGGTCTCCACTTAACCATAGATTCATCAACAGGACAAAACTACATTACCTTTCAGGCTTAATGGTTTGTATCTCTCACTCTAAATCATCGGCAGACACCTAGTGAAGTGGCCAAAGTAGGCCTTGGCAGTTTACGGGTACAATTTTAGCGAGGTATAACTGTAAATATGATGAATTTTAACGTTGATTTGTAATTCGGTGGAAGCGGGTCAGACGGCCAATACGCTAGAACGCATTAACGCGTCTGCGTTAATTTGAAACGAGTAGGCGTCGTCACACTCCAATATAAGTGAGCTCAATTCTTATTGTCAAGCCAAATACCCAGACCGCCTTAAAGTCAAAACTTAAATTGAGTCAAGATCCACTCAAGAGAATCATCAGACATGTATAATTCAATAGCAGAATATCAGTTACACAGATCACTTATGATATAACTGACATTTTTGTTACAAGTTGGTCAGCCATAAAAACAGAACACAGTAATTCCTCAATAATGTCATAAAAGTTAGGGTAATAATACCTATGGTGCATGAACCGAAATATTATGCCTAACTTATGCAGGAAGTTTTTGTGAATCTTGTCTTATCATTTCTCAAATAAGTGTCATGGACATAGTAGGGGAAGTTTACGCAGCAAACAAAGGCGGATCCACATTTATTAAAATGGGGCCATGCACCCCATTTTTTTCCCAGAAAAATGTTAATAAAACACGTATAATTTAGTAATTGGATCTCATGTACTCCTATAATTTTTATAACATCTATCGAAACAAAATAATGAACATCCTTTATCTCACCACAAATAAAAAATGGATCAATCTTTTCTTTGTACTAACAATTTTTAATGGTCAAAGTCCTATGTTGACCCTTGAACTTTTATACATTTTCCTGCTAGACCTTGATCTTTTTTTTTTTCTGCTGCCCTATTTTCTCTTCAAACATATGAAAAAATTAAAGAACTAGTTGGATACAAGATAAAATCAGTGAGACAATTGGGAAGAAATATAGAAACTTAAAGGCTAGACTAAAAGGGTCCCTTTTATCTTTCACTTTCTATATAATATGCACATCCCGTTCATTCTTCTATATTTCATATATAATTTTATAATTTGCATTGAAGCTGCTTGACTAATGTCCAAAAAAATATAGATTTAAAATCAGAGTTTTCTTCGAGTTTTATTTTAAAACAAAATTTTCATTATTATGTTATATATACGAATTTGTAAGCTTGGGTTTGGGTTTATTTATATTTGTGTATGGACCCTGGTATAAGAATCCGGAACTGCGAACACACAAGCTCTGCTTCACAGTCAACTAGGCCTTTCACCTTAAAACTCATGATTTTAAGCATCACTCCCCTTTTTTAATCCATTGGCTTTCCATTGTTCCAAGGTTTTTGGCATTTTGTCAATTTAGTCTTAAAACTCATTGACTTGCCAAAGTAATCCTAAAACTGTGAAATCATTGGCCAAGTTAATTCTAATTTGGATGTTTTACTAGGTGGTGGATGAAAAAGCTGAAGTGGTACATAACTACAGTTAAATGTTGACTTATTGACTCTTCGTCGTCTAATTGGTAACTTTGGAGATTGAATTGCTCAAACTAAAAAATGAGAGTGATTAAAACACCAATTCCCTCACTTTCAAAACAAAGAATGCATAGTGTTAGTCTCTGCTGCAAATTTTGCAAGATGACAAGCAATGGTGAATTTTTGCATAGTGAGGAGGAAGAACTGAAGCACCTTGGTGAGTTTTTAGCTTTAGTTCCCATTTTATTCTGTTAGTCTTTGCTGCAAATTAATTTTGCTTGACTTAAACCATCGTATTCTTCCTACAAATGAAAGGGGAAGAACTGCATTACATGCTTTGTTCATCCCAACCTTGTTAACCATATTCAATTTGGGCAAAATGGTTTCAGCTTCTAGCCTGTTAACCCATCAGGATACTCGAGGACCAGTAACTGCCCCACTTCGATGCCCACAAACAAGAAATCAACAAGGTACAGAGAGCCATGAAACAAATATTAGTAAATTGGAGGGGAGAAACATGTAGCTGATTTGGGCATTTCGATCGACATTTTGGTTAATACGCCGATTTTATTCAATGGATCGACGGAACAATTAAAGGGCTTATTGGCTTGTATCTGTTAGAGCTTCCAAAAGAAGGAAGGAGAGGGAAATTACTGGAAAAAAATTCGGGTGTCTGTTAATCCAAATTAAGATTAACAGAGCTAATGATTTCATAGTTTTAGGACTACTTTGACAAGTTGATGAATTTCAAAACTAAATTGGCAAAATGTGAAAAATTTTAGAACTGACTAATATCTTATCCCTAAGGAAAAAAGAAAAAGGGATTACAATAGTCCATAGAAACTGGTAGCAATCTGTGTGAAATGCAAATATTTACCAGACTAATTCTTAAGGCTCCTTGAAGGGTTAGCTTTTGCCTGGTCCAAACAGAAAAATTCTTGAGCTGAGTTAGTCGCTTTGACAGCCGCCGAGAACCTTGCTCAAGACTTCCAAGTTCGGAGGAAATGCAACAATGATCAAGTATGATAGAGTTTGAAGAACGACCAGTGTCAAATTGACCGTGAGACCTGCCTATGGGGGCGAAAGGGCATTTGGATCAAAGGGTTTTGACAGAGATTTGAGATTTTAGGGATTTAAACGAAGGAAAAATAAAATGGATGCTCAGCGGAGTTTATGACTTATAGGTGTCTTTAGCTCCTGGTTTGGATATCGAGAGATTCATTTTCAGCAATAGAACAAACAAGAAAATGTATTTATTAAAGTGTCTAACTTAAAATCAATTGATAATAGGTAGAGAAGCCTCATCACTAATAAAGTATTGACTTAACCCATTTTTCTTAGTCATATGGGATTTTCTCACTTAACACACTCCCTCATGTGTAGACCGTTTTGGCTCTATCACGAGAGTTATTTTTTGCAATAACAGAGACAGTTTCAAACATGCTCTAACACCTTATTAAAGCATCCAACTTAAAATCAACTGACGATAGGTGGAGATACATCATCACTATATAAAGTATTAACTTAACCTCTTTTCTTGGCAATGTGAAATTTTCCCACTTAACAATATTTATTGTGGTTGCATCACCACCATTACAAACAGACAATCCAATAATAGGTTTTCAGACCTGATGGGTGAAAGTGTAAGCAAGACCAGACCTCGGTGAAAAAATTGTTATTCTCATGTTGCTTTTGCCTTGCAAAGTTGCAACTTCAAGCCATGGGAACACAAGGAACCTCGTAAGTGTTGGTCTCCTGCATGGTTGTTGCCTTAAAATGTTTCAAGGTTTTGTAGTGTATGATCCAGCTCAATATCTATTTACAAGGCCCTTAAGTCGTTAAAAGAACAAGAATTCAACAAAATAAGTTGCGTGCGATTGAAATGAATTTCTCTTCCTCGGTCTTAAATTCAATCATCGTTACTTCAATACATACAACTACATAATCTGCATCGTGTAGAGGTTTTTTTCTTTTCTGCTTCATGAGAGCAGCCGCTGATAGATGTGAGCCAGACGATCCTGAGCTGGTTCGAATTGAACAGGACGGCTGCTTATCCCATCCAACAGCCGCCGACCAATTTTGTATAAATCCTCAGCTAGCTAAGAGCCCAGCAATTCAAGTACATAACTCTATGCAGTGATTCTTCCGCCTGATTCTGCCTGCACGCATCGCCCCCCGTCATTTGGCTGCTGCTTGCTAAGAAGCTCCGGCCGATTCGCTTCAAAGGGCTGGACATGGAAAAACTTTTGCTGGATTTGGAGCTATAGCCTGTCATACCTTCAACTGCAGCCACGCTTGCCGCCATGCAAACTCGGCTCAGGTAGTTCATATTTTACACCAAAAACTGTTTCTTTCTCACAACAACTACTTTAGGAATTGCACTGTGGTTTATGAACTTGGGAAAGGCCATGAAAGTGTGAAAGTGTATGAGTTATATAGAGAGCGCGGAGGAGCGAGTTTGGGTCCAAAAGGTTTGTGTCAAACCATGGCTTCCTCATAATTTACCAGCGGTGGAACTCAGAACCGGCTGTTTTCCTGTGTCTACTACGGGCCAAGGCAGCTGCTGTTTTTGCTTTTCATTGATGACAAAACGACGTGTGTCATCCACAACCACAACCACAAGAAGCCGAGCCATGCCTGCTGGCACGGACAGCTGATGTAAATACATGCAAGGCCATCTATTTGTGGACGAAACGTCAATGCCAGCATCTGTTTATGATTCTTGCATTTAAGTCACTTAGCTCAGTTGGCAGATGGCAGTTACCACTGCCCAGAAAATTTCTCAACAGAAAACTCATGACAACAAATATCTGAGAAATAATATCTATTGATTACGCAAGTCGTTTATGAAACTCGATCTCAAGATACGTTCAATTTACTCTTTTTGCGGGTTGTGACTAAACCTAGTTGAGTTATGCTTTAAACTACAGGAAATTCAACTCATATTATCCATAACTAAGTCTTGCAGTTCCTCCATCTTTGAAGACTACATCCCTTGTTAACACTAGATTACTGAACATACCTGACGGGTGATCCTAGAGATAATCACCGATATCATGAAGCCAAAAGAGAAAATGAACTACTGCTTTAAACTGAGTCAGCTACCTCCCTCAACCTGCTGTTGAGCAAGGTATCTTTCGCTTCGCTCTCTCTGCACAGATACAAATCAGTTACAAGAATCAGCAAAAACTATGGATATCATCATATTGCGCCTTAAAATATGTGGGGGTTTTTTTGGCAAGAAGTTCACAATATGAATGAATTATGATGAGTGATTGGCACTATAGGAATGCATTAAGTCTGATGCTCTCCCTGGTGCAACGCCCTTGTGAGGGAATAAAAGAGGAAAATGTGCAGAAATTACCCATTCATCTATTATTAGTCCTTCCCCAATAAACTTTGAACATGGATCATCTAGTGGCTTCTTGCGTGCCTCTACTTCAGCATCTGCATCAGCTAACTGCTGCTTCAATTTCTCCAGAGCCTACGGAAAAGACCAAGGCATTAAATTTCTTCCATTTTATTTGAATGCCTTACAGAAACTTTAGAAGGGATCCCATTTGGCAAAACAGGACACTGTCTCATTCATGGAAAGCATGGGTAGTATACGGACTTGCAACTGGGGTAACTGCATCTAAAATAACATAAACCTTGAAAGCCATCAGTGTTCTGAACACTTACAGAACAGGGGTGTTCAGGATCTAGAAAAACTGCTTGCAATATCTGTTCTATCACTACTTGATCCTTCTGCTCATCAAACTGCAAGCAGAACATATTCAAAATCAAGCACGAAACAGAGCCACAAAAATAAGTCGCCCATAGAAACACATATTCTACTTGGTGGCTCAGAATGCTCTAGATAACACATCACATGAGGCCAGACAAGAACCCGAAATACATAGATATATGAAAGTAATGCATGCCAACCACTGCACCAATACAAATCATAAATCAAAATTGAGGCAAATTGTACAGCCACCCTTCCAGTCCATCCACCCAACCACATCACGAAAAACCTAGCATGAACAGTCAAGCTTCACACTGATGAATAATTCACCTCCTCTATGTTATAGCCAGATAAACAAGCTAAAATATGATAATGTAATACCAAATGTTGGGTAGGAAACAGTAAGAAGAATGAGGACCGAATGCATCTAATTATTTAAGGTACTTCTGTCAATCATGCAGAACTTAACTACATGTCAGCCCACAATAATTATCATATATAATGTACCAAACGAAAATTAATAAAATGAAAAGTGAAATTCTTATTTCTCACAGTTTCAAATGTCTTAAATATATTTCTATATTTTTTTAAATGGAAAGAAAATTATCCAATGCACTATAGATTGGCATGCATACATAGTTCAAATAAGTGTTACGATAGGCAAAGTTAAAGCCTTAAACGAACCAGCTCTGGCAAATAATCAACTGGGCCTTTCAACTTTAAACTCATGATTTTAAACTTCACCATATTCTTTTGATCCATTGGTTTTTCATTCTTCTCAGGATGCTCCACAAACTTGAACACTACAAGCCAATCCAAAAGCCAGAGAAAAAATGATTACAAAGTACTCCATAGAAAGCGAGAACAATTTGTATGGAACTACTATCAGAGCAAATAATTACCAGTTGCTATAAGGCTTTCACCAGGAGCAAGAATAGCACCTGGAGGCCGCATAAAACAGCTCTTTGGGGAAGTAGTTTGAAACTGGGGTGAAAACAAAAAGAATTCATTAACACACCACAGCCTCACTTTTACCAACAGAAGATTAGAGAACATCACAACTTATCATCACAAATCTGCCTTTTGCTCCTTCTTAGTTCTTATTAAGGATGGCTTGATATATGTTATGCACAGAATGCTATGACGCATACTTACCTTGAATGCAACATAGGACTTGCTGGTGTTTTTTATCCTGATGGCACTTCTAACCTGTTTCCGGGGTTCATCTTGGAAAAGAAAGAAAATCAATGAATAAAAGACATTCGTGGTTGTTGTCCAGTATATTTACAGAAAAAGAGATGGAAATGCTTAACTGTGGGTTAGGTCTATGAGACATTCACCAACAATCATCACTTGTATAACACTTGAAAAGTTACAAAAACGCATAAATGTGACAAAAAACGACATATAAGAACTATGAAGGTTTTTGTACCTAAAGTATATCAATTCCCCCATCCAAAAATAATGATAAATTTCAAAATTTGTTGCATCTCAAAATATGGTAACATGCGTTTGTTGATGGTCTGCACATATGATAAGGGAAAATACTGAAAATCCACAATAAAATGGTGATGTGGCGCAACCTCCTAACACTTTGTAAAAAATAAGAATAGTGTTACTATTTATTTACTTATTTATTTATTTTTGTGGAACTGAGGTAGTATTAAAATAAACGTATTTTACAATTACACAACTGAACTTAAGTTGATATTACAATTACAACCCTAAGGTTTGGAATTTGGAAATCTACACTTTCACTTTATTTTTTCTTTAACACTTTCTTACAACAACTTCTAAAATTTTAATTTAAGCTTTTCAGTAACTACAGAGTATGTTTTAGTAATTTCAAGTTGTTGTATTTTTTTCTCCACATTTTTACATTTACGAAGAGAAAAAATTTCTAATTTAAAACGTTCATTAACTATAAAATTGGACATATTGAAATTATTGGTAGGCAATTACTAAACAATTTAAATTAGAATTTCTGAAATTGCTGCCAGATTTTGTAAAAAGAACTGGAAAAAGTATAGATTTTTAAACTTTTGAGGTGTAATGATAATATTAATGTAAATTCAGGGTAACTCTAAACAACAGTTAGAATAACATGTAAATAAGTCCTGCAATATGATAAAATATATGTTCTATATACTACTACTTTAAGGGCGTTTATAAGAAGTAATGAAGCAGCACATAAAATAACCAGGAATGTTTAACTGATGGATGGTAGCAAGTTCGATGGTAAACTCAGCAAAGTATTGTATTATCATAGGCCAAAACTGTTATCCAATGCAAGACCTTCATTTCCTGAGGTTCACTACTCTTCAGGAATTGACTCTAATAACCAAAATCCGATTCCTAACACCAGAATCAATTTCGCAATGTATTTTGAAATATAACACCAGAGGAAACGATAAAATCAAATAGCAGATCGCGTCCAAAAACCACCAGAAAGAGTTAAAACATTTCAAGTGAAAACAGAGAACGGCCAATATAAAACACATACATGGAAAATAGAGTTTGTTTGCTGGATCCAACTTCAGGCGACGTCGATCCGGAAGTAACGACTTCGCAACCAAAGAAACCGAGCTACTAGGGCTCTGGTGCTTCGATCCTTCAACATCCGAGAGGCTCCGGGAACTGGAAGTAGAAGACGACGTGGTTCTATTGCCACCGCTCGCAGATTGCCGGAATGAAAGCTTGAAGAAACCCCAAACCTTCCCGTCCAATGGGGACTTTTCGCCGGCTATGGCCATACTCGGAGCATTAGCGGCAGCGTGCATGGCCTCGGGTTCTAGAGCCGCAAGCAGGCTTCAGGAGGGAATTCAACTGGTTTTGATCGGTCAGGGTTTGAATTGCAATTTGGGTTTGACACTTCTCATACGGGAATTTTTATGCTTGATTTGCGCGTTAAACGGGGGGAAGCATGCATGAATGATATATGCTTGCAACGACGTCGTTGTAAGAACTTTGAATTTCTTGACTTATATATGCGCTGACTTTTGATAAAAAATGGTTGACGGACGTTAAAAAAAGTCGAAGGAATGTAAAGGCTCCTCGTGCCCCTAAAGCATATACTCTGCTTCCAAAAAAGAAAACAGAGTAGGCATATCCTAATTTTTATTTTGAGATGCAAATCTAACATAATGAAGTAAAGAAAAGTGCTAGGAATTACAAAAATATAATATGGTGAATATCCTGCAGAGTAGGCAAAGGGGCGTATTTGCTTTGCGCTATTGAATTTTTTTTCCACTATAGTTATTTTGCTGTTAAACGAGTCAATTTATTTTAGCTTAAATCAACTGATTTATTTTTATTTATATATTTTTTTTACCTGAAATTAATTTCATTTGAAAGTTAATGTTATGTAAATACAATAATCTATTTAAAAGTAAATTTTTATGATGTTGTTAAATTTTTATGAATTTTACTTTTTTAATGCTTTAAACTAGAAAAATTCATAAAATTTAATAAGATTACAAAAATTGTATTTTCAATTGACTTAAATTAAAACGAATCGGGTGAAACTCCTGTTTTTGTTTAAGTGGATATTTGTCATTAATACTTTAGATTTAGAGGAAATTGGCAATTGGCATAATTAACACATAATATTTTTATTTATTGTTAGAATATTCTGTCAAGAATTCTTTAAATATGTCATTAACACTAACTCTGTAATCCAATTGACATATTAAAACACTTCACGAGTCCTAAATTATTTATCCACTATATAAAAGTTCATGTTCTAAGAAAGTTATAAAAAATGCAATCTTTTATCAGCCAAAACGAGTATTGAACTAATGTTACAAATTACTAAGAGACTAATCCTGTAAGTGAACAGTGTCAGTTGTAGCAAGTTTTAGTCTTTATAACAAACAAGAGTATCGATACACGAGGAACAGATATGTAATTGTTTATAAAACTAAAATAAACAAATTCAAATTTTATAGAAATAAAATTAACTAAAATTAAACTAAGATTAAACTAAACAAATTAACAAACTAGGAAGAAAATGATTATGGGATAGCTAAGGTTTGAGTTTCACATATCAGAAAGTCTTCCAATTAATTATCTAAGCAAATTTTTAGTTGTCAACAAATATTCTTAGTATTACAACTATTTCTTGAGTAATTGCAACATATTTGATCAACCTATGATTATCTCTCGATCTTTTATATGATTAATCAAACTCATTAAGTTCAAGTTGTCAAATTAACAAATCACAATACATAAGTATATCTTTATTCTAATTATTGCAACTTTATTTCTCCAATGCACAAATCAAATTTCACCTCTTTATTTTTCATTTAAATCTCTAAGATAAATTATCAACGGTAACAAAATATAGACAACACTCATTGTTGTAAAGAAAATAGACTAAAATACAATTCAAATAAATTAATTGAAATAATTTTAACTAAGCTACATGTCTAACCTTAACATAAAAATTTAGCATCTCATACTAGATTGAACAATAAAAGTAATTAATCCCAAGAAGCAAAAACAAGCGATAAACAAAGAATGGATAATTACAATTAGTCCCTTGAGATTTATGTGAAATTACACTTTGCTTCATTTTGTTTTAGAAATCTACACTTTACTCCTACATTTTTAATACAGTTTGATAGCAAGTTCTAAAATCTTAATTTAGATATTATGGTAACCATATTTCAGTAATTTCAATCTATGTAGTATTTTTTTTACTATTAATAGACATTTAAATTATCATTTTTTATCTTTATTTTTTTCAGTTTTTAAATTTTATATTTTTTAAATGTCAATTAATTGTAAAAAAAATACTATTTTGATTAAAATGACTTAAAGATGACAACCATGCAGTTTAAAATGAACTTTATTAAAAATGCGGGCGGTAAAGTATATATTTTTTAGGGAAAATTACAAAACCCCCAGTCATTTGGTATAACCTACATTTTGCCCCTTCTATTTTCAAAAACCTACACTTTACCCACTCATTCATTTACAGTGTCTGACAATAATTTTTGAAACCCTAATTTGAACTAGCTAAAATTCATGTTCCAATAATTTCAAGATTTTTTATATTTTTTTCATAGCTAACTGACCTTTAAAAAATATTAATATACATTTATAGTAAGAAAAATGTATTTACAGAAAGAAAAAACTAATAATTTACAATGTTTAATAACTATAAAAAAATATTGGAGGGATTATAATTACTGAAAGATGACTATCGCATAGTTTAAATTATAATTTTAGAAGTTATTATCGGACGATATAAGAGAAACAGAGGGCAAAGTGTAGGTTTTGAAAAATAAAGGGACAAATTGTATGTTAAGGTAAATCTTGGGGGGTAGTTATAAGTCTTCTTATTTTTTAAACAAAAATGAATAAAGTGTAATTTCAACAAAACCTCTGATGCGGTCCGGTTGTACGGAGCCAGCATCTACACTGTGTGTAGTGATGGGAGCAGCAGGGGGTCTCGGCAAAGGGCTGATGTTCCAGATGGATCGCCTGAAGTGAAGGCCGGCAGCTCCTTGGTCCCGTGGTGATGAAATGAAGGAAAGTTCCTACGGCGTGACGGGGAGCCCAGAACAGGGATCCTCCAGGGATACCTAGCTGAAACACTCAGTAAACAGGGGTTAGGAGGTCCCTGGAGTCTTTTTCCGGGGAGGAACCTCCGACGCCCAAGTCAGTGCCTGTTTCCAGGAGGAAGTAGCGTAATGAGACATGAAACACACACCTGGTGTGTCCTTCTGTGGGCTGAAAAGCAAAGAGTATTCAGGCGGGGAAAAGAGTATCCCATTTTTGCTCCAGTCGGAGAGCCCCCTTTTTCTCTCCCGTCCGAAGCCTCATTTTTCTCATGTGCCTGGCGTATTTTAAAGGAGGAAAACAAAAACGTGTATAGTTGGATGATGTCTGTACTTCTGGGCGTGGGGTCCCTTGGTCGCTCTGCAGGCTCCTCTCGAGCCATGGGCTGCAGCAATCATTCCTTGATATGACAAGACGGGGGGTATGTCACTTTGTTAGAGCTGAGGGCGCCGTGCAAGGCGTACGGTCGAAGTGTCAGAGGCTCCTGGATGGTCCTCTGCCGTACCTAAGTCCGTCTTCGTAGTTGAGGTCTTTTCCCGGAGTAGGGCTTACCTCGGTTTTTTTCCGAGGTTAGTTCGATCGCCCTTACGAGGGAGGTGGTCTGTTGATTTCCCGGGGTGGGTACCGGCGATCTCCCGATGTGATATTTCTCAGGTGTCTGGCTCCCTTCTTTCCTGAAGACCTTAGGTAACTAATGTGGCCACATTTCGGCCATCAACCTCATACCGCAAATTGTAATTAACCCAACAAAAAATATCAAGTCCAATTTGTAAATAAAAGAAGAAGAAGCAAAAAAAAACAAAAACAAAAACAAAAACGAAAACACCAAGTCTTTGCTCTCTCCTCTTTTTTACCTCCCCTACTGCAACTTTCGTTTTTGTCTCCCCCTGCTTCCAATTTCTCTCTTCGCTCTATTTTCTTGATTTCTTACTTCTGTTCTGATTCGTCCCCTGCCCCAGTTCACAACTTCGTCCCTTGCGCGGTTCCTGTGCGTAACTCCGATTCTTATATTTGTCGTTTTCTAATCTTCAGCTCTTAGAATTCAAATTAATTAAAATATCATTGATTTAAAATGTATCATAATATTATAAGAAGAATATTTTAGTCAACTAAAAGAAAACTTCTCCCAATTCCAGTTGTGCATCTTATTTTATAATTTTTTATAATTTAGTCTTTTTGCTTCATAAAAATCTGGTCAACTGTTTTGACAAGTCTCTTAACCTAAATAAAATAAAAATTTAACAAGTGAGGGTAATAGATCACTTAAATATAATAAAACTACTTAAATATAATAAAGTAAACTTAAAATAGGTATAAAAATTAACACACAAATTAAGTTGACCACCCCTATCTTTTATCTCCATGTTTTTGTAATTCAAAACATTCAATAGTAAGGATACAATAGTCAAAATATTAAATTGGATCTTTTAATTAAGAAAGTGGACAACAAAATCTGGACATATATCTCAAAATAAAAATATGGACAAATAAGTTGGGAAAAAGAGAATAATATTTTCTACCAATCAACCAACTATGGATGGGCAGGGGTCTCTTGTTAATTTGTTTTGTCAATAAAAAATACTACGTGTGACATATGGGTAAAATTACATTTCTACTCTATGGAAATACAATAATACCCTGCATGTCTATTTTCTCTCTTCCATCAGATTTATGCTATTATAAATGTTCCTCACCGAGCTTTGTGATTCATCTGATCATTTACTAGCCCGACCGCTATGAGGATGTTCAGCGTGCACGGTGACCTAGGGGATCTTTTGCCAAACTCTCTATCATTGATCCAGTTGAAATTTCAATGCAACTGCAAATCATGGCCTAAAAATGAAAAATGGCTGATCTCTAAACGCATTGACTTGCTTGACTCACCCATGTAAAGTTCCAATTTGAGTGTTAGAAACCTATCTCTCTAATTAGTATAAAGGCTCTCTAAGTACTTCCTTTAATTTGGATGTCAAGGTAAGTAAATCCCAAGTTATTTTTCTCAATGTAGGTTTATTATTCAAGAAAAGCAAGTTAAGTAAGTTTAAGTTAAGTTTCAAAGTGTAATTGACACCTAAGGGGCAAAAATGGTAAAATGATAATTTTGGCCCGAGTTAGTGGCATGATCATAATTTCAGTAGAATTAGGTTAATGCAAGTGTTTTGAGTTAATTAAATTAACATTATAAGTGTTTCTAGCTATTTGAACCAAAAGTATAAGTGGAAGGGTTAAAATGCACTAAGTGTGAAAATTGAGCTATTATGTCTTAAGAGGTAAAAGATAGCTTAAGAAAGCTAAGGGGCTAAGTGTACAAGCATAAAAAACATTTCTTGGGACTAAAAAGGATGGTTTAGTGGAGGCTTAAGTGGCTCAAGTTCAATAAAAACAAGATTTGGGGCCAAAGTGACAAGATGAGCAAAAATTGGTGGAGATGGGAGTAGTTGGTTATATAATTGGAGGAGATGGAACTATTCATCATCTCCTTCATCCACCATTTTTGTGGCTGCCTCTCCTCCATAGCTCTCCATCTTCAAACCTCCCAAATCACCCAAAATTTCATGAAAATTGAAGGTCTCAAAGCCATCCCAACAAGCCCTTAGCTCATCTTTGGTGTATTTGGTGCATTTGAAGTTATTCTTGCAAGTTTTTTGTTCAAACCCTAAGGTAAGCATCTATGATCCTTGTGGGTTAGTTCTAAGCTTGTTAAATGGTTAGAAATGGTCTTAATTTCGTGCCCTTGGTGTCCAATTTGGTTGAATTCAAGCTTGGAACTCAAAGGAAACTCCATTGAGCTCATGTGTGCTTGTTGCTTGCTTCTTACTTTGAGGATGATTTGAGGTAAGGGATTCAAGTTAATTTAGCTCAAATAATGCATAGAAATGTAGTATTACATGTTGGAATGAAGTAGAAATAAGACCCATGTGAATTGGCTTTGGGGATTGAAAGATTGAGCAAGTTTTGTGCAAGATAGCACATGTCGCGAAATGCTGAAAAGACCATTGGCTATGCATCGCCAACATTGAGGACGCATCACCAGCTGTGCTTCTAGGAAACCCATCTATTGTTGCCTTTGGTGACACATTCGCCAATGGTGTCACCAAGGCCTAAGCCCCTCAAGCTTGGGGCACCCTAAAAATGTCTCAATCTCTCGGTTATCATCCCTAGGCCATTCTAAGATGTTCTATAGCTTCAGTTGGGTCTAGAACTCATTCCTAAGTTAGGAATTATGCATTATTTAGGTGGTAGCTAAGTGGTGTGGTTAAGGTAGGGTAAGGTAGGGTGGCTAAGAGGGTTAAAGTGCTCAAGTTATTAATGGAGTACTAAGGGGATTAAGGCGGGCTTTAGATTCTTCGTTGGGCCAAGTAGGAGGTCTTAGACCTTCAGGCAATGAAGAGAAAACCTAAGAGGATCCCAACCAAACCTTGTGGTTTGGTAAGTAAGCCACTAAGGAGCCCTAAGCTAAGCTCTAAGAGCTTGGCAAGTTGGACCACATAAGGCGGCTACCCTGCACAATAAGTTAAGGGGAAGAGACGGGTAAGAGGGGAGTAAGTGATGACTTACTCTAAGTAGCCCATCAGAGGCGGGCAAGGGTTTGAGTAAGCAATGACTTACTCTAAGGCGCCCATAAGAGGACTTCATAGGGTTGGTTAAGTGCTAGCATAGGATATGAGGGCCAGTATCCAAGTACCCCAACCGTAAGAGCTCACGGCAAGTTTGAAGCACCTTCGAGTGTAAGGAAGTCCTAAGTGCATTTGCATGTGCATATTTTATTCATCCATCCATTCATCCATTATTTGCATTGTTTGTTGTTCTTATTTTCTTGTTATCAATTGTGTTGTTTGTTGCTTGATTGTTCTGTATGTTATATGTATATTTGTTATGCTTTGCATGCTTGCATATGTTTCCCCTTGCAAGTGCCGAATCTCTTACTGAGTACTTTAAAGTACTCACTCCTTAAGTGTTGTATAAGTATTAAGTGGGCTAGTTGGGCTTAACAGTTGGTAAGAGGTAACTGTTAAGGCTAAGTTTTATTGGTTTGAAGGTACTCTCCAAGTATGAAACTTTAAGTTTCTAAGTTACTTGTAGCATAAGTTAATACTGACCAAAGTGTTTACCTTTCAGTTTAAGGTTAAGTGAGTACAAGGAAAGTGTGGCTCATCACTTGAAGTTTACTTGCTTGGGTGAAGAGATAAGAATGGATCTTAGTATATATATATGTTGCTTCTTTTATATGTATGATATTTTTATACAAAAAGATTGCCTCTACTAGTATCCATTGGTGTGTATGACACTAGGGTTACATTTGAGTGCATATAAGATTGAGATGTATACACATAGTTATTACTTGAAGTTAAAGCAACTAAAGTTTTTACATCTTGGCTTGCTTTAATTTGTTTTCTTAAATACAAAGGCCATGACACTGTTTTATAATCATTTACCTTTTTATTTGTTATTGCATAGCCCGGATGATGCATACATATTTTCTGTGCAAGGTAAACTGAAAAACTAGTTGCATGTAAAAGTTTTAAGATACTTTGCAAATATAAACTAATCAATTGTAACCTAAGTAGGATCATAGTTCCCAAGGAGTCTGCCAATGTTAGCAAATCAAGGGTACTAGGAACCTATTCTGCCACATTACGGAACTCTAAAAACAAAAAAAAAATCTCAAGTCTTAGTGGAAATTAGGGTTTAGGGTTTAGGGTAGTGGAACTTTATATGTATGTAGAAACAGGTAAAGTCTCGACTTTAATTTTAGAAACTTAAAAATTTCACGCCTTTATATTTCTACACTATTAGGTCAGATTTGCTAAAATTGAACTAAAACATGATAGCAAGGTGAAAAATATATAAATCTATAGTGCAACTCAGTTTTTATACAATCAAACCCAACCCATTTAGAGTTAAAATAGAAAAAGAAATTTAAAGATAACCAAAAAGGTAAATAGCACCCATTGTCTTTAAACTAAGGCTCATGTTGTGAATTTGTCTTATAACTAAAAATGTTATACCATTCGTCTTCTAACTGTGAAAATGGTGCACTATTCATTCTACCGTCACATTTTCCATTTAAATGGACGGGAAAAAAAATGTAAAAAACAAGTTTTAACCCTAAAAAAATCTTCCATTTGCCTTAAAAACCTTAAAATTTTTATATCTTACAATCAAACTACATTCTCCACTTTCTTTCAACCATTTAACCTAAACTCATAGTTTTCCTTCAACCATTTTCTTTTTCTTCCCACCAAAAACCATAATCCTATCCAAACTATACTATTATCTTTTTTTCTGGCACATGATTTGTCAAGCTGCGGGAACGTAAACTAAACTTTAATTTCCTAATAATTCACACTTTGAATTAAACTGTACTCAATGTACCACTATCCTTGAACTAGATTATCCGAGAGAGAGCCCTCCCTCTCCTGGTTTCTCTCTTCTCTTTTAGTAGCCTCCAAAATCTACCAAATTCATTTCCATGGCAGCCACCGGAGCTCACCTCTTTCTCGACTCTTCTCCCTTATTCTCTTGCCACCAACTTTCCACACCATTTGAAGTCTCGCAATCTACTCAACGCTCATGCTTACCTTCACGGTCTGCTGGTGTGACGGAGAATACGTCTTTGGCTCATATGGCCACTATGAGTTTCGTGGAAAACGGAAGCTTCTAGAAGGGGAAGGAAGAAGATCGGAGGAGTAAGTAAGCGAGCCGATGAAGCCCGAGGATTCAACTGAGCGGAGGAAAAGTTTGAGGGATTTCTTTGAAAAGAGCAGGGATTTGGTTAGATCAGACGATGGTAAGCTACGGTGGTTCTCATCTTTGGAGTACGGGTCCCGATATCTAGATTTTCTTATCCTATTTTTTCTTCCTGGTTTAGTTTGCCTTTTAGCTTTTTCAAATGCTTTCTAGATCTGTTTAATTTTTTGTTTTCAAATATTGGAATTTATGATTGATAAAATTAGCTTTTAGCATGATTATGTGCAAAAAATTGAAGAAATTTTGATTGTGGAAAGAAATTCGGGTTGAATGGTTAAAATAAAGTGGAGAAAGTAGTTTGATTGTAAGATGTAAAAGTTTTGAGGTTTTTAAGGGAAATGGAAAGTTTTTTTAGGGTTAAAACTTATTTTTCATATTTTTTTCTCATCCATTTTAACGAAAAATTTGACAGTAGGATGAATAGTGCACCATTTTCATAGTTAGAGGACAAACGGTGTAACATTTTTTAGTTACAAGATGAATTCGCAACATGAGTCTTAGTTCAAGGACGATGAGTGCTATTTACCCTAACCAAAAAATAAAACAAAAATCATCTATTATTTTTTTTCTTAGGCTCTTTGTTTCACCTGATTATTTCCCTTCACTAAGACTTTGGTAATCTTGGTTATCAAATTTATTATAATTGGATATAGATTAAGAAAATGTCAATGATGGTACAAGAATTTGCATAAATGAGTTTGACCTGTCAAATGATAAAGTGACAAGAAAAAAAGATGAAAATGTGAACTTTAAATATGATAATATTGATACAAGTCATTGGTCATAATGTTTCATGTCTTCTATTAGATGATTGAGATGTTTTCAACTTCTTATTATAAATTATGGATTATTATATGTTTATCACATGACATTTTTGTGGTATTAGAGTATTAATAAGTGAAAATATTATGTGTAATATATATGAATCTTTGGGAAAAGAACACATCTAGCCCTAAAACTTTGTAAGTTTTTGTTGGAGTCCTAAACCTTTCAAAATGTGTAAACAGTTAGTCCTAAACCGTTAGCCACCTATTACGAGGTTAACTTTAGGACTAATTGTTTACGTGTTTTGCAAGTTGTAAGACTAAAATAGAAACTCAAAAAGTTTTAAAACTTAAAAGGGAAAAGTTGTAAAATATTTAGGACTGAAAGTAATCTTTTCGACTTGGACTTGAAAAAAAAAATAGAAGTAAGATTTTCTTATAATTTTTTAATTTTCATTGAGAGTTTTTTGTTTATAATTTTTAATATTTTCAAATTTAGAAAAAAAAATCTAAATTAATACATACTTTTTGTAAAATAAAAAATTAAAAATACTTTTTAAATATCTTAAAGGATGATTAAAAGTTTCAAAGAATGAAAGATATCTTTGTTTAAGTATATTTAGTTATTAGAAAATCATCGCTACCAAACTCATACAGAAGTAATAAGATGCTTATTAACAAGTTTGGAAATTTTCTAAAAGGATAAATAAAATAAACGCAAATAGAAAAGTTGGGGAAAGACCACTTTTAGTCTTAAATCTTTTGCAACTTTTCTATTTAAGTCCTAAAATTTTACAAATTTCCATTTAAGTTCTAAAACTTTTTAAATTTATATTTGAGTCATAAAACATATAAACAATTAGTCCTAAAGTTAACACCAGAACAGATAACTAACAGTTTATGACTAACTGTTTACAAGTTTGGAAAGTTTTGGAACTCAAATAAAAACTCATAAAATTTTTAGGACTTAAATAAAAAAGTGGTGAAAGGTTTAGAGCTAAATGTGTTCTTTCCTTTGAACTTATTGAGATAATTTTGACAATTATATTTTTTCATATTTTTCTAAAAACTTTTTGGTAGAATTTTATGACTCTACCACTTTTTATGTACTTTACAACTATAGAAAAATCAAAACGCCTATAGATAGAAACATAACTTTGGTAACCTTACTTGAAATATTCACCAGCAATGGAAGAGCAATGGTTTGGCAGTAAAAATAGGGAAGGAGACTGCTATACAAAGACGTAGTGCAGCTACAACTTCCTAGTGATGGGATTGTTTTTTTTTTAAATAAAAACTGAAATTTTAGTGGCTTATTTATTATCTGTCATGAGAATTTTAACGGTAATAATAAATATCCACTGATGAAACAAAAACATCAGTAGTATAGATTTGTCTTTAATAAAACTATAATGACCAAATTTTACTAAATTAAAAACATTAGTGCTAAGTACGCCCCTCTTTCCGTGTAAAATACAAAAGAGTCCAATATATTTCAAAGTATTCAATAATATTTTATATATATAGAAATGTGAACGTTGTTCCACCTTATTTTCCATAACTGTCTTCCAATTCTCTGTGGCATGTAGAACCAAGTACCAACATTGAAAAACATCACGAAGCATTCACATATAGGATGCTATCACTAGGATATTCCGGAAAAAAGTACTTGATTCGGGGAAAAAAAAAATGTACTTGCGCTTGAAACAGTAAATGAAAGACTTTCAATAATTAAATGTCACCTGAACATATTAAATCTTTCACAATTTTCCCTTGCTAAGCTATGATGTTGCCAAAATGATTAAAGATAATATTATACATAGACTCTACTTGAATTTAAACTTTTCACAAAGTATTTTTATTATTTACTTAAAGAACTGAATACTAAAATTCTACTACATAGAGCAATATAATTGCACGGTTTAGAAGTACCAGCGCATGCGCATGCACACAGTGAATTGGATGTGTATTTAAAGTAGTCTTCTTGATATGTTAAAAACGTTTAGTTGGATGGCAGAATTCCATGAGTCACGCACATTCCCGTGGGTGAATTAATTGAAATACATGCATTGAATCTGGACGGGTATATATGTTGAACAAAGAGACATGTACCGAATTCTATTTATACGTCCACTAAAGAACAAGGACGTAGTGACGTATACCCATCTGTTCGGTTTAACATGGTTCAAGTATTAGCAAAAGCAAACTCAGGTCAGGAGAAATTAAGAGACTGTAAGAAACTATAAGAATTAACAATATATAATGGTGCGGGCAGCAACTAATGCAACTCTGATCGAGCTGAGTCGGGTGAAGGAAGAGGATCCCATCATTCTCAGAGTTCAGAGGCAGAATGAAGACGACGTGTGCTACTGGATGGGACGGAATACGCCATTTGAGGAACTCATCTCCCACTACTGCCACCGTTCGGGTTTGGTCCCCGACCTCGTGAGGTTCTTTTATGAAGGCAGAAGGCTACCGCTCGAGAAAACTCCCGATGACTTGATGATGGAAGACGAAGACATAATTGACGTGTTCTTGGAATTAGATATGGGCGGATCTTACATTACAGCACCAAATAGCTCAGTGGAGCCTGTAAATCCCTAATTCAAAACAGCTTCTCGCAACTTCAGTAGGTTTTTATTAGAATTATCAATAACTTGGTTGTGCTTTTGAAGATAAACTAAAAGTAACAAGCACTTTAAGGTCTAGTTTAATGGCAATATAACAAGGTTGTTCCTTATCTTGTTTCAGAGTCAAACTTCCAGCATTTGGATTCAAAAAAGTCAAACTCATTCGTTGACAGATATTAATAGTTTATTTTATAAAATGAGTTGTTAGAAATACGACCAGTGATGAAATGAGGGATTTGACAAATTATTTTCACACCCATGGCTGAATTGTACGGCTACGAGTATGGATGAACTAAAAAGGACGATGCGCCAAAATTGGTGAACCTATATGGCTGGAAAGTGCCGTGTCCAGGTGCAACTACTGAACTAAGAGAGAGTGAATTAGATCAGTTTTAAAGTAAATTATAAATAAGTTATTAAATTTTTAAACTAAAATTTAATTCAAAAGGCAATAAATAACCATATTCTAGCCAGAAAATGACTATCATAATGTACTTAAATTTTGCTTTGAAAGATAGCTTTAAAGTATTTTTGAAAACAAGCAAGTTCAACCAAGGTGAGAAACATAAATCACCAACCAATGATCAAAGTAAGTAGAGGGAGAGAAGTTTGCACAAAAGAATTTTTATAAAGGTTCGGTATTTTCTCTTGATAGCCTACTCCTCTCCTTAAATTCACTACTTGAGAATTTTCTTCTTCACTATAAAATACAAGAGTACATAATAGTATACAAGAGCACAACTTTTTTTTATAGTTCTCTCTACCACAACCACTCACTGGTTTTGCTAAAGGCTAATTAGAAACCTCTCTAACTCTCATTTCCTTACAAGGAAATAACTCAAACACTCAAGAAAAACTTACAAATTTTGTAGTTACAATGTGATATGAACAATAGAAGCACTCAAAACTAGATAAGTAAATGAAAACACAAGTTCTTGGCAATTCTCAAGTTTGAGCTCTTTGATGATGAATTCTCTTTTATAGTTGTCAAGAGTTTTTTCTCATATGATTCTTGATGTTTTTATACTCCAGTGGATGTATAAGAGATGTTGAAGATCGTTGGAATAATCAAAAAAGTTTCTGAAATTTCTGATGAATGTTGCTATCAAATTTAACAGAAAATCACCTTTGTCACCTAGTTTCACCCGGTAAAAAACTTTCACTCAATTGAAAATTCAGTCTTATAACATAACTCAAAATTTGATCTTCAACAGCTAGATTACTAATTAATGAGGTGTCAACACCTAACACACGTGTTAATTTGATGTAGCACAAATTTTAAATGAATTTTTAAAGAATTTTTTAACTGTAAACTCGTGTGCAGGTTTGGAATGAACATTTCACATAGTTGAAAAAATTTCACTCGAATGATTTTTTTGTCTAGAACCAAAATGCCCTCGGGTTCAAAAAATTGCTTCAGTTTCAACATGTTGAAATATTTTCATCCTGTTGAAACTATAGCTCCAGTTTTTTCTCACTTCTAGACTTCTAAACTTCAACAAATTTTTCACCAAAAAGATTTTTCTTTCACAAGCAATACTTGAATCACAAAAAATACTTAAAATATACTTAAGAAACAATTTTCCTCCCAAAGATTAAAACTTTACCAACAAGAGAACAATGTATAAACCTTTAAATATGGACTTAAAACACATAAATTAAATATGTTTTGTTATTATCAAAATCAAATAAATATGAACCATGAGTGGCACAAATCCAACAAAAAGGAGCCAATGCATTGACCCAAATAATAGGGTAATTATGTTCAATTTGAAATATGTGTTTGATATTTTATTAATGTTTGGATTGAAAAGAATACTAACAAGCAATGAAGGAACATTAAATCGATCTAACTTGTGTCGAACTTGATCTGTTAGCTTAAATCAAGGAAAAAAATTAAAATCAAGTTGAGTCAAACCGTGTAATAAGTAAATTAAGTGTTATTTAAATTGTGTATTAAACTTAAAATTTTATTTATGTTTGGATTGAAAAGAATATTAACAAACCATGAACGAACATTAAATTAATCTAACTTGTGTTGAACTTGATCTGTTAGCTTAAATGAAGGAAAAAAATTAAAATCAAGTCAAGTTAAACAGTGTAATAAGTAAATTATGCTTTATTTAAATTGTATATTAAACTTAAAATTTTATTCAGACTTCATTCGATAACAGTTTGAACAAACCATGAACAGCTTTATACCCAGCCTAACTTGAGCTTTAATCCCATATGAACAAAATGGAACTTAAATATTTGAACGGCTAAAACACCAACTTGGCTTCTTAACTTTTACGTACATGCCTGTTTGTGGTGGCCGGTGGGCTAACCTGGCTTGAGCTGGGTCAGCTTTTCTGGACCCAGGCATGGCCCGCATCAAAGTGGGGTGGGCCTGGGCCGGGTTGGACTTGGGACTATGGCGGGGTGAGGCGGGTCTAAGCTGGGCCGAGTTTATGCGATTAATGAAAAATGTGTTTTAATATGTTTGCAATCGTTCTTCGATAGTAATTTTATAAAATATATATTTTTTTAAGAAAAAACACCATCGCCAGTGTCATTTTTATTAATGAAAAAGTCAAATGGCACTTACATAATTTGAAACGTGCCTTATACTTGAAAATAGCGAAACTTTCAAGGAAAAAAAAAAAAAGAAGGTAATAATTGAATAAAATAATTGAAGATATTTAGAGATAATTAGAAGAAAATATTAGTGAAAGATTAAGAAACTTGGAGAGAAATAGTAAAGAGAATGAGAGCATATTATAGGAGATTGGAGAAAAGGGGATTAGTGTGAGGAAGTACAAGAAGGAGGCTAGCTATTTATAGGGGAAGGAAAATTTGGTTTTACCCAAAAAACCCTAAAAAACTAGTCGTTAATGACTGTTGAATGAGAGTAAAAAAGTTAGGGTAAAATAAAATAGTTTGTAGCCGTTAAGGGGGTTGGCTATCATTTTCCCATCTTTTTAAATTTTTCGAAAACTCAACAAATTTCTAGGAACTTTTGACTCGGCCGGGCCTAGTCGTGGGCCGGGCTGGACAGGGTTGAACGACGAGTTGGGCGGGGCCGTGCTAGTTTGGGCCTCTCTTCTCTTATAGGCCCACGTTCGCCTCGCCACCGCCCGAGCCTTATCTGTGCTGGGCCGAGCCCGGATTTGACCTTGTTAGGCCGAGTTTAACCCGCGCCGGGTCCAGGTTAATCTTGGGTCAACTCGGTCCATGGGCTACCACTAGATGCCTGCCTGGCCCTAATTAATAAAAGTTGGTTATTAATAAAAGACGGTCAAATGTGCACACGTGGTCTGATCGCGTTCCATGATATCATCGCAGGAGGTCTGATTGAATGGGCTGTGCACATCCTTAATGCTGATGAACTCTCACAGTAATACAGCCCTCAATCACCCGATTCAGTTGCAACCAAGCTAGACATTTACAGTTACAGTTTCTCTATGAGCTCCAAGTAAGAGTCCATAAAAAATTGATAACCCGATTAAACAAATTAACTACATGGATTAGATATATTCTTGAGAAAAAGCTTGGCTTTGTCTCATCTTTAATTTGTTACTTCTCTCATAATTCTTTGCCTCTGAATTCTTTATACACGTTCCAACAGATCAAAGCAAGAGCAAGAACTGAAGAACATAAACGAAAGTTGCAGAAAAGCAAACACCTCCATCTCAGAACAAGAAAAACGAAGCCAAGAAGTAGCAGCAGTTCTGTAGTAGTACTATATCCATAGTCCATACATGGGTAAAGACAAATATATACATGATCAGTTACAATCTCCATCTCCAAGTAAAAACTACCACTTCATTTACGTAGAGTTTGCGCTAGTTATAGCTGAGTTCGCTTAACTCGTCCCTGACCTTTGAAAATTTTCAATTAGGTCCCCAGCAGCTCAAGTACATGACCGTCCTGAGAGACTCCTCCGCCTGTCTCAGCTTCTCGTTCTTCCCCGCCCTGCACCCACAGGAGTCCACCGCCGAAGTGAAACGGCGGGCCTGCTTCGAGGACGACGACGACGACGAGGACGAGGCGGAGGAAGCCGAATCTTTAAGAGACCTCAAGTTAGACTCGTACTTGCTGGCTTGATCTTTCATACCTTGCAAAACCCTCATCCCAGCCTGAGAAATCAGTCTGCTCAAATACCCCAAGCTCATAACAGGACCAGAATTTGACCGTAACGTGGATCGGAAATCGAAGGAATCAAAAATGGCGTGAAGGGTAGGGTTTAAATAGACGGCGAAGGGAAGGTATGAACTGGGAGAAACAAAGGGGCTCTGTCTTGTCAGCAGAGTCTGGTGACTCTGATCTGATCCTGTGGGCTTTTGCCACATTTCGTTTCATGTAGAGAAGACACCGGATAAGGGGATAAGGACAAGACGACGCCAGCGCATGCTTTTGGAAGTTTTGGTTAAGGGTAACATCGCAACTTTCTTATTTGGCCCTGACCTATGGTTTAATGTTTTATTCTTGAGATAATTCCTGAATTTGTCCAATACTATCACTGAAATTCTTGCAAAATGTGTTGACTTGAACTATCCATCACCTTCTTTTTTTGGTGGAAAATTATCCATTATCAATATGTTAGGTTTCCTTTTCTTGAGAATTTTCGAAGAGATCTCTAAAACATACTAAAAAATTATTGATGTGGTACAATTTGACATAAAATTTGACTAAATTCTTAACTTCTTGTACTTAGTGTTAGCCGCTTGAGATGGTATAGATTAGGCCTCCATAGGAAATCTTAAGAAATATGTATTTCATATTAATGATTCTTATGATACATAAGCTATTGCTATTTTTTATAAGACTTGGTTGTGTCAAAATAAAATTAAAAGAGATATTACATTGACCTCTTAAAATTTTAATTCAAACTCCATCACTACGTAGGCTTGTTGTAAAAAATTTAATATGCATGTGCGATTGCAAACTACCACAAACTACAAAAAATTGTTAAACCATAAAAATGGAATTGTGTATATGTGGAGTAGGATGCAACAGAAGATTATCCTTGATACCTATTTGTTCATAATTAAGAGATGACTCTTGAAAGATTGAAATAAATTGAAGTTGTGGGCTCTAGTTGAAAAACATTGATTGTGGTAGGATATTGGAAAAGGTATTTGTTCGTGGGATATTTTTCGGGGGCTGATGTTGACAAAAGAGAGCGTATGGTAGCGACAAAATGTCAACAAGTGGAAGCTAATCTATCCTTGGTGCCCCATGGATTGTCCGGAGGCGGCCCTCGGCCCACGGGAAAGCTACTTCCACTGCTGTTGACATGAAATTGACAACAAAAAATTAAAAATGAAAGGAAAAACACTTATGTAATACTAATTATATGAATCCATTGTTTTCATTTAAGTCAATTTTTATTTGGTTAGTAGTATCTATTTATTTTCTCTCTTTTTTATTTTATTTTATTGGGTGTACAACAATTTGGGTCAACATTCATTTTTTAAATACCGATTTCATCCCAAAGTTTTGAAGCCTATTCTTATTTCCTCACCTTTTCAACTTCAATAGAGAATAACATTATTCTGCACTTTTGAATAATACAAATCAATTATTTAAAATTTTCATTAACTATTAATTGTTTAACAGTTTAAATTTACTAAAAATTAATTATCAAATACTTTAAATTATAAATTGAAAAGTTAACATCAAATTACAAGAAAAAATTAGAGTAAGTGTTAGTTTCCAAAGTAAACTGTATTTCATCGTAACATTTTATTAAGACTACAAAAGGGATCCATTAAGGTACATTACTAAAACTATAATAATACAATCCCGAATTAGTGTTCGCCTAAGTATTTGATAACATGAGAATTTTGAAAAATTAGAGGCCGATTTTTAAAACTTTGAGGATGGCAAGTGCTTCATATTTTCAAAACCCAACAATGGCAAGTCCTTCTCTATTAATAGACGTTGGGCAGTGAGGCAATATGCCAATTTTAGGCCCTTACTCAATTTCCCACAGTTCAGCTCCCAAACTGGTCGGTTATTATAGTCTCCTGGAAAAGTCCATGACAAATTGGCCTCTAGAATTCCCTATAATTGCACCAGAACTTGCGATACTAATGCTTTCCATGGAACTTTAAAGCTTCCATTCGGCAGAGGCTTTTACTTCATTTTTTTGTGTGCATTTTATGCTTAGTCCTCTCACGCTAAAAGGCCCCACAAAAGATATTTAAAAATTTTAGGTAAATAACAGTCATCGTCCTTAAATTAATATTTATGTTATTTAATCATCTCATAATTATCAATTGTTACACCAGTCGTCCTCTAATTATGAAATTGTTGCAATAACATCTTACCATTAGGTCGGGCAGTTAAGAAGTAACAAAATTGACATTTTCTTTTTGAGTCCTAAAATTTAATAAATTTTTCTATGTGAGTCCTAAAAATTTTTTCCATTTAAATTTGAATAAATCTTTTGATGAAAAATTTCAAAATTAAGTAATATACCAATAAGTATGGGTCTATGTTCCTCTTTCATAGGTTAGCACAACATGCCTTGTACTAACCCTTATCTATGTCTTCCCACATATAATACATGTTCCGGTCAAAAAGCTTCCTATAAGGTTCCATGATCCTCATAAAAGTCTCAAAAAAAAAAAAAACCTTGATCATGTGCTCGAATCCAACAAAACTCACCTCATAAACTAACAAATCCAGCATCCATATAAAACTATGTCATAATAGCTAGGTGATTGTTTTGATAACAAAACCAAAATTGAAAATAAAGATAAAGAGCAAATGCAGAGTCTTTTGGTTAAGTGAAGGCTAGTGAAGCTCTTCAGATGGAGACTTCATCCAAGAAGAACAGCCGCGAGTTTTGTACTGGGTTGACCTGATCCAACGTAGAACCTATTCACCAAAAGTTGCTATCTTGTGTGGTGTTTAGGATTCAATAAAAAATCCAGTCCAGGTTATGTCCGATTAGGTTAGGACAATGGCAAAACGGTAGAAGTACCAAAGGGTCATTTGGTAGTGTCCTTTGGCGAATTGGGTGGTGAGATAAGAAGGTTAGTGGTGCTTATAAGCTCCATCCCACAAATGGAGCACTCATGCAAATTGGGCTTTTTTCGCTGGGACAACAGTCTTTAACAGCTAGCCTTGACTTCATGTAGCTAGTGTTATGGCCTTCGAGCACGTAGAATGACAAGAACCGACTGCCACAAGTCTTGCACCAAAAGAACTAGCTAACATTGTCATCACCAATCTTGGAGAGCAACATCAAGTAATCATCGAATAATTAAGACTGAACTAGGACATAGTAAAGTTTTAAGGCTCAAATAGAAAAGTTTACTAAGTTTTAGAATTGATTATGCACTTCCTCCCATTAAATGCCCATTCTATTACTTTTTAATGGCTTGACCTAAGGATAGTACATTATTGCAACAATTGTCATAGTTAGAGAATGACCTGTATAACAATTGGTAGTTGTGAGACGATTAAATAACATATGTATTAGTTTAAGGACAATGGCTACCATTTGCACAAAGCTTTTATAAAACATAACTAACAAAGACTCAAGGGCCTCCTAGTATAAGGATAATGTTAAACATATAATAATTTTTTGTATAAAAATGATCTAACATTTGGTGTAACATTGTTTAATTGATTTTTAGAAAAGTAAGTGAAATCAGTTCATTTTCCTATATATGATCAAATAATTATAATTGAAATTTTAAAATTTTAATTTTTTTAGTACATTTCGTAAAATTCTTAAAATAAAGACTACTGCAATAATAATGATGCAATCACTATAGAGAGCAAATGGATGAAGTAGAGGAATACTATTGCTAGACATTTTAGAGCAGTTGTCTACCATTTTGCAGGTGTATCTTCAATCAACCTAACACTATTAACTTAACATCCATTTATTAAGTCATCCTATTATGAGATGCATTTGTTTAGTTCTAATATATATTTATCTAGTTCTCATATAAATTTTTCTAAGAGTAAGATCATCTTGCCTAGATTTGGACTACATTTATTTTATTTTGGTTTAATGTCTATTTCTGAGATATATTTCTTTAGTTCTAGAATACATTTATTTAGTTCTAATATGCATTTATTTACAATTAAAACCATCTTGTCTGGATTTTTTATACATTTATTTTACTTTATTGAATGTTTAGTTTTTAGATATATTTACCAAAATTGAGATAGATTAGTCTAGTTTTAGTAAGCATTTATCTAGTATTGAGATCATTGCTTTTAGATTTAAGATACATTTATTTTTGCTTTCTAAATTTTGGATATATTTGTTTCACTTTAATTATTGTTTATTTCTCAGATGAATTTGTTTGGTTTATTTTCAACTATATGCCTAATTCTGATATGCATTTACCTAAAATTTTTGTTATCTTTAATGGTTTACAAATGGGTGGATATATACTTGTTGGTGAAAGACAAGGCCAAATACTCACATTTGATAATTTAAATTAGAAAAGATAAAAGAAAACAAATAGAGTATGAGGATTAGTTTAATGAATTGGTCTTATGGCGTGGTAAAGTACACAAACATGTAACACTTATCTAATGGTTGTAGCTAGAGCATGAAGTAAAAAGATGCCCAGCTTCTGTCGTTGAAAATGATCATGTCCCAAAGCTTTGGTGAACACATTTGTCGGTTGTAACTGTGTTGGAATGTATTGTGTGTATAAATCTTCAGATTGACTTTTGAAGAAAATGACATTTCATTTTGATATGTTTTGTCTTTTCCTAAAAAATTTGATTAGCATCAATGTGTAGAGTTACTTGATTATAAAAAAAAATCTGCATAGGTTTTGTGTAAGGGACTGTAAAATTCTCTAAAAGTGCCCAAAACAAATTAGTTCAATTGTTGCTATTGTCACTAATCTATACTTCACGTCAGCTAATGATCTGCTTTAGATTACTAGCTTTTCTTGTTCTCCAAAAAACCAATGCACTTCCAAGTGTCATAAGGTATCCAATAATGGACCTCATGCTTGTTGGGCAAGCTTCTCAATTTGAACCATAATAACCTTTTAGCTATAGCTTGTTAGCGCGAAGGAAAAACAACCCTTATTCTAGCATCCCTTTAATATATTGTAGAACACACAAGCTTGCCTCATGATACTCTATGGCTAGGTTTTGCATGTGCTGGCTTAAGATGCTAACAACATAAGTAAAGTCAGGTCTCAAAATGAAAAAATAAAGAAGTTACCCAACTAACCGTTTAAAAAGTGATGGATCTTGCATATAATTTTTGGATGACCTTCCAAGTTGATGTTGTTGTGGTAATGGAGTTGATGTGAAATTTTAAAACCTTAATCTACAAGTGCACAGGACGCATGTAGATAGGATGAGTAAGATATCGTTCCCACGATGATTTTTTTATATTGCTTTGCAATTATCACTACATTAAGACTTGCTTTAACTAAACAAACAATAACTGATAATTTACTTACTATGAAAATAACTAAGTTTGCAACTCTACTTAAATTACCACCAAACAAGAACAACAATCACAATGTAAATTAGGGTTTTCTAATAAATTTATTAAACACACTTCTTATGGTTTTTACTACTTGATTAGTTAGCTAGTGAATTAAGGCTAATGGTTTGATTTTCCTACTTGTTGATGAACTTAACCAATTGGGCCCTTACTCTCTTAAGTAAAAGGGTCATTTTTTCAAACTTAAACTAAAATGGACTTTTATCCAAATTGCTAGTTCAGGAGAGAAATTGTCAAGCTTAATTTACATTCATCTAATGACCTAAACTAGTCTCCCCAAAAGTTCATAATTAGCACATTCTTCTATTATTTCCAATCACTTTTAATCTTTTCCAATAATTTAAAAGCAATTTATGATACAAGCAATTATGACCATCAACTAGCTAACACAATAATAAGCTTAAGATAATAGTGAACAAGCATTTGGAAAAAAAAAACCAAGTCAAATAGTCATTAATCCAACCAACGTAACCAATTTAAGTAGCTACAATTATAGAAAGTGTAGAGAAAACTACTTCATAATTAAACTAAATATAAACATAAAAATATATAAAAAAGTATCTATGTCTAAATAAAAGAAGAAAAAAGGAAAAAAGGAACCCAAGAAACTATATATGCTTGATTCTTCAAGGCATCCATAAGTCTTTAAGTCCACCAAATTTTCTCTAAGAATCCACCAATGCTCCACAAGAAGATGAAAAAAATGCAAGAGATAGTGATGATAAAAACCTAAGTCTAACTTGAGAAAATGAAGAATGTGTCTCCTCTAAGCTTGGTTCCAAGTTTATCTAAGTCTTGAAGGTGTCACTTTTACTCACCTAACCATTTGGATAGAAATCCTTAATCAATGAGGAGTTGGAATTAAAAAATAAATGGAGGACCACAATTTCTAGGGTACATTAAGGATGCATTGCCAAAACAAGGGAGATGGTGACGACGCGTCGCCAAGGTTGACAGACTCAGGCAGAGAGTTGGTGCTGTTGGAGACACGTCCTCAACATGTAAACTTCAGTTTGATTCTTTTTGCACCAAATTCCACTACACTTGCTCCCACTTTGTTTCGGCAATTCCACAAACTTCTCCAACCTACATAAAGATGGAACAAAGTAAGAAGAAATTAAAAATATGACCAAAATGGATAGAAATTAATGGTCAAAGTTGACAAAAGTCTATTATTTTGACCGACAAATAATGCACCTAACAAAAGTCTCGCTCGGCTTGGCTTTAGTAAGTCCTACATTAACTAAAATTTCCAGAACATATTTCTCTTGGCTCATAAAAGTACCCATAACTAGATGCACTATCTTAAGACCCAAAAAATACTTTAAGCGGCTCAAGTATTTCAAATGAAATTAATCATGGAGTTTGAGTGGGTGTTAATTGTGTCTTGATTAAGTTTTGGGTCTTTAAGGTAACGCGATGTGATGCTTGTGTCCAGAATGCAAGTGCAACTAAAGGGGTGTTTTGAGTTTGGAATAACATTTCTTTTATGAAGCCTTAGTTGGAAAAGGTGTCGATTGCCTTGAAAACGACATCTTCACCCTGGGAAGGCTCTGTCTTCAAGTAAGGAAGCTTTAAAGATGATGGTAGGGGCCGCCTATCATGGTGACAAGATTACAGGTTACAATTATGTAAGAGATGACATCAGCGAATCGCAAGCGAGCTTGAGATGACCAAAAAACCACTATTATCTCAAGTCCTTATCTTTGCTTTTCACTTTCGTTGTAGTCATCCAATAACTAAAATTGCCGTTTTCTATGTCTTGTGAGTGCATAAAATTCACTTTAGTTAATCAATTAGAGTAAAAAAAATAGAAATGTCAGTGGGTCAGATTTGGAGATGGTATAACGATTCTTGAATCTTACCTGTAGTGCAATACAATAGTTCTACCCAAACCCTCTCTACAACAAACAATGGGTGGGGTTTTTTCACCCTACCCAAATCCTTTTTGCAACAAGTAGTGGGTAGGGTTTCTTCATCTAAACCCTCCCCACATCAGAGTTAGTAAGGTTGAATATTATACCTATAGTACTTGCCTAATTGTTTCACGTAATAGAAAATAAATTAAAAACTTGTGAATTACTACAATTTACCACAATCAACATTAACCACGCTGAAATTTAATAGAATCATCTTAAACAAATAAGATATTCAAACACATCTTTTTTTTTTAATATAAGTTAAACTAGCATTATAAATTATATATGGGTTGGGTAAGCATTTGGTTTAGGTAGGGTACACCCCCAAAGCTATACCCTACATATACTTGATGTGTAGAATTATAAAATTTACCTATACCACCATAAACCCACACAACTCTAAAAAATACCCCACCCATTGGGTAGGGTAGGGTAGGGTTTAATGCTAGGGGGTTTAGGTTGAAATTACCATTCCTATTAATATATATCCGGACTAGCAAAGTTTGATGAATGTGTCTTCCTAATTCAGAGTTTAAGGAGTTATTTGTATGAATGGAAAACCTTTTAGGGGGCATAAATAGGTTTTAGATAGACAAAGGGAAAAGTACCAAAAAATCACTATAATTATGGGACTAGACTAATTTGGTCACTACAATTTTGAGTAGTTTCAATTGCATCACTAAAGTCATAGTTTCAACTCAAACTGGTCACTAATATTATAGTTTGGTATCAAATATGCCATCAACCGTTAAAAATCTAATGATAAATGCAGTAAGTTGTTAGTTTTGAAATCTTGAAATATTAATGCAACTTTTAACAAATTTTAAGAACTTTGTATAATTTGTAATTTTCATTTATTTTGTGCAACAACCATAGTATCGGCTATCGTTGGATCTACAACAGGTGACGAAGGCGATGTTGAAAGAGATAGTATTGGATATCACTATCTGTAAATAAAAAAAACTATCATACCAAGAAACAGATGATTAAAAAAACATCAATATTAGATGAGAGAGCTTTATTTGATTGAGGTTTGGGTTATTTGTAGTTTCAAAATACAGTTACTAATTTGGATATCATTTGTGAATGGACTAGTGGTAGATTTGATGAAGGATAGACGTGATTGTTGCACAAAAAAATGAAAATGGTAAATTATACATAGTTCTTAAAGTTTGTTAAAAGTTACATAAGTACTCTAAGATTTCAAAACCAACAACTTCCCATTATTACCGTTAGGTTTTTAACAACTGGTGGTATATTCGGTACTAAACTGTAACATTAGTGGCCAATTCTGGCCAAAACTATGACTTTAGTGATGTAATTGTAATCATTCAAAAAGTTAATGACTAAATTGGTCTAGACTCATAACTATGGTGAGTTTTTTGGTACTTTTCCCGTACACACCCAGGTTAAAGCCAGCCGTTGATTCGTTCCTACTTTCGACCGAGAATCTACCAATCATGGTGTCCCTCCTCTCTAGCCGGAAATTCAATTGCCGGATGAATCTCCTTACTCCCATTCCCAAGTTATCGCCCGTCCGGGTCGGTTACCTTCAAGTCCATGGGAAACCTCCCGGCAGGGTTTTCTTCACAGTTAGGTCTCTCCGTGTGAATCCATCATCCATTTCAATCTCAGGTTTGTGCTTCGGCTTCTCACTTCTACCCTGAAACAACTACTCGTTACCTGAAAATTTTCAGGTCGAGCCTTCCATTCTCAAATCATAAAGCCAAGTTCCACAAAGAGCTTGAAGCTGCAGTGAACGTCGTGGAGAGAGCCTGTAGCCTTTGTGTCGATGTAATTCTTCTTCTTCTTCTTCCTCTTCTTCGTTCCATGAAGTTGCGGCCGCAAATCAGTCCGGTTTTTCTTGTATTGAACTTTTCTTTCTTTCCTTGTAGGTGCAGAGGTCTCTACTATCGGTCCAAGGCCGAATACTGGAGAAGAACGACCAGACTCTGGTCACTATCGCAGATTTTGGGGTACAGGCTCTAGTTAGTTTAGGTATTTTACCTAATTTCGTAATACTGTGCTTTTCTGCTGATTTTAATGATGCATCGACTTAAATTATTGGGGGTGCATCGTATGAAGTGAATATTTTTTTTTATCGTGTTCATTTAACTATAAACAGAAGAGTGAATTATAAATTCCAGTTTGATGCTAAATGGACCAAAATGCTAGTTATGCTTCATATGTTGATTTGGTTGCAGAGCTCAGTAAATTGTTCCCCTCTATTCCACTCGTAGCTGAAGAAGATTCTGGTTTTTTACGATCAAATAATTTGGTGGATTCTGTGGTAGATGTCGTGTCTGATAACACAAGCTTTGGCAGTGAGTCATTGTCACAGGCTGATGTACTGGAAGCTATTGAGAGAGGGAGTGGTGCTGCTTTATCATTTGGGTCAGATCCAGCAACCTACTGGGTAGTTTTACTAAGCTTCTGCAGGGTTTATTAGCTTCCAAAAGAGAACACCAAACAATAATTTCCTCTTAATCGTTAAGAGAATTCTGAATTTATTTTATATTGAGCGTATGACAAAAAGCCCCCTTTCAGAAGAGTGCATCAAGAATGATATCAGACTTATCATTGTTGATTTTTGTTCTGTTAAAACTTTGCTCACGTGCTTTGTGAAGCATGCTTCGCTTGTAAGTTATAAGCTGAAGTCAAAATCTTTGGAACCAATGCAGATACTCGATCCCATTGATGGCACAAAAGGGTTCGTCAAAGGATGTGAAGCCTTGTACGTGGTATGTCGTATATGCTTTTTTCAAGCAATTCCAATATGCATTTTACCTTTCTCTGCTTGTCTTAACATCATCAAATGGCCTTCAAGTTTAGTTGTTTACCCAACCAAGTATAATAATGAATAAAGATATTGTGCTTGAATTGGAGCAGTGAATGATGCATGTAATTGCAACCATTTACTTTTTAACAGTTCCATTGTCTAACGCTTCTGTCATGCAAGGGGTTGCTCATATTTAAGCTACTAATGCTTAGATTCTTCTTAGTTTCAATGTCTCTCTCTCATTTCATAGAAGTGGTAGGTCATATTAAGCTACATTGGCTTGGATTCTTCTCACTGACTTTAAGACACATCTTGTTTTAATTTTCTTTCTTGGAATTAGCAACCTTTTAGGTGAGTGCTTGTACTTTTAAATAACTGATGAATGCTCTGACTTGATTTTAGAATTGAAAGCTGAATATAAGCTTTGGTAGAAACTAAGCAGTTGCTACATTATTGTTATTATTATTATTATTATTATTATTATTATTATTATTAGGGGAACATTCTTACCTTTAGTATTTGCTTGCATTCTTGCTATTTAGTTGCTTTGGTATTTCTTTATGGATACATGTCTACCTTTGTCTCTATCTCTTCTAAATTGACAACCAGCTCATCTGAGTTTTCCTTTTCCTGCCTACAGATCCTAAGAGCAGCGGCAAAATTTCCCTAGCTCCTAAAGAATGTCTTCGTCTATAAACTTGTTTGGTCATTAAATGGCATAGCATCCGTATAAAAACAACATATGGCAACATTAGTCTATTTCTTTATCTTTTTGGTTAAAACCTAAAGTCATATTGTTAATTCTTAGGTAGGTCTGGCTCTTGTAGTTGAAGGAAAGGTTGTGCTTGGTGTAATGGGTTGTCCAAACTGGCTTGGTGATGATTTGTACAACTCTTCCACTGAAGTCCAGAGGATTAAAACCAGATTGTACAGTTTAGGGATCATTATGGTTGCTCATGTTGGCTGTGGCACTTGGGCAAAGAGTTTATTTGGAAAGGTCGATGTTGAAGGCAAAAGATCAGCTAGTTGGAAGAGATGTTCTGTCGATGGTTGTAGCTTGGCACCCAAAGCTCGCTATTGTATTCCAGATAGTCAAACATGGGAATCTTTGCCACTCTCTTCATTGTTCAGTGTGAGAACGGGCTCTGATGAAGTTGGGGAGAGGGAGGTTGTTTTATTGCCTTCTTGTTGCGGAAGGTCTGATGTTTTCTGATATTAACTACATGCACCATCATTCTAAATAATAAATGTCTGTTAATATTGGCCACCACCACCTGTAGTAATCTACTGTCATGACTCTTCTGTAGCATTCTTCCTACAAGCATATTTTATTGCCACTTCTGGCAATATATTTGTTAGAAATAGAATGAACCTCAGTTCTGACTTGTAATCCGCTCTATGCTCAGTTACCCTTAGGACTCTTCCCATTCAGTAATTTTAGAGAGTGTTATTATTTTCACTCCTGTATTTATGCAGTTTATGCAAATACTTGATGGTGGCTTCAGGCCGAGCATCAGTCTTCATTCTTCGAGCTAGATCTCAGACTATTATTAAGGTAAAACTTAGATTTGTAGCTTAATGATGTAAAAGATCGAAGTGCTTGCAGTTGTTAATTTTCTCATTCCAATCAATTATAGGCTTGGGATCATGCTGTTGGCGTAATATGTGTGCATGAAGCTGGAGGAAAGGTAAGGGGTTGTTCCCTCTACAGATTCACCTGGTTGTATTCAGCCAAGTTTAGATATTGCATTTTTTATCACAGGATATTACTGCAAAGTGTGATCATTTATAGCTATTAATTTGCAAGGAATCTTCCAGATAACAACTCACACTTAGCTTTTGCAATTGGCACAGATACTCGTTAATGTGTTATTGTTCCTTTTTGTATGATATCGTTCATGTAAATGCAGGATAAATTTCATGTTCTCATGCTGCATTAGTAGTGGGGTATTTGCATCTTGGTTCTGCAGTTTTGCAGTTTCCCCCCTCAAGCTCCACAAACAGTGGTTTTTATCTACGATATCATTGTTGCATACATCAATCTTTTTCAAAAAAAAAAAAAAAAAAAAAAGACCTCTTATTTATCATCAATATATTCAGGTGACTGACTGGAAAGGAAGTAAACTTGATCTTGGTGCTGATCAAGCTGAAAGAAGAATCATATACCCTTCTGGTGGTGTGCTTGTGACTAATTGCAACATACATGATCAAGTGCTGGAGATGATCGCTTGCAGTTCAACCAGTGTCTAATGATGGATTTCGATTTCCACAGAGAATGAGTACTTCTTTTGTATTTTTTACTGTGGCACTCAGCCCTATCATGATGTTGCTATTGAAATTGCTTAGCTTCATTGTGTCCAAAGTTAGTAAAATGATCATAGATTTCGTGGACTTTGCAGATAAGATTCACAGAAGATTCACCCTTGCTTAGATTAGCAAAATCATATATTGATGAATCATTTTTTCTGTAGAGGTAAGTATTGTTGTTAGAATTCATCATTGGCGTTCTAATTGGTATTATGTTAGCAAAATACCACAGATTTTATTCCCATGCAATTGTATAATCAATGGTGGATTCAAGAATACCTTGTTCTAATACTGATGATCTGTCTAGCCACTTGAATTTAGAGGAAAACGTTGCCAACCCATAGACAGGTGGCATCTGATTTTCTTAAAGCTCAAACCCTAGGCTTCATCTATGTGATTTCTCCACATAGCCCCTCTACTTTTTTTTGTGGTCGTGTGACTCTAGAATCATAAACATTCTGGGCAACGAGCAAAGCTTTATGCCTTCATCGCAGAAAAGCAATGTGGCGGAGGGTGGATGCTGTGAGCACATGATCAGCTCCTCACAACTGGTTCCGATTGAAGTGAAACAGAACCCTCTTGCAGTATGCGGGTGCAGCGAGCAACAGCCAGTCCCTATGGAGGAGAATCCGGATTACCATAAACCTGGGTATAGTCCTCCTATTGAGGGCTTGATCGCGAGACAGAAGGATATATGCCACATTCGAGGAAGAACTAATTCGCTTAAGAAATGTCCCAAAGCTAAGCTCATTACTGCTCCATTAACCGTGAGAGGTTGTTTCTGGTGGATGAATCAAAATGTATCACTTGCCCTCGGCCATGACAATAATGGAAAGGATGCAAAGTTTGAGCTCGTTGAAGCCGTAGGCGTACAGCTTTAACCTTGATCCCACCACTGATGAAGTTACTAGTATGAGGTAAACGCACTGTACAGTACTGACGAGTTTGCGAATGAAAATTCCTAAATGTGAGGGTGTTCATTCAGTTGGGTCGGTTTAGAACTGATTTAAATAGAACAATATGATTTATTTTTTTTTATAAATTTAATCTAAAGCATTCAAATTATATACTAAAATTGATCTGGACTATTTGAATTATAATTCAATTTTTATCTGAACTATTTAAATTATAAATCAATTAATTCAATTTTTATAATTTGACTCTTTTTTTTATTAGACCTAAACACACGGTAATAGAAAAAAAAATAACTTGAAAAAATATGATAAAAATTGGTGATATTTCATTTTATACCTAAAGTCAAGGGTTGATTTATAATATATTGTTCAACATTAAACAAAAATGACCTTATATATGTGGGGTTTGATAAGTATAATTACAAAAATAAGTATTACTTTTAAATTTTTTCAGTTTGCTCCATTTTAAGCTAAGAAACCAATCACCAAATAAGAAATTTGGTTTTGATTCAATTTGAACTAAATAACTAAATAATTAAAAAAAAATTCAATCCAAATAATCTATTTAAATTATTCAATTTTATCCAAATAATGAACATCCTATTCCAGATGGGGGATGAAAGCCGGATTAGTTCACTACCCGGCCGTGGTCACCGGCCCCGTTGGAAACATTGCGCTCCATGGTCTGCAATAATGCAAGGAAGTGTGCCTCTCTGACAGAGTGTTGGCAATGATTGAAGGACCAATCAGTCTGTGCTACTGTTCACTATCAAGGGCTTATGTTCCAGGAGCTGAAGTTTTTAAGTGCTACGGTGAGGAAGTTTCTAAAATACAGCTCCGTCTGTTTTACCTTAATGAAAATAATATCCTTTAGAACAAAAGAATATGCTCCCTTTGTTTTACCTTAATAAAAATAAAAAATGAGTCAAATTTTTCTCTCGACCGATAATTAAAATGGCAAAAGTCTTATACTAGTCCATGAGCTTTTGTATGTTTTGTCATCTAGGATTTGAATTTTTTTTATCACTCTCTTTTCTCTTTAAACATATGGAAAAAAAAATAACGAGTTTGTTTATAGTTGAACACAATATAAAGTCAATGAACCAAGTGAAAAAAAAAATGTATGAGTTTATGTGTTAAAATGGAACTTTTGTATTTTATATTCCACATAGCGTGAACATCTTATTCATCTTTTCCATATTTCATTAAAGGAGGTGAACCAAGGGAAGAAAAAATAAATGATAGACCAAAACATTTTCAGATTTTTCTCTACATTTTTTTCAATTATTTTATTGTATATGCAAATTTATAAGCTTCATTATAAGCTTTAATACACACACACACATATTGCCTTGGTGTCGGTGATAGCTTATAAATTTGATGTTGTGGGTTGTTGATGAATAAACGTGGTGGACTTTTTAAACTCAGTTACAAAGGGTGATAAACGTGTTGGACATTTTCAACTCAGTTACAAAGGGACATAAACGTATTGGACTTTTTCCACTCAGTTACAAAGGGAGAAAAATACTTTGACTTCTGAAAGTTTCACACATTCTTTATCTTAGTCATAAAATTTATGATTTTCTAAATAAGTCATAAAATTTTTGCAACTATACAAACAGTTCCTAAATTTAATATTTTAATAGTTCATTAACTGTAACAAATCACAGTAAGTTTAAATTTATTAAAAAAAAATTATTAGACAACTTAAGTTAAAGTTTAGAAGAAGTTGATGTTAAAAAATTAACTACTATCATTTGTCTTTAATTTTTTTGGTGAATCACATAACAAAACTTTTAGGATTAATTGTTTATACAATTGCAAAGTTTCAGGATACATTTAGGGAGGATGGATAAAATTGCCACTAAAGTTCATTTCAGGGAGCAATTTTGCCATTTAATTTTTTTTACACAACTTTGCCATTAACGTTATCTTTTCGGAGTAGTTTCATCACTGATCGCCAAATTATTTATGTGGCAAATGTAAAAAAAAAAAATGGGGTTGCTAGTTACAACTTTCTAAATATACTTTCTCTGCCTCAAAATTATTGCAACATATTTTATTTTAGGCAATTTCAAAACTTTGTAACAATTTCATATTTAGTAACTTTCTTTACCCTACTTTCCTTTAAACTTCCAGTTTAAAATTTATTTTTTTTCAACTTTCTCGACTTACGTGTAAAAAGTTAAGGACAAAAATGAAAACAACATATAAACTTTTTCCTCTTTCTTAATCTCTACATGAAACCAAATAGAATAATGTCAGTGGGATGAAATGTGCATCATTTACACCATTTTCTTCTATATGACCCTTACTCCACCAACTCTATATATCATCTCTCACCCTCCATCCTTTTCACCACTAGCACCTCCGCCACTCTTTCACACACACGGCAATGCTCCTTAATTAGAACAAACCCAAGCTCTCAATTGAACTAATTGTTTTTCTCTAGACAGTTGAACTAGAGCCCAAAACAATGACACTTGAGACTAGGATGGATTTTGGTAGTGAGAAATTGGATTTAATTGATACAAGAGAGACTAAATTTCTAGGCACTATAGTTCTAGAATAAAAAATCGACAACAGTGGTTTAGAGAGTTGCACCACAATGATGAGAGAAGAAAAGGCTTAGTATTAATGAGGTAGTATGGTCAAACATAGGTTATAACTCATTTTGGTAAAATGAAATGTTTAGTTAGTTAAGGGTTAAGAATAAAACTTCTACAGAGTAATTTAATAGTCATGCTGTGGAGCATTCCCATTTTTACCAGATGTTCCAATCGTTAACTATTGATAGCTATATTTTTTGCAACTTCAATAGCAAAATTGCTTCCAAAAGATAATATTAGTTGCAAATTTACACCAAAAAAATATTAATAGCAATTCTTCGTTCTCCCATACATTTAGAAAAACTTTTAAATATTTAGACTGAAATAGAAAAAATATGAAACTTATAAGTGATCCAACCATCGACAATGCACGTCTTTCCAGAACAAAAAAAAAAAGCTCAGCTTGTTTATGACTTATTTTTTTTATTTGTGTTATAAATGAGAATAGCATGTACTAAAAAATTATTTACTAAAATTTTTCAAAATTATACACATGTAACACATTATGATTAACAGTTAAAAAAGTAATAAATGAAATATGTACTTTGTCATCATCCAGTCACTTCATACCACATGGGATTTTTTTTAATGCTTTTTTTTAATAGAAGGGTAGATATATGATTTTAATATATATGTTTAGTAAAATTCTATAAATAATGCTACCAACCAATTATCTACTAAAAATTAGCAAATTAGTAAAACTGGTGATATTGCCAGCAATTTTGCCAGTTTTCAACATATAACTTGGTAGTTGTGATGAGAAATCAAGTTCTCAAAGAATCACAAATCTAATATACTATACGTTTACACCATTAACTTTTCAACTAATCTTTGACACGTATTTGAATGATCGATTTACGAAGTACGAGCATCCCACGGTAGCTAGCGAGTGCAGAGGAACACCACAACAGTCCTGCCGTGGTTCGAATTCCCCTGATCTCCTTAATGATCTGTCAGTTGTAACTCGTAAATCTTTCAAATTTCAAATAAGTTCCTCTCAACCTTTACAACAACTTCCTAATACTTTACTTGTAGATACTTTTGAATATAAACAAAAAAAAAGAACTGAAAACATTCGGTCAACAAGCCTCTTCATCTTCTTCTCCACTTAAAAATAAGAAAAAAGAAACATAGTTTATTCAAAAAAGAAAAGAAAAGAAAAAGAAAAATGAACATATCAAGTTATAAACAAACCTTTGGATCTCGTATTAAGATATAAACAAACCTGATTCTCTGCCTAATAATGGCTTTTCACCCGATTAAACAAATTCCAACTGCGCAAACAGACAATTATTTGGGGCAACCCACGCCATGCACAGTATATAAAACCCTCAATTTTGGCCGGCTACTACTAATTAATAGCCCATCAACCTAAGATCATGGAAGCCAACTCAAACTAATTAAAAATTGTTGAATGTATCTTCGGTCATAGGCTAATTATATTCCCATGGAGTATACGGGTTTTAGTTATAGTTTCAAGAATGTATCTTCATTTGGCGAAAGTGTAGGGACATGAGCTCCTATAACCCCTTATCCTAAGTTTGATCCTCCGATTCCTATTTCCCCTTGTAAAAACACTTAAACCTCTATAGTGGAGATTTTGAGTGCAAAAAGAAAAAAAAAAAAAGTGTATGTTCATGACAAATGTATCGTTTGACCATGTTATCATTATACTATTACTTCTTCAGATACATATATACACAAATGATGATTAATTAAAAAAACCTAGCTGCCAACTCTCTCTTTCTCTCAAAGTCTCTTATCTATTGTCTCCTCCACCCTTATCTTCTATTTCCGATCAAATTCAGACTTTGATCCAGATCTGGCTGATTCTTTTTCATTACTTTTATTAATTGAGTGATCTTATCCGATATTATTTATCAGATTTTATGGCAGATAGAATTCAGATCCTGATGTTCATGAGTGATTCAAGATTCTCATATTGTATATCTTTAATAGAAGGCAAGCAACAATATATCTAAGTTTTCTCTTGAATTCACCAAAATCTCAACCCCACCAGGATGTACCGATACTTGATAAAAATTATGGTGATGATTGTATAAAATAAAGTTAGTTTTTATTTTTTTTAGGTTTTATGGGTAGCCAATTTTTTTTGTTTTCATACACAGTCTTCTTCAAGCCTTTGATACTTGGTTAGTTCCAACACTATCTGATTATTGTCAGTTTGGTCTGCGCCTTATTTTAGTTGTTGGCGAATTATTGACTTCAGATTTATTCTGGCCTATATGGAATGTTCTGCTTAATTTCTCTTCTTTTTATTCAATGTCCCAGGAAGGAGTAGCATTTAGTAGCTAGTTTTACTTTTATGTTTTTATTATTCCTTAAAGTCTTATGTCATTGTTAGCTTTTAAGATGCCATTTGAATGATTCTTAATTGGAATTAAGCACCTTTTGTCAAGAAACAAAAACCAATCATGTAATTAACTACTAGTATATATTTCCCAAATTATTTTTATCTATTTCCTTCAAAAGGTAAAAAATAATACTGATATTATTTATTTGTTTTTTTTAAGGCCAAATAAAAATAAAAAATTCTTAAATTTTGTAAAATTTCAAATGGAAATTTTTTACAAGATCTGATGGAGCATGATGATACGTGACCATAGTAGCTAAATCTTAGAACATTTACTACTAAGCTAAAATCCCGTTTAATATTAGTATCAGCAATTAAAGTGAGAGTTTTGAAAAAACTATTCTATAATAGTTTTTAACTTCAGCAGTTTTGTCTTGATCATCATTAAATAAATTAACAAAAATTTTAATGTTAATCACAAAAACTATTCCCAGATAGGATCTAAGTCGATGGGAATAGTGGAGCAGGGCTAGTGGTGGAGTATGAAGCAAAAATAACATTAAAAAAAACACTCAGACGCTCAAAAGTAAGAAGCTATCCAAAATAAAAGAGCAATAAAACTGACCGTCACACAGTTTTTGAGTTAACATGAGTGTTTGCAATGTGAGTACCATCGAGTTTTTCAAAAGCTGACTCTGCTTAACTTCAATTTACACACTTTGAAACTTGATCCTGCTGCATGTCTTTGAAACTAGTTTAAATCCGACTTGCATATAAAGTGGTTCTGGTTGTTTTAAAGATGTTATATAATCCGACTTTAACATCTTTGAAACTAGTAACTTTTAAAGATGTTATAAATGGTGGATTATAAAAACTGTGATAAAATTAGGAACTGGGTTAAGGTTAAGGATGAGCAAATGATCTTTTTTCTAGGGGGCTGGGAGTAGTAAGTGTAGAGATTAAAAGGCAGGTCAGTTACCATCATTTTAGACCGATTAAAATCTGTCAATTCGGCGTATTGAGCCGGTATCCTGAGTGAACGTGATGGTCGGTCGGTGCAGGTGGTCATCCTAAGGAGGATTGTCAATCCGGTTGTCGTGTATCGTGATTCGGTGCGATATTGTTGAAGGGTCTTTAATGAGCTTTCGTATCAAAATCTGCCTTATCTGATGGAGGCTTTAGAGAATAGAGATTGTGGTTGCTAGCTCATTTGAGGCTACTATTGTCTTTTGGGCTTGCAGCTTGCTGGTCTTTATTCTACCCGTGCCGTGAACTTGAAGTTGAAGATGTAGGTAGCAGCATGCCATCAATGCCATACTCGTCATTTTCTTGACAAATTGCTCCTCATTTTCATGTATAGGCCTTTCACTTCAATATAGCCAAATCGATATTGAAGTTTGATCATAAAATTCCTTTGATAAACAGATCAGTCCCTTTTAATTAATTGTCTAAATCCCGGTCAAACTCAACTAATTAAGAGATTGAACCAACTCTTCCCTTCTTTCTTCTCCAATATCCAATAATATTGACTTGCTGTATTTTTATCCATATCATACCCACGCCAGGGTCATGTCAATTTATTATGTTTTTGTCAAGCAGGTCGGTACTCGGTAGGCGGGCAGGGCACATGAGTGCTTAGTCACTTCTTTTGTCCATCTGCAACTGGTACACCGGAGGTTGTTCTTTTCCTATATCTAAGAAAATGTAGGAGTGTTATTTTAATTTTAATTTTCTTCTTTCATTAAGTTATAATTCCATTTAAAAGCTAATATTTTATTTACTTATAATATAATTCCTTAAATGGTTTTTTTCTTTTCTAATATTTTTCCAATCTTTTCTAGACATCTAACCCATCCAGGTTGGATGAACTGTTGCCTAAAGTTGGGAGAGTGATCTCTGAAAGCATGAATGTGTCCCTTCTGAAGTCATTCGTCCCGGAGGAGGTAAGAGTGGCACTATTTCAGATGTTTCCAATGAAGTCTCCTAGACCGGACAACTTCCTCCCCTATTTTTTCAGAAATATTGACAAGAGCTGCACTGTGAGGTCATTGAATTTATTCTCTCGATTCTGAATAATGGCATCATTCTTAATTGAGGAGTTAAACTTCACACACAGGGTTTTTCTTCCAAAGGTGAATAATCCGAGAAGTGTTGCAGATTTCCGCCCTATCAGTTTATGCAATGTCCTGTGTAAACTAGTGTCAAACATGTTGGTGAATAAATTAAAACCTGTACTGCCTGCCATTATTTCAAATAAGAAGAGCACATTCATGCCGAGAAGGCTTTTGTCTGATAATGCATTTGTACCTTTGGAAACTTGTCACTTTATCAGTGGGCTTGACGGGAAGGCTAGGGTGAAGGTGCCATGGCTATAAAACTTAATATGTCAAAAGCTTATGATCGGGTGAAGTGGAAATTTTTTAGAAAGGTGATGAAACAGATGGGTTTTTGTGCATCCTGGATCAAATTGGTTATGTCATGTGTAGAGTCAGCCTCATTCTCTGTCCTGGTTAACGGTCAGCCGATGAAAGAATTTAAGCTGTCAAGAGGCCTGTGACAAGGAGATCCACTATCTCATTTTTTGTTCTTATTCTCTCGATGCCCTTCTCCATCCTAAGGATGCTGCGTCAGTAAATCAAATTCTGTTATCTCCCAGGTTTTCAGACAATATACTTATATGGGGCATGGATAGCAATGGCACATTCTCGGTGAAATCGGGTTACTACTTAGCATATACGAAGATTTATATGGGTTCAGCTGTTCTTTTGGAGGTTGTGTACTGATGCTCTTCCAACTAGAGACAACGTTAACCTCAGGTTGAGAGGTATAGAGGTTCCAGTAATGTGCCTGGTAAGTGAACAAGAGGACGAGTCAGCTGCACAATTGGTGTTCTCATGTCCTCTCTCTATTCGTCTGCGGGAACAATTAGCTCTCGATATCCCGTCAGACCCTGACAATTGGAAGAAGTTCCTAAAATCCTCACCGAGCAATGATGCCTCGTGGGTGCTATTGGTGGCCGTACATGCCTGGTTCAGGTGGTTCAATCGCAATAGAATGGTATATGAGGGGTGGAGTTGACGACCACATCAAATGGCAGTGGCAATAAAAGCTTGGACGCAGAATTGGCTGGACAATGCCCAACTCTCTCGGGGGAACTCCCCACATGGTGAGCAGGGAGACATATGGTGGTAGGTGCCTGTTGGAGATACAATTAAAATTAACGTAGATGCAAGGCTAGATATGCAAAATAGGTGAGGAAGTGTAGGTGTGCTGGCAAGGGACAGCGGGGGATAGGTGATCTTTTGCGATTTTAATGGGTTTTGATCATGTTGGGGAGGATGCATTGCAACTTGAAGCTTTGGCCATATATTGGGGCGTGAAGAAGGCAAGAAGAGCCGGTTTGCATAATATTATTTGAGTCTGATGCATGATTTTAAATCTCATACCATGCCGGTCAGTACCGTCTCATATCGGCCATACCAATAAAAAAAAGGTATGAGACGGGAAAATATACTTTTTTAATTTTAAATTTTAAATTTTTGATATTTTTAAGTAAAATATATAATTATTATATTTAATTGAATGCTCGTATAAAAAACTTTTTATATTTGAAATGATTTTATATTTTTATTTCTTCTACACCCCTTAAAGTTATATTTTTATTTTATAAATATATATTTATATTTAAAAAATCTAGATACATATAATATGTACTTTAAACTTACATACTTTCAATGATTGTTATATTCTATATATTTATATGTATATATATAATATATAAACGGTACATCCGAGACATAACAATATGATATTTGTACTGTATCATGCCACTAAAAAAATGGTACAATATCCTGTATAAAATTTAAAATTTTGGTCTCATGCTTTTGTTTTAATTTCAGATTTAAATAAGGGATACTCCATCTTGATTCCCTTTTGGTATCCTCCTTGGTAAGGCACGTTTTTTAGGTAGTACTTTTAGTTCGTGTTGTTTATCCTACTCTAAAGGGCCATAAATTGAGTTGCCCATAGTCTTGCTATGAAGCGTCTTTGTTTAACTGGAAGATTCGAATGCGGATCCCCAGTTCCGGATTCGCTTGTAAGTACTTTGGATTGATTTAATGAAGGAAGACTTTCCGTCAAAAAAATAAATAAATAAATGCATGTACCAAACTTAATTAAGGAGTAAATGTCATGAATGGTCCTTAATCTTGAGTCATTGTTTCCTTTTAGTCCCTAACCTATTAAATGTTCTGTTTTAGTCCTAAACCTATTAAAACATTTTGTTTTAGTCCTAAATCTAATGAGAACGTTTCATTTTGGTCCCAATTTAATAAAATTTGTTAACTCAAATTATTTGTTTAATAACAATGTTTTAGATCATAATCTAAACTATCTGATAACTGTCTTATAATAAATTTAATCTGTAAAATAATTTTTTTATAGTTAATAAAAAATTTAAGTCACTTCTTTTTCCTCTCTGTAAATTAGACTTATTTTATTCAGGAAGAAAAAACTATTAATTTAAATTTTTTATTTACTATTAAAAAATATTAAACTGTTTAAATTTTCTAGAAGATAGTTACTGAATATTTAAATTAATACTTTAAAAGTTTCTATTAGGCAATTATTCTGATTTAATGAATTTCATCTAGTGAGGGACCAAAATGAAACAATTTTAATAGGTTTAGGACCAAAACAGAACATTTGATAGGTTAGGGACTAAAAAGGAAACAATGACAAAGATTAGGGACCATTTGTGAAATTTACTCCTTAATTAAGCGATTTCACCCACTATGCCCCTCCTTTCTTGGTCTTTTTTTTTTCCTCCATTTCTATGTACGGTAGTGTCAACTCAATTTATCAAGATTTTGTTTTGCTTGTAAAAATGTGTTTTAGTCATAGGTTTCGTCCATCTTCAAGCTGCTTTCATAAAAGTTTGGTTAAATTATCAATCAATCCCTTCATCCTTAAAATCTGTGTTTGACTACAGTTAATTATAGGATTTATGCACCCTCATGACAAACCGGTTATATTATTTTGGTTAATTAAATATTTTAATATAAAATTGGGTATGGTGTTCAGGTATGGGCCATTAATGGATTCTACACTAGCAAATTAACTTTTTTTTTTTTTGGCAAACTTCTGCTGGCAATCAATTACTGATCACTCAATCGAAAACGATTGTATGCTTGTTTTCTTTCACAAAATTTGATAATGTTGTGAATCTTTTAGTTAGAATTTTCTTGGTTCTCCTTACCACCTATGAAGATTGCCCTTATAATATTAACGTCCATTGGTCTAATTAAGTGACAATGATCAGTGTTGTAATTTAGCCTACAGTAAAATGTGTAATGCAAACAAAGTTGTTAAAATTAGGCTTCTATATATCTAAAATCATTTTTAATCTTTGACAATTGTAGATAATAAAATCGTACTAGATAGTTTTTTATATTTTGATTGAGTAGGTGCTTAAACTTGAAAAGGCAAAAGTTTAAGGTTGTTAGGAAAAGTTGTATTTAAATTATATATTTTTAGTTCATGGTTGCAAGTCTATGAGAATCTGTAACCAAGAAAAATGAGAATTGTTGAGAGGGTAAATTATAGGCTTTGGTATAATCTTAAGCTTTTAATAACCATACGATCATGATCTGAATCGTCTGCTTCTACCTCTTTGCATTTTGGCCTATTGTCTAGTGTCATGTCATAAAATTGCTGAATTCTACCATCCAAATTGTGATTTCATGACCATATTATAAACTCTATTATGTCTGCATGTGACATATAAAAGTAAATATTATCCATAATCCATTTACATGTAAAAAAAAAGTGGATAATATTTGATAGTGCGGGTGTTATTCTGTTTCCCTCTAACTTGTTATAAAGATTTTTTTTTTTGTATAAAAGGAAAAGGAAATAGATTAACTGAAAAAGGCAAAGTTACAAAATACAATAGAGAAAGTTACAAAAACCCCCCCTGTGGTTTGGTCAAACCTACAGTTTGCCCCTCTATTTTGAGAAACCTACACTTTGCCCCCTATATTTTTTATACTGCCTGATAACAACTTCTGAAACTGTATTTAAACTATATGGTAATAATGCTCTAGTAATTTCAAGATTTTTGATATTTTTTTCACAGCAAACTGACATTTAAAAAATACTGATATATAATTACAGGTGGAAAAATAAATTTACAGAAAGCAAAAACTGATAGTTTAAAATGTCTATTAGCTATAAAAAAAATACTGGACAGATTGAAATTACTGGAAGATGATTATCGTAGAGTTTAAATACAGTTTCAGAAGTTGTTATTAGGTAGTATAAAAAACATAGGGGGTAAAGTGTAGGTTTCTCAAAATAGAGGGGACAAACTGTAGGTTTGATCAAATCACAAGGGGGTTTTTGTAACTTTCCCAATACAATAAGTTCTACAATTTTAAAGTACTTGGAAAAACCGAGGAACAAGAAGAGAGGACTTCAAAAAAGTCTTGCTCATTGTTGGCAGCTTCAGGGAAAAGAGTTTCTTCAGTTCAATCAAAGTCGGCTCAGTTAAAAAGACGTATTGATAAAGTCAATAAAATGTTAGAAGTCTCTTTTAAGAGGTGCGAAAGTTTGAATATTAAATTATATAATGAGTTATATATCCTTAAAAGCCGTAAAAATAGCCATAAAAAATTAGGTTCACACATTAGTAATTCAGCCGTAAGACATCTTAAATTATATAATGAATTATATATTTCTTAAAAGCCCGAAAAATAGTCATGAAAAATAGTCTTAAAATAAAGACTACGACAATAATAATGATACAATCACTATAGAGAGCAAATGGATGAAGTAGAGGAATACTATTGCTAGATATTTTAGAGCAGTTGTCTACCATTTTGCAGGTGTATCTTCAATCAACCTAACACTATTAACTTAACATCCATTTATTAAGTCATCCTATTATGAGATGCATTTGTTTGGTTCTAATATATATTTATCTAGTTCTCATATAAATTTTTCTAAGAGTAAGATCATCTTGCTTAGATTTGGACTACATTTATTTTATTTTGGTTAAATGTCTATTTTTGAGATATATTTCTTTAGTTCTAGAATACATTTATTTAGTTCTAATATGGATTTATTTACAATTAAAACCATCTTGTCTGGATTTTTTATACATTTATTTTACTTTATTGAATGTTTAGTTTTTAGATATATTTACCAAAATTGAGATAGATTAGTCTAGTTTTAGTAAGCATTTATCTAGTATTGAGATCATTGCTTTTAGATTTAAGATACATTTATTTTTGCTTTCTAAATTTTGGATATATTTGTTTCACTTTAATTATTGTTTATTTTTCAGATGAATTTGTTTGGTTTATTTTCAACTATATGCCTAATTCTGATATGCATTTACCTAAAATTTTTGTTATCTTTAACGGTTTACAAATGGGTGGATATATACTTGTTGGTGAAAGACAAGGCCAAATACTCACATTTGATAATTTAAATTAGAAAAGATAAAAGAAAACAAATAGAGTATGAGGATTAGTTGAATGAATTGGTCTTATGGCGTGGTAAAGTACACAAACATGTAACACTTATCTAATGCTTGTAGCTAGAGCATGAAGTAAAAAGATGCCCAGCTTCTGTCGTTGAAAATTATCATGTCCCAAAGCTTTGGTGAACACATTTGTCGGTTGTAACTGTGTTGGAATGTATTGTGTGTATAAATCTTCATATTGACTTTTGAAGAAAATGGCATTTCATTTTGATATGTTTTGTCTTTTCCTAAAAAATTTGATTAGCATCAATGTGTAGAGTTACTTGATTATAAAAAAAATCTGCATAGGTTTTGTGTAAGGGACTGTAAAATTCTCCAAAAGTGCCCAAAACAAATTAGTTCAATTGTTGCTATTGTCACTAATTTATACTTCACGTCAACTAATGATCTGCTTTAGATTACTAGCTTTTCTTGTTCTCCAAAAAACCAATGCACTTCCAAGTGTCATAAGGTATCCAATAATGGACCTCATGCTTGTTGGGCAAGCTTCTCAATTTGAACCATAATAACCTTTTAGCTATAGCTTGTTAGCGCGAAGGAAAAACAACAATTATTCTAACATCCCTTTAATATATTGTAGAACACACAAGCTTGCCTCATGATACTCTATGGCTAGGTTTTGCATGTGCTGGCTTAAGATGCTAACAACATAAGTAAAGTCAGGTCTCAAAATGGAAAAATAAAGAAGTTACCCAACTAACCGTTTAAAAAGTGATGGATCTTGCATATAATTTTTGGATGACCTTCCAAGTTGATGTTGTTGTGGTAATGGAGTTGATGTGAAGTTTTAAAACCTTAATCTACAAGTGCACAGGACGCATGTAGATAGGATGAGTAAGATATCGTTCCCACGATGTGAAGTTTTAAAACCTTAATCTCCAAATTGTGATTTTATGACCATATTATAAACTCTATTATGTCTGCATGTGACATATAAAAGTAAATATTATCCATAATCCATTTACATGTAAAAAAAAAGTGGATAATATTTGATAGTGCGGGTGTTATTTTGTTTCCCTCTAACTTGTTATAAAGAATTTTTTTTTTTTTTGTATAAAAGGAAAAGGAAATAGATTAACTGAAAAAGGCAAAGTTACAAAATACAATAAGTTCTACAATTTTAAAGTACTTGGAAAAACCGAGGAACAAGAAGAGAGGACTTCAAAAAAGTCTTGCTCATTGTTGGCAGGTTCAGGGAAAAGAGTTTCTTCAGTTCAATCAAAGTCGGCTCAGTTAAAAAGACGTATTGATAAAGTCAATAAAATGTTAGAAGTCTCTTTTAAGAGGTACGAAAGTTTGAATATTAAATTATATAATGAGTTATATATCCTTAAAAGCCGGAAAAATAGCCATGAAAAATTAGGTTCACATATTAGAAACTCAGTCGTAAGACATCTTAAATTATATAATGAATTTTATATTTCTTAAAAGCCCGAAAAATAGTCATGAAAAATTAAGTTCACATATTAGAAACTCAACCGCAAAAAATGAGTTGAGAAGATTGAAATGGAGTATCAAAACTTAACGATAGTTTAAAGTTTTTTTTTTTGGGCAAGGTGCTAAGAAGTGGGGGTGAGGGGTCTATTTTTAAAGGTGTGGTTTGGGGTTTTAGGAAGTGGGATCAAGGGCTTTTGTTTTGGGAGATTTGGGATTGGGTTGAAAGGAATGTCCCGTAACTAGCTGGCATTTGATTGTAGTTTAATCTTTCATTAATTAATTTTTTGTTTGCCGTTAAAAAAAAAATACATATATATGAGCGACCGCGACATAGAGGTCACGGCTTGAGGGTTCACATGTCTGGGTAGACAATTCATTGCTCCTTCTATTCGTATTGGGTAAAATTTAAATTTGATCCTTTGACTATTTGGGTTGTCCTAAAATGGTCTTCTAACTTTAGAAATGATCATTAAGGTCTACCAACTCATACAATGCGTCCTATTTAAGTCTCATCCATTACTTTCAACCATTATTTCTAACGGAAAATACATATGTGATACTTAATACCCCCTGCTTGGTCCCACAATGCAACGTGGTACCCTCTTTCATGATAATAAGTAAAAAGACTGAAAGAATAATAAATTTTATGCTAGAATTGACAAAAAATATAATTTTAGGGACTTAATTAACTCAATCTTCTACAATCTTCTCTCCTCAAAGAGCACTGCCGCCACCATGTCGCCACTACCATCGGCTCCATCTCCCATGAAATCCCCATCCCTTCGATTCTCTGTTTTGTCTCCTCTCACTCCTTCGATTTTGTTTCCTCCACTCCTCTGATTCCCATCCCCGTCTACTGCCCCTTTGATTCTCCATTTCCATGTCTTCCCACCCCTCCAATTCTTTGTTCCCTCCCGCCTCCTAAATTCTCTGTTTCTATCTCCTGCTAGGGATTCGATTCTTCAATTCGAGATGGTAAGTTAATTAGGGATCCGATTCTCCATCTCTGTTGATCATGTATTCTGCCCGTCATTTCAATCATTCCATTTGAAATATCATTGGGATTCGATTCTCCATTTCAATCACTGTTGACGGAGGTTATAAGGCAGAACTATTGAAGCGAATGAAGATAAGATGGTGGCGATAGTGAGAGAAGATTTGGGAGGTGAAGGAAGAGACGAAGGTGGCAGCACTGGCAGGGGACAAAGAAAATTTGGGAAGATTTAGTTAATCAACATATTAAGTCCCTAAAATTAGGTTTTTTGTCAATTTAAGTCCAGGATTTATTATTCTCTTAATCTTGTCACTTATTGTCATGAAAGAGAATGTCACATAGCAATGTGGGACCAAAAGGGGGTATTAAGTGCTAGGTAGGAGTGATTATTCGGTTTGTTCGGTTCATACAGAACCGAATTTTTTGGTTTATTCGGTTTTTGGTTTTGGATACTAAGAAACCGAAATAACCGAAATAGTCCATAAAACCGAATTCAAACCGAGCCGAAATATTTTGGTTCGGTTCGGTTTAACCGAATTAACCAAAAAAATGGTAATTAAATTCTATAAGAGATGAAATGAGATAAAGATATTGTTTTTCTTTTCAAATTCCATTCAATATAGAAGATTCCTTGTCCATGGAAAGAAAGAAAATAAGAATTCAAGCTAATTTGGGTTACTTTGTAGCATTATTGTTCATGAAACAAATAAAAAAAAATTTGGTATAAAAAATTTCGGTTATTTCGGTTACCGAATTAACCGAACTCTAAAACCGAAACCGAACTGAAACTGAAATTTTTGTTATTCAGTTTCAACCGAAACCGAACCGAATTACCGAATTAACCGAACCGAATTTTAAAATTTTTTCGGTTTTTTCGGTTTCAACAGAATACTGATCACCCCTAGTGCTAGGTTTGCAATTTCATCAAAAATAACGGATGCAACTCAAATAAGATACACTACATTAATTAGGAGATCTTAATAGTTATTTTAGAGTTAAGGAATCATTTTAGGACAAACTAAATAGCTAAGCGACCAAATCTAGATTTTACCCCTACTCCTATCAATAGGAGCCAGGGGCTGTCAAAAATAACAAAAGGGGTGTCCATCTACTGCCTCATAAGGGAGTTGATCCGTAACTTGATTCTCCTCTGGGTAAACGGCTCTCATGCTTGAGCTTTGCGTCGGCTTGATAAAAAACCTGCAATCACACGCTGCTGTTGCCATCCATAGTTACCCATAAGCTTGGTCTCTTCACCAAAAATCAGCCACTATGCATCGACCTTTATTGTTGCCTATGGGTTTGGCCGAAGCTTCGATTGAGAAATGAGGAGATGATTAAACTTAGGTATAACAGAGAGAAACAGATGGAAATTAAGGAGGAGATGAGAAGCAGATGAAGAGAGAGGAGGAGTCAGCAGAGGCAGAGAAGAAATTAATGGCTACACTCCTCTTTTACGAAATTACTTGAACTTCTCATTCGCCAGAAAAATTTCAGATTTGGACAAAACATACTCAAATCAATGAAAGAAATAAAAATAAGAGAAAGTGGACCAATAGACAAGTGAATAGCAGTTTTTGTGGGACAGAGAGAGTAAAAAATAAAAACTCTCTGCTTCTTCCCCCCTCTTCCTCCGTTTCCTCTTCTCTCCTTCTTTCGCTGCTTCTCACCTCATCATTTTTATCTGTTTCTCTCTATTATAGCTAAATCTATCATCTCCTCCTTTCCCGTTGCCAGAGTCAAACCCAACGACGGAAACACAGGTGAAGATGGAGGGGGTGAAAGGTGTGAGAGGATGTAGGACGACGGTGAGAGCTCATTGGTGGTGTGGAACTCCCTTCTGATGGCGATGATGGTGGTCAGAGATAAACAACAAGAAGATAACCCAGGGAGGGCCGGCCATGAAAAGGATGGTTGGATTGATGAGTCCTCAAGTGTTAAACTGTACGTTTGTTTCTCAGGATCTAAAATTCACATGACATGCGGCACAAAATTGGTGGTGGTACATCCAAGGAAACAGATAAAAAAAGGATACAGAAGATTTCGGTTCGGGGGTGACGTTGCCCATTCATAAATTGGCGACAGCTAATATGAATCCAGCAACCAGCAAGCAGCAAGTGACGCTCCTGCCTCGCCGGAAAGCGATGTAACAACAATTATACAGACTCCTAACCCAAATTAATTGGCGCTTAAACAGTGTAATTAGCTTAATTGATCCCAGATCTTTTCACTTGCCCAATGACAGCTGACTTAGACCTTCACATTTTCTCTAACGCCCAGGTGACACGTATCCTTGGAGATAAACACAGGGCGGTACCGAATACTTTTGACTTCTTAACCTTTCCCTCCCTCCCTATATATTTATAACTCTCCACCACGCATCTGACCCATCCACGTCTCTAGGTCACCTTTTTTGCAGGTGTTTCCCATTTTTTATTATATTTTTTGAAGATGGGGAGGGCGCCGTGCTACGACAATAGTGGCCTGAAGAAAGGGCCATGGACGCCGGAGGAAGATGAGAAGCTGACTGAGTATATTAAGAAGCATGGTTATGGGAACTGGAGGATGCTTCCGAAAAATGCCGGTGAGTTTATTGTTATAAATTGAAGTCTTGGTACTGGAACGGAAGAAAAGGTCCTATTTGGGTACTTAAATTTTGGCTCTTTTTTTGTTTTTTTTTTTAATTTTTTTCTTTCTATAGGGCTGCAAAGGTGCGGGAAGAGCTGCCGCTTGAGATGGACGAACTATTTACGTCCTGATATCAAGAGAGGTCAATTTTCTTTTGAGGAAGAAGAAGCCATAATTCAGCTCCATAGCGTATTAGGCAACAAGTAAGATTATAGTTTGAAATCAACTTGATCTGCTAATTTTTCCGCTTCAACATTAGTAACTATTGAACTTTAAATCTCTTAGGAAATTAAAGCTATAAACCTTAAATGCTAACTAAATTACTTTTTCTGTTTTAGGTGGTCAGTGATTGCTTCTCGTTTGCCAGGCCGAACTGATAACGAGATAAAAAATTACTGGAACACTCATATTCGGAGAAAGCTTCTCGGGATGGGTATTGATCCGGTGACTCACAGTCCCAGGCTCGACCTCCTGGACCTCTCCTCCCTTCTCAACTATCATCCACAACTCGACATGTGCAAGTTATTGCTAGGTGTCCAACCATCTATCAACCAAGAGCTTCTAAGGCTCGCCAATTCTTTTGCAACAAGCCAACTGATCCAGCATCAAAACCAAAACCCTCTCCCGCAAAATGTTCAATCCCATCAGCTCCTAGATGGTCACCAACTTCAGTCCCACACCGCCGGAGTTTTCGAGATGCATGCCCCGGAAGTTCCTTTCCCGAGCGATGAAGCGCTGCTTACGAACGCAGGTGTCGCCGACGTTGGCCAGTGGCAGAACAGTGAAAATAACAATATGGCTTCTCCAACTTTGAGCGAAGATCACGTGCTGTATATGCCACAGAGTTACTACGACAAAAGCTACGGCTCTCAGCCGTCCAATAATTTCAGCTACGGCAACGCATCGGTTTTGTCGACTCCATCGTCGAGTTCGGCGTACATCAACAGCTGTAGTACGGAAGATGAAAGAGAAAGCTATTGCAGTAATATAGTGTTCAACTTCGAACTCCCTAATCTTCTGGGTGCCAGTGACAGTGAACTCATGTGATTCTAAGAAATAGCTAGCTAGAACAACTTTTTTATTTTTATTTGGCCTCCCTTTGCGCCCAGAATGTTTCAAATTTGGTGGGATTGAATGCTGACACTAGTTGAAGTTCTTCCAAATATCACATATAATTAACTTTATCTTCCATTAGTTTATTTGATGCACAGTGGATAATCCTTTATCCAGTATACAAAGACTAATAATTATAAGGTACCATTGCCAAGCAAATATTTTTATTTATTTTTCCTATGCTCCTCCTGACCAAACAAGTATACATTGCTGTCTTTCTTGAGGGAGAAAAATAATTGACAATTCATATAGTCGCATGGCTAGCTATCACCACATATATATATATATATATATATATATATAATATATTATTTCCACCGATTACAAATCCTTTATATGTCACTTCTTCCATTATTATATCATTTCTTACTTCCATTATTACAAGGTTTGGTTTCCGCCAGATCGATGACATTCTCGTCAGATCAGATCTGACCAAAAGTATTACTAGTATTTTTTGTTTTTTTCGTTTTGGTTGTTTTCCCGTGTGAATGCTGTCACCTAGGACTTCCCGGCGAACGCAGACGCCAAAGATAAAACTAGCCGGAGCAGGTGAATCGAACACGAACACGTGTGCTGGCAGCTGTTTCAAGAAACTGTCTAGTGCAGTGCTACCGTAGAAAAAAAGTAACGAAAAAGCACTACTTATAAAAATTAATTGCTCTACTTTAATTTAGTTGGTTTCTTCAAATTTTTACGCAGTTTTAAAAAAAAAAATGTTTATATATACTTTTTTATATAAGATAAATATGGAATAATACTTTATCAGCCTCATATTCTTTACAATACTCTTTATTTTGGGTTATTTCAAATTCTTTATAACTTTTTTTTATCATTATATTCATTATTCTCTCATCAATTAATCTATCTGTCCCATTTTAAAACTCATTGCAATGGACTTCTCCATTTTGTTCTTTCATCTGATCTCAATGTGGATGACTTTCTCATTCTTCTTAGCAGTGATGGAGGGACTTTTCTTCTAGGACTATAGATTGACGATCAAAGTGACAAAGGTGATTGATTGACGGATTGAGGAGTTTAGGCAGTGGCAGATAGAGGTGACAGTAGATCAAGGTGATGAGGCAACAAGCCAAAGAAAGGGTTTTCGATCGAGGCGATTTAGGCGATGAACTGAAGGAAAGATCATCAATCGAGGCAAATCAAAGGAAGGATCTCTGATCGAGGTGACCATTTTACTGCTCGCCTACCACAAATCCTTCCCCTTGGCAAGATCATCGGAAATGATAGTGATAGAGACAGCAACCAAAGACAAAGATGAAGGTTGAAGGCAAGGGTAGATGGCGAGCCAAGCAGTGATAGAGGTCAAATATGGAGAAGAATGCTAAGACGCATATAGGTATACCTGAGACAAAAGACACAATGGGAAAACAGGTACAAAAATAGACATGACCTAAAACTTTGTGCTGGGAGAGGGGGAATACCATTTTCTTTATCATCTTTTAAAAAAGGGTCACGTACTTTAAAACCTCTTTCAAAGAAATAAATGTCAAAATATTTAAAAATAGAGGAACTAATATTTTTTTTAATATTCTTTACTCCCTATGTTACTCTAAAGATATTATCAAATGAATTCTTCAACTTTAAAATAAATATTTTCCATGCAAAATTTTTTGGATGAACCTACGATTTCTTAGTCATGTTGCCGAAGCCTCTCACCATCCAACACATATCTTGGTTTGCATGAGAATTACTAGCACGACAATATCAACCCATGTGGCTTAATTATTAACTCAATAATATGCCCACTGCCAAGTTCAAGAGAGCCTTGAGTTCACAAGTTCAAATACACATATACCAAATGCATGTTCATTCCATATAACGGGTAACAATTTTGTTGCGCATAGACGAAGAGGCATTATTGTGGGGGGAAAAATTAGCTAGCATAACAATATCAAAAGTGTTCCATAATTGATTTACGCAATGAGTTTCAATGCCCTTTTGGTAGCAAAAGTGTAGAACTATCAACCAAATCAAGCAGACTGGCTTTGGATCTTGAAACGAATGATGTGTACCTAGATCCTGCACTCAATGACACTATCAAAGCCCCGGGATGTGCGTTTAGGGGCAAACTCCTCGACATTCAAGTTAGTTCGTAGAAAGAAAATGTGAAACCTATGGAGCTAGGGTTATAAAAAAGTGTTGCATACCTTAGGATTGTCTTGAGGGTCCCTTTTTATACTGCTAAGAGGAGATCATATGGGAGGAAAACTTTTGTAAACGTTGGATTATGTTACTAAGTGGAAGTTTCCTTCCATATCTGGATATGATTTAGCATGTTGGGCTATCCAGTCTGGTATGCCATGTAGTTGACGGTTGAGCTCTTAGTCAGTTACAACTACGTGATTTGGGCCTAAACAGAGGATGCCTGGCCCATATAGCATCATTATCTTTTCTTTTTCTCTTCTTTTTTTAGGAGACGATTCTATCTCATGAGGGTTACATTACATTACCATGAAGTAAAGATAAAATATTCCTAAACTCTAATTATATGAAAATTTGTAATAGCTACATGCTAGTAAACAAATTAACTTGGGATTCTATTTATGTGACAATGTTCTAATGTGGTAATCTAAAATTTGTAGTAACAACTCAAGTATTAACTTAGTGACCATATTTTCAGTTGAAGGCATCACATAATGCTGCCCAGGAGTGTTGATTACCCAATAGGAATATATCATAAATGTAAGAAAAATATTTAGGGACTTCTGATATTTTATACAAGTTGATATTAATTCACTACTAAAAAACATGCATTTTACAACAGCCAAACTATTAGAAATTTTTAACGCAAAGGTCGATTGGAAAAATAAGAGACAATTTTTCAATAGCCTTCACGTTGGAAATTGTGAACACCTTAGTTTTCAACAGCCTTGCTATTGGAAAATTTCCAAAATGAAATTTCCAACGCAAAGGCCTTTGGACATTTCCAACATGAAAGCCATTGGAAAATGGTGTCATTCATACAATAAAATTTATAATTTTAGAAAGTAGAAAACTATTTTCAAAACTTTTATTTTCAAATAATTATAATAATTATTATTATAAATACAATAATAATAATAATAATAAGATTTAACAATGTATATGATATATATATCATACACATATAGCGTGTGTGTGTGTGTGTGTGTGTGTGTGTGTACATATATAATGTATGATATATATTAATGTATCATAATAATAAAAGTATGTTACATATATATTATAATATATATCATATATATTATACTATAATTTATCATATATATATATATATATATATATATATATATTTATATAACACATATCATATATTTACATATTGTATACATATATATTATATGTTTATTATAATTTTGTATATGGTATTATATATTATATGATGTTATATTACATATTTATTACATACTCTCTCCGTCTCATATTCTTTGCACTGTTTTTCTTTTTTAGCTGTCCCAAACTTTTTGCATCATTTCTTCTTTTAGTAAGTTTTAACAAACTTTGTTCGTTACTTATTGTTGATCATTCACTCCTTGTCATTCTCTATTCACCGTTCGCTCTTCACCTGCCTCACTCCTCTTTCCTTGCTGTTCATTGTTCACCGTCATTGTCGGTTTCTCCTTGACATCCGCCTTGGCTTCTCAGTCCACCTTATTCCTCGGCCTGTCGTGTTTGTAGATCTGGTTAAAAATTAGTTAGATTTGTTCTTGTAGTTGTGATTTTTGTAATTTATGTTTTTGAATTTCGTGAATCTGGTTTTGAGTTGTGATTTTGTTGGGTTTTTTTTTTGTAATTTATGTGATTTTTTTGCAGATCTATTTTTGTGATTTTTATAATTTTTGTAAATTTGTTGTTATTTTGCGAATCTAATTTTGTTGTGATTTTTGTAATTTTGCAATTTTTGTGAATCTTGTGATTTTCAATTTTGTAAATACAAAATATAATTTTAATGAATATATTTTTGTAATATTACAAAATGTAGTATTTGTTAATAGAAAGTATATTTTTTATAAATATAAAAATAAATTTAGCAATATATAAAACATACATATTATCAAGAGTTCTATAATTATTTTTTTTTATTTTTTTTACACAAAATTTCCAACAGTCTAGTTGTTGGAAATTTTCATTGGCTTGAGCCATTAGCATGCAGTTGGAATTTTCAACAGCTTGAGCCATTGAAAAAAAATTTCCAACAAAATTGTTGCCAACAACCTCATGTTGGAAAACCAAATTTACTGTTGGAAAATGACATTTTTCTAGTAAGGATTCATATCCTGGCTAATATCATTTTACAAAGTTTAAATCTAAAAATGGTAATTTAATTTTGACAAATATGCCCATTAGCCTATTAATTTTTTTTAAAACCTATCATTGTATCACCAAACTTTGAAATTATGTTTCTTTTCTATATATCCAGCCAAACGGATATCAATTTAAGTCTTACTATTTAATTTTCAACATTATCCTCAATAAATTTTACCGTTTTTCTTTCTCCTCCACAAAATTCCTTCACCACTATTGATAAAAGCACCATTTGCTTCATCGAATGTTTTATGGTGGACAAATCTTGGTGACCCATTTTCAAAATTAGTGGCTCCAAGATAAATTGTGATCAATTGGGATATGGAAAGAGACTAAAACTTAGATGATGATGTATTTAGGAATAGTAGATTGGGATGATCATATATTATTTTTTTTAATTATCTTGTCCTTTTTTTAATATTTTTCAATTACTTATGAGGTATTTTTATAGGATTATCCTAATTTATATGGAATGTGCCAACTCGATCTAATTATCTTCCTTCCATTCAGTGTCACAAATATATGTAACTTTTTATTTGTCTGTTTATATGTTATTGTTATTCTTTAGTGTCATATACCCTTGGTTTTGTAAGATATCATTTGACTCATTCGTAATTAGAACACTTTTTGAAATTATATAACCATTAGGCCATATATATCGCTGGAACTGAAGATTTTGTGAAGTTGTAGATGAAAAGTGTAATTTTTTTTCCCAAATTTCTAGTCTTAATAGTTACTCAACTGCTATATATAGATTAAATATTTCTCCTAATTCTCTTCCCCTCTCTAAGTGAGTTTTCAAAATTTGGAAAAAATTTTGCTTTTGGTCCGTAAACTTCATAAACCCTTCAGTTGATGAACTCTATCGCCTTATAAATATAGTTTTTTTAAGTCTCACGGTCAGCTTGGCATATCTTTCTAATTTTATTTATTGGGATTTAAACCCTTTATAAGTAGTGATACTCTGTAAAGTCCTAACTAATAACAAACTCATCCCCTATATTTAGACATCCCCTGATTATGATAATTATGTTGTATTTAGAGTACCAAAAAAAAAACCCCTGGTGATTACCTCTCGTCGATTCCCCTCACTCCAAGATTAAAAAAAATATATAAAGTGGGCCGAATATTATAAAGGAAGATAATTCATCAAAAAACTAGTATTGTCTCCGCTCCAAATTATTTTTTTTTCATTTCTATTTCGAGATATCTCAATTTTATTGCAAGTTTTTAATTATAAAAACCCAAATTAGTATGATAATTATTACATATCCTTAATTGAATGAGGAAATGGCATAAATGGTACCAACCTTTAGTCATTATTTCCTTTTAGTCCCCTACCTATTAAATGGTCTATTTTGATTATAAACCTATTAAAATTTATTAACTAAAAATAATTGTCTGGCAGAAAACTTTGAAATTCTAATTTAAATATTCGGTAATTGTGTTCTAGTAAATTTAAACGGTTTAATATTTTTGTACAATAGATAAACAATTTCAATTAATGATTTTTTATTTCTGAATGAAATAAGTTCAATTTACAAAGAGAAAAAAAAAAGAGATTTAAATTTTTCATTAACTGTAAAAAAATTATTATACAGATTAAATTTATTATAAAACAGCTATTAGATAGTTTAAATTATAATCTAAAAAATTGTTATTAGATAAATACTTTGAGTTAACAAATTTCATCAAATTGAGACCAAAATGAAATATTTTCAATAGATTTAGGATAAAAATGAAACATTTTAATAGATTTAGGACTAAAACAGAACATTCAATAGGTTATAGACTAAAACGAAACAATAACTAAAGGTTAGAGATCATTCATGAATTTACTCTTAATTCAATGTATTAAAAAATTAAAGGTAGATGGCACCCATCATCCTTGAACCAAGACCCGTGTTGCGGATTCGTTATGAAACTAAAAAATGTTACACAATTTGTCCTTTAATTATGAAAATATTGTACTTTCATCTTGCCGTCAAAATTTCCATTAAAATGAACGGAAAAAACAGGAAAATCAACTTTTAACCCTCGAAAAACTTTTCATTTGTCTTAAAAACCTCAACACTTTTACATCTTACAATCAAACTATCTTCTACACCTTCTTTCAACCATTTAACCGAACTCATAGTTTTCCTTTAACTATTTTCTTCTTTTTCCCACCAAAACCTTGTCCAGACTATATTTATTTTTTATTGCTTGGATATAATTACTATTTAGAGGGCGTAGGATTAAACTACTTAGTATCTATTCGTTTCAAGTATAATTAATAATGTATTGAAAGTATTTAGTTTTTATAGTATCTTATATATATTTTTTCAAATTAAAAACTTAATCAAAATTTTACATTTTAAAATATCATTCAAGTCGTTATTAGAAATATATTGCATTAACTTTTGAATAATATTAATTTTGTTGAAAAAAAATGATGAGTCCGAATTGGATTTCTTTTTATTTTATTTAGATTTTTATGTCTGTTGAGTTTGATATTTGATATGCTTGGGGTATCCTCTACCTGCTTGAGACTACCAAGTATGAAACAGAGATTTTTTTTCAAATAATTCATTTTTCATACACAATTTTCTTTTATTTTGCATAATATGCCTAAGGCCCTTCAAATCACCTCAACTTGTGCCATTAATGTTGTTGAGACAAAAATTGTTTCCATACTCTTGTCTTTTATTTACACAGAAGAAATATATATTTGCTTCCCTGCCCTTACTCATAGTCACTTTTGCCAAGTAAGAAATACTAGTATAAACTAAAATAACTGTTGTATATTTTAATAAATTTGATCTTGCTGTTAAAAAAGTACAAAATAAAAAATTATGCAAAATAAAATGAATAGGTGCAATAAATGAAGGATATGATATCAAAGATATCAATAAGCATTGTTCTTAATTTTGATAAAAACAAAATTTATTACGTTAAAGATCAATATTTTGGACTTATTATCAAATACAAGTTAATACTATTTTTTTCAACAAAATTAATATTATTTGAAAGTTAATACAATATATTTTTAATAACCACTTGAATAATATTTTAAAGTGTAAAGTTTTGATTAATTTTTCAATTTGAAAAAATATAGATCAAATACTATAAAAACTAAATATTTTCAATACATTATTAATTATACTTGAAACAAACAAACACTAAGTAGTTTAATTCTATGCTATTTAAATAGTGATTATATCTACGTAATAAAAAATAAATATAGTTCGGACAAGGTTTTGGTGAAAAGAAGAAAAAAATTGTTGAAGGAAAACTATGGATTCGGGTTAAATGGTTGAAAGGAAGTGGAGAAGGTAAGGGGTGATCAATATTCAGTTCAAACTGAAAAAACTGAAAAACTGAAATAATTTTGAAATTTGGTTTGGTTAATTTGGTAATTTGGTTCAGTTTCGGTTGAAATCGAATAACAAAAATTTCGGTTTCAGTTCAGTTTTGGTTTTTGAATTACCAAATTAGCCGAAAATTTTTATGCCAATTTTTTTATTTTTTTCATGAACAATAATGCTACCAAATAGCCCAAATTAGCTTAGATTCTTATTTTCTTTCTTTCCATGGACAATGAATCTTTTATATTGAATGAAATTTGAAAAGAAAAACAATATCTCTCTCTCATTTCAACTCTTATAGAATTTCACAACCTTTTTTCTGTTAATTCAGTTTGAACCAAACCAAACCGAAATATTTCAGTTCGGTTTGAATTCAGTTTTATAGACTAATTCGGTTAATTCAATTTTTTATCATCCAAAACCGAAAATCAAATAAACCGACTAATTTGGTTCGGTTTAAACCTAAAAAACCGAATACTCACCCCTATGAAAAGGTCATTTGATTGCAAGATGTAAAAGTTTTAAGATTTCTAAGGCAAATAGAGAGTTTTTTTAGAGTTAAAACTTGTTTTTCATGTTTTTTTCCTTCATTTTTGATAGGAAATTTGACATAATGATGAATAGTGCAACATTTTAATAGTTAGACGACGAACAGTGTAACATTTTTTAGTTCAAGGATGAATCCGCAACATGAGTCCCAGTTCTGTGCAATTTACCCAAAAATTAAATTATAAGAATATAGAATTATTAAATAGGAATAATGTTAGTACAACCCTTATTTTAACCAACTAAAAACTTCTGTTATTATAATATTTTTAAAGTATGAGCTTTTCTCTAATAAATAAATAATTTAGGAAATTTGGGAGAAAAAAAAATATAATATTATTTAATACTACTTTCCCTGATTCATAAAAGTTATTTTTTTACCATTCACAGTAATTAATCTATAATTTTATTTCTTTCAAAAATTTATAATATAGATATGAACTTTTTATATGAAAATAAAACTTTAAATATTATAATTTGTAAATATTTGTTTAAAAAATTAATATTATATATTAATATAAATATATTCAAATTAAATTAGTAAAAATTAATAAAATGACCGAGTAATAAAAAACGGAGGGATTACTATGATTCATTAAAATATTAGTATGTTGTAATTGGGTGGGTTTGCCAAAGAGAGAAAACACGTGGCGAGCGGTTATCGGGTCCCAGCTGCGTTCGGCTGCTTCTTTATTCATTGGAAACGAAAAAGAAGAAAGAAACCCATGGCGATTGGCGCCTCCGCAGTCCGCTCTCGTGCCGTGCCCATTTTGTCTCTTTATGATCCAACATTTAATGCGTCATCAACCGTGACACGTGTACGCAATCATTCACGTAGTCGGGCCCACATAAGGATTCGGATGACCCGGTCATCCGTCAAAACTCAAAATGGTAAAATGCAAATATGGATTCTAACTTTAAGTTCGTCCAAAAGTAGTTCTATAACTTTTTTTCGGCCTCTTAAGGCCCCTTGATTCAAGTAGCATGTCTTATTTTAGTTCCTGTCATTAGTTCAATCATTATTTCAGATAGAAATTCCTATCGTTGCACCCAAACTCTCACATGTCTATTTCTTTTATAATAATAAGTGACTAAATTGAAAGAACAATAAATTTTAAACTAAAATTGACACGAACATATATTCTTATTGACATAAAAGTTAGATTAACCCAGTTCATCTTCTTTCTCAATAGCATCAATGGCAGCTTTTCTCGCGTTCTCCTTCGACGCCCTTTCATGCCTCTGATCCCACGTCCTTCTGCTCCTCCCTCTATTACACCATCTTCCATCTCCTTTGTCTCCAGTCCTAAGCTCGCCAGGCCCCATTCCTTTTCTTCTCCAACCCCACACCGTCAACTACTCACTCATCGACGGAGTGCAGCTTCCCCAACCTTAAGCAGAGCAGATGCAGATCCGGGTGTAAGCATCATCTGTCGCTGGTGTTGCTGGTGTTGGAAAATGGAAACCGAGTCAAAACTTGCCTCCGAGTGAGCGACGTGGGCAGTGGTCTAGGAAAACTTTTGGAGGTCACCGAAATCCCAGCAAGGTTTGTGGTGGTGTTGACACCTGTTCCTCTATTTCTGTCGTATTAACTGAGTCAGATGAGAGAGTTGAGCGCCTGTGACCAGACGGTGGAGGTTATTTCAAACAAGATCCACTTCATCTCTGCCCAGTTCTCCAATATTACCGTGCCATGATTTACCGGCATATCAAATTGCCCATTTTTTGGGAAGAAGAAGATTTAATCGGAGAAGTTTTAATAGAAGATTTTTTTTAATCATAGAAGATTTTGGGGAAGATTTTGTTTTAATCAAGGAAGACTTTTGAAAGATTTAACTGAAAAGATTTGTGTTATAAGAAGATTATGAGTTAATGTACATTGTAAGTTATTCGAATTATGTGTTTATTTTAATTTTAACCTAAAATTTATTATTCTTTCAGTTTAGTCATTTATTATTGTAAAACAGGTGGTCACGTGATAGTATGGGTATCACGTGGGCAATTTTCATCTGAAATAACTGCTAAACTAACAGTAAAGACTAAGATACGACAAGCTAGTTGATTTAGGGACCTTAAGAGACTGAAAAAGAGTTATAGGACTAATTTAGGATGATCATCAAAATTAAGGGACCATATTTAGATTTTACCCAAAATGAAAAGAAATCCTGCTCCGTGCAGGCGTGGCGTGGTGGATAGCGTGGGAAGTTGGAAATCTCCCCCAATGGGTAGCCGGATAATTATTATCGTTCGCACTGCAGTATTTTACCCGTGCGGTGTAAAAATCAACTAACAGCTTTGCTCGATTATGTTTAAATTACGCTACATTGTTGTGGATAAGATATTAATTTATCTTGCAACTCTGGCAAACCAATCAAGTTTTTCTTGATTTTTGACCTGGAAACTCTAAACTTAACTAAAGCCTAGAAGAGAAGTAGATTAATTCTTTTCCTATCTCCATTTTTCGGTAATAGCTAAAGTGATTGGTGGATACAGGGGAGGTTCACACTTTAAATTCTAGTTTTTTTTTACCTCTATATTACGCTGCAACAAAGTTGATTCAATTGATATTTTAATTTCAAAAAAGCCGCTAGACCTATTTTTCTAATCTTTAATAATAGTAAACCCCCCCCCTCTGTTTTTATAGGTGTAACAGTACTGATCGTGTCCTGCTTTGGCACAAGCATGGGCTGAACGTGCTTTCCGGATGATTTTACCGGCGGAAACCACGGAACTAGCTACTCCGCTACTCGCCCCCTCCACACCTACTTTATGTTTGGTTCATTTCATAACTAATTTCATAATTCATTACACGGACGGATGACTGTATAAAATTAACAGTTATGTATTTCAGACAACAAGCTAATGATTTGGTATAGTGAAGGATTAAATGCACCAATCATCCCTCAACTTTGATGAATCAGATGAGTTGATTCCTAAAATGTGACCCATCATGACTTACTTCCCAAAATTTGACAAATACTGCAACTTAGTCCTGAAAGTTTGATTAGCTGCGCGCCTTTGGCCCTTCAGCAGGCATGTGATATCACGTGTACCTGACCCCGTTAAGGAGAGGATGATGTGGATGACCAAAGATGCCAAATAGATATGAAATCAGTTCATCGACATTGTCAAGATAGGACTTGGAGAAGAAATTAGTAATGATAAGTCTATCAGAGGCAATGAGTTGATTGGAGGGCGCCCGCCATTGGCCCCACCTAGCACACCTGGTTCAGCCTCTTTGCACTTGCCGGCACCTTCACCATCACCAAGATCACCATGCTCCTGCCCAAATTAGCCGCGGTTAGGGCCCAAACGTTGAACAAAAGCTTCGATTCGTTGATGAAGCCGTAGGAAGTGAGGTTGTAGGTCCTGACGACCAAAGCACCGTCGTTGGACTTATGGGGGATCAAGTCTTGCGCGCCTACCATGCCAGTGTTTGTCGGGTTGATTCCTCAACCAACCCATCCATTAGAGCTAGGCAGCACAATGATGAATGTGACAGAGAAGGAAGAGTTTACAATGTCGTACGAGTAATGGAGCATGGAATTAAGGGAGCAGAGGTCTCTACAGTTGGTGTACTTGATCTTGTTGCTAGGGAGCTTCTGTGACGAGCAAGTGAGGGAACGAACGGGTGAGATTAAAGAAACCCAGACACAAATCAGCATTAGAAACAAAGAAACAGAAAAATCTCCCATGGTTGCTATTTGGAAATAATGATGATTTGATTAAAAGGCCTGATCAGAAGGAATAGATTGGAGATGATGAGTTGAGCGAAAGCGATGAGTCGATTGGATCCGATTCAAAGTTGATTCGAAATCGGTTGGAGACAATTGGAGACAAAGAGAAGATGAGTCGATTAGAGATGAAGATATGAAGAGTCAATTTGGAATTGATGAGTCAACTGGAGATAGAGATTAGACAATGATGAGCCGGAGTCATTGAGAGAGCGAGCTCCATCGTGCAACCTCGTTGGAACAAACGAGAAAGATGGGATGAGATAATGTGGACAAAAATGGGCTGTTGTGGCTTGACCAACTCAGCACAACTCTACGCTTTCATCCAATTTGAATGAACTCGCCCAATTTTGCAATGTTAAGAGACTAACTCGTACTAAGTCACACTTTAAGAACCAACTCACCTTATTCATAAAAAGTTGAAGGACGATTGGGGCAATTTAAGCCAATAGTGAAAGGCTAAGTTTCAACATCACAATTTTCGAGAAAGGACAACCGATTCAAATATGAAAGACACAATTAGTGTATGTAAAGATAATAACTGAACATCAAATTCACAGGAGACATATATAGTAATTGTCTTAAAAAGAAGAGAAACTGCTATGTCTACAATATTTGAAATAAATGATGCTGACATGTATAATGTAATAAAGAAGTGAAGGAAGTAGTTAAAAAAACCTGATTGACCTATTTTTCTACTAATTTGTAATAATAGTAAATCTCTCTCCCATTTTATATGAGGCTTCTAAATATCAGAAAGTTTAAAAAAAATCCCTTCTCTGGGTGTAACAGTACTACTCCTGTCCTGCCTTAGCGCAGGCATGGCTGAACGTGTTTTTCAGCTTTGATTCTACCGGCAGAAACCACGTCACCAGCTACGCTGCTAGTCGCCCACCTCCGCACGTACTTTATTTTTGGTTCATTTCATAATTGTTTCTTACCCAGTTCAATATTTGGTAAGGACAATTAATTATTTTTTTAGGGCAAAAAATTTGTGGTAACAAATGCATGATGTGTTGAATAACGAGTAACGACACTATATATATTTTTTTAAACAGAAGTTGGGTGAGAACTAAGAAATAATGTTATCAAATTGTTTTTTGAAATTGGCGAATTTTCTATGTTTGGATCGCTATTTTCACCAAATTTAAGAACCACCTGGTGGCATCACTTTTAACTTGAATTGTATCCAAGAAGAGAGAAACTATGACTAAATACACAATGTATTTATTACCACAATTTTCTTGCACAAAAAACAAATTAATTAATTCATCATTTTTAATAGGGATACAAACGAACAGAGTATTTAGAGAACCGTTCGTAAACCATTCGATAAAAGTTTATTTATGTTTATTTATTTAGTTAAATGAATTAATACAAACTGATTTTTCTATTCGATTAGTTGGCTAAATAAACACAAACAAAGTTCCGTTCGTTCATATACATTCACAAATCATTAGGTTATTGCTCGTAAATATTTATTTATTTATTTGTTCATTTATGTTTATTTTTTTGTTTATTTATATATTAGTTTTACATTTATTATTATATATATTTTATATATTATATATTTTTATTATTATTACTTTACACACACATGATTATGGTCAAATATCCTCCAAATTAATTTATTATTTTTATTTCTCAAAACATAATCAATCATTTCTCTTACAACATGATTTGTTTCAGCACCAAAACTGAATCAAATAGCCTTAACTCATAATATCTCATCATTGTCTATTACCCTGTCAACCTTTGTTAGACTTGCTTCAATTTAGATTGATATTAACCATCAATTTTAATTGTTCGTGCTCATGTTCGTGTTCGTTTATTAAAAAATGAACGAACACAAACAGAGAAATTGTGTTTGTTTATTGTTCGTATTCGTATTCGTTAAAAATTAAATGAACAAAAATGAACATGGTTTTTTCATATTCGTTTGGTTCGTTCACTAATTTTTATATAGTTAAGTAACGATACCTAAATATTAAGTTAGATATGGTAGAATTTACATTTGATTTACTTAAAATATATTCTTACCCACCCGGTGAAAACTGACCTCTTTAGTATGTAGTTTGCAAGTTAAGATGAAGGTCTAATTTCAAGCAAGTTTTTTCCACACTAAATAGGAGCAAGGATTCGGAACCTTTTTGCTCATATGTGTGTATAATGCATTGCCACAACCACTAAAATCTTCTTCCACATAACTTTAACATTGATCATTGGCAGTGATGGACCGGGTGTGAATTGCGTTGTCGAATGTCAACCGGCTCTTTCATGCTTAAATTAGATTGGAGGTTGCCAAATTGGACTATATCATATTCACATGTCACTCCTATAAACTTGATGCTGCTCGCATCATGACCACTCTTAAGTTTCTTAGAAAAAAAAAATCATCAAAATCACGTGGTGCATTGTAAAGAAGGAAACACATGTATGAAATAAGAAAAATGTGAAGGAGAAGTATAGTGATGATTGTGAGTTATTATGGTTCATTTATTAAATATTGAAACCTCCTAAATCATAAAATTTTCGCAAATCAAACAAATTATGATGACTCAGAGCCATTACGGTCCATCGCCTAATCATAAGAAGGTATAGTGATGACGCATTAAAAGCGGGGCTGAAATCCAATACCTCAAAAATCTTATGCATGCATGGCAGCATGTGCTTCAACGAATTTGGCCAAGCACTTTTAAGAATTATGTAAATTAAAAAGAAAGTGCGAAATTCTGATGTATACCCGGTGCACACCAAGTTAACAATCCATTTTCAGATTTTTGTATATATGAGACACATTTATGTATATAATTGATATTTATATTAATAATATTTTATTATTTATTTCACATTCATATAGACTTTTTTTGGTACAATTTAGTAATAATTATTAATATAATATAACAATTCAAACAAATACACTAAAATCATTATTTTAGGAAAAATAGAAAATATAAATAATCGATATTACAGAATCGAGGGAGTGTTTGCGATGATTATGATCATCACAAGCTGCGATGATTAAAATCATTGCAAGCTACGGCGACGGGCGAGGCAAAATTGTTGTTGTCTACATTCCTCGCACAAGCATAGCTATATTCCTGATGATTAAAATCTTTGAAATTTTGCCTCAAAATTGCTATGATTGTTAAATGCTATGATGATATTTCTTACGATTCTTTATGATGTTTATTTCGAGCAAATTTTTCTTTGCTACAGTTTTATTATAGTTTCTGTCATAGCAAAAGTCCTTTATTCTTGTAGTGAGGCTTGCAATGGGACTGGTGAAGTGAGGCTTGCAATAGGACTGGTGAGAAAGAGAGCCCTAGTTGTAGATTTGCAAAGTCAAAATAGTTTAAAGGCAGAGCTAGAAAAAATGGTCAGCGATAGCAGTGGTTAATTATTTTATAATATTATAGTTGTAAAGTTTAAAACTTGTTGGGCCAAGGTGTAAATTTTAAGAAAGTGATAGATGTAATTTTGCCAAAATTCAATAGCGTCAAGCACCATGTGACTCTAATTGAAGACGTTGAGATATGATACTATTTGTCATGGCAGACATCCGCCACTAATGAACAAATTAATGCTATCAGTGTCCAATTATAGGTAAATAGTGTCTACTTTCGAGTATCTAAAACTGGGTTACTAGTGTCTGTGTCTGGTATTTAAGTATCTATTTCTAAGTATATGAATGTCTACAAGTTGTTTTCTTAGTGGGAAGGATAAAATATTTTGATTATTCAAATTTTACGTTTAATTTGAATTATAATAATGTTATTTTAAAGGATATTTAATTGAAAAATTATGTCATATTTTTATAGCTTCCTATATGGTTATATTTTGTTTGCATGTAAATGAATTTAAATACATTTTATATATACTAAAAATTATGTAGATATAATTAGACATTTTCTTCATAGAAATCGATATCTCATATATAAAAATTGACATCATATCACTAATTTTTATTCTAAGTACAAGGTGTCTAACTCCATCTTAAAAAAAAAAAATTTCTGTAGTATCTAAGTGCCTAAATGTGGTGGTTGTATGTCTAATATAACAGTTTAAGTGTTTAAAACTAGTGAAAAAGTGTCTGGTCTCCCCGTTTAAATATGGTGTCCCGAGTATTAGATTAAAGTGTCCAAATGTTTGATTATAGTAGTTGAATGTCTAATATGATGGGTTAAATGTCTAAATCTAGTAAGGAAATATACAGTTTCTATGATTGTGGTGTCTAAGTGTTTAATTATGATGCTCTACATGTTTCATTCATTTTATATAAAGTTAGATACCACATAAATATAATTAGATACTAAAAAAATGCAAACATATTTAAAAAATATATAAATTTTATATTTTTATGCAAACAAGTTATGTATTGGTATTTAACATAATCTATGGGAATGTTTAATTTTGTTTATATATGGTGATGTCCAATATCACATATTATAGTGTCTAATTTCTAATGAAAAATAAAAATGTAGATACCGCTTTTCCCTTTTATATTATCTCAGTCTATGTGTTAGTTAGAATATTAACATTTTAGTGTGAAAATATAAAAAATTATAACTAATTTGGATCCCCGAAAATAGGAATAATAACATAGATTTTATAAAATAAGAGAATTGTTTGATGTTTAAAATAAAAAAAATAGTAATTGATTTAATTCCTTAAAAATATGAAAGAAAACTCTCAAGAATAAGTTTTTTATAAAAATATCTTTAGAAAAAAATATAATTATTTTTCAATTAAATGTGAAATTAAAACAAATTTGGATTTGGGGAAAAAAAAAAAAGGCAAATGGAGGTTAATCGTTTCATCCATTACGTCCGGTCCCGGGCGGACGCGAGAATTATCCGAGGTTCGAGGCTAAGAAACAAGATTTTCTGGACTAGTATAAGGATTTTTCTATATAAGATATTTCTATTTTTACGTCATTCTCGTCTCTTGTATATTCATGAACAAATTTTAATTTCATGTATTTGTTGATATTTCTAGCAATATTGTCTGAGAACAAGACCTAGAGAAGAGCCTCTATGGCTCTACGTGTCAAAAATTGCTGGAATTTGGTCGAGGACTAGTACGTGCGGCCCCACCGGCACGAGTTAACTGCAGCAAAGACAGGTCTATAGCTACACCTCTAGCTTCTGGGTTCTTCACCGGCCAAAGAAAAACCAAAAGACCTTAGGAATCCTTTGAATTTTGAGTTGACTTCTGATCAAGCTTCGCCTGTTACCCTATAAGACGGCTATAATAAAAATGTAATTTCCTCATGTTATTTTTGTATCCGATTTCCAAATTGCTTGTTTTCCTTTTATTTTAGTAAGTCTATTGTGCACCATATTGTTTTTATGTATATATATATATTTGTACTACAATACTACTCTTTATAACATAATTGAACAAATATGAATATATCAAGTATTGCGTTTCATTCAAATTAAAGATATGTACAATAATATATTAAATATATACAAACTCAGTGTACAAAAAAAGTAGAGGATTTGTATAAAAAAAAGTGTGTCATATATACAAATAAGATCATAAATATGCTATCGATAAGTTTCATACTATGTATGAGTTCAACTTCCTATAAAAAAAATCTGAACGTTTCAAATTCAGTTTTTCTTTAAAATTGGAAATATATACATATCAGATGATAAATATATATAAACCTTGATGTACAAAGCAAGTTACGGATATGTATAAAATATGCAACACGTATGTACAAATAGGATCATAGATATGTTACATAGATATTATAGATATGTTTCATTTGTTCATACAATAGTACAAAAATAATAAGTCTTATATAAATACAATTTGAATATCCATTGTAGAGGAGAAAAAAAATAGCTTTTAGAAATCCAGGGAAATATTGCAAGTTTTAGATAAAATTAGGTAGTTTACATAATTTGGCAAAAAAAAAAAAGGATCTTGCTTGTTTGCACGCTTTCTGCCATCGTCGTTCAGTTCTTCATCGCCCACTACACCATTATAGTAATGAATTGCAAAACTCAAGTCACCATCACCAACCTTGCTGTCCAGATGCCATCTTCCCAGCCTCTTTTTCTGATTTCACTGCATCTAAAGGAAGATGAGTCAGTGGTTTTCGGCATGGATCTCCCATCACTGCTGTGACCCAGCCAATGATCACCGTCGCCAATGTTGGTGACAATAAGGAACAACGACATGGGCCGACATAGGATGGTAGTAGCAAGTGGTGGAGAGGGCTGCTGACGATGCTAACGTAAAGGATGATGCAATTGACATTATGGTGCTGCGGTAGGGAGGAAAGGATATGAAGGGAATTAAAAATTAGATTGAGGGGAGAAGGGTAATTATAAAAGAAGGGCACACATAAGGTAGGGTGTATATCAGCCATTCCTTGACCTTTTGTTTTAAGGATGTCTGCTTACTTTTAGGGAAATTCTAAAAAAAATTACTTTAATTTGTTGAAATTTAGTTAGCAAGAGTGATTATTAAATTCTATAGACACACTAAAATATATTTGTTTTATTACTGGTTAGTGTGGTCACACCATATGTTAATGTAGTCACACTAACTCACATTGCCACTTCTAACATTAACTAAATGTAGTTAAGTAATTCGGATGATGTGGCACATGCCACATACGTGTGACATATCATCACATTAAAACCAATATGAAGTTGACATATGAAAATTGTATGGCGTGCATATGTACACATTGACACATAAGATAATTGCTTAATAACCATCACATAACTACTCATATTATGAAGTGATATAACCTTTAGATGAAATGACATATTCATCCCAACATATATGACCCTTGTGAAGGTAGTTATACAACTACCCTAATTAGTGAAATAACATAACTTTTAATGAGTCATGTTTTAAGTGAATTTAACAACATTCAGAAGGTAGTTATTACCTTGATTTAAAGATATACAACTCTTAGAAGAGTTGTGACTCATGAGTTGTGATTCAATGGACGAACCAACAGATCTCTTCTAAAGGTAGTTATTATCTTATTTCAAATGAAAAAAAATTATGGGTGGATAAGGCACATTTTGACAAAGTAGAACAACTTTTACGAAAAATTGTGACTCTTTTATGAAAGGTTATGACCTTCCATAAGTATCAATTCACCTTCTATAAATAGAGAGCAGTAGAATTGTGCAAAAGGGGTTATGAACACAACTTCTAGATACTATATTTTTTCTATTTTACCCTACACATTTCTCTATCACTATGAAGAAAATTCTGGTCAAATATTGAGTATGAATCAACATATTTAGTTATTTGTATTTTCAAGTTAATTAAATATTTGATTCTAAGTGTTCACAATAATTCACATTTTTTACAACATGCTAAAAAATGTATTTTTTTATTAAGAAGATTATTACTTGATTCTTTAATGATAACCAAATATGTTTTTTTTACATTTATTTTATATCTAAAAAATTAAAGTATTTATTAGTTGTGTAATAAATTTTCTTCGTAATTTTCAATTGTTGGCTCGAAAAGGTGATCACTTAAGGAAAGGTAATGGTACTCATATCATCAATTCTTTTAAACTGTCAAATTTCAAGACATACTAGTTGATTTCATAAAATTTTGTGATAGAATGTGACTATCAACGCTTTATCATTTGATTATATTTTTGGGCGAATTTCAAAAAAACCCCTGAGGTTTAATGAATATTTCACTTACCCCCTCCTGTTTGGAAATTCTCCCATTTACCCCCTTAAGTTTAGGACGAATTTCAAAAAAACCCCTGAGGTTTAGTGAATACTTCACTCACCCCCTCTTGTTTGGAAATTTTCCACTTTACCCCCTTAAGTTTAATAGATCCTTCACTTACCCCCTTCCATACTATTGTAAATAATTTTAATTTACTTACAATGCTCAATTATTATTTAATTAAAATTATAGTCTTTCTAGAATTGTAAATTTTTATAGTAATAAATCACATAAATACTAAAATGAATACTTAAAATAAAAATAAAATCTATTTATATGAACATTTATATACTGGTATATGAACATTAATGCTCTTGTCAAGTATGGATGCTGCATTTACTTAGTCTAATTGCCCAATAATTATTGTATAATTACTATAAAATTTAAATTATTAATTTTTCTTTACTTAAAGAAAGAAATTCTTTTTTCTATTATTGATGAACATTTCACTTAGGTAAAATTTTAAAAAGTTGACAATTATGATAGAAAGAAGGTGTAGAAACCTTACTAAGTATTTAAGGCCAAGATTATTTTGCATTAGTTTTAATGTATTGTTGTAAATTATTCTTATATAAAATTATTATTTACTTTATTTCAAAAAAAATTATTATTTACTCAAATTACCTATTTACCGTGATTTACATTTTAAGAAGTCCAAAACTGCCTGGAAAGTCACATAAATATTTTAAAATTATTTTTTAAACGTATTAAAGTGTAGGGTTTTAATAAATTAATATTTTTAGCAAAATAATCACTTTATATAAGAATGATGAAAAAATGATCTAATTCTAAGATTTACTTTAATTAACTTACGTATTGTTCATTTTATATACATATAATCGAAATAATTATTATATTATAGACATGTAAAACTTCCTTAAAAAATAAAAGTGTATGATGTAATAAGAAAAAGTATCTAAATTAATATATAAAACTATCAATTATATGTTGCAATAAGTAAAAGTATCATTTTTGCATCATATTATATAGAGTGATTATTTGTCTAAAATTATTAATCTATTAAAATTTTACACTTTAATATGTTTAAAAAATAATTTTAGAATATTTTTATGACTCTCCAGGTAGTTTTAGACTTTTTAAAATGTAAAGCTCAGTAAATTAAAATTTTCATTAAATAATAATTTTTTTGAAATAAAGTAAATAATAATTTTATATAAGAATAATGTACAACAATACATTAAAACTAATGCAAAATAATCTTGCCCTTAAATGCTTACTAAGGTTTCTACACCTTCTTTTTATCACAATTGTCACCTTTTTGAAATTTCACCTAGGTGAAATGTTCATTAATAATAAAAAATTTAAATTTTCTAGTAATTATACAATAATTATTGGGAAATTATATTAAGTAATACAATATGCACATTTGATAAGGGCGTTATTGTTCATATACCAGTATGTAAAAGTTCATATAAATAGATTTTATTTTTTTAAGTATTCATTTTAATATTTACATGTTTTATTACTATAAAAATCTACAATTCTATAAAGACTATAATTTTAATTAAATAATAATTGAGCATTGTAAGTAAATTAAAATTATTTACAATATTATGGAAAGGGGTAAGTGAATGATCTATTAAACTTAAGGGGGTAAAGTGGAGAATTTCCAAACAGGAAGGGGGTAAGTGAAGTATTCACTACACCTCAGGGGATTTTTTGAAATTCGCCCTAAACTTAAGGGGGTAAAGGGGAGAATTTTCAAATAGGAGGGGATAAGTGAAGTATTCACTAAACCTCAGAGAGTTTTTTGAAATTCGCCCTATATTTTTTTCAAGTAAGTGAAAAAAATCTAATGATTTTGAAGCTCCGCACCATAATTTCATAATGAGAATCTACGTTTAGGTAGGGCGTGATATAAAACTTCGATGCTGTGCTTTTCACAAGAATAATAAAATAATGTTAGCTAACTAAAACAATTAATTGACATTGTAAGTGTAGCGATATCATTTTTAATAAATTGTCTGATCACTTTAAAAAAAATTAAAAAAAAACTATATCTTTCCTAGGTATCTATTATTACACGTCTCGTAAGTCTTGTGGCGGACTCGCTTGCTTTGCTTTGACTTTTATTTGACGTTATAAATGACAGAAGGTATACCCGTACAGATGCGCTTTTCGCTCGGAAAAGCAGAAAATGTGCCGCATGCATGCATCTGGAAAAATTGGCGCCATGTGATGTGAGTCATGTGACCCAGTTTCTGTTGTGAAAAAAATGGCTTTTATTGACTTGAAACAGTTTGATTAAAACCCTTTTCGGATGTAATTAATTTCCTACCAATATGGAATTCAATTCCTAGGTGACGTGACGACAATTAAGTCAAAATTTGCAGTCTCCGTATTCGTTGCAATTGCAGAAACTGAAAATCCCGTATATATATATATATATACACACACACGATAATGCAGCATTTTATCATCCTTATGTGGATGGCGACATGTTTGAAATTAATTATGAATTACGTTACTAATGGTTCAAAGTTTGAACTAGAAGCCAAATTAGAAGTCACTAGATTAAGTTGCAATATTCAGGTGCCTTTAGAATTACTAGATTGGTTTGTGAAGCTAGCGTTCATATCGATATTCATGTATTTATGTTTGAAAATTAATATACGCAATAAAGTATCTGCTTAATAATATGGGAAACTCACAAGACCCCTTATGTAGTTTGGTCTAACCTGTATTTTACATCCTCTATTTTAAAAAATATACACTTTACCCTCTATTTACTTTATAGTATCTGACAACAGCTTCTGAAACCCCTAATTTAAACTACATGATAATAATTTTCTAGTAATTCTAATATTTTTGATATTTTTTTACAGCTAACTGACATTTAAAAAATACTGATATGTATTTATAGGAAGAAAAATACTGATATGTATTTATAGGAAGAAATATTTACAGAAAGAAAAAATTGATAATTCAAAATATCTATTAACTGTAAAAAAAATATTTAAGAGATTGAAATTACTGAAAGATGACTATCGTACATTTTAAATACAATTTCAGAAGTTATCAAACAATGTAAAAAACACAGGGGGCAAAGTGTATGTTTTTAAAAATTGAGAAAACCAACTACTCCCTCCGTCCCAATTAAGTTGAAATATTTCTCTGGGTATGGAGATTAAAGTGTATGTAATTTGTGCTAATTTTTTATGTAGTAAAAGTTAAAATAATGACTAAAAAATAAAAGATTCTTTTTCGGGTTTTGTACAATGAGAGATTGAGTGGATATTAAAAAAAGAGTCTTTATTGGGTTTTGTATAAAAAGATTATTTAATTGTTTAAATTTTTCCAAAAGAGGAAACGTTTCAACCTTTTGGGACATCCAAAAAAGGAATATATTTCAAGTAAACTGGAACAGAGGGAGTATAAGTTAGGACATATCTCATGGGGGTAATTGTAAGTTTCTCTAATAATATAGGATGTGGCACATATTATGTTCATTACCCTGCCAGAGCAATGGTGCTATAAGTATTCATAAATATATATGTTCTAAAGAAAGTACAAAATACACTAACTAACAAATAATAACATTTTTCTTTGGCAACTGTTTATGAAGAGATTTCATAGCTTGAAACCGTTTCAATATCAACTCATTATCAATACTTTATACCACATCTTTTTCTATATATGTAACTAAGCAATCATTTAACCATTGGACCATATGTTAATAATATATGTGTCAAGCTGGTTTTCAAGTATAATAGGATCTTCCTATGAAAATTTTGAAGGATAAAACTGAGCTGGGTAGATTAACTTTTCCTTATTGAAAGAAGAGAATATATTAGTAGGACTCAAGCAGGCCATACAAAGAAGAAGTTTATTGTTCAAGCAGGCCATACAAAGAAGAAGTTTACTGTTCACCTCATCAAATTGATCATCAAGCTCTCGTACTTGCTAATTTATCAAATTTTTAAACAGTTCATTATACAAATGGTGAAGATTTATCATTTTTTGAGCTATATAACGAGATCTACCTCGAGCTACAAATGTATCAATTATGGTAGGAATATGAATCTTATACTTGTCACAAAATGCAAAAAATTCCTTCATCAAATGTTCTCATCCATGATTTCGCATCATTTCTAGTTTTTTCTTTGATATCTTAACTAAAGTCATTGCATTTATGATATCTAGATCTTTTCTTTGCGATACCAACGACAACTCATTTGTGATCCCTAAAATAGTTTTTATGGGATGCAAAGTAAAAGCAAACTTAAAAGATTATGCCCAATCGAACAAAACAAGTGCTTCTACTCTTTGCTCGGAATTTGCTCCATTTTAAAAAACAAACTCAAGTACCTCAAGAATAGAAAGGAACAAGATAATGATATTCACTAGTATACCATAAAGGGAGCTCTATCGTGTATTATAAGTCCTTTGAAGACTATGTTCTTAGTGTAAGCCTTTTCTATTTTAAATCTCATCATTTTTAATTTCTTTAAGGATTTTGTTATATTGTATTGTTTTTCACAAAGCATATCTCTACGTTTGCAAAATGCTCCAACAACATTAATTAAACTGTTGATCATATTAAAAAGCAAAGCAACATCTTCTTGGTTCTTAGCTATGACTAATAAGCAAAGCAATGGACATAGAATGCAAATTTATTGTCCTATCATAATCAAGCTCTTAGTAATTACTCAACTGTTATTTTCAAAGACAAAGAGCAAGTATTAGTGATGTACATAATCTTAAGAAATCGTTCAATGACACACCATTTACCTTTAACATATCAGATAACAAGAGTCATCTGTTTCTTGCAAGATATATCACAGCATTCATCAACTAATATAAAGAAAAAATCATTTCCTAGATATTCAATAATGGCCTTAGTTATTTTAAGAGCATCAGCTGATGCTATATCCAATTGGACCATATGAGAAGATAACTTATAATTCCCAGGTGCTTGTTGCAATACAACCTTTTTTATTTCCTCATTGTGTCTAGTCAAGAATTGTAAAAGCTCTAGAAAATTCTCTAGTTACTGGAATCATCTGACTTGTCATAATCTTGAAATGCCAAATCTTATTGTAGAAAAAATTGAACACAATCAACAGAAGCAGTCAAACGAGTTTTATATTGCATTTTAGCTATTTTATACTGCTTAGCAAAATAGAACTCAATATTATTATTTGAATTCATCAAATCTTCACATTTCTGTCTAGCTTGATTTTGAGCACTATTGATACCTCTAATATAAACTTGAAACTTGTCAAGTTTTTTCCAATTATTAAATTCCCCAATAGTAAAAGGAAACTCATATTTTGTTTTTTCTTCACCATCATCTCCAAGCATATAATAATATAAGCAAAATGCAGCATCATTCTTCTTACTATATTCCAACAAACCTTTGTATAAGTTAAATCATGGAGGATTAAAGTTATGATTTACTTTACCAAATCTCTCTTGGGGAAATTTATAACCACAAGGTTAATATAGACCTTTTTGCAAGTATGCTCATCAGCCCTTGTCATGATCACTTGAATGATAGTCAAATATATTTTTTCATAATCCAGGATCAACAGGAAGATCATTTACATTAATCTCTTCATGAACTCTTTTTGAGCTTCGTCTAATATTGTTAGAGACCTCATTTGGAGTTGATACTTGTTCTAATGGTTTCTTCCTTGTAAAGTATTTCTTGATCTTTGACCTTCACGAACGACTGAAAAAGCAAAACAAAAAATTAAAGCCTCAATATCACTTGCTTGCTTGCAAAATAGAAAAGAGAAAAACAAAAAATTATTTTCTTGAAATTTTAGGATTCTTTTTATGTAGAGAAGTGACGATTTTTGCATTTTCAATATGGATGATGGCGTTTAGAATGTAAAAAATTCATAATCTCACAAAACAAAGAAGGATAAACACGTCGTTCATAGAAAAAAAACAAATTGTTAATAATGAATGCCAATAGCCTACAAAATTTCCTAGATTCAACAAGTTTTTGCCCCTAGTCAGCCAAGATAAAATTACTAGCTGGAAAAAATTGGTGATGACGAATTGATGAGTACAAGCAATGACAATCAGGCAATGACAATGATGTATTGTAAATTTAGAATAGGGAATGATAATTCAATCATTGGTTTAGAGCACAAAGAAAGTGCACAAAGAAAATTGATAATGGTGAACCATGGACTTACGAGTTCGTCACTTCATTCACCTCTATTTGTGGCTTACTGGTTAATTTTGAATGAAAGAGTCAAATTGTGCTTAATTATAAGCTAGTCCTTAAAATTTTATTTATTGATCAATAAGTGAAGGTAAAATGATAAGATAAGGACTATATTAATAATTTATTACAAATACATCATATGGTTTTAAAAGTTCTAAGAGTTTGTGGGGACATATATAAGTAAAATAACATTTAAAGACCTAATTTTTGAAGATATATACATACTTGCTCAAAGGTTTAAAAAAATTCAGTACAGTAATCTTGCCTTTGCTAAAGCAAGCGCTTGTGGAGATTAGCTTAATTAATTGCAAAAATATGAAATCCAAAAGGATGTTGGTTTCTATAGAGATTTTAAATAGCATGTGCATAGTGCAATCATGTGATTTTGACAACTTTTGATGATTAAAGAAGTTTGTTATGGGTTAAGTAAGTGGATTAGTATTACTGTGAAAAGATGATCATTATCTAACAGTTTGTCTCATTAAGTTTGATTCACAAACGCATCAAAATGATCCATCAAATATAGCCTCGCCTCAATTTGTAAAAGGTCATGTACCATCTGTCGTGCCCAAACTTGCCCCTGTCCCATTCGGGCCTAGTTACTTAAACACGCAGCGGAATTTTTTCACAGAAGGGGCATTTATTAATACTTATCAAAACATAGGGGCACGAACCCCAGGATACTTACCGATATTAGCTCGTTATGTTCTTATTTAAGGTAAAGTTTGAGTGCTCTCGGAAATAAGCTAGCACCTATGTGGAATTTATGTGTTCAGTTCATGATCTTTATCATGCTTAGCCAAGTACATGTATGGCAACCAAAACACCATATCCATATTTTGAAAACTTGTTTATGAACTTATGTCTTGCATACTTTTATATGTTTTAGAAACATACAAAGACCATTCCATAGCACATAGTCAAACATAAGCCTCTTCCAGTATTTTCTCTACTTGTGCACACAATAGCATAAGCATCACTTCACATACTTAATTCATCCAAAAGTACACATGTCCATTTACATGTACTTAATATCCTTAGATGCCATTTTAGCACACATGTGACCATTTCCATACTATTCCAAGTTCACTTACAACTTCTTTCTCAAGTGCACATACAAAACCGAATATTGCATGCTTCATAATTGAACATAACTTTTATGAACATGCAATTATATTGGTACTTAACATGCGAACTTCTTCTCATTGAACATAAACAACTCAACTTTCATACTTGCATATCATTCTTAGCACATGCTAAGCCCATGGTAAAATTCACCAAGCATACCAAAACATTCCATAGTCCGAGAGTTCATATTTACAAGTCATAAAAATGGTATTAAACTGAAAGTGAACATATTCACTTAAAACTTAGCCAGGATATCCAAAAGAATGATACATGGCAAACAATGCATAATTCCATAGAACACATTCCACCTTAATAGACCTTGTTCCCACAAATTTCTAGACTCCATAAGCCTGCAGAAGGAAGTTCACAACATTAGCTTGATTCACAAGCAATCCATATCACATAAGACACTTAGAATATTGAGCAACACATGCATGAACCTTTACCATCCAAAAGAGTATATATTACTCTTGACCTTAGTGTCTTTCAAGTAAGCCTTTTTCCTAGAAAAAAAAATACAAAAGGGCGAGTAAGTTATAAAACTCAGTAAGGAATCCGGTGGCATCCAATGCCTAACTTAGTGAGGTATTTCTTATGGCTTCCAAAGCCTACATATGGCATCCAAAGCCTAACATAAGCCAAGAACGTAATGACAATAATTATTCTATGTTCCTGCAAAGAAAACACTAAGACAAAGAAAACACAAGATACATACATATAACAATAATAATAATAATAATAATCGGGGGTTAGCATGCACAACCAAAACAGAGAAGCACACAAACACACACACTACTTAACACCATTCTAGATGGGCAGAGCAAGCATAAACATTACACACAATTCCGGTCGACCTTTCTTTACCTTATACCGTACTGAGCTCCTTAGCTTGGGAATCAAGTTGGCTAAACTTAATTCCTAGCCGTAATGCTTGCACAGAACTCATGAGTAAACAAAGTTGCTGAAGCAACAATACATAGCCCACATAGTACTTTGTGCCCGAATACTCACATAGTGAGTATGAGAAATCCTTACACAGAGTTGCCGAAGCAACAACACAACATAGTTCTCTTAGCACTCTTATGATCATATGGTTCTATTGACCATCACCTAAGGGCCCAAATACTCACAAACAAAATCATGGAAATACCATGGAACATAGTGAGTATAGGAAATCCTTACCATAATTTAGTAACCTTTTGTTGCTTAATCCTTGCATTTCCTTGCTTTTGTTGTTGTTTAAAACTTGTCTTTTCCTTAATGGACCTATAAAGCCCAAAACACTAACAAGTTATTTTCTTGCTTTTCATTAACTTAAAAATCATAAATTACCAAGAACGCTTGGTGTAACTTACACAACCTCAATTTAAAAAGGTAAGGCCCAACTTAGCCCTTCTTTGTACTTAGGCCCAACTTAGCCTTTCTTGTATTTAGGCCTAAATTAGCCTTTTTTGTATTTAGACCCAACATAGCCTTTCTTGTATTTAGGCCCAAATGAACTTAGGAGCCACATAGGCCCAAATTAACTTAGGAGTCCAAGAACACTATAAACAAGTGTTCAAGCATATGAAACCTCTCCAAAGTGGACATGGCAGAAATTTTGGCTTAACATTTCTCTAAATTTTCAAGCTCATATGTTCATAGAAACTCACATATACCAAGAACACTTGGTTTTAACTTAAAGAATTCAAAATGAATCCTTGGCCGAATTTATGCTTTATTCTTCCTTCTCATCCTAGTTCCATATATCTCTAAGAACCCATAATTGCCAAGAACACTTGGCTAACTTACAAACACACAAAACAATAACATGGCCAAATCCTTTAGCTTACAAAACTTCTTCTTTCTATATCCATCTTTTTGGTTTTTGTCTAAAACATCCATAAGAGCTTGTTTAGTACCAAGACCACTTGGTTCAAGCTTACTAATGCCAAGATAAAGGCTTAGCCGAATTTATACCCTTGCCCTTCATCCATCATTTACTTGTTTTTCTTGCTTAGGATGACCATAAAAGCTCAAAAGTACCAAGAACACTTGGTTTAGAGCTTCACAATGCCAAGAACATACTTGGCCGGATTTTCTCCTTTGCTTGGAAACCTTGACTTGATCTTTGCTTTGTAAGCTTCTAATGCTTCATAAACACCAAGAACACTCGGTACATCTTCCAAAAAGTTCAAACATGAACTTGGCTGAATTTCTTCAAAATGGTAGCATGGCTGGAATTTCTACTTGATTTTTCTTCAATATCTCACTTGATTTCTTTCTTTGAATGGCTTTGCAAGCTTAAGAATACCAAGAAAACTTGGTTGAACTTCATGGCTGGCAATAATATGACATGGCCGAATTTTAGAAGGAGAAGAAAGAGTTGGATGCTTAAGAAAAGAACATGGCCAAATTTTGATGAGAGAAAGAGAGAGTTTGGAGGGTGTTTTGAGTGTTTAAGTGTGAAAGAAGATAATAATGAATGGTGAGCAAGAGTGGTCGGCCATGAGCAGGTAAATAAAGTGAATAATGTGCTTAGAATGAGTGGGAGACAAGATTAAAAGGAAAGAAGGCTAATTGGAAGATTTTTGGGTAAGTTTAGTAGAAATAGTTAAAAGTAGGTGAAAAAAGAATCTAAGGTGATGACTAAGGGTGGGAGGTGGATTAAAATAATGGGATTTGGAGGGAGATGACATAAAATATAGGAAAATGGAGGGGAATGGCTGGCCATAACATCCTAGGCCATTAAAATGGCATAATTCCCCCTTTAGTCCTCCATATTTCTGATTTTGAGCAATTGAGCCCAACCACTCAAAATCCCTTTGTGAAATTGAGTTCCTTAGCTTTAAATTCCATCATTTCATCACTAATATTCTTGGCCTAAGCCAAGCTTAATTTCAAGAGTGTCCAACATTCACATAAACCTAATTCTTCATCCAAATAATGTCTCCTGAGCTCAATGAGCTCAATTCCCTTTTAGAGAAATTTTCTGAGCTTTTTTTTCTCTCCATAATCCGAGACTTAAATACTCAGGATTTTCAGGGCATTACACCATCACTAGCGAAATTAATGTATAATTAGTGTAGTCATCGCACATCCTAAAAACTACAAACACACACACACACACACACACACCCCTCCAAAGATTCATATATTTAATTTTCTAGTCAAGTTTTGATTGCTCCATTTTATTTTTATATATGCATGACTATAATATATTATTTATTTTTAGTTTTTAGTGCTTTACTCCACTACAAAACATTAAACTCCTTTTGAAATGGATTTAATTGTTTGTTTTTGTATAGGTTAGTGGTTTCTTCTAACCGCATATGCGCACACTCATCTCGAACTCAAACAATCCTTAATCACCGGTCTATAATAAATATGTTTACCTTTTTTTTTTTCATTTTCTCTTGAAAGAATAACACGACATTCTGAAATCTATTTTTAAAATATACTTTTAATTTTTGGTAAATAAAATGAAACAAGAGCTTTAAATTTATAGCCCCCAATTCATTTGCAAATGTACGGTGTGTTGTGTGTAAGTGGTGAATTCTATTATCATCCCAAGAGATAGTTTTAGTTCCAAATTAAACAACAAACCCCAATTACTCAATTAAATAAGTTAAATTAAAGAGTAAGTGTTGTAGATTCTAGGTTGATATCGTGGAGAGTAAACATATAAATGTGGAAATGTTATGGAATGGAAATGAGAGTGCTCATTACAATAACTATAACTAACTTGGATAAACTAACTTATGAACTAAACAAAACCCTAGGACAGTATAACTTAACATTGCTACCTAAGTTAAATTGAGGAATTACAGTTGCTCCTTCTTAGTGTAGTGTAAAGAATCTAAATTCAAGGCCTTTCTTTATCAAGATAAAGGCTTGCTCACCTATGATCTACTCATAAGTTTTCTCAAGCTCACAAGTTAAATTAAGGTAAATTAAGACCTAATGAGTAGTTTGATTGTTTCTAATCTAACTAACCCACCACGTTCTTCTTTAGTTCCACCACAACCTTTTCTCTCCCAAGGCAAAGATGTGGTTTTGATGCATATATGTGGTAATCAACCAACACACATGGATAAGTTCAAGAGAAAAATCAACATAAGAACAACTTCCATGAATTTCCTCAAAATAACTTTAAGCAGCAAATGTCACGTGTGCATCTTAGAGAGATAAAGAGGACTACTCGATAATCAAGCTAAGAATATCAATAGATACGAAAATCATAATATCCATAAATAATATAACTGGAAGATAGAAGAAGAACCAAAAAACCTCCTTGAAGCCTAGACTCCTAGCTCTTCATGCAGTGCTCCAAAGCTCATCCAAAATGTAGCAATGGTGGCTCCAAAAATGCAAAATGATGAAAAAGAGTATGCAAACCTAGCACTAGTTCACATACACTCTCTAGCTAACAAGGGACTAGATCCTTCCTAAATGAGCTTCAAGATAAGGTGTAGGGCCCATCCATCCAAGTAGATAAAATCCCTCAACCAATAGCAAGTGAAGATTAAAACATGGGGGTATGGGACCATAATGGACGAAGGTATTGGCACTGCAATGCCAGAACAGAGTATTTGGTAGTGCTACAGTGCCGAATGCATGAGCTCCTAATGTCACAGTGGTACCACTGGCGCTGCAGTTTTGCTAACAAGAAGGGGAGTTAGAATCATTTCTCCATTGGCACTATGGCGCTACAGTGTAATTCATGGTGGACTTTTTTGTGCCTGAGTCTTGCTCCACTCACTCCTATTTCATTTCAACACTTCCACAATATTTTCCAACCAACAAAAAGAAGAAGCAAAGCAGGAAATCATAAGAAATATGGTCTAATAGAGCAAAGCGAGAAATCATAAGAAAGTAGGAAATTTGTTATTTTACAGAAATAGGGCCCAATTAATTCAAGTAGTAATTAAAAAAATTTGTAAATATTGGGATGCTATCTTCATTTCTCCAACTAGTGTTCTTAAGATGATTGAATCTAACTGCCGAACCTTTTTTTTTTGGCAAGGCAAAAAAGAATTTAAACAAGAGATGGGTAGCTATAAGATGGAAGAAGGTTGCTGCCCAAAAATTGAAGGAAGCCAGGGTTTGAAACCACTAAAACCATGGAATTAGAAGTCAATTTTGAAACTGATTTCAAATATTCATAAAGAAAAGAATTCTTTATGGGTTAAATGGATATATAGTTATCATCTGACAACTATATCCATTTTGACAGTGAAGAAAATTGCTACCGATGTTTGGGTGTGGCAGCAAGTTCCACAACCAAGAGATATGATCCTCAACCTCAAGAAGGTAAACAATACCAGAAATTGTTCTATGACTGTTTGCGATGTGAAAAAACAGAAATGGAAATGGAAAAACGTTTATTGGGAAGATTGGGCAATGCCTAAACACCTATTTGTTATTATTATTAATTATTTTTGCCATTTAAAAAAAATAGTGGTCTGAAAACTATTGAAAAGTTGAAGAGTTGGGATATCCCAATGCCGAATAGGTGCTATCCATGTGAGAAGCATGAAGAAACCATAGATCATTTGTTTTTCTCATTCGCTGCCTCTGTTGCAGTCTGGAATTTGGTCTTAAGCTCGCTGGAAATTTGAATAATGGTGTGGACCTGTTGAAGGAATTGCAATGGTTCAAATGGATGATAAAAAGGAATTAGAACATGTGCATTAGAGTTATTCGTGTAGCATTTGCGGCCACTGTTTATCAGATTTAGAGTGAGAGGAATCGTCACTGTTTCAAAAGGGTTAAAAAAAAATAGTGAAATAGATCAACCACAAAGTGATTTTTTAATCATATGTGTTCGGGTTACAAGATGTCTATTCCTATTGTTATATCTTCTTCTTGGTTTAAAAAGTTGGTGGATTTTAACTGATGTTATCCCCAAATATATATGTCTAGATGTGAATCATGTGATTGTATTTTGAGGTTGTGTTTAATGAAATTTACTTCTCCTAAAAAAAAGTGATACTCTTTTCCTTAGCATAGTTTGATTTTAGTATTTAATCTAATGATGAATAATGACAATATGTTATAATAATAACATCGCCTTAAAATTAATCTTGTGATACACCAAGGGATTATCAATTTCTTATTTCCTTCATACTATTGTATTAATAATTATTAGTATTATTTTTTAACAAAAAATTATTTGTATTATTACTATTGCTTTTTTGTTTTTTTTTTCACAGTAGTTATTCTTTTAATCTATTTGCAAACACTAGATTTACACCATGTATAGGAAATTCTAATTCATCTCGAACACACACGAATCGTGTTTTAAATCTCCTGAACAAGCATATCAACATTCAACACTCCGAAGATTCTGAAAGCAATGATAATTTCTCTGCCAAAGATAATAGTGACAGCAACAATAATTTCTGTCCGTCCAAAGATTAAAATGTAAATTTTTGTATATAGTGAATTTTTATATAAATTTGACACTAATAAATTTATATTTTAAAAAGCCCATAAAACTTTTTTAAAATTTTGTTTGCAAAAGACAGGTATTTTTTTTTGTAAGGTTGGGTGAGTAAAATATTCATAAGAAGTTAGTTACTTTCTATAAAATGCTATATGAAAGTAAATAGAAATAGTATTGGTTCTAAATTAAAAAAAAAACAAAATGTAATCACCTAGGGTCAGCTTGGACAAGAAATTTAAAAATTAGAAGTGTGTATTTCTATAAATAGTGATTATTTGCTCCACCAATTAAAACCCTATAATTTGAGAATATGGTACTATGTTTTAATTTTTTCTGTAGAAAAGCTTTTTTTTTATTACTAATTTTGAAGCCAAGTTAAGAAAATTAACTCCTAAAAATTTATTTAGTCCATAAAAATTTTCAAGTAATTATTAATTAGTATACTATTAAATTTTAAATGATTAATGTAATATGAAAAATGAAAACATAGATTTTTAAAAAATGAGAAACTAACTTGCCCATTTAATAGAAGAAATGGGGAAAGCTCACTCATTTTAATTAGAAAGGGGGAAGAAATTCTAGAAGGGCGCGCTGCAAGGGCAAGCCAAGGCCGGAGAATGTGAGAAGCAAATTGCGTGTCGGCCACGTGGTCCAAGCAAGGAAACAGTGGGCCCAAAGTTAAAATTCACCGCCTTCGGCCCCGGCCCATTACTAGACCAAATCGGAATCGAACACAAATCCAGATCTTCCTGTTCTTCTGCTTCTTCTTCGCCTCATTCCATCTATCTTACGCCGCTAGCTAGCCCCGATTTAGTCGGACTCAAGACAACTTTCCGTCTTCGAACAACACCTAACAGGATAACGAATCTGTACAGGTCTGATTCTGATGCCGAAGCATCCATGAAACAATGCTTTCGAGGATTACTCATGCCACGCCCACTCTTCGCCGATTGCGCTCGTTAGCTCCTTCGTTTCCGCTCTCCTCCTTCAGCTGCCTACGCCGCCATGTCCAGGTATTTTCTGGGCCCTCTCTTCTTGTTTCTTTTTAGCTTAAATTCATGTATTTTGGGGAATATTGAGGGTTTAAGTTAATTGGGACTTTATTCGGGAATTGGTATTGTGCTAGCTGGGTTGAGCGTTTTGGTGATTCGTTTTTTATTTGCCCTCTTCATTGCTCATGAAGTTAAGGTATATTTAGCGGTGACGGATGCTTTTCTATTCCTGAGTTTCATGTTCGAATCAATTAATCTAGTGCTTTAGCCTTTTGATTTCTTTCTTCATTATCACAGAGGCTAGAACAAGCGTCAGGTCTTATTTTTGTGGGTTAGAAAAAAAAAAAAAAAAGGTATTTGGGGTTTGATCCTTGAGATGATATAATGGTTTTTTCAATGCAGGCTGTTGGCGTTTTCAAATATTAGAAGAGTTGCGAAGTCCCTCATTACTAACCAGAGATTATGCAGTTCGGAATCAAGTAGTCATGGAAGAATCGTTAGAGTTGGTTTGCGTCTGCCACAGCATGCAATGCACAGTCAGTATCGGTTTCAAACCCAAGGACGTGCCTTGTTTCTATTGCAGAATGCCAAGGAGAGGTTTCGGCAGAACTATCTCTCCAGGAATTATTCTACCTCATCTTCAAAGGCTGTGTTGACTCATCATGCGCAACTGGCATGGAGAAGGCTTGTGGGGAAGTGTTCTTCAAGCGGGAAGACTTTTCCCCGGATAAGCAGGATTGCTCAAGCTGTCAGCTTGGCATTATCCCGTTCTCACCTTGTTGTTCCTGGCTTGTTTGCCATGACATGTGGAAACGTGGCTCTTGCTCAGAGATCTTTGGAACAGACAGAGAATTTTTCTTCCGAGAATTCCTTTTACATGCGTGCACAAGATGGTCGTGCCCTTGTGTCTGCAATGTTACTTTCAGCCTTTGAAGGTGCTATTTTGCTAGTGAGGGCTCTCTATCTGGCAATTCTGTTCTCTCCTAGCATACTATTAGCACCATTTGCTGACCATTGTGGTCCCCAGTTCAGGAAAATGTGGCTCCATATTGTTCATCGTACATTGGAAATGGCAGGTCCAGCTTTTATTAAATGGGGTCAATGGGCAGCCACACGGCCAGATCTCTTCCCACGAGATCTTTGCAAGAAGCTTTCTGAGCTGCATAGTGGAGCTCCTGAGCACAGCTTTGCTTACACAAAGAAGACCATCGAAAGAGCCTTCGGTCGGAAGCTTTCTGAAATTTTTGAGGCTTTTGAGGAGGCACCTGTTGCTTCAGGAAGTATAGCTCAAGTACATCGAGCTACATTGAGATACCGCTATCCAGGTCGACAGATGAAGCCCATGGTAGTTGCTGTCAAGGTTAGGCATCCCGGAGTAGGTGAATCAATTAGGAGAGATTTTGATATAATCAACCTGGTGGCAAAAATGTCAACATTCATTCCAACCTTGAACTGGTTGAGATTAGATGAGAGTGTACAGCAGTTTGCTGTTTTCATGATGTCTCAGGTAGATCTTGCAAGAGAGGCTGCTCATTTGAGCCGTTTTATCTATAATTTCCGCAGCTGGAAGGATGTCTCTTTCCCCAAGCCTGTCTATCCACTTGTACACCCTGCTGTTTTGGTAGAAACATATGAGCAAGGGGAGAGTGTGACTTACTATCTTGATGAAGTTGAAGGACAAGCTCGGATAAAAACTGCACTTGCTCATATAGGGACCCATGCGCTATTGAAGATGCTTCTGGTAATTCTTTTGTGCTGCTCTTTTTCATACTAAATATTAATTCATAGATTTATGGTTTTTGTACCCCTCCTGAACCATGTTCCCTTTCTATAAGATATAATGCTGTCACTTTGTGAAGTACTATACGATGTAAGAAGTAGTCTCCAAAATATTCTGGTGTTTTTCTCAGGTGGACAACTTTATCCATGCTGACATGCATCCTGGAAATATCCTTGTACGGGTGTCTCAGAGCAAGCCTTCTCGAAAACGGCTCTTTAAAATAAAGCCTCATGTCATTTTCCTTGATGTAGGAATGACTGCTGAACTCTCTAAGAGTGACCGTGTAAACTTGTTAGAGTTCTTTAAAGCTGTTGCCTGTCGAGATGGACGCACTGCTGCAGAATGTACTCTTAGATTATCAAAGCGACAAAACTGCCCCAATCCAAAGGCCTTTATTGAGGTGATGTATGATGAATGAAATTTTCTTGTTTGACACTTAAGAAGCACATGTTGCATCTTCATAGTGGTTGTCATTCAACATAATTTATACCTAGTGCTTTTGCTTTTATCATATTAATCATTGTCATTTGCACCTTAGTGTGCCGTGGCATGAAGGTTGATGTTGATTGACTTATAAAAGCCATTAAGCCATTCTGATTGCTGGCATCAGACGTCCATGCAAAAGAACTTATGTAACTGCCACCTAAAGAGCATTAATGCACTCTTGTTCCTGTGCAAGATTGAAATCATGAAATGTAACACGGAAATATATACCATATGCATGCACAGATCACATATTTTTAACAGGAGCTACAGATGATAACTTTCTTTTTGCTTTCAGAATGCCTTTGTTGTGCAATGTTCTTCTTGGATCTTGCTTGTTTACTATTTGTTATGTGTGATGTAATCGGTCCTTTTTTGTTTGTCTCTAATATTCTGTTTTTACAGGAAGTAGATGAAGCATTCACTTTCTGGGGTACAGCAGAAGGTGACCTGATCCATCCTGCTGAATGTATGCAAGATCTACTTGAGAAAGTAAGGCGCCATAAAGTCAATATCGATGGCAATGTGTGCACCGTAATGGTCACAACCTTGGTTCTTGAGGTAACTCCATTAGGCCAACCACGCCCCCCCCCCCCCCCCCCCCCAAACAAAAACCCAATTTTTTCCCCTCTACTTAGGCTTAGACAAAGCAAGATGGTTGCAAATTCTCTTATAACAAGCGTTCACAGTAGTGTGGTGGTACGACACCTGTGGAGTAGATTACTTGAGATAACTTTTGAATTTTAAGTTCAAGAATTAAAACAAGAAGAGGAGTTGTAGGATCTTATCTGAAATGCACACATGACGGAATCACACATGTTTGCTCATACACACACCTGTATATCTTCGCGAATCGGTATCTGAAAGACTTGTGTCATGTTTTAGGGTTGGCAAAGGAAGCTTGATCCAGGATACAACGTGATGAACACCTTACAAACTCTTCTACTGAAAGCTGATTGGGCAAAGTCTCTTTCCTACACCATTGACGGGCTGATGGCTCCCTGAGGGATGTCTGAAATGTTGCTGTTTCCATGAAAACAATTTTGACACCACCAAGTTAACATCCAGAATATAGTTCTTGAAAAATAACAGACTTGCTGTTTTTTTTTTTTAAATCTTTTTCGTTCTTGAAATTTCGAGGAAATGTGTAATTAAGTCACGGTCAATTATTTGTGATCATTTAATCCTAGCCACGTGGCTAACAAGGAAATAGTGAACAGAAGCCAACTGAGAGACAAATAATGTAGTAAACCATTCGCTTTCTACTTTTGCCAAGAATGGAGAAAATTATTAACCGATTGACGAATAATTTGCTTAACTTACTCTGCAGGTAAGATTTCGTTTGAATATTGCCCATCTACGTTGTTAATGGATGAGCCATTGTTGCTATTCAAATGCAAACTAACAGATCCAGGATTCAGTTTGCAAGGTGAACAGTTAGTCTTCTGTCCTAAAACCTCATTAATTTTAGAATTTGACTTGAGTAGGGGTAAAATAAAACCAAAAATTGCATTCCTAACAGGAACTCCTTATCCTATAAGCTTATATATCTGTGAGCCTCTTTAGCACATTCAACTGAAAACCTGCTTCCACTTCTCCCAAAATAAGTGTGTCCATCATTTAGCAATCACCACATTCATCAAGATCCCTGAACCGATTCCTGGAATTCGTCTAAAAAATGATGAGCAACACCATTTAAATTGTGTTCTATTCATTGATATTTTCTGGAACAAAATGCCATAAACCAAAGTTATGCATGACTAAGGTCAGTCAATAACAAGTTTTATATTTATTTTCCGTAACAGAACGCCATTAACCAAAGTTTATGTGCCACCAGGTACGCATGGCAAAAGTATCTGATTGAAGTGACGTGTAGCAAATATTTGTTTGTGTGTGTGAATGTTTTAGGTGTTAAGGGTGTGAAATGTAAGCACAAAAAGTTAGGAGTAGTCTCAGGTTAGTGGCAAGTAGATAAAATCTAGCACTTAATTGGCACTTTTGTACAAGATTAGCGACTAAGGAATAATTGATCCATTGTTTAGCTCCACAAAATTAAGGGGGAGATATTATTTAACTGATAACTAATATTGGTTAAAGGAATAGCAGGGTTAAGGTCTTTATAGGATTGATGGAGGTTATCAATCAATTTACAAATAGGGTCAAACTAGGAGAGGAAGGTGAAAAGGTCTAAGGATTGGAAGTCAGAGTGAAAGTTTCAAGAGAAGGTGAGGAGCTGGTGGAGTTGGGAAATATTAAAAATTATTCCTGTAATATGGATGGAATAGAGGTACCAAAAGAAATAGAAAGCTAGAGGAGGACAATAAAAAACATCAGGTATGGAGAAGAGATAGGCAAACGAACGTTTCGGGTGGATCCCAACTAGTTTGATAAGACAATTATCAAAACCATACTTCTCAATAAGAGAAACATGGTGATGAAAAACTCAGTGACATTAGGAGAAAGTGAACGATTGGTGTTTATATTGCTCAACATTACAAGAAAGGTTTTTCTCCTTATAAAAAACAAGGGGATAGGATGAGGAAGAGAAAGCCATTTTAGTGTTTAGGCTTGGGAGGTTTAGGAGGCTTTAGGAAGGCTTTAGTTGGTCTGCTCAGAATGCATGCAAGGGTGTTGTTTGTGCCCGTCAAAGCTAAATCGCATAAACCACTGTTGCCAATGGAGTAACAATGCATTTGGCACCTGCTTTTGCTTGAAATTCATCATTCTTAGAAATGCTGACATGTTCATCTCTACAAGGAAATGGTGGCCAATGAAATGAAACTGAAACTGAAACTGAAACTTTTCTATTTCTTTTTTTACTGCCAGGATTTCTTTGTAGGTAGAGTTATAGTGTTTTTCAGACTCTTTGAATTCTCCACTGTTTTAACAGTACATGTGTCGGACACCATTTAATTCTTCAAGGAGGACAGTTTCCCAATACTCATCAGATGCATCCGTCTAGAGTATTCTTTTTCCTTTGTCAGGAATCTTTAGAGGTGGCAAAGTCTGAACCACTTCTTTCAGTTTAATGATTGTAGTGCGTTGCTGGGGAACCAAGGTGGTGAATCCTTTCTAAGAAATACGTGTAAAGGATAGAGAATGGCTCCAGCTTAGGGATGAACTCTCGAATGTAATTGATGAGTCCAAGAATTTTTTGAACTTGTTTCTTCGTGAGATTGTCATCTGGAAAATCTTAAATTTTTGTGGCAATGTGTGGTTAAGGATGATATTTTCCTATCCTTGATTTGTACACCAAGAAATACGATGGAGGTTTGACCAATTTTCATCTTACTTTGTGAGAGCATAACTCCATTGTCTTTGACTATCTGGGCAAACTAGTTTAGTAACTTTAGATGAAATACTGTACATGGTAAAGACAAAAGAATGTCATTTATATAAATAAAAGCCAAAGGTAGAATTGGCTCGAATATTTAAATCATGGCCTTTTAGAATAATGATGGTGCTGTCTGCAGGTCGAATGACGAATGGTAAGACTGTCCATTGATAATGAAAATTCGGGATGCAAAAGGCAATTTTATACTTGTCCGGAAGGTTGATAGACAATTGCTAAAATCCAGATTTGAGATCAAATTTGGAAAATATCTTGGCATTCGTCAGATTGGCGAGGAGAGTATTATTGCGACGTAAGGGAAACTGAATATCAACAAGAAACTTATTCAAAGGCTTTCAATCAATTACATGCCTAGGCTTCCTTCTCTTTTGTTCAAAATGTTTGTTGACATAAAAGGCCTGACAAACCCATGAAAAGGTTGTGGGCTCAATAAGCCCTTGGCTTTTTAGGTCTTGGAGATCTTAGATCGTCATCTTTTTTTTTTTTTGGAGTCATACCTGAATGGATGGCTTTCGTTGAGTTAACATCCTTATTCTTCTTGAAAGGAATCTCAATAAAATACTTTGAATTTTTCCATAGCAGGAGACAATGCTTCTTCTCAAATTCTGCATGTGACTAAGTACAGGATTGGTCAATGATCATTTTCATAACCGAGCCATAAACTGGGTCACTTTCTGATTAAAGCTGATTTGGAGATAGTGTTTCACCTTCACATGATAATAATCTGGGCGTTGTTGTCCATGGAAGGAAACATTTGTGTATGTGAAGACTTTTATCAGTCTATCTTTGGACTGATAACTGCTTAATAAAATCAAACCTGATGATCATATCTCTGCCATGGTCAAAACCATAAATGGGAGTAACTACGTACTTCATTAGAGACAAAATAGATCCTAATAGGTTTACTTATCTTGGTAACATAGAAGACACTAGTTGCTGATTTGAATCTTTCATTGCATGGACTCCATATCTTGTCTGGCAAGAGTAATTTATTGATGATGGTGTTTGTAGCACTAGTATCAAACAGGGCAATAACTGGAATCAGTTTTGCATACTTATCCATCAACATGTTGACTTTTGCCTGTGGAATAATCTGAGCTGCAAACAAGGATAAGTCGATCAGCATCATCTGTATAGTATAGACTAAAGCTTGATCTGAGTCATCTTCAGAAGTGGATAAGTAGGCTTCAGTAGCAAACAGTGCAGATGTCTCTTCATCTGTTTCAGAGAAGAGAGATTTTATGTCATCCTAAGATAAATCAGTGCCAATGATTTAGGAGATGCTGTGAACCATTTTCTTTTTTGACTTGGTATTCTTCTGTTGGTAATTCTTTGCAAAATGACCTCGTTGTCTACAAATGAAACAATGTTTGAATTTTCCAGTAAAAATCTTTTTCTTTTTCTTCTACAACATTGAGGTTTATCTAGGAAATAAACCTTTCTTCTATGATGTTTCTTCCTTGGAGTACAGTGACACTTACTTTTGTCATCGCACTTAATTTAGAGTTCTGATTGCTTGCAGATTTTATCAAACAATCCTTGAGACTGGTTAAATTCTTTGAAGAAGGTGTGTATATTGCATAATTTTTGCAATGTTGCCATGAGTGTCTGATGAAGTTTGCCAAATGAAAAGTCATTCAAAGTTTTCTACTTTGCTGGACAATTCTGAATGTTTCTTGGCCAATGGTTTCTAGGATTGAATTGAGGTAGGCTTGTTTTAGATTGTTGTCACTCTCATATTAAATATAGATGAGATAGTATCGATTCATAATTTTTTCAAAATGCTTTTCAAGATATTTCTTGTTGTAAGAACAACATTTCATTTTGAGAAACTCTTCTCGTGCAACATCTATGAATGAAGAATGATCTCTAACAAATTCTGTATAAAGTTGGAAGATCAAGTTGTCTACAATAAGGAGTTATAGGAGCTAAGCTTGTCGATATTCTCCTAGTCAAAGGTACCATTGCTTCATGATACCCGTTATTCCAGCAATAAAACAGCTATGACTTTGGCTTCAATGGCACCGCCCTTTTGTAATTATGTCAAACACCAGGCATGGAAATCCAAAAATTTATCATGTCAATGACTTGGTGGAACTCCATCAAAGGATAGTGTAATTGGCGATGATGGAGAAGTCCATGACTGTCCAATATTGACAAAAGGAATATCTTCATCCATAGCCACATTAGGTTGTGGTTGAGCTGGAGGAGGTTGTTGCTATTGTTAAGGTGTAGGGGCTTGCTGGGGAGGGGCTTGAGGTATTGGACCAGAGCGTACTTCAAATGTACCAAACTCAGCTGGTTGTGCATACTGCGTATATTAACTAGAAGCTCCTTGAGTCATGTAAACATGAAAGTTGTCTGAAGAAGAAGAGGTTGGTGAAGAATCATTGTCACAATCTTCATTATCTTCAGATAAAGTAGAACCCATGTCCTGAACTGCTGCCAAAGCTGTATGAGTATTTTGAGTTTCATGAAGATGTTGATCTAGGAATCTTGTAATTGGATTGGACTAGATTATCCAAGCTTTATGTGCTAGTTCCTGGATCTTAATAAAAGGACTAGTTGTTTTCTGTTGTTGTGGATACTCATGAGGCATTAGGCCTTTCATCTTTAAGACTTGTGACAAAATGGGCTTGATAAGCCTGATGGGCTCAGTATAAGTAGAGACGACAAGCATGGGCTCTGTGTAAATAGGCTTTTGTTGGGGCCTAAACTGATTCTTTGGATAAACAGCAAGAGGCGTGACAAATAAATTGTCAATTGAATAAGCAGGCGTAGTGTACTGGGGAACTGGATGTAAGTATATTGGGCTTAGTGATGGGAGGAATGGATTTGATGTGATAATTGGTAGAGCAAAAGGATTAGGTAAGTTAGGCTTTTGTTGATCCTGAAGATACTTGAACTGCTACTTTAAGTGAACAATTTCCCATTCTTGGGCCAATAAATTCTCATCTTGAGATCAAGCCCAAAATTTTATGATGGAGATAATTAATCCTTTACTGACAAATCAATGACTAGTTGGTCAATCTTCTGCTCCAATCTTACTTGATTTCTTTCAATTTTTTTGAGGACCTTGTTTTGGGACACCATATTGTTAGATTGCCAATTTAGGATTTGTTCTACTGCAGAGGTTTTTTTTTTTTGTCCTTCAGAATCAACTGTTATGGGTTGTGGAACTTTCCAAGAATGTTTGGTGGAAGTGGAAGGATTTTCAAACTTTAGAGGAAGGAAATCCTCATTCTTCATCTCAAACATGTTTACTTTTGGAAAAACAGAAGGAGGTTGTTCCTTCCTGAGCTGCTTAAGAGCTTTCTTGTAGTAAGGATGTGATGCCATTTTGATTTCCGGGCATTGGGGTGGAAGTTTAAATGGTTTATCTGCAGGTGAGGAAGATGGAGGTGGTTTTTCCTTCTAGGAATAGAGGACATAATAGTCATATTTTCCAGATGGTTCACCAAGTAATCCAACTTCGGGATCATCATTTTCATATCTTTGCCGAAGAAGCTCCTGAGAGGACTTTTTCTTCTTGGATGACTTTTTCCTAGGATTGTCATAATCATCATCTTCAATGGTAGTAATGCAATCCAGGCAATCACAAACATCAAAATATTTGTGACCGTTTTCATCTTGAAATTGATAGATAAGGGAACCATCAGAGTCAAATGACTCAATTGGGATATGTAAGGGTGTGACTGGATCCCGTATCATAGATAGTATTGCTGGTGTTGAAAAAACATCAGCATCAGAAGATGGTTCTTCTTTTTGGAAGAATATCTCTATCTTGCCTTCTCCATGATCAAGAAAGATAGGCTTCTTTAACTAAACATGTTTTATCTGTTGATGGAGAGATTCATAGCTCGTAATCCAAGATGCAGAAATAAGCCGTTGGAGTTCCTCATGTGGAATATGTCTTGGGACATAAGTTTCATTAGGCACATGCGTTGTGTCAACAGAAAGATACAAATATCATTATTCATATTGGTCATAGAGAAATCCAAAGCATGATTTTGAACCATCTATGCCAAAAACCAAAGAGATCCAAATTGCTACTTGTCTTCGATGTTGAGCCAAATAATGTTGGCCTGTAACCAAATGGGCATTAAAGTGGTTGAATAGTTAGGGAGTTATCACTCTACTTGTCTTTGACTTAGAGGCAAAAAAAATAATTGCCATTGTTCCTGAATCCAATTCTAAACCCGAAACGGTATGGGAAAGCTTTGCTCTTCTGAAGCTTCTATTGACTTTGCTTCGACCTTTTGAATTTTGAGTGAAACTTTTGTTTTATTCTTGTGTAATTATCCATTATGTATTTTAAGATTTGTTTGAAGGATTCATCACATGAAATAACCATTATAGCCAGTTTGACCAATTATGAACTTAGGTTTCAGTTTTTACTTTTCAAGCTTCACTTTATTTATTTATTTATTTATTTTTATATAAGCATTTTGTAAGAGTGTTAACACTTAAGAGGATATGTGAGAGTCTGTAAAAGTTGAGGACTATTTTCCATGTCTTCTCAAGATTTGGAGGACGTTAAGTCACATTTGGCTTTTCCTGCAAGCAAAGTTGTTTGTGTGCAGATTCAAACCTGAGACACAAGTGGGGCATCATCCCCTAAGGCCATCCAACCTGGCTGGGAGGGACTTCTAAGGTCCAATCTGAATGAAATTGTGACCGTGCTTAAATTATGACTGAAAAAACTTGTAGAACTCTGTTTTACACAGATGCTTAGTACATCAGAAGTTTTGGAAAATCTGCAAAATTTGACAGGTTTTTACCAAAGTAATAGTAGCTTTAGGTCACTTTTTCAATCCTGCCTCCGAACTGCTTTGCTATTCTCTGTAGGATCTATGAAGTGTTAAATCATGCACGTTTAGTCCTGTCGTTAGATGTAACAGTTTTTATATTCAGTCTTGTAGGTAACAAGTATACGAAATTAGAACCGTAATAGCGGCAACTTTGTGGACTGTCACTAAGTCGAGATTTGAAGTACATTCTTCAACTAATTATGTAAAAGGGGGAAGACTCACAACTTTTAGAATTAGAAATCTACGGACAAAACTCCCAGACCCAAGTGCCCTCCCTTGTAGAGCTTTGAATTCTCTAAAATTTAAACGATCCTTACGGCCGAAGCAAAAAAAAAAAAAAAAAAGCTATAGTACACAGAATCCAAAATAACCAAAGTCTTGCCAACTAATAAGCACTAATTAAACGATATCTAATCTAGGAAGACATGCGTTTTCAAATCCAAAGGTTTTTAGACTCTGTTCTGAGCAGTGAACTCGATCTCAACTGGCTTCTTCTTCTTGGGTGTCGTCTGGTAGAAGCATGCATATAAAACGAGTTGTATCAACCCAAATAATGCTCCAAGGCCATTGCTTATCTGCAAGTTTGAGCCGAAAACAAAGAAAAAGAACAGATCAATTAATTAGGAATGCAGTTAAACTGCATCACACTTGATGAAAGCGTAACAAGTTCAGCTGTTTATTAATCTAATTACCAGGATGAAGGCATCAAACTTGATGAGAGCATAAAGAGTCCAGCAGAGACCATTGGCGAAACTGGCAACCGAGAGCCAAAATGGCATGAACTCGACGCTCTTTGTCGTCCAGACCTTTTTCTGCACAGAGAAGAAGAGAGGAATTCAGAACAAATAGTTACACATTGAATCTCAGTTAAGTTAATGACAGAAACAGAAGTCAGATAAAAAAAGCCTTACCCAGATGGCAAGAGGAGAAGCATACATCATGATGTTGAAGACATCACAAATGACTCCAACAAAGATTGACCTTTTACTGAAATCAAATGCCAGCATCCCTATCAAAACAATTATCGCAACGAAGATTGCTTCTCCAAAAAGGACGAAAAGAACTCGAAGCTGTAATTGAATAAAAAAGGTGTTATCCGGATACATATAATCATCAAATAATTCATAAGCCAGTAAACGTGTAGAGGTTGATATATACCCTGTTCTTCTTGTCAGTGTAGGTGAAATAAATGGTTAAGTAGATCAACTCAAATGCCAGACCAACACTGTTGATTGTGAGGACAAGTATGTTATCCTTCTTCACAATCGGGAGCCCATAGAACATCCAGAACAGACAGTTCAGAACTGTGCAAAGATACGGGTAAGGCTGAAACTCCTCCACATCCTTCTTCTTGATTATACGGTAGAATGTAGGGCTGTTAGCAAGAAATCAAATAACACATTTAAGCAACTCCACCAGCCACAGTAATTAACTATACTCTGGTTGTTTGACCGCCAATGTAACCACCAGATTTGATTGATAACTTCTACAAGCATGAACAAGTGACGAAGCTATATTCATTCCTGATTTTGGATCAATTTTGTTTACTGAAGAACCAGCATAAATCATTACTAAACGGAGAAAAAAGCCAGGAACTAAAAAGAAGTAAAGAGGGAGAGTACTTACACAGGTGAGAGGAAGAGACCGAAGGAGATGACATTCCCTGTAACAGAAACAAGAATAGAATGAATTTAAGGTCACAGATCGGGAAACAAAAAAGTTGTTGATCCGTTGCAAGTACGGAAAAGCAAAGTTCTGATCAGCAGTAAGAAAAACAAAAGCTCGATCAAATCGAATCGCGACTAAAAGCTATTTCATCCATTCAATCTACAGAAACAAGCGATTGCTTGCACTGGTTTAGCTCAAATTCAAACGATTCAAAGTGAGAACAAGCTCTGAATAACTTGAACGAACTCCAATCAGACATCTCGGACGCAGAACGTTTTCCAACGTAAGTTTCTTCCATTCAATCTAAAGAAGCAGGTAATCGCGTGCAATGGAAGTAACTCCAATACTACCGAAAGAACCGACCCAGAGACATAAACGAACTCGAATCAGAGATGGAAGAAGCAGAAGGACCTCAAAATGCAGGAGCAATAATCTAGTCAAATTTCCAGAACTAGTAGCTGCATGCACTAATATTTGCTTAAATAAGTTGAATCGAAAATATTACCGACGATGCCGACGGTATTGTGGAGTGCCGTTCTGCTCACCATCTTTAATTCGTTCTTCGTGTGCCAAATTTCACAGAGAACAGAGAGAGAGAGATGGAGGAGCAAAATAAAAGGAACTGTTGCTGCTGGAAGACGAAGAAAGAGCTATTTATATACACGGAAATCGAAGAGGACCGAATAGATTTCGAGTAGAATTTTATTTTGTTCTTGTTTTCCGAATTTTATCTGAAAACGATATCCAAATACTAATCGTTGCGAAAAACTACCATCCCGTGTTTTTTGGGGCTGCTTATTTTGCATGCATTTCGTCTCCATCCCAGTCCCAGGGCGTTAAGACGGCGGCCCTTTTCTGGCGGTTCTCCTCGGCGGATTTGCAATTACGACTTCACCCTTCCTTCAGTTTGCGGCGCAAGCAACCTACTCGACCTAGTGGGCGAATGACAATAAACCTTCCCAAGGTTTTGTATATAATACATGTTCCCCTTACGATTTAATTTCAGAGATGTACATTTTATCCTCTAATGGCCTTTTGTTTACATTATCAATTCATTGCCGACACCAACTTTGTGAAAATCTAATTTAAATTACCCTCTTAGTATCTTACTGCATATTTAAACTAGCTACTAATTTATCGTAATGTTTAAAAATATCATAATTCCCTTATAAGGTGCTAACGGTACTATGATTTTAGAAGATTAAGTGCTGGTTCCGGGGGAGTGGGATCAAACTGTAGGACTCTTCCTGTAATTTACCCTTCACCAATTTAATAATCTGCCCGCCCCGCCTGTGGCCACGTATCGTTAATGTTAACCGAAATTCTATAGTACCTTAATTCACTACTAAAGAAAATGATTTTCCAACAGCCATTTCCAGCAGCCTTAGGTTTGAAATTCTCAAGTTTCCAACATAAGCTGTTGGAAACAAGACCGTTGGAAAACAATGCATTGGAAGTTTTTTTTCCAACGGCTCAACAGTTGGAGCAACGGCTCAATAGTTGGAGCAGTTGAAAATTTTCAATGGCCATTTTGTTATCTAATATATTTTTTTCTAATGCTAAATTTTCGACGGCTGGCTGTTAGAAAATTGTGTAGCTCATGTAGTCATTTGCTTTTTTCCAACAGCTTTGGCCATTGGAAACTTGTTTAAAAATATATATATAAATTTATAAAACCGCTGAAAATATATTTATACAATTATGAAATTTATATTTTATATTTATAAAAAACATATAAAATAATTTATATTCACAAAAATTAAATTAACTAAAATTCAGTAAAAAAACCAGAAAAAATATTTTATATATTACTAAAATTATATTTTTTATTTATTGAAAACATAATTTATATTTTATATTGAAAACATTTATCTAGAGAAATTCAGTAAAAATATACATTATTAAAATTAAAAATATTACTATATTTAAAAAAATCACAAAAAATATAACAAAATCACAAAATCTATGAGATTCAAACAAATTAATCCAACAATCAAGATTCCAACAAGTCGATCTAATCGAACAACTTCAATAATCAATCCAACAATCAGATCTAATTCAAAATCAAATTAAAAATATAGATCGAAAGCGAAAAAATCAAATCTAAGTAGAAATAACCTAATCGGATGACGGCTGGAAAGCAAGGATCAAAAGATGACGATCAAATCTACGCATTGATAATGAGCAAACCGGTAGACCGAAAGGGGCAACGGACAGCTAGCTTCATCCGCGATGACGTTGCTGCTTCATCCACGAAGGGGGACTAAGCGTATGGTAGATTAGGGGAAGAAGACGGTGAGCCCACAAGAAAGGCCAACAGTTTCAGATGAGCGAGGAGAGAGGAGCAAGAGTGTGAAAGAGTGAGAAGAGGTAGAAGAGAGGCTGAGAGGGCTGAGACGCAAGAAGAGAGAGAAGATAGAGGGCTGAACGGCAGGAAGGGTGAAGGAGGTGAGAGAATTTATAGCTAGTGTTAGTTTTGGTTAGGTTTGAGCTATCTTGGCCAGTTAGGTTTTTTTTTAGCTGTGTGTTATTAATAATAATAATATTATTATTCTTGTAAAATATTTTCAATTATTATTGATATTATGATTTTAAAATTATTATTAATTATTATTATTATTATTATTATTATTAACAAAACATTAATGTGTGTGTGTGTATAGACGCATTACTATTATTATTATTATTTGATAAATAAATATTTATATATGATATACATACATACATATATTATAGTATATATTTTATAACAAAATGTAATTATGATATATATGATACATTATATATTATGATACATTTTAATATATGATATATTATATTATGATAAATACATATTACGACATATATATACATAGTAATATGTTCTTATGTATTATTATTATTATTATTATTATTATTATTTACATATGTATATATATATCAATACTTTTCCAATGGCTTAAGTCATTGGAAACCATAAATACTAAAAAGTACCATTACCTTACATACTTTCCAATGACCAAAGTCGTTGGAAAATTTAAAATTTTTTGCACACTTCGCCATTGGAATTTTTTTTTCATCATATAATTTTTCACGGTTTCCAATGGCCTTGGACGTTGGAAATCTCCAATGGATTGGCCATTGGAAAATTGGACGTTGGAAAAAGGTTTTTTTTGGTATTGATTTTATGCATAAATTTTGTGCATTATAGATTGAGTAAGAGAAAGAAATTAAATTAATGAATACAGAACACCACCTGTTTGATTTCTATTTCATGGTATCGCTTACTAGTGTTCTATTGAAAACCAAACTAGAATATACATACAACTTCTGTCAACTTTTAGTAAGAGAGAACTTATACATGTGAAGGAGTTCTAAAGTATGAGAAAAAAAAGCTACAGATTTGCTTCTCAGATGTGATTTTCTAAATATATATATAACATACTTATATGTATCATCAACATTATATGCTCCCCTTGACCTCCTTCTCATGTATAAAAAAAATACGTTTATAATTTGAAAAACTGGAAAGTGAGAAACAATATTTGTGTGGAGGGTTTTAGGGCCAGTTTATTTGAATTTAACTCAAGCAAGTTAACTCGTTTTTTCACATAGGCTCAGTAGGTTCATTTTTCGTTTCCTTATTTGCTCATTTCACGCCTCATTTGTATCTCTTTCCTCTATTAGCTAATCCCAAATTCCAAGAGCAGTCATACCCATTCAACTCTTTTAATCAAGCTTTCATCCGCAAAACTCTTCCTTCCGATATTCAATTCTTTTATTTGTCATGTTATTGCTGCTTGAACGCCAACCTTGAGCACGCATGTCACCCGCCCTCCCTAATCCGCCACCGCCCAACCAAAGGCCGCCCTACCTGGCCATCCGCAACCCTGGCATCCACCAATCGGGTGAACTACTATCCATTGTGCGAGATCGCGACTGACACAGCCGTCTTTGGCCCCTGCCCAGGAAGCCTATGAGAGCTGGTCTCATGGTGGAATGCAATTGGCTAGCTGTATATGTGCGCGGATTAAAATCCCATGATACTAGTTGATTAACCTAGAATATGCAAGATGCATGCTCTTTATGCTTTGACTTGGTTTGTTAAAACCATAAAATATTAACTTGGCCAAGTAATTTCATAAAAACTAAGTACAAATAGCCAAAGCATACAAAATCAACATTTGTGTGAGTTTACTACACATAACAGCTCGTGAGAACATTCATACATAAAGTAGGCTAATGCCCTCACCCAAGAGTAATCCTAGAGTCTAGGACTCCTCAAAACATAGTTTATGGAGGTAGCTAAGTGTACTATATAAATACAAGCCTCTACTGAGATTTTCTCGACTTAACTCCCACCTTGGATACACATCCCAGTGGCGAGTCTCAAAAGCTTTGTCCAAGTGCTACTAGGCTCTGCAGCCAAAGGAAGACTTAAGTTAGTACTGTTACTTAACCAACAAGTACCCATGTGGACTAGAATCATAGAGATTCTCAAGTGTCGTACCTGTACACACAAAATAGCATTACCGCAATAATCCTCAACGATTACCCGGCCCAACAACTTCAGTCTCTACACAACATAACTAGGGAGTGAAAACATAATATTCTCAGTAAGGGTCTTCAATGTACCTGCAAGAAAATTACTAGGACTCTACATATGATAACATATGTAACTTGCTGAGAGCTTACACAGCATGAGAGTCTGATATATGCACATATAACTAGGCCTTTGTGACCTCTCCTCAAACTAGTCCTCCTCACGGGGTATCACTCCGTGCCTAGCGAGTTTTGGCCACTAACTTGCTCCTAGTAAGCCGTAGCTTACTGACACAATCATGTAGTCTTCCCTTAGTTGTTGTGCAAGGGAATCATGATGGAACTTTTGTAGACTAGGCCATAAGACCTCTTTGTAGACTAGATGAACAAGGTTTCACCTTGCAACCTTATGGCTACGGCACGACTAGGTTGCCAAGGGTTCTAAACCTCTCACCTGGGCTAGTAACACCTTGTTGTGATCATTGTAACATAATTTCCTTTAAAACTTGCCTTCACTTTGAGTTAATATAAATCTAAAACTGGGGCATTTTAAGGGCCAATTCGTTTGGTCTAAAGTCGACTAACTTTTTTTTTTACTTTTACATCTTTTTTACTTGAAACCAATTTCATTTGAAAGCCAATGTTATGTAGATGCAATAATCAATTTGAAAGTAAATTTTTGGGATGTTGTTAAATTTTTATGAAATTTTCCTTTTTAAGGCTTGAGATTAGAAAAATTCATAAAAATTTAGTAAGATTATAAAAATTGTATTTTTAATTGATTATTGTAGCTACATAATATTGGCTTTTAATTAAAATTAGTTTCAAGTAAAAAAGATGTAAAAATAAAAATAAGTCATTTTGTAGTCAATTGACTAAAGTTAAAACGAATTGGGTGTAATTGTTTTTATAATATGGAGGTGATAGTACTCCCTCTTAGCTTCACGTGAAATTTTGAATTACCTCAATCGGACACCAGAGCAGAAAATTATGCCAAAAACAAAACCGAGTGTCAAATGCTGTATTAGCGATGCGTCACCACAATTGTTGACGTTCTGCCAATTTTGAGGTCTTGGCGACGGGTCGTGGGAACTCGTATGGATTGGCGACGCATCGCTAAACCTGCAAAATGCTCAAAAAGTTCCCATTTTGCTGCTATGAACTTTGGATACTTCCTACACATATCAAACATGCTTGGAATGCCTCCAAATTTCTATACACATAGAACATGTTGCATAGATCACAACCAACTATCACAAGCCAATCTATGATGGCTTGTAACATCAATCCAATCCTCTCAAATCTTCTAGTCCATCATGATTCAACCAAAATCACCAAATAATGCTATTGCTAGAATTACTCAAATTCTTCAAGCAAACTCATCTCAATAGCATTAATTGAATTTAAAACCATAACTCCCTTTCCTCAACTCCAAGTAACAAGCAAGAATCAAGCTCTCCTTCAAACCACTAAGCTCACCAAAGTATTACCTAAGTTCCAAGCAAAACACAAGCACCAAATATCAAAACCTTGCTTCCTAACTAAAACCCAAGCTCCAAACTAACTAATAAACATGAATTCAATCAAGAACATAATGCTTACCACGTACTAAAAACTGGGGATGGGAGAAAACACACTTCCAAGCTCCAAAATCATGGTTTTGTGCTTGAAATGCACTCATCCTAGCTTATAAACCTTGATAGCTTCTTGTTCTACCAAGAAAACCTTGATTCCAAGGAGAATTTGAGAGCAAAATGAGGGTGGGAAGGTTGAAAATGTGGTTATGGCAGCCACACCCTCACTTTCCCCTTCTTAAACCCTCACTTAACACACAAGCCATCAAAGTATTAAGCTTAATTCACTTAAGTCCCCCATCTTTGGTAACTTAGTGATTCTTGAGTAATTCTTTTTTATTTCTTCCAAGTTTGGGTTAAGGTTGAAAGTTAAGTTATAAAACCTCATTTTAAAACACTCAGGACTCATCCCGGTTCTTCAGGATTCAAAATTACCATTTTACCCCTGAACCCATTTAGTGCCTAAATCTCCTAGGAACTTACTAAACTTTGCTAAGCTTCCTTATTCTTGCTAAGTAGACTTGAATTAAGGTTCTAACCTTAATTTAGAACACTTTACCTTCCTCAAACATGCTTTCCATTAGAAGGGCCATAACAGCGACCTACCGACCCACGCATGAGGAAACCTAAAGGTGTTTACGACGGCGGTAGCCATCGAGGTAAAAGTTAGATCCGGCTTCAAAGGGTGGCTTGGTCAAAAAAAGAGAGTTGTTGGCCATAGGAAGGGATTGGGGCATTAGGAATCTGGGGTTTTATTTGAAGAACAAGGAAGAAGGCGTGTGGGTAGCCAAGTAGGTGGCTAGAGGAGTCGTGTTGGAAAACTGGTGCTGTTGGAGAAGATAAGAAATCTTGGACGTTGCCAGTTTGTGATCGGGCATCCTCATTCTTCACTTGATCAACCAATAATAATGCAAATAAACAAAATAGTAGGGGCTAAGAAAAGATAAAAAGCAGTGAAAAACCACTAAAAGTGGGTTCAAGTTAAAAAAAACACATAAACTAGGCCAAATTAAAGTAAAACGAACCGGCGGTTAGTTAATTCAAATTTACAGGTGACACGCACATGTCTAAATTACTGCTAATTATTTTTGCTACAAAAATGCGACTTCATCTTATGTGTTTGTTTTGGTAATAAAATGTGATGAAGAATTAATTAATCTTGATAAGAGAAGCAATCTCCATTTCAGAATGTCAATTTGGAGTAATAAATTATGTTCTTTGGCCCAAAAATGCGTACTTAATTTTAGGGAAAACAAATTACTTTATTTTTTTCATTTATTTTATTTAAAAAAGGTGTTTATTTTAAGGTTCAAACATGCTCTTTGTGAGTATAAAATGCAACTACATCCCAATTTACTTGCAATATTTGTTGGGAAACAAAAATTAAGGCGTGGAATTTTTTCTTTCCTTTTACCCCCTGAAATGGCTGTAACTAAACTCACTTTTCAAGCTTCAGTAATTCACTTGAGAATCTTCTAACTTCTGTAACAACTGAAAATTTTATCGAAGCTTAGGAATCATTTTGTAATTCTGAAAGAAACATATGGACTAAAATAAAGGGTTTGAAAAGTTTATTGAGCAAATGGCAATGTATTGGAAAAATAAGAGATTACATTGTAATTTTAAAGAAATAAGAGTGATCTAATTTCAAAAATTCCCTAGTAGTTCGGTGAAAAATGAAAATACAATTTATCTCTCTTATTATGGAATCCTACATTTTGCCTTACTATGGCAGCATTGATTTCAATAAGGAGAAACATCCAAAGGGTAGAATCCTACAATTCAAGTATTATAGAGACATCGAGAGTTTAAGATCCTATCAAAACTTATAATTGATTATCTTAACTACTTTTTTAACATTTTTTCTTATTACATTTAATTCATCACACAATAAAAACTTACTAGTAAGACACATTTTAAAAAAATTTTATCACAATTTTATTTTTAAACAAATCTCTAGAATTTCTTTTTCTTTAAAAAAAAATTGCTGGGGCACTGTGAATGAATCTCATTTCACTGCAGTCTTATATCGTGTATTTTGTTCCAATGCTGAAAGGGTACCTTAGTTACATTTTGTTGCAATTCACTCAAATCGCGCTCGCCAATTCGAAATGAAGGATCATGGGACCTCACTTCAATGGATAACTACAATGCAACTAAGGAAACATGAGAGCACATTCCCATACAGATACCTAGTTCCGTTCCACCTTTGCCGTCTGAGCCTGTCAGGCCTGAGACCGCCATCACGGAGGGAATAGCCAGGCAAAACCAATCAGTCAATAAAGAGAAAACATCCACACCGCATACAAATCACGGCTTACGGCTGGCATCCCACAGAGCGCTCGCAAAGGAACAAATATAATGAAACAGAGAGAGAGAGAGAGAGAGAGAGATTATTTTCCCCAAGTGTTGCCAAAGAAATGGTTACTGAACAGAAACTTCTTGTTAAAGAATACAAAGAATGATATCCCTAAATTGCTGTCATATACATCTGCCTCTGTCTAAAGGGTCGTACAGTTACATTTACAAAGATCAGAAGTGCTTATTGTCAATGAGCTTTGTTCCCTTCCAAGGCAGCTCACAAGCGAAGGGGCAGAGTTAGGTGAGACGACATGAGATTAAGCAGAGTTGTTAAATCATCTCTACTGCTACAAGCAACACTTTACCAAGCTAAATGCCAAATAAAAAGCAGGCCATTCTATAATACCTGAAAGGGGAAGCCGTTAAGAAAGAGCCGTGTTCAACTGTTTCATCTCATCTACTCACTCAGGTTGGTGCCCGTCCTAAATCACATTAGAACAAATCCATTGTAATAAAAGTTCTTGCAAAGTCTTATCACATAAGTTGCCAGCAGATTCATAAACTTACTCCATCTGAAAAATGTGCTAAAAATACATACATGCATGTTTTCATTCCTAAACAACTTAATTTAAGGCTCGTAATATAGATGTGATTTTGACCCAGTTGCATATTCTTCCAAGTGGAGAACTTTTTTGCAGGTGCAACCCTCCTAGGACCTTATCTCATGGAAGCTGCATTAAGGGAATGACAAGAACCAGTTGCAAATGGGTAAAGGGTATGGGGAATAGCAGTTACACCAAGGCCTTACTGTAACATGTAAAGTCAACTAAATTACAAGACAAGCCAAACTCTCCGATTCATTTACTCCTAGTACAGATCATTTGAATCGCAACCAAAATCCAATCCAAGGTGATCCTATCCTTACTTCCCTATGATTCTGGAAGTAGCAAAGCCCAAAGTGAAGATTGCTTGTGCTTCAGACATACATATGCAAAACATAGCTCAGGAACATCAGCGAAACTCAGCTGGATTCAATCTCCTATACTAAAAGTGTTCTATGATGTTGCAGTGAGAGCATTATGACACAATGTTATGAAGAATGGCTGGATCAGATACATCCTCACATCAAACACAGACACAACACAAAGCTTACAGAGCAATTGATTTGACAGCAAGATCAAGGAAAATCCTACATTGGAAGGCATTTTTTTTCATTTACATCATATACACTCATGCCTTATGAAACCATATCATATACCCAGCAAACACTTCAGCTCGATCCATAACAATCAGCTAAAGAATGAAACCCCACCTTTCCTCTCCTTTCTCCAGGTTCCTATTGCTACACGATCACAAAGGGGGGAAAGAACACTTCAGCATTACAAAAGGGAACTTACTCTGCACATGTGAGCTCACGTATTTCTTTTACTGCAGAACTAATGCTGTGAAGTGCCATCTTCTTTACCTGCATTTGAGCAAAAGCAAAGCCTTTATGAATGGGGAAGTTTTTTGGTTTGGATAGTTTTTGCATGACAATCTGACAGTGTTTACCTCTAATTTTTCTTCTTTAGCCCTATGGCCCTCTGGAAGCAGACGCAGTTCATCAGCCAACTGAATGCACTCAGCAACATTCTCAGGAGACAAGAAGTCCAAAACCACGTTTACACAGGACTATGCTTGATACAGTACCCACCGAAAAAAAAAAAATTTACCAGTCAAGAGCCCATTCGAAGATTGGAAATCCTAATGTTCTTAGAAGTGAAAGGCACATAGGTGTAAAGTGTGCCAAGGTGTGAGCTCGGCCCAAAGCTTACACACACTCCACAAATAGAAGTGCAAATCCTTCAACAGTTTTAAATGAATTAGAGTAGAGCAAAAATGCTACATGATGGTATAAGTTATTCCAAAACACTCTCTACTTGTCTAAGACAACAGATAAAAAAAATGTTCTTTCAATTTCTCTTTTAGTGCCATCGAATGTTGGGCAAGAGATTGAAAAAACTCTTTGGTTCTCTTCTTCTTTTCCCTTTTGCCACATGATTGATTCACAGTTTAGCTGAGGCATGCCCAGATGCACTACAGAGTTAAAACTAGAGTAGCATTCTTTGACGAGTACATTGCACCCGCTACCCCCAACCTTTAATTGTTGTTTCACTTCTAACCCTAACCTTCACTTTGCTCGTACCGTATCCCTAACCTCAATAAAACGTTTCATTTTGACCCCTTTCTGGACGGAAATAGTTATCTTAGACGGAAAAAACCATGTCAGCAGATTATTGTAGTGAAAATACTTCTTTTAACCCCTGTAAAAATCCTCTTTGCCAAAAAAACCTTAAAGTTTTTAAATCCAACAAAAAACCTTAGCCAACACTCTCCAACCTCTCATCCATCTCCAGCATCCCCATCCCTGCGGCCTCTTCTCCAGGGTGAGTGTGATTAATCACTCATGGTGAGATGAAACGGCGGTATGATAGAGATGAAGAGGGAAACAACAATTTGATGAGTAGCGGCTTCAAATCGGGGTTGGATGAGCAGCAGCCTTAAACAGTGGGATGAGCGCAAATCAGAATTGGGTTTCGATGAGCAGCGGCTGCACATGGCGGCATAACGGTGAATTGCAATCGGGCTTCAATGAGCAACGACTTCAATTAGTGGTATAAGGGCGAATCATAATGGAGCTTCAAATCAATGGCCAACGACGTTAAGCAATAGAACACGGCGGCTATGGGCGATTTCGAATCAGGCTTCAATCAGACTTTTGCTCGTTTGAGGAACACAACAATGCAACATGGCGTATGGGGTTTTGATCAGACTTTTGCTTGTTCACCAGACCGGCGGCGTTATCCAGGAGAGCCGAGGATGCCGAAGTTCTTGTTTGAGGTGCCATAGTCGATTTCCTAGATTCCCCAGAGCCCAATTCTTAGGTTCTAGGTTCTTGGATTCCCAAATTTGCGTTCAGTGAAATTTGTTGTTGGAGATTTGTTTTCTTGTTTGGGTATGAAGCATCGATCTTGGTTTTGTTTTGTGAACTTGGAATTAGAACTGATTCTATTGCCAGGATGGGGATGCCGGAGATGGAGGAGAGGTAGGAGAGGTTGGCTAAGGTTTTTTGTTAGATTTAAAAACTTTAAGGTTTTTTGACAAAAAGGATTTTTACAAGGGTTAAAAGAAGCATTTTCCACTACAATATTCTGCTAATGTGGCCTTTTCCGTCTAAGATAACTATTTCCATCCAGAAAGGGGCCAAAATGAAACGTTTTATTGAGGTTAGGGATACGGTACGAGCAAAGTGAAGGTTAGGGTTAGAAGTGAAACAACAATTAAAGGTTGGGGGTAGCGGATGCAATTTACCTATTCTTTGACACTAACTGCTTTATATAGAAATCATAAATTTTCTGGTGCTTGAAAATTATTCCAGATAACCCTACAGAGCATTTTGAAACTTCCACCAAAAAGATGATTTCCTGGACATCAAGAGAAGCAAATTAATCTGTGTAGGTACCTTCACATTCCTAATCTGATATGGACAGCCAGCTGGTATGATGACAGCCTCTCCAACATGTTGCTCAAAACTCCAGGGTTCGATTTCTAAATGTAAAGGAAGGGTAAAAAGCTTCAGTAACATGATAGTCAGCTGTAACGAGAAAAGAAATTTGCCAGCATACTAACTGTGCTCTTCCTTAAGCCTCATTTTGTGATTTCTGTCAAGGAAGAAGTTCTTATCAAGAATAGGATGAACCATCTGCAGCAGGATAAAATTACTTAGTATTAGTTCTGAACAACATGCACTAACTCACGTCTCAGGTCTGGACTCACATGTTGTTTTAAGCCATCTGCATGACGAAACTCATTTGAGTGCTTCCTTAAGTAGTCCATTAGCTTTGGGACATCTTGGCGGCGAAAAACATCCCATTGAGCCCCACATGTTGTGGATGAATTCTTATTTTGCAAACTTCTTGAACTTTCATTTCTTTGCTGTTGAAGACCCCGACTCTTGGACACTCCTGAGTTGTGAATGCTGCTGCCTTTAAGTCCAGAGGGTTCAGAATTAGAATTACAGTCAGAATCACAATCAGAGTCAGAATCATCTTGATTGTCATGACAGGTATCCCTGTTGACAAAGCTCGACTTATCAGCTTCACCCCTAGAAGAAGCTCCAGCGGGTGAAAGTGGTGCTTTTCTGACTTTATTAGGCAACTTCAATTCCTCCAAATTTTCACCATGTGAGGAGGAGTTTTCTCTGATAATATTTTCTGTCTTTTGGTCAAGAGAATTACTACCAGGTTCCTTTTGTTGCTGAGACCTTTTCTTTTTCATTAATTTTCTTATGTCATTCAGCTGTCTTGCAGAAGCAGGAGCATCTGTTGTATGGACCAAGATGTTGACCTTTTTTTTTTTTTTGAGAGAGAGAGAGCGAGAGAGGCAGAAAAGAGAAATGAAATGATGATCAGTCACATGTCTTCAACGATATTACAATAGAGACTAGATTATTGTATTTATTAATAAGTTAGTTTCATACATCAGATGATAGGGACTTAAAGACTTGTGTATTGGTATACATAGTAAATGACTACTGTCATAGCGGGATACAATAGATTTAGTTGAATTCAAAGGACATATATAGATCTAATACTCCCATTGTCCTATAGTATATTTCCATTTTGCTTTTTTGTAAAATTGTAGATGCTGCGCCATATAAACATATTAGATATGTTTCTCAAATGTTACCCCTTACTAAATGTCATAATCACAGCAATAAGCATTCATGGGCTTTATATAGTGGGAAGTGTGCAATTGGAACATGATGTATAAATATGGAGAAGTGATCTATTTTGGGACAGAAAAATTGGAAAAGGGACATAAGGGACATATATTATGAGACAAGAGGTGTATCTAATTACATGTCATGCATCCAAAACAGTTGGTGGAGTTAAATAACAAAATGATTAGTGTGCAGCCAAAAGTGAGCAAAACATTAATATTCGAGTGAACAGAGCATCATATTCTCTATCTTTAGTGTAACTTCGGTTGTTTATAGAAATTTGTGCAAATTTAGAAGTTCAAAAGTTAGAACCAAACGTACCACATCACATAATTCATATGATAACTTTGTCACTGAATCAGCCAGCATAAACTCTTCACCACTCCTATACATTATTGAGACTGATGGACCAAGATCAGGCACTTGGCTATCTTGGGGCAACTTTGCAGCGATATTTAGAAGTCCTGACTTAGGGTCTGTGTACTCAGGTAGTGGTAAGGCATGAATAACTTCATTGTAATGTTGCGGAAAATGTTTTTGAAATACAAGAGAAGAAATCCATCCCTTTAGCTTAATCCGCTCATCACACATGTTTGAATCTGTCTGTCCAGCTACAGAACCTAAAAATAACTGCTTGATACCAATTTCAACCTGTCGTATTGAGCAAAAGTTAATAAGTACGAATGATGCTAAACAATGTCAAGCCTACAGGCAGAACTGAAAATAATCATGTGTTAAGGATCCTTAATTGGGATAATTGCATTCAAAACCCAAGTAGAAATAAGGTTTTCTTTTGTTGTTGTTGTTGAAAAGAGTTAGCAGCATAATTTGTGATCCAATTCAGAAAACTAACCTCAAACCAATCGAGACAGCTGGTGGATTCAACACCTTCCCCATATTTCTCTGGCTGGGTGACACTATTCCTCAGATATGAGCAAAACAAGAATACAGGATCCCAACTCAAATCTGGTGTACCCTGTAGCACATTCCTAACAATTACTGGATGAGCTTTACGCCAGTGCTTCTGGAAGTGTTCAAGATTGTCACCATGTCTGTCTCTCACAGAGGGGCAGTACAAAAAATTGTCATTTGCATCATCTCTCATAGCTGCTTCTTGTGACTGCTTCAGGCCATCAGATTCATCAGACCCCTGATGGCATAATGAGCAGGCTGACAGAGCATCAGCAGGTTCAGGCAACTCATAGCTGCCAACTACTTCTTCTGCATGTATTTCCAACTCTGTTATCCACCTTGGAGGAAAAGCACGATGCAGATCAAGAAGGCCATCACCACAACCACCAAATTCAGTGGGTGGGCATGATATACGAGCACTGCCATCAGCAGCTTTCCAACTCGGTAATGATGCAGAACCAAAATATGAACCCCTGTTTTTATTCTTACAGATTCTGACAGATTTCTTGTCTGCTAGTTGCATCCTGGGCCTACATGTTTTCCTCTTATTTGAGCTTTTGCAAATAAGTGTTCCAATACTTCCAGCTAAGCTCCCTCTTAAAATATCCCGACAACAACTTAAGCAGAGTTTATAGGAGCATTTAGGGCAGCTTCGATGGAAATCCACTATGAATGACTTGCAGTTACTGCTGGCAAGGAAGTAGCATTATCACCAGAAAGTAATAGAAAGAATAACGAATAGATAAAACATGTTTTACAAAGAGCAGAAAAAATACTGAGTTCCAGAGATCATACCAACAATTTTGCTTACTGCCACCAAATTCCACAAGTTGGATGAGACTATCAGAAGGCGATTCACCTGCAAAAAGACAAAGTAATTAAGAACTTATGAATGTATGGTTTGAGCCATCCTCCTAATCTTTGTAACTGAGCAGACGAGAAATTTAGAAACTTCTTGAATAAACATTTTCAAAACCTTTAATTTGTGCTTCTACTTCAAGCTCAATGCTTTGATCTTGATTGATTTGCTTCAGTACAGGAAGAAGCATGCAGATCAAGTAATGGAAATACAGTACTTGGCTAACTTTACTTTTACAGCTCAGAGACTCCTGAAACATATACTTATGTAAGCAGAAGATGTAAGGTAGATGACAAAGAAATAAACAAGTAGGAAGAAGAGGGTTAGGTATCAGTCATCAGACCTTGCGCCTTGTGTCTCTACAATTAGTCTCTAAGCAGTCCTTGCATCTACAAGTTCCACAACAAACTGGACAAGCCATTTCAACATCCTCCCGTGTAACAGAATACCTATTATCATATTGAAATCAAGACCCATGCTTCAGGTATGAGAAACATTCAATAAAACTTTTCATTCTCTTTCCTGCCTTCTCAAAGGTCACTGTTCCACTATCATATTGCACGAACTATAAGGCTAAAGTTTGCAATCCCAAGTTAAAAAATTATCTTTTACTGTTGGTCTACACGAAAAACAAATTTAATTTGGCTTCGCTGAAATTAGATCCTAGATATACAGAAACTAATTCCAGGACAGAAATGTACAAGACAACATGATTACGCACTGCTCTTTTATGCAACTCATGCAAAAGTATTGCTGACCACAGCTTGAGCACAGGACCAAACGCCGAATTCCACCCCTCTTACACCAATGGCACTCCTTCCTCCTCTCTCCACTCAAACTCACCGCGTTCCTCATATATGGTAGTACCTGGGCAAAGTAAGTTCAATTTATATCACAAAGAGAATGCACCAGACAGCAGGTGCAGTTCTATCAGAAAACCATGAGGGCACAGAATCGCACAGAGTTAAGTACCTGCAATGTGCCCACCGGCAATGGCTCAATGTTTTTTGACCGAAACCGCCGTCTTGTAATAGCAACTGTATCAGCTTCAGATCCTCCAATCTTGACATTGAAACAACAACCTGAACCAGAGGCAGACCCAGAACCAGAAGGTGAAGAAGAACCTGCATTTTCGAATTCCCTACCAGAAGAAATAGCCATGACCCCATTAGGCAGGTGTCTCATCAAATCTCCCTCACAATCACTGTCATTGCACTCCTTAAAATCCCCTTCTTCCTCTTTTCTCTTCCTCTTCTCAGACTCTCTCTTCAGCACCATTCTTATAAGCTCCAGCTGCAAATCCCCTCTCTTCAGTTTCATCTTCCTCACGGCCCCATCAAGCGCTTCAGAATCATTCACCACCCTTCTCCGCTTCATGGGCTTCGCCAGTTTCACCAATTTGGAGAACTTTTCCGGGTTTTTAGCCCTAATCTTCATACCCCTTTCCAGAACCACATCTGCCCTGTCCAAATTCTTCTTCCTTCTCCTCCCCTGAAGTTTCAGTGACTCCGGCACTTTCTGCTTGTACTGTCGGTGACGGCCCTGAATGTAGTGAATCTCGCAAAGCTTTTTCCCTTCCTTGACCCTTCTGTGGCACCGCCATTGCTTCCCATCTGTTCTCTTGCACCGAAGATCGTCCGGCAGCGGCAATTCCTCTTCCTCCATTCCGCAGTGCGGCTTCTTTTCCGGGAAAAATCAAAACTTGCCCGGAAAAATTCGATCTTTACGAGACAGCAGTTTCAAGGGCAAGCAAGGCCGTGTGCGGTGCTTTTGTGGTTTTTGGGGTTTCAAAGATGAGTGCGGGTGAAAATACTAATTATGGGAACAGAAACAATTGAAGTGGCAAAATAGGTAATTTAAGAGGAAGATAGAATCCAATCTGGCACTGGAGTCTCCCAAAGATCCACTGGAAGAGGTTTGTTCGATCAAGAGATTGGCACAATTTGGGGGACTCATGGGAAGAATTCATTGGAGAATGCAATTTTGACCGAACGGCTTTGCTTTGATATTTATGGCAGAAGCTTTTGCAGCTATCTACAGCTTTGGATTGATTTGTGGGCTCTGATCTTACTCTTAGCCCATTCACAAAGTTTGGTTCACATGAAACTGAAAATCTTATCAGTTCTGGATTCTGATAAGAGAATTTGATCGATACAAATTGTCTTGTGGTGGCCTGCTCCTGAATTCAATTTGTTGTAGCAGGATTCAATTTTGATCAGTTTGACATTTTTTCCATCGAGAGATTTTGTACTTGTCTCTGCAATGATATTCAGAATGCAAGAAAAGAAGAATTTTGTAGTTAATTAAGATGATGCATTTAGCTGTTACAGTAAGATTTGGATGGAAGCTTAGAAATTAACAGCAACTTCAGTTACAACATATCAGCATGCTATTATGCAGTGTTTTCAGTTGGGATATGGATTTTCTTCTATATTGTATGCAGACAAAAATTGGCCTAAAAATCGGAATGAGGAAATATGATTGTTTTGGTAGTCCGATGTTTAGATTTGAAGATTCCATCTTTAGGGAGTGGAACCAATTTCATGTAAGATTTGCGCCAGTATTTGCTTCCCCATATTCTGAGAGGTCCATCCATACCATTAGCTAGATTCATGCATAAGAGTTGAAATGGATTGGTATATATATATCAGTGATTCTAATGTCATAATTCTACATATGGTTAACCTTTTGCAGGTTTTATTGCTGGAGGGAAGTATTTATGTGATTGAAACAAGCATCCCTCTTAATTGAAGTTAGAATTTTGGCATATGTGTAGCAACATGCCAACATTATCAGATGATTTCTTCCCATCCAAGTCACCAAGTTTCTTGAAAAAGACTGGACACAAATTTTTATGTTACATGTTATGTTAAACAACTTTTAAATAGTTCAAATTCTTGTGAAGTTATTTTATAATCATTTCGTTTTGTCAAATCACTTGCACCAAAAATCTTAGCCAATTCTCTAGGTCTAGCATTTCATGTTTGAAATGGAACAGCCAAATGTAAATGAGAACCCAAGAAAGCATCTAAGTCAAGGTGATTGATCTGATTTCTGAATTTCACAGTCATGTTACTCTAGACTGAAATTTTCCCCCATCTCTATGATTTGATATATAGCTTCCAATACCATTACCAAATGCCAAAATCTCCAAAGTGAAGAGTAAAACTAGAAGGCAGGACACAGGCCCCGGGCAGAAGACAAAGCTGTTCAGAGCAAACAAGTGGCCATTGGTCTGACCTCTGGTTCTTCTGTGCCCAACAAATGGCAGCAACTTTCCTGTCTATACAACTCGTGCTTGCGACTTGCGAGGCTCAAACGAGAATTGTTACAGATCTGAGACTTGCATGATGCTTTTCCTTTGTTCTGATGCATCATGTTACCACAACCACGCATGTATAATTACACATATGACCTCAATAACAAATGGAGCTGCATTTCACATTGATCTTATCCAAGTTCATACAAGCTTTTGTTCAAATTGAGCAATACAGAGTTTCTAACTGAACTCTAAACCTGGAACCAAAGCTGACAGAAGAACCAAAAGAAAGAAGGCAGAGAGATCCATATTTGAACTGCAAGAACGTATTTCATTGTTCATATCGCTAACAAACCAACCAAACAAAATACAAGCCTATAATTTCACTTAATCAAGAGTCCCCTAGCTAGACATTTTGCTTTTACCATATTCCTTCCTCTAAGTTGATATATATCCTAAGTAAAATATCTTGAATTTTGATGACATATGCCCAGAAATACTGGAAAACATGATTGAGTGCAGCGCTGACGAATCTATTCAAATTCCAGGAAGCAAGAAACCAAGAAGAAGAAGAAGAAGAAAAGACTTGGAGGAGCGGAGCCAATTCATCAACGCTGCACTCAATGATGATTTCTATCTGGGGTTCACCAATATCACAACCACCCTTTGAATTTGAAAGAAGCCCAATTATCGTCATTTTGCAGAGCCTGAGCTTATTTATGTACCAACTCCACAATTTCCAAAAAATGCAGTACATTACTTGCTCCTAATATCCCAGTACTGTACTGCTATTTCAGTACCATCTTGGAAAATGTTGTGCCATCTGTATCTAATCTCATCACTTAGACTTATTATTTTCTTAATTAAAAGTGCTATATTTATTCACAAAATTTCCCCCTACCAAAAGATTTACTCTGTTCAGGTAATAGTAGTATAAACTTTTGTAGGTATCCCTACAAAAGGAAATTCATAAACATTAAATAACATCATAAAAGTTTTACTTTCAATAGGCTACTATACCTACATAATATTAATTTTTAAATAAAATTAGTTTCAGATTAAAAAGATATAAATTAAAAATAAGTTATATTAAATTACTTGATTTAAGTTAAAATGAATTATATGTAAGATTATCACTAATTAATGTATGGAGGCCTAAATATAATTTAGACCCATGAGCTAGGTTGTAACGGACACTTTGTCCCTCAACTAAAATAAAACAAAGACAGCACACATTGTCCCCAACTTGACAAATGACACAATTTGCTCCAATAATTTATTAAGGCTCACGGATGATCCATGATAGCTTTGGGTCTTCTTTTTTTAATTTTCACCGTAAACAAGTAAGTTTAATAATTAAATTATATTATTGATATAGTCATTCAGTGTTGGCAGATTTGGATGGAAGGAAAGAAAGGGTTACCGAATAAATGGGATAAAGTATATCATTTGTCAAATTGTAGGAGCAAAAGTATGCTACTAAGTGTGCAGCGCGACCCAGTCGAGAAGTTAAAGGTGTCTTCATACATTGTATATATATTTAAGTTTTGAGGAATCTGACTGTTATTTTAACATGACATGACTTGATCATTTTGTGGGTCTTCAACCTGTACCTGTACTGGGTTTTTGTACCAGAAAATTGTACTGCATAACACACACAATGACAATATGCAACATTCTCAGGGATCAACTTATACAGTTTCCTAAATCATATGAATATATTGATCTACAGCATGTGACAATTTACAGTCATTAAAAACCGAGATGCTATTTAACATCCAAATACTAAATCTTACAAACTATTGTTACATGTCTAAAAGTTTTAGAATTTGTTTTTTTAAGTCCTATATATATAAGATTCTGCTTTAGTTAGTAAATACTTAATTGTGATTTACTCATTAAAATTTTCCTTTTCAGTTTGATTTTTGTTATACTGAGTATTCAGTCTACCCACATTTTACCTAGAGATGAAACTCCTTTCATGACTTACGTTCTAAATAGAAATTACGTGCGTTTAACATTGTTTAGAGAAAAATAACTAATAAATAAACATCAAATATGAACTTTCACGCTTTTCAGTTGGACTATCGCTATCGTTATATCCGAGACTAACAGCAAGGGATAAACACTAAATTTTACAAGTTTTAGGGCTTCCACTGACATTTGAAAAGATTTAGGACTTAAATATTACAGACTATCAACGTTTAGGACATTTATTGACAGTATCCCTTTCAATTTCTGGGCCTATTTTGGGTTAGTTTGGGAAACTAACAATTATCCCATAAGGTATGCCTTAACCCACAATTTGCCCCATTTATTTTTAAAAACTTATACTTTGGCTCTTATATTTTTTACACTATCTGATAACAATTTTTAAAACTGTATTTAAATTCTACAATGGTCATATTCCAGTAATTTCAATCTCTCCAATATTTTTATAATTAATAGACATTTTAAATTATCAATTTTTTCTTTCTATAAATGCATTTTCTTCCTTATAACTACATATCAGTATCTTTTAAAAATCCGTTAGCTATGAAAAAATATATGAAAAATCTTGAAATTATTGTAGCATAATTATTAGATAATTTAAATTAGGATTTTAGAAGTTGTTATCAGACATTATAAAAGAAACAGAGGGTAAAGTGTAGGTTTTTAAAAATAAAAGAAGTAAAGTGTAAGTTAAACCAAATTACAGGGGATTTTTATAATTTTCCCAGGTTAGTTATTGGTAAGTGGGTGGTATAATCGGGTGTATTGCACCCAAATTTGGAATGGGGGTAAGCAAGTGTTAGTAAGACAGGAATCTACCTCGAACCGTCCCTATTACATTAGATTTGGTGGGTGAAAATGAAGCATGGGTTGCAGGTTAATTTTATATTCGGAAAAATCATTGATTTTCAAGTTTGTATTGGTTTCATATAGAATCAATTTGATATGGAACCGAATCTAAAAGTATAAGTATAAATATTTATAAAATTTATAATATTACTAAATTAACATATTTTTATGTATTAAAAATTATACTTTGAGGGTATTTGTGTATTTCGAATGAAACCTAAAACCAAATTTCCCAAATTATATCCCACTCAGGCAACCTAGCTCTGTATATGTACTTTGAGTATGTTTAATTTCACACCACGCTTTTAATCATTAAAAGGTTTTAATGTTTACGGTGCTCCATATGTCATATATACTGATATATCGATCAGAAGATTTTTGCACTAAATAGTACATCAAACTATTGGACAGTAACTGCACTAGGAATTATATTTCAGTGACAAACTTAGAGGATTTATTGTGTAGATTAGCCACACATCGCCAGAGTGCACCTTTGTTTTTTCTTTAGTTTTTATTTGTTATTTTTTTTATTGAGTTTTGTTCTTTTATTAGTTCTTATTTAATAAATCAACATAAATATGGCGCATAAATAAGTCTATTATAAAAATAGAAAAAAATGAATATAAATGAAATATAACTAAAAAATAAAATTAAAAATAAATTTGTTCATTTTAGTCTTATTTGATGTTCATTTGAGCTATTTATTTATCTTTTACACTTTTATGTAAATGAACAAATAAAAATGGAACAAATTTTAATTTAAAATTCCCTGTTCTTTTTATTTTTTTTCTATAGTGTTCATTTTTATAAATAATACCCATGTTATTTGGTCTTATTCCTTTTTTGGCAGTTTATAGTTGTCCCCTTTCTATCTTCCAAATAAGTTAACTTTTTTATTATTTTAATATATATCATTTATTGAAAGGAGAGAAAGTTGATAAAATTAAAGAGTGAAAGTACGTAATGCCCATTAAAAAGTAGATAAGTACATGTACTTTATATAAAAATAAATAAACTAATAGTTTTATAATAAAAGAAAAAAGTAAAAAATAGAAAAGTTTTAATTTGCGTACATTATCAAAGAGGACAAGTTTTATGAGACGGATGAAGTACAAAAAATAAGAAAAAAAATGGGAAAAAAAGAAAAAAAAAAGAAGAAGAAACGGGAATAATACAAAAGAAGGATAAAACTAAGAAAACAAATCTTGACAAAAGTGGAATATGAAAAAAAATAAATAACAAAACGGTGAAAAAATAAAAAAAAATAAAAGAAAAAAGAGAAAATGATAATAATGAAAAATAGAAAAAAGAACAAATCTATGAAAGGAAAGCTAGATGAAAGTGAGAAAAAAAAAAGGAAATGAAAATAACACAGAAAAGAAAAAAGAGAAGGAAAAATGAAAAGGAAAAGAGAAAACTGGAAAAGAAAAAAAAAAACAAAAAGTGTGATCAACGGGACAAAACCATTTCCCATCAATTTCTCTCACACGTGACAACTATTCCATCAAATGCAGAATTATATTTTAAACGCATGAAAGTTTTTATTTAAGGTAACTGTCATCTCAACTTACATGTAAGTCGGACATACATACACAAGTCTTTCTCTTAATTATATATTTGTTACTAACAAATATATACAACGTGACAATTAACTAATTTGGTTTCATTTACAACCCATCACGAAGGGGAGAGCTAAAACATTAAAAAAAAACTGATGATAATTTACGAACTAATTGAACATATATATGATATACACATGTAACTGGTAAACGAATATCTGTACGTGGTGAACTAACTATACATGTCATCTTCCCGTTATCTCCTACTTCGACGACGAAGAATTATCTTACCCTCGGCGTCTTCATTCACGATCTGCAAAACCTCACTTGGAGGAACATGCCAAAGCCGAGGCCTCTCCAGCTCATGGCCAATCTTCGCCAATTTGTCGGCAGCCCTATTGCCTTCCCTATAAACATGACTCACCACGCAGTTACTAAGCTCCGGGATCATCAAGTTTATGACCCTAACATGTCTCCGCACCTCCGCACACTTCACCTCCCTCCCCTCCACAATCAAATCCACCAGATACTTGGCGTCCCCTTCGAGCCACACGTCGGTCCACCCATTCTCGAGGGTGAGCTCGAGCCCCTTTCGTAGCGCGGCTAGCTCTGCCATCGTGCTGGTGGTGCTGCCGATGGACTCGGCGTAGCCTAGCAGGAACTCCGCCTTGTGGTTCCTGAAGACCCCGCCGATGCTGGCCCTGGTGCTGCCTCCTCTGGTGCTGCCCTTGCAGGAGCCGTCAAAGTTCAGTTTTGTCCACCCCATTTGGGGCTTCTTCCATGATACCGGAATCGGCGCCTTGTGTAGATTCCTAATTACTACCAATCTTCCATGGTTCTGGCATTTCAAAATGTTGCTGAAACCCAACATTTTCTTTAGCATTAATTGCTGTTGTTATGAAAGAGTTTATTATAAAAGAACAAATTTTGTTTCGGCCGGGGTCATGAAATTGGGTTTATTATTTCTTGACGTGTTGTTGTTATTGAAAAGGTTGGAGTGGCGGGAAAGAAAGGAAGATTCAGAATATTGTAGGAATAAGGCAGGGAATTTGATATATTGGGATAATCTGGAAAGGTCAGAAGGATTTCTTCAACAACTTCCCAAGCATCTTTAGAAATGAGCTGTTAGTTACTATTACAAAATAACAACTCTTACGTGAGAAGAAATTAAATGGCAAAACGTTATTATGTTTTATACTCCATATTTTTTTAATTTGTGCACGTAATTGTGGCCGATGAAATTCTTTAGCTGTACTAAAATTAATTATTCCTATCCAGAGGAAGGAAAACTGAAATTTTGCTATTTCGTTGTTTGTTTTATGCACCTTAATTAGGAACTTTATATTTCTAGTGAATCATCATGAATATTGTTTTTGTGTCTTACAGCCCCGTCACTATTTATAGTCTTGAAACAAAAATCAATACATTGAATAAAGTTTTGAAATTACTATTTGGAATTCAGTGTTCATCTATTTCTTTAACCTCTCATATACATTAGAAAAATTAAAATTAAAAGAAGAAAAAAATGAAAATTTTATTCTACAAATTGAGTTTATTAATTGAAGGGTGCACCTTGTATAGTTTCGGGTACAATTCAAATCTGCAGAAAAGATTGGGTTGGAGAGCCAGCGAGGAGTTTGTGACAAGGATGGGCATGGACATGCGGCGTTAATTGAATACATCCGTGCTTTAATTAATGTCTTGTTCATTGGGTTATGAATTCGGTGATTTCAGTTGGATGGTTTAGTGTTTAATTTGTTGCATAGGTTCAAACATTTGGCTCCTTTGTGCTCTTTTGATGGTCATAATGCTTCATTAATATTAATTGTATTGCATCTGTTAATTTACACGAAAGTCAAATCTCAATATTAAGCATTTGTGCGTTTTATATTACCCTCTTTATCCCAAAATACTTATCACTCTCCACTATTCTGTCAAATTATGAATCTTGAGATATATAAATATATATTATGTATTATTTTTACAAAATCATCGTTGACAAATAATATAATTACTTTTCATCTCTCTGGGAAATTCAAACAAAATAACACTGATTTGGCGTTGGTGGGAGAAGGGAGTAGACGTACTTGAGAGTTTCAATTTTTAATGATGGTAGAAGGATAATTAGAAGTAGGACATACATAAAATAGGAAGTATTGTTTAGGATGATTCCTGTAAAGTTTGGCCTCACTATACCAGCCGGTTGGTGCAATACAAGCAAACAGTTTCGTTTATTTCATCTTATAGTATTGTTTTTTTTTAGTAATTATAATATTAGTCATTACAAGTTTCATAAAAGTGAATGAGGATGATCTCGTTTTAACTCTAGAAAAAGCTTAAATTTGGCTTGTCTACTTTAACTTTAACGCACTTCAAATTGCCATAGAATATTGATCCTCAGGATCAACTGCTGAATATTAATTGTTGTAGATCCCTTGTTCAGAAAATTAAAATTTTCGCAAATCCAGATGCAGAAAATACATTGACATTACAAATGAAATCAAGTTTCCGAAATAATGGACAAATGCATAAAGAATATTCAATCAAATGTTCAGAACAAAAAGCACCATTGGTCCTAAACTTTTAATTTTCATTACAAACTAGTTCCTAACCTTCATTTTGTTGCAATTTGGTCCCAAAACTTTATAACTCATTGCATAATAGCCGTTGGCTCTAGATGAGCGTATAAACTCTATTTATAGAGAAAAAAAACTAATAATTTAAACTGTCTATTAATTGTTAAAAAATTATGATACAGTTTAAATTTATAGAAAATTTGTTACCGGATAGTTTAAATTAAAATTTAAAAATTAATATTAGATGATTTATGAGAGTTCATGAATTCAAACTATTCGATAATTATCTTCTGATAAATTCAAACTATGCTATAGTTTTCTCTTAGTTAATAGGCAATTTAAACCATTATGTTGTCTTATCTGTAAATTGGGTTTTCGTGCCTTCTTAAAGCTTGAGGCCAATATGCACTAAATGATAAAGTTTTGGAGCCAATTTATAATAAAATAAATGTTAGGGACCAATTTGTAATGAGAATTGAAGATTTGGGACCATTTGTGCTACTCACCCCAAATGTGCACTTCGGTTATGTTTGGTATTAGCTTTAGTGATTAGTATTAGAGTTTTGAAAAAACTATCCAATAATAGCTTTTAGTTTTTAACTTCAGTGTTTTTATCACAACCGTTAAATAAATTTTTCCAAAACTCCAACGTTAATCGCAAAAGTTGTTTCAAACAGAGCTTTCAAGTCCTAAAACTTTGTAAAATAAAGTAAATCCAACCTAAAGTTCAAAATTTAAAAGGTAATCACATAAAAGGGTGAACCTCATTGGTGGTACCCAACATTTAATTTTTGTTTTATTTTGGTGCTTCACCTTGAAATCATTATCAATATGATCCCAAAATGGTTAAAAATTTTGTCCTTAGATTCTGTTAGAGTTAACCAGGGAAAAAAAAAACAGCAGTACTGTTCTGGACTATAGTTAGCACTTTTGTGGTTAATTAAGAAAGAAGGATAAAGGAAAATAGATAGGAAAAAAAAATTCGTTGTAGTCAGTGGCTATGAGTAGTTAGCACGGAGAATGATATTTTTCTCTCTATGTTAGACTGGTTGAAAAATAAGAATCCAATAAAAGGATGTAATAAGAAAAGAAAAACAATTTGGTTTTAAAGTTAAAATAAGAAAGAGATAATCACAGGCGTAATTGTTGTGTTAACATGTTGTATGGATAATAAGGTATAGTTACCACACCATAATGTTCCTTATTCACGAAGATTAATCAGTTTAAGGGCTAATTCGGTCTTTGGCCTGTTATTTCTTAAATTTTCAAAAAAAAAAAAATCATTTTCCTCATTCCAACAAAGTACATATTTCTCTTCTTTGTTTTATCTTCTTTCAAGTCCTATTTTGACATTATCATTAACTATTAACTATTAGTACTAATGTTTAGAGAAAAGATGAATGTGTAACTTTAAGGTAAACTAATCTCTACTATTAATAATAATTCAAGACTAGTACTAGTCATAAATTTCTTTTTCCTTAAACAGGACCTATAGAGGACAAATACGTGTCGATGTCATTTATTTTTTGAACAAAAACAGCAGACAAAGTAATTTGTTTTTGGACCATGAGATTACTATTCTACGAGTTTCATTACTTTACACTTTTAAGTCAATTGACTTTAAAATAACTTATTTTTATTCTTACATAATTTTTATTTAAAATTAATTTTAATTAAAATTTAATATTATATAATTAACAATAATCCATTGAAAATACAATTTTTTATAATCTCACTAAATTTTTATGAATTTTTTATATTTAAGACATTAAAAAAATTATAAAAAATTAACATCATAAAAATTTACTTTCAAATTAATTATTGCATCTATATAATATTAATTTTTAAATAAAATTAATTTCAGATAAAAAAAATTAAAAATAAAAATAAATCAATTGACTTAAGTTAAAACAACTTGACCTTATAGCCCTTCTAATTTGATCCCTTCGATTGAAGCATTTATCTAACCACACAAGGAACAGTCGTTGCATAGAAACTAAGAAACAAAATTTTATAAAAACTTTTAGGCACGTGAAAATTTTACAAGAAGAAGCCATGTATATCCCTCTTGTGCTACGGCTACCTTGGTCTTTAAACACGTCTGTGATCCTTGTAGACAGTACCCGTACTAAAATACAGATATCAATATTTAGGATTGAATCAGAAAGAAGATTACTATTTCCTTGAAAAACAAAAGCTGTGTCAACCAAAAGCTTTATAAACATATGCTGTATAGAAGAGCTATGCAGGCAATTAGCCAATAATAAAGACTCGGGGTCCTTTAGAAGGCATTCTTTTTTCCTATAAGCCACAACCAATCTAAAGCAACCCCTGAAAATATGCCGCCCAACAGAAACAGCACCAGTATATTTCCCAATGCGTTCTGCTCAGGCCCCTGTAAAAGGAACAGCAAGAGAGCTTTAATGGGAAACCATCAACAGAAAAGAAACCAAGCAATATGTGTGTGCGCGAGTGTGACAAAGGAGTGTGCCCTTGTAGACGCCAGAGCAGAACAAAATGGCTAACCTTGTACCCTTTAGGTGCCACAGTGAGAACACAGACAGTGAGGTAGCCATTGGTGATCCCGAGGAAAGACACGAGGAAGATCATCCATCCTTGATCTCCATATTTTGCAGTGAAGTAGAAGGCCGGGATAAGCAAGAAACGGGACAGTATTGCGATCATTAGGCCTTTCCTTGACTCTATCTTCACACATTTGATGAGAGGGATGTACCTTGAGATCAGATCCCACACATTGTAACTCGCTATCAGAACAAGCGGGTACCTAAGTTTGTCATCATCATTCAGTAGGAACTGTCAGAGAGCAGATTGGCTATGCTTTTAATCGGCCAAACTTTGCTTAGTGGACAGGTCCTTACCATGTTCCCAGTTTGTGTTCGCCAGTGTTCTCATACAAGAAGCCAGGGAATATTGACAATGTCAACACATAAATAAGGTAAAGGTCCAGGCAATAATCTATGTTCTGCAAGAACAACTCTTTGTTGCTCAACCTATCCTGGCTTTTGTCTGCAATCTGTCAAGTTGCAAGGTTATGGCTTGAAACTACGAAGATAATATGACAGAAAATTTGCATCACAGGGTACTTATTTGAGGAAAAAAAAGTGTTAAAAGCATACTTGATCTCTATGGATGCCAGCAGCCGCAAGATCTGCTGAGACTGTTTTTGATCCCTCCGCAGCTGCTTTAGTACGATAGTGCTTCACTATTGGCAGCTTTGGAAAGAAGTAGGTGTACAGTATCAGGGCGATAAACTCACAGAAAGTTGAAATGGCCAAAAATAGCACTACAAAAATGAAAGTAGAAACATTAGAACTAACAGTTGTAAACTTGAAATGTGTCTCAGACAACTTATCTCGTTGTTCTTGTTATGAAGACTAATTTAATGGGCTTCACGTCTAAAAAGTTTGACGGCTCATACTCGTCCCTTTACGAAGGCCCTCACTGGACTTTTCGAAAGCAGCCTTTGTCATAAGCCTCAGACCAGAGGTTACAGCTCCAGATGCAGCCAGACCAGCGAAGAAAGACTGCACAACATCACAAGCCAGCAAGTCAGAGCTGGGGAAATTTATTGGAAACCACAAGTTTGTAGCACATGATGAACCGAAACTGTATGACCTGCATGAAATCCGGGTTCATGAAAGCCAGATCTCCAACCATTCCACCCTGAACATGTGCATCTGCAACTCCGAAAGCAGCTACCAGCACACATATTCCTACAAATGGCCCAGGGCCTCCTCTCCCAGAAGTAGCTAAATCCAACTGCCAACCAGAAATATGATGATTGCATATTGAGAAAGCTCCAAGCGCAGAAGTTGAAATCAAACAGATGAAACACTTCTTGGGGACAAGAATTTAAACTCCAGTTAGCTAAGTGAAAGTCAACAAGGCACCCATCAGGCTACGCCGTTTCCCAGAACAGATGAAACACTAGTCACATAGGTTAAAAAGGCCACAAGGATACAAAGCAGAAGATGTGCTTACCACTATGAGCAAGAAAGTGCTGACAGAGAAGAGAAGGTAACCCACTATGTTGCGCTTCCTAGTGTCAATCCTTGCCTCATTATACGCTAGAATCGCCATTGTTCCGAGAGCAAATGGTTGATAAACAAGGGTAAGTACCCTTGACGGATGATATTTCTTCATCAACAAAAAGCAGAATTCAGAATTCTCTCCAATCAAGTGACATAAGTAACTGAATCATCACAAGCATTCACTCCTACATACCGGGAACAGCGCATAGTAATAGTCCCCAATTGTGAGCATGCTATTCCAGGAAATGAGGGAACCAAACCCAAGAATCCAACACACCACTATGGCACTGAATTTGCCCTGAGTTTTAACAGCAACTGGATCAATACAATAATCAAATGAACTAGAAAGATATAAGATTACAGAGTGAGCCCTTGTCTGATGCAAGTATTGGAAGAGCAGAACTACTGAGAAGTGAAGCAAAAACCTCGAGCCTTGTGGGAGACCCATTTTCAACTGTAATAGTCATGGCTATTGCTGAGGCAGAAGGCAACTCAGCTGAGAAATGAAAGATACTTCCTACCTCCAAGCCTTCAACTGAAACAATATCAATCAGAAGGGCTTCCAACACAACAGACAAAACAGCGAGGCTCCATTCACCAAGCACGAAGAAATACTTCAGGACACATAATGAGAAATTTTAAATACAATGAAAACCAGCACATGACTAAATAAACTAGTGCATAAAAAAATACAATATTTTCATTAAAGAAACCTTATCAGGAGTGCACAAGAGAAGAGGTCGCTACCCTTGAATTTTTATTTTTTTTTCCCTCAAGGGTTGTGTCCGGTCTGTTTGATCTTTTAAGATGGGAAGGCCAACCAGGCAGATTCTTTATCTGCCTTAAAAGATTCCTTCAAACAGAAAAAAAATTACTGGCTGAAAAACAATAAAACAGAGAAAGAATCCAGAGGATGAAGGAAAAGGGGGAAGTGGTTGAGTGAATCAAAAAGAGGGAATCTTGGAGAGGTAAAAAAGGGATTCTTGAATCTGTGGGCATTGACTCACGCAACGTCTATATAAAGAAAGATTGTTAAACAAAGGGAGGCGTGGAAAGCGGATCCGTAATTCGGCGTTTTTGGTTGCGGAAGGTCAAAACCATGGAAGGCACGTGTGAAAAGGTTGCAGCTGGATTGGCACCAACTCTTATAATATAAATCGGACTTTGCCAGCTGCCCTGTCAATGGGGGAGGGAGATAGTTTCTAGCTAATCGGATTCTTATAAGGGATATCTTTTTCTTACTTTTTCCCGCTGTGCTGAGGTTATCGTCACTGGGTGAGGTATATCCATACATCACATGACAAAAATGTTCTTTCCTTTTCGAGCTGTTTGCCTTACAGAGTCCGCTGCACATCAGGAAAATTGTGGTTAATGGTAAAAAGATAAATTGGTGGTATGATCACTGGCTAGAGATTTGCCCCCGCAGGGGGGTGGTTTTTGCTGACTAGACATGAGAGTTGCAGTGGAGCCTCTAATTTGTTTCCTTAATTGTCCCTACAATTGAATCTAATTACCATGGTCATAATCTCACGTGTTCAATTAGTAAAAGACAGAGAGATGGTGGAGTGGGTGCAGTGGTGGGTGGGAGAAATGATGGGTTGGGGACAGTGAGGTGGGTGCACCAATGGGGTGGGGGCAATAGGAGTGGGTGTGATTGTAGGGTGGAGGCGGCGGGAGTGCCCGGGGGCAGGTGGAGTAGGTGTGACGGTGGGGTTGGAACGGTGAGGTGGGTGCGACGATGCGGTGGGTGCAATAGTGGGAGTGGGTGCGATAGCGGGGTTGGGTTGGTGAGGTGGGTGCGACGACGAGGTGGGGGCAACAGGAGCGGCTGCGATGGTGGGGTTGGGACGGTGAGGTAGGTGCAACGATGGGGTGTAGCGGCTGGAGTGGGTGCGGCAGTAAAGTGGCAGCGGCAAGTCCGAGGAAAGGTACAGTCGGTGGAGGAAAATGGTGGAGTTAGGGTAAAGTTGACTAGGTTGACCGTAGTTAATTGTAACTTGAAGGGCAATTAACAAATAATTTAAAACTGAGTTTTGTATACAGCCCAAAAACACGTTAATAGCTTTGTGTTAAGCTAAAATGAATTGGGCCTTGATTTCGTTAGATCTCAAATCCACGGCCCCTTTGATCAGTCTAAAGATAAATTTTTGGTGCCTCATTTCTCTAATTGTAATTGCTGGATTCTTCAAAATATTTCTGTTGGATCTCCTATCATGTTTTGAACCATATCAAAGTTGTTTTCATTAATGTTGCATTCATTTCGCAAATTCCTTTGGGGCAGAGGACTAGACCGGATAAGTTCATATGGGACTTAACAGACAACGGGAAGTTTTTTGTTAAGATGGCTTATCATTTTGCTTTAGTTTTGGTGGGTTCACATGTTGAAGTTTCTTTTGATGATCAAAATTATTAGTCCTATATGTGAAATTTATCATTACCTTCAAAACTTTTGAATTTTTTTTATGAGCTCTATCCAATGCACTACCATCCCAAGACAATCTGAGGCACCAAGGGATGGAGGTTACTTTTGGAGTGTGTTATGTGTGGCGGTGATCAAGAGTCCTTAAATCATATATTCTTCAATTGTCCATTGTCTCGCCAAATGTGGCAATATCTTGGGTTTAACTTCAGTATTGATTAGTTTCTTCGAAAATTTCTTTTGTACACTTATGGTCAGAGTGATCAAAAGGGACATTTATTTGTTATAGCATGCTAAAAGCACTAGTTGAACCAGAATAGGTGTTTATTTGATGCATACACTACCTAGCTAGTGTCTTTGGTTCTTCAGATCATGCGCTTTTTAGAATCCATGAGGGAGTGCTTTAGTTCATAATCTTTGCAGGCCAGGCTGTTTTCTAAGGGCCTTCCAAGATGGGAAGCTCTGGGTGAGGGATTTTTTAAGTTAAATATAGATGTTGCACTATTTGTTTCACATGCCTTAGTAGGAATAAAGGTTGTGGCCCGAGATCATACACGTCAGGCATTATTACTCATGTCTCAAGAATTGCCCTATTTTGATAGCATCTAACAAGTGGAGGCCTTAGTGATTTACCATGCTCTCCTTGAAGCAAGTTGTGGAGGCTGGCTCCAAATTATTATTGAGTCTGATTCCCAAATCTCAGTTTCTACTCTTTTCTTCTAGTTTTTTAGAGTTTAATTACCCTTTTGGAGTTATTTTAAACGACATTTTATATTTAGCTTTTGGTTTTATTTCTGTGAGTTTTGTTATAGGAATAGAGGAGGTAATATGGTAGCTCATCGGCTTGCTCGAGCGTCTTGTTTGCTTGCTGGTCAAGTCTTTTATATTGATCATTTGCTGAATTGGTTGGTTGTTGTACTCTTTTCAAATCATGATTAATCCAAGTGCCGATGTTCTTTCCACAAAAAAAAAAAGAAAGTGTTTTCATTGATAAAGATAAAACTCTTGATGAATTTGTTGGATGGAACTTGACTTAAGATGGTAAGTTTATTCTTTATCATTACATTAAGGGTCTTCATTGTGATTTTGATGTTGTAAACTATAAGTGGATTTGAAATTTGAATATTTTACCAACGATTAAATATTTTTGTGGTTATTTTTAATTAATGGTAAATTGCCCACTATTTTGCATGTATATCAAAGTAGTCAGAAAGTCTATATTAATTAACCCTCATGTAATTTTGAAGAAGACGACATTTATTGTGTTTTTGTTAACTGTATTTACACTAGAATATTTTACAAAGTTTGAATATTTAGCCTCTTGATCAATCATTTGTTACCACATCAGATTGAATTAGGAAGGATGTACCACTTTTGATTAGTCTCATTGCCACAAGACTCATTGTCATATTTTGTTCATATTTTAACTTTGAGAAATATGGTGTATGAGGAATAAAAAAAGGTTTTTAGAGGGGTGGATGATCATTTTCATTGCATTGTGAAATGGACTCAGGGTAAAGCAATCAAGTACCATTCTTTGGGTCCAATCATAAATTCAAGTTAAAATAACGTGAATGTGTGATTAATATTCGATGGCATCCTCCCATCATTCACCATTTTAAGGTTAATATGAATGACGCTTATCAATAAAAAAAAAACAATGATATGGTGGTAGCTAAAGGTCTCATGAGGGGCATCTTAGTAAGGTTTGGGTTGCCTTCAATAGAAATTAATCTAGGCTCTTCAAATAGTCTCGCCACTTTTAATATAGAAGGATTCACAAATTGTCATCAATGTGATGAATATTTACCATTTTATGCTACATTAACTTCTTTAATGTTGAATTGTAAGTCCATGATTGCTTGAACCCTAGTGTAGAAAGGGCAAAGTAATCGAGTAGATTACGTTTTAGCTAAATAGGGAATGAACTCTAACTAGTTGAATACTATAGTCTTCATGGAATATTATTATTTTCTGTTGGATATCATCTTTGATGACATAAGGGGGACTAAACTCCTTCACTTTCTTAAATCTTCAAATGTTGCAGGTGCTACTCCTTGTTTGATTTCTAATGAACTATTTTCTTCTTCTAGGTCTTCTTTGGTAGGGCTATTACCAATGTAATTTGTCAAGATTGTGTGCCACCAACTTAGACTTCATTTTTTTGTTCCCTTTTTACAAAAAAAAAAATGTTGCACATATATCATTTTATAGTAATGTCATATCTGCTATTAGTCGTTTAGTTGTACTAAGTGGCAAAGGGACTTACTTTAATTGTTTACCATTGAAGGGTTAAAAGATTTTTAGCGCCATCCTTCTGGGTCCATGTAACCAAGAGATTTTTCAAATCATGATGGGATCATGGGTTAAACTGTATTATTGGTCTTAAATCTATGATGATCATTATAAAATGGTCCTTAATTCATGTTTCATGACATATTAGTTCCACACCTTTATAAGGTATTGTATATTGGTCCCTAACCTCATGAGAAGATTGAGTTAGTATAAAAACCCAAGTCATGGAGAGGAAAAAGCGATAATTTAAATATTTCATTAATTATAGAGAAAATTAAGATACAACTTGAATTTATTAAAATAAAGTCATCAAATAGTTTAAATTAAGATTTAGAAATGTAATATGTTACAGTTACGTCAGAGGTAGCAAATTTTGCAAGACCAAGGACCAATATACAATAGACTTTAAAAACTGAGGATCAATATGCAACAAAGAGAAGTTGGGGACTAATTTGCAATAGTAACTAGCTATAAATTTCGGAGCAACGGTACAGTTTACCTTGAGATTATGGAAATTGGTGTGCGTTTTATTTCGGACCAACTGCCAGTGGTTGAACTTAAAGTTTTACCAAAAAAAAAAAAAGTTTTATACAATTGCTCATTTTTTTATCAGGAAAAAAAAATAGAATTGCTGATTTTTGTTATTTTTTTGGGTGACTAGAATTGCTCATAGTCATATTGTTGGTGTGAATTTGGCATTGCCGTGACACCGTGTGAAAGTGAAAGTTGACTAGTTGAGAGCGGCATAAAATAAATGGAGCGAAAAGGTGGAATCCGAAAAGAGTATCGACATCCAAGTCCAACAAAGGTTTAGACATCACCCATTGACTTGACCCCTGTGAGTGGTGTACTGCTAATTAGTCGCTTTCCCCCATTTTTATTATTACTTTCTTTTCCCGTCTCTCGTTATCATTATTTTGATATTCTCTTCATTGGGTAGAACCCACCAATAGTCCCTTATCATGTTTTCTGTTCATATTCTGGTCCCAAAACTTTACATTCTCCTGCTAAAGTCCTTAACCTCTATAATTGTGTATTGGCATTAGTTCTCCTCTCAGCTTCATTGTTAGGTCCGATTGAATATGAACCCGCAAAAAAGAGCAATTAAAGTCTGATTTCACACTGCCCTCTTAAGTCATCATTATACTTCAAATCCAATAGATATGGAAATGACGCTTTCTTTCAGGCTTACATATTCGCATTAGGTAGTGACTATTGCAATTAAAAATTGCAAATATAGGGCTTGGATAATGATGGGATGCAATGGTTCAAACTAATAACACATTTGGATGATTGTTCTTTACCTCCACCATTTTCAACTAACACTTACACAAGCTACAACAATTGTCAATCAACATTAATTCATAGATAAGTCAGTTCAACTTCATGGCTCCATTTAAAATAAAAGGAATAAAATAATTTCATGATATTAATTCATTAGTTTTAGAGACACTATATTATTATCATTGGTGGCTATAGCATTTTTTAAGTGAATTCCACATACATGCACAAATTTTAGCAAACAAAAAAAATATATAGTAACCTATGGACAAACAAACTAAAATGAATTAGAGTAACCTATATAGACAAACGAACCAAAACATTAAGGATTATATGCAATTTCGGAGGGCAGTGAAGAAAATGCTCTTTAATATTACTATAGTAGAAGTTTTACCTTAAGTTATCAAGACCCGAAAGACTAATTATAAAATACTATATTAAATAATGACCCGGCAACTTGTCATCTCTCAACCCGTGTCTGGATTTCAAATCAAAACGTAGCTGGTTAATTTAATGTTTTTATTTCCTCAATGGACCATTCTCATCTCCTTATTCACTTTCTCTTCGCTCTTCTTCTGCTTCACAAAACTCGTGTATTATCATTGGCAGGAGTATCATTTAGTTCTTCCAAAATTCTATAGTAGAAGATCTGAGTAATTTATTTTTTATGTTAATAGATCAGGTGGAGGGCGAATGGTGAAAAACATCAAACATCGATGATGAGCCATTTTCAAATAAAGGATCAGGTGATGATATTAGAATTTTTTTTATCTATTTATTATATTAGACTTGATATTGGTTGATCTACTATTAGGGGCTGATTCACCTTTTATTTGCTCGAATAATCTAGTATTCATTTTGACTATTTGATCATTCTTTATCTTGATTTTGTTCTAATTATTTGCAAATTATCTGTTTCAAATTTATTTTGGATTATATGAAAAATTTGGCTCGATTCAATTTTCTTCCTTCCATTTGGATTTGATTCTCTTTCTTTTATTTGATGTTGCCTTTTAGTACCAGTTTATGTTTTTATCAAAATCATATGTCGTTATTAATTTATAAGATATCATTTGACTCACTTTAGATTAGAATGAAGCATTTTTTATTAAAAAAAATCAAGGGCCGAGTAATGTATAAACTAATAAATTTAGAAATATGGCCATTTTAATACTTACAATTACAAGTAAATATTATAATAAAAATGTTATTATAAAGTCTATCGTACACCTTACTTTATTCTAATTAGGCCCATCATTTGACTGTAAAAATGAGAAATCTTTTACACGAGTAGGAAATCTTGACCGGTTAAATGAAATCGCGAGTATGATGCTAACAAGCCAACAAAAACATCCAAACAAAATTGCTTTTTAAGCTAAAGGGGACGAACAGTTGTCGTCCATTGACTGATCATCATCTTTTACACGAGTAGGAAATCTTCCCTTCTCCACCACTTTCACCTAGTTTTTGCGAGCAGTTGCTGCAGAAAGATAAAGGGGACGAACATCAAACATACTCCGCTAGCACAGGCTGCGACTTGTCGTCCTTCAAATGTGTTGAACTTGAAGCTCCCGAGCCTGCTGCCTATGCTACCTACAATTAGTTAAGAAGGTATGAGTCGTGGAAAAGTGCATTTTCCATGGGAGGATTCCAAAATGTCCCTAAGGTAACAACAAAAATTCAGGGAACAACAAAAACTGATTTAATAATCGATTAATTTAAAAAATTCCAGCATTTTATGCCAGAAGAAAATTTAACATTATTTGACTGATCAGATTTATAAATCATTAAAAGAAAACTAAATAAAGCTTTAAATTAGAATTATAGTAATCTCATTCACGTTTTTTGAAAACTTCTTAAAAAACTCTTGAGATTTCGATGAACATGTGGTTACGCTCCTGGAGTCTATTTTGGAGGTTAGAATCAATGGATTAACACTTTGGTATCATATATAGCTTTTACTTAGTCTTTAAGATTTCCCAATAACATATAAATTACTTCATAAATTTTATTTTTCAAACCACATTATATTTTTTATATATTGTTCTTTTTAACTTAAATTTTTCAATTTGTATTTCATTAATTATTTACATTTCACTTTTTATTTACTTTTCAATATCTGCATTTATTTATTTTTTCATATAATTCTAATTGTTTAGTTCCCTTCAATTAAAAACACAATTTTTATTTTTAAAATTAGCAAGTGATTCTTCTTCTTTTTTTTTTCATCTTGACATTTTCTAAAAGTTTTTAGGGTAACTATTAAATCTAAGGATCATGGAACGATGATGTATGGTTAGCGGGATTAACATATCAAGTACATGATATCAAGCACTTCAATTGAATAAATGATAGCATGCTGGTTACGATAATTGTATGTATTATTAAGATTTTTCTAAAGCTAAAATAGAAGAAATTATAAGTATCATTTCCAAAATAAGATGGGAACTTTAAAAATTCTTCTTATTTTAATTAATATATGACTAGTGATGTTCTTGTGCCTTATGCTTATATATATTTTTATTAATTCAGCGCTTTTTATAAATGTCTTATTTTACAAAATGGTTATTAATTTATTTAAATTAAAAAATGTACTATAAACCATAAATTTAGTCAAGTCGTTTATAATTACTACTTACAAACTAAAGGAATCTCTTTTATTTTCCAAAATCATCAAATGTATAAAATTAAATATTGTTGACCTTGCATATTTTAATATTAGTATCTACATCATAGAACATTTTATGATTCTTATAATTAATTTAATTTCAATCAAAATTAACAAACAATCCATCCTTTCCTCGTTTTTGAATTTGAAATAAAATATTATCGAAATAATTATTCCTAGTTAAACATTAACAAGAAAAAACTATAATCATTTATAAGTTTTATTGAAGTATTCATAGTTGCTTTCTTTCAAATATTGCCAAGTTTAAATACTAGAATAGTTTCTAATGCATTATTTAGTTAGGAAACTAATAGTGTTAAAAATTAATTAATAAAGGAATAAATATATAAATCTAAAATTATAACATAATGACAAGTGGTCCATTAATTTGAATGAGAGGGATTTAATAATGACTGTAACAAGTTTTAAGAAAATGTAAAGGAAAAGAAAAGTAACAGGCAAATTAAAAAAAATATGTTCTTAATTAGATCCAAATAAAAAAATTAAAAATATAAATTAAAAAATAAGTGGGGATAATGAAAACTAAGTAAAAATTGAACCATATGAAGAAATCATTGAAAAAAGTAAGTTAAAAGGAACTATATATAAAAATATATTATGTCATTTGAAAATAGAACTTATAAAGCAATTTATATGTTAAAGAGAAATCTTAAGCAATAACTAAAAGCTAGGGCATTAAAATATAATTAATTCATTAATTTTAACCTAAAAAATGGACTTCAGGGGGTTACTACATGTTTGTTGAAACCTTAAAGTGTTTTTAAAAGGTTTATGAAATATGAAGGTGATAAATATAATTTCAACTAAATCTTAGGGGCATTTTGTAATTCTTCCTTGAAAAATCTAGGAAATGTTTACCACTCAAAAATCATTGAGCACATGCTAACGGGTTTCAAAATTGTTTTTGCTTTTGGCCTACATACTGAGGTGCCTCTTGGAGTTAGTTCCTTAACTCAAACTCGGCTTATGTTAATTCTCTAATTTTACAATTCATTACAAGTTAGTCCAACCACTTCATGTATCATAACATCATCACCCTTTTCTAAATCATTAGCAACACTGGGAACTAAAATAAAAAATAACAAAAATAATAGTATGAATTCACTGAGCATGGTATCATTCCCAAAATAAAAAGGAAATCCCGACAGTTTGATGAACCCAAAATGTTTGTCCAACCTGTTGCTTCAACATCTGTTCCTAAATCTAGGGAAGTTTCATTTTGTTCGAATTGGCATGTCGGATATCAAATTTTAAGCTCTCACATCTTTCCTTATTGATCGGTGGAGTTAAGAGTTCAAGTCCCAAAAAGTACAATTGTGTGCAATTTCTTGGTAGATATGTGGTAGGTAGCGCAATGGGGCTTAAGTCCATAATTCTATCTGACCCAAGTTTTTTCCTTCTTCAATGCCTTGTATTTAGATAATGCTTCATGTGTATTGAAAAATAAAAAACAATAAAAATTAAGTAAATTAAATCCATCTATCTATTGATAGTTTTAAAATTAAAGAAGGGAAAAAAAGGCTACGTTTTTCTTTTCCATAATGTAATGGGATGAAATGCCATGAATTCGTAGAGTTGTTAAAACAAAAAAAATCCTCTCAATTTATTTTTATTTTACCAATAATGCTTTGCTCTATCAATAGATGTGGTTACTTTTATATACTTTAGCTCTAGTGTTGCTATCATACAAAAAAGGGTCACAGTATTATGGCGCATGAGATGCCTATACTAACTTTGATAAGTTGCAAAGCTAGGGAAATAACATAAGATAAGTTATAAGACTAGAGGACCAACACAGACCAAGTTCAAGTTAAAAGACTGACTCATACAAGTTGGTTACGTTAATAGAGGCGGATGCATATGTAAACTATGGGGATGCATAGACTCTCTTTTTCTAAAAAATTGTTAATAAAATATAAATAATTTAGTAATCGAACCTCCTTTAATTTTTAATGGACTCCTATAATTTTCATAATATTTATTGGAATAAAAGAATGCATCTTTCTTACATCAACAAAGATAAATTGATTAGTCTCTTCCCTCTACTAACATTTAGAATCATGGTAAATGACCCTTAAACTTTCTTACATTTTCATATCTAGGCATTAAACTCTTTTGCCACTCTTTTTTTCTTCAAACATATGGAAAAATTATAGAGTTAGTTAGGCATAAGATAAAATCAATAAGTCAGTTTAGAAGAAATATATAAGATTAAGTGTTAAAAAGTGGACTTTTACCTTTTACATTCTATACAACATAAATATCTTGCTAATCTTCTTCATATTTCATATAATTTTCTAACTCTCATTAAACTCATTCAACTAAGGGCATAAAAATGCTAAATCAAATCATTTTCCCTATTTTTTTTTTCTAAAAGACATTGTTTTCACATTATATTATGATATATACAAATTTATAAGTTTCATTATTTAATATTAAGGTTTCATAGCTGTATATGCATTTGGATCCCCCTTTATATAAATCCTGGATCTGCCATTACAAATTAAGTGACCCCTAAAGTATTTAGGCGTACCTTTCTCTACCCTTTCAGTTGTGGGTAAATTAAAAGATTAATAAAAATTTAATTAGATTATAAAAAAATATTGTTCAAGTAATTATTATTTCTATATAGTATTAACTCGTTGGTTAGAATTATGTGAGTTACCATCAATCATAATACACTGATAGTACTTTTTTGTATTTATAAAATGATTATATGTTTAAATTGTATGATGATTGAAACCGTATACTTTGAGATAATTCAATAAAATAATTTTTTAAAGATTAAATAATTACTATTAATATATTTTATAATAAAAATTTTAATTATTTTCCTTTGTATGCAGGACGCTGGGTAAATTCAAAGATTAGTAAAAATCTAATTAATTCATAAAAATAATATTCAAGTAATTATTATGTCCATATAGTATTAAATTTCACATGCTATTTAATTTTGAAGTAAAACTATATAATATTATTAGTAATACAAAATGAACCGAACTTGTATTTACTTTCCTGTACACTAAAATAAAGTGCGAGACCGATAACCAATTTGGTGATAAACTGATCTGCCGTTTGTGATTTAATTACATATTCACCTACTGTTTATGATTCTGATTTAAAAAATGATGACACACTCTATAAATAAGTAAAGAATATTAATCAACTGACCAGCGACCAGTGCAGTGGCCATATGTATATGCCTTGGGAAGTGTATCAAGAAAAATGGACACATTAAACGCTGTCATGTTTTCTGAAAAGATAAAAAAGAGCTTTATGGTCGGGGAGTAAACTATTGGCCCTTAGATTACGAAAAATGGTTAATTACAGTTTGCCATTGAGATTTAAATGAAATTGTATTCTATATTACTCTTTGAGATTTAGATGAAATTATATTTTATTTAAAGAATGTACATAGATGTAAAGTCTAAATTAAAATTTCAAAAGTTGTTATAGAACTATATTAAAAAGGCATGGGCAAATTGTAGATTTCTAAAATTGAGAAGCAAAGTGTAATTTTATATAAACTTTAAGGGATAAATTGTAATTATCCCTAAGAAAAAAATATACTCCATCGGTACTATTTTGAATGATACATTTTATTTGCACGAAAGTTAAAATGTATAATTTATATTATTCTTTCATCTTTATTCTTGAAGTTAAAATAAAAAATAATTTTTTTTAGATTTTGTATGATAAGAGTTAGAAATTTATTTTAGATTTTATGCAAATAAAGTCTAAATGAGAGCAGTAAGATAAATTATATGTTAAAACTTTTCAAAAGGGAAACAGTTCATCCTTTTTAGGATAGTCTAAAAAAAATATATTTGTTATCCTTTTTAACACATGGAAAATAGTTACTGTAGAAGGTAAAACAGGAAAATATGAAGAAAAATAAAAATTCTTGGTGAAAAAAGGGCAAAAAGAGAGAGAGAGAAATACGGACTACAGCTCCCGATATTCTTCTAAAGGTTGGACTAAACAACATTCTTTAAACTCAAATTGAGCCTTTCTTTGAATTTGTTTAATCCAGAATTAGTGTAAAATGGCAAGTGAAACTCAAGATTTACAATAAATAAGAGAGTTGTTGGGATTTGAAAAGAGATTAATGGTTTGGTTATGCTAATTTATGGTAACTAGTTTACATACCTAGTGTTGTAACGAGTGCTAATTTGTATTGAGTATAAAAAATAATATATATTTTTATACTATGTGAATATTATTTAGAAAATTATTATCATCAAAAAATAATTTAAAAAGGTATAAAATTATGCAACCATAGAATTGATTATCAACAACAAAGCATAAATACTCAACAATGATGAAGTCAATACTTCATTAGAAGGAGATGTAGCTAGATAACCCAATAAGAACAATCCTCTACACGTACATCCCTCTCAGCCACAAAAACTAAACCCCTATGAGAGTACCCCTTTAAGGATCATACCTGAAAAGTAAAGTAATAAGAAGAAATTGTGAGCATACAACCAGCAAAGCTACAATTTTTTTCAATGGATTTACTTAAATTATATTATAAAAATGTTCTTTCATGGATTATTATAACTATATAATTTTTTTTCAAATAAAATGAGTTGCAGAAAAAAAAACCATGAAATTGAAAATAAGTAATTTTAGATTAATCTAACTTAATGCTAAACAAATTGCATGCAATATTAACCATAAAGATATGCATATCTTAATCTAACCAGCAATATGCATATCTTAATCTAACTTAATACTAAACAAATTGCATGCAAAATTAACCATAAAGATATTAATCTAAAATTAACCCTAAACCCATAGACAATATTAAAAACTAACCATAAATACCCTATTGCTTGTCCCATTCCATAAAACCTCTTCCCTTTAACAATATTAAGAATGCTAGGAAATCACCTCCCACCCGTCCCCTTTTTCCCCCCCTAAGAAAAAACATTGTAAGGAAATAACAAAAACCAAAACATAAAGAAATAGCAAAGCAAGCTAGAGACACAAAACTACCATATATTGTGAAATCATGGTAACTGAAACTCAGAGCTGGTTGTAAATAGTAAATATCTGACATCAATATTAAAACTGGAGAAGCAACTGCAAGGAATGAGTAAATTTAAAGAAACTAAATAAAAACTTGGAATCATTATTTATGCTCAAAACTAGATCCCAATTCCTTTTTGTCTTTTTTTTTTTAAAAAAAAATGCTAGGTAAAAGAGTTTGTCGAATGTATAGAACACATATAATTACCACATAAATACACAAATTGAACTATCAAACTTTAGCTAGATCGTCAAGCTACACCTTTAGTTGAGACAAAGTCATGCTCATAGTTAAGCTCTCCACATATCTCTAGAAACTACATCTTTAGTCTACAAAAAGCTACAATATTCTACTACTAAAGCAATATCTATGCATGTAGGCTGGGTATTTTGCAAAACAAGCATGGTTAATCTATACATAACCATAAAAAGAACGCTAAGTTTAGCTCCTCTCTCCAATTATTTATATTGAAAGTAATTATATATGTCCCACAAAATCTCCTACTAGTTCTTTCTCACCTAATGAATACCTATATTGCTCAGAAACTTCTTCTTTTGAACTGACTCCTGAAAGTTAGAGTCATTTGATCTACACAGAGCAGACAACTAAATAGCAAAGTTAAATAATAAAGGCCAAATTACATCAAAAATACTAAAAAAAAAGCATAAGCTAATCTTAGCACCCAAAATACAAAGAGGAAAAGCATGATGCAAAGAATATCTAATCCAATAGAAACCATTAAATTGAAAATAAAAACCAATTAAAGAGCAAAAATACAAGGAATAATAAAGGAATTCTTATTCCTATCAAAATTAATTGAATATGATAACGATATATGTATTTTACCTTTCATAAAAATATTTCTTCCCAGCAAATCGAAGACATGAAAAACACAGATAAAAAACAAATAGCACTAAAAAACAATAATCACTTCAATAAGAATAATAAAAATACAGGCAAAACAAAAATTACCTTGCTTCATGCTTGGCTAGGGAAATAAATCCTTGTACTTGTCTTTCTCCTTTTCAAGCTCTACCATTTTCCTTTTTTTTTATCTATCGTATCATGAACTTCACGAACTTGAAGGCTAAACTAGTAGCTTGCTCCATCCTAGTAAAATCACACAAAATGGTATAATGTATGCTTCTTGTTTTGATCAAGAAACATGAATATCCAAACTAAATTCATAATAACTGCCCATAATATAAACTTAAGTTTCCAGATTAGATGGTTAGGTTTTCATTAAAAACCAACAAAGAACTAAATTTACTAGAAAAATGAAATTCATTAATCTAAATACCAGATAAGCCCATTTGGATTAGAGTGGAACCACGTACAATGAAGGGAGGTCCGTCGATCAATTGAATAGAAACCGGTTTGAATACTGACAAAGCCAAGAAGCTTGGGTCGATCAACAATACTGGCGAAATACTGCATGAAATTAAAGAAACTCTTATTGACTTTTCATGGCAAAGTGTTCTATCTTTCTGTCAACGTCCACATCCAATGAGAGGAGATAAGCGAGGTCCTTCACAGGGATGCCAATCTTTGTGAAGAGATGGTGGAGTTGAGGGCAGTGAGTTGAAGTTGAAGAAGCTAGAGTCTGGCAAGAGTAGCGACAGTACAACAAAGGGAAAGGTGTGGGTGACAATATTACAAAAGATGAAACGGGAGACAAGGGACTGAACATAAAGAGTAAGGTTCCACTTCTTGCTTTCTGATCTGAAAAAAAAAATAGAAAAGTGCAAATAGTCTCTGATCTCAAATATCTCCAAATTGGCGGCACCTTTTTGCTTTTGAAATTTAGGGGATGGGAGTGAGTAGAGAGAATAGAGCGCGTGTTACAATTTAAGTTTAGATGTTTCAAAACTCTAACATAAAAGTTGCAAATTTTGTGATAGAAATAGAATAAATGCATTGACAATTCATAATTAAAAATTATGGTAATTTAAAGACTTCCTTTTTAAATTTTAAATTTGAATTCATTTTTTACCTACCTAACTAAATTATGGGTATTATTGGAGCATTATTGTAAATAATATTAAATTTATTTTCTAAATTAAAAAATTTGCCACATGTCATCATCTTGTTGAATCTGTTAAATGAAAAGTCAATTTCATCTTTAAGTGTATCATGCTTTTATGATATATATTACTCCCTTCCGTCTCATATTCTTTGCACCATTCACTTTTCAGTAATTAATCTATGATTTTTTATATTTTCAAACATTTTAGTATATAAATGAAAAAAATTTTATATAAGAATGATAAATCAAAACAAATAGTTTCTAAATATATTTTTTCTAAATTTTTTTCTAACAAATACTAATATGAATAAATTCAAGTCAAATTATATAAAAAAGTTCAAATGATGCAAAGAATATAAGATAGAGGGAGTAAATTGTAAAAGTTGTGTTACTATAATTTGATAATAGATGAAAGAATAATCAAAAAAATTAAAAGTTGAGAAAGAAAACTTACATTGAAAACCCAAAGTTCTAGGAATTATTCCAGGTGTATATATAAATCTAATATTTACCAATTTTATTCCTAGTTGGAGACTATATCAGATATGTTTTTTGTTTATATCATCTCTAAAATTTTAGCTCTATCCTTAATTTTACAGAATTCTCATCTTTATCTTGAAAATTTATCTGTTTAGCATTCTAGGAAGTTTTTGAAAAATTTATCGATTTAGCATTCTAAGAAGCTTGTGAGAAAAGTGTTTATTGTGATATATACATATACCTTTAAACCTTGTGTGCTAATTCATAAACAACTTTAAGTTTTACAAAAAAAAATAAATTATTTTGATTTGTTTTTCAAAATACACAAATTTCTGAGAAAATCCATATTTACCATCAACAGACTTAAAGTTTATGACCCTAACATGTCTCCGGACCTCCGCACACTTCACCTCCCTCCCCTCCACAATCAAATCCACCAGATACTTGGCGTCCCCTTCGAGCCACACGTCGGTCCACCCATTCTCGAGGGTGAGCTTGAGCCCCTTTCGTAGCGCGGCTAGCTCTGCCATCGTGTGCTGGCCGATGGACTCGGCGTAGCCTAGCAAACTCCTGCCTTGTGGTTCCTGAAGACCCCGCTGATGCTGGACCTGGTGCTGCCTCCTCTGGTGCTGCCCTTGCAGGAGTCGCCAAAGTTCAGTTTTGTCCACCCCATTTGGGGCTTCTTCCATGATACCCACTACTAAAATATAGGACTTTACCAAACTGCCATTTACCAACGCGCAGCAGTTGGTAACTTCAATTTACCAACTGCTGCGCGTGGTAAATGACAGTTGGTATTCGATACGTTGGAAAAATTTTTTACCAACGCGCAATTAATAACACGTTGGTAAATTCCAACGTGTAGACGTTGGTAAAATTCACGTTGGTAATTACCAACGGTCATGAACCAGGCTTGGTTTCCATCGCGTAGTTGTAGTTACCAACTAGCCGTTGGTAACCAACTGCTGGGCCGTTGGTAACTTACCAACTGTCCTGACAGTTGGTAGGAACCCGTTGTTGGTAGTTATCAACTTACATCAGTTGGTAAGGGAGTTGTTATGAAGCCGTTGGTAATTACCAACTTGCATACGCGTTGGTAACAGGATGACAGGCGGTAATTACCAACGCGCGCAAGTTGGTAAGTTCCCCGTTTGCACGTTGGTAATGTACATTAAACGTTCCAAGTTTCGGTTGTTTCGTATTTTTCCCAGTTTGAATACACATTCAAAATTAACATATCAATTCAAAAGTTCCCCTAGCTTTACTCAGCAATAAAACGTTACACAGCTATGCAAACGTAATTAAAATAAAATATTCTCAAATACAAAAAACATAATTAAAACAAGAACATATATGTCTGGAAGAAAGCATACAACATTCAACGGATTACACATTTCAGTAATTTCAATTGAGTCTTAATTAGGTTTAAAAATTATTATGTAAGTCTGATAACACAAGAACTTTGGAAATGCGCTTACCTATTCATGACGCCCATCATGGAGTCCCGACTATCTCCTCATCCTCCGAGTCCGAGTCATCAGGATACTGTGGAACTGGTTGAGCCGGCGGGCACGGAAGGTTTAGCGAACGACAAATAATCTCTAACTGAGCCCGGCTTGCCTCCAATGCGGTCTCTGAGCCTCCATCTCTACTCTCTGTCTCCTCTTAATTCTCTCGAGCTTCCTCTCGTACTCCGCATCCCTTCGCGCATTCTCCTCTGCCATCATCTTTTGTACTTGCTCGTTGAATTGCGGTGTCTGTGTGATGTCGATAGGCGGGATGACACCTGGCTGTCGGCGTCCCGGTATAATGCACTGCTCAGATCCTAATCCAAATACACGGCCTCTCCTTCTACCGCCAGATGCAGTACTAATGATTGCTAGTTCATCAATTGCCTCTATTCCATCCTCTTGTTGTGTTTGCTCCTCAATCTCTGCACTGATACGAGTCTACAGAAACATAATAAAATACATTTGAGCCAGTCATTATTTGTAAAACATGGTAAGTTTCTTAATAATATTATGTGAACAAACAGTTATAATACTTACAGCAACTTCTTCACAGCGCTTACTAACATATTTCGCATTCTTCATTTTATGTGTTGCTTGAAGGACTTTAAACAAGCCAGGGTCCTTCTTCTCAGGATCTCTCTCTCTTTAATTGAATGAAACGTAACGTTAATATGTAATTTAATTTCATTAGTATCTTAAATGTAGTTTGAAAGAACATTACCGAGATACATACCATTTGCTCTCGATGTGCAGACATTGAGATAGATCCCCCTGCATATGTCGCGCTGCAAGATCCAGACTGTGAATCCTCGTCAGTCACTGTTGCTCGCATTGCCTTGAAGCTAGCGGACTTCTGAATGAACTCTGGACTCGCCCAATATGCCTCAATTTCCGCATATGCAGCATCTGACATAAAGTTTGCCTTTGCTCGACGTTTAACAGGATCTTTCACACGTTGAATTTCTGACATCATGCTTCTGTAATGCTGTGCTCCCAAGATATTCCACACCGGATACACCTCATTATGGTGTATCGGATCCCATTCACAGCTCCTCTGTACAGGTTAATATGTTTAAACTATTAGCATGGAAAAAAACAATTCTTAATCTTATAACATTATTACATCATTATCATAGTAATATTATTGTTATACCTCAAAAACACGCCACCATTGCTGCAGGTCTGACGGAGAGACGGAGGACCAATCAGAATAGGGTTTGAAATGTGTGGTGAAACATGGTGTCACTAACCGTGTCGCTGCAGCTGGAATGAATCTGCGACGTTCAAATTGTTAGTTACTGCCTTGTTGATGATTCCATGTAAAGTAATTACTCTTACTATTATTAATATGTGTGTCTGGTATTTATCACTTACGTGCTACCATGTGAGGATATCCTCATCCGCAGTCGGCCTGCTGTCTGTGACATCGATGATGGGATGTCATCAATATGTATATCATCATCTGAGGGATGAGTCGTCACTATGGGGTGCCTCACGTGGCGCGCACCAGATCCATGTCCAGATGGCGTGCCTCCACCGCCGTCAGATCGGTGCTCATGTGAGTGGACGTGCGTCGCTGGCACTGTTGTGTCCTGCGTCTCTACACCGACATCCTCTTGTGCCCGGGATGAAGAACCCATCCTATGTCGTTCATTAAGTATTGGCTCAATTACCTCCTTAAACTGCGCAAATGGTCCTTTCCCAGGTCGGCGGTTATAGGTGTTATCCCCTTTACGAGGCATCTGCATTTATTATTAGCTAAGTAGATAAATTAAACATAACATATATTGACTGACATATATTGTGGAGTATTAGGGGTACGTAAATTTACCAAATATTTTCTACACATTAGAAATGACAGGTTATTATTATTCCTAGTACATGTTATCTAATCATTCATTCGACCCACTGCTTCCATTCTTGTCAAACTCCTCAGACTCTTCAGTGTCACTGTCATCGGATATAAACTCCTCCTCATCCTCTGTCTCGCCATTAGATCCCCCTTCCTCAAGTATATCTTCTTCAATATCATCACCGACACCCGGGTCAGCTAACTCCTCAACTGGGTCATCTTCAATTCTTTGACAATTCACGGATCCACTGTCTTGATACACGTCATCCTTGTCCAGAATTGCATACTGTATTATCCATCGAGGTTTTATCTTCATAACAGCTGACCACCCGTTTCTTTCATGTGACTTACTCGGATATTGTGTGTAGTAAACTTGGTCAGCCTGTGATGCTAGAATGAAAGGATCAAACTTCTGATATCTGCGGCTATTCCGAATCTCAACTAACCCAAACTGTTTATGCATTCGAGTTCCACGTTCAGGTGTTGGGTCAAACCAGTTGCACCTAAACAAGACAACATTCTTATGTGGAAAGCCCGGATATTCGAGTTGAATGACTTCTTCTAATATACCATAAAAATCACATTCAACTTCACTTGCACCCGTGCTACGTATGCAGACTCCACTATTAAATATTGATTTGTCCTTCCCCCATTCACTTATGTGAAACTTGTACCCATTTGTGAAATAAACCGGCCATGTCTGAACACGACGTGAGGGCCCACATGCAACATCCCACAAGATGTTATCGACAATATTGTTACCTGGGTCATCAACCTATGTAAAACATTTTCAATTTAGGACAATATATATGGAGACTTTTATAACTTAACATGTTGCAACACAAACTGACTAAAAGCACACGTACATAGTGTCAGAGACAGGTTGAGAAATTGTTTTCAATGTGTATGTCCATCTCAGACATTGTTATCTCGGGTGCAGTTTCCCTGACCATGTCCACAAACATACTGTGGCCAATAACAGAAAAAATGAAAATATGTTAGTTTTGGTTGATGAGTAGTCCTGAATTTCAACATATTCAAAGTTGGAATGCCTTTTCATGAACGATGACTTACTTTAGATATGGCCTGATCTCAACACAGTTTAGAAGAACGTATATGGTTGCAAGTCTAAGTTCATCGTCCATGAGGAATCTATATCGGCATGCACCATATGGACGTCCCGGAAAGGTGAATATGGACTACAAGTCACCATTACATGGGACAGGACCACCATCATCATTTCTCGGTACTCGGTTCATCATGGAGGGAACATGGGATTCAAAGTAATGAGAGCAAAAGATGGAAGTCTCCTCTATAAGGTATGCTTCACATATCGATCCCTCAACATGAGCAGTATTAGAAACCTTCATTTTTAGGTCATGCATGCACCGCTCAAATTTATACATCCATCGGTACTGAACAGGTCCTCCAACCCTTGCTTCAAATGGCAAGTGAACTGGGAGATGCTTCATGACATCAAAAAACCCTGGAGGAAAAATTCTCTCAAGCTTACAAATTATAATTGGAATATTGGCCTCCAACGCAAACAAGTGATTTTCATGCAGCTCTGGAGAGCACAAGTCTCTAAAGAATAGGCTTAACTCCGTTAATGGCTTCCAAATATTCTCGGGTAGCACTTCGAGGGCAATGGGGAGAAGCCTTTGCATCATAACATGACAATCATGACTCTTCATGCCATACATATTGCAACCAGCTGTATCAACACATCTCCCAAGATTCGAGGCATATCCATCAGGGAGTCGTAAAGATTTTACCCAAGCGATCACATCTTCCCTTTGGTTAACATCAAATGTGAACCTCGCCTTTGGTTTGAATGAACGACCATCATCAAGTGGAAGCATGTTTAACTCCGGCCGAATACAATAAATTTCCAGGTCATTCCGTGCTTTCACATTATCTTTCGTTTTGTTCTTAACATCCATCACAGTATTCTAAATATTCTCAAACACGTTCTTCTCAATATGCATAACATCAAGATTATGTCATATTAAGTTCGTGGCCCAATATGGTAACTCCCAGAAAATGCTTCACTTCGTCCAATTGTGTGATTTCCCATAATCGCACGGGCGATGTTGTGGCCCATCGTTACCAACTGATGGAATCCATGAGATTCTTTCAAATATATCTTCACCTGATAAGCGCGGAGGAGGCAATGACTTCTCTGATTTCTCCTTCTTAAAGCAAGTACAATTCCTTTTATATGGGTGGTTCCGGTCAAGCAATTGCCGATGAGAGTCGAAGAATGAAATTTTCCCGCCATACTTAAGTTGGAATGCCTTACTTTCGCCCATACAAATAGGGCAAGACAATCGCCCATGTGTCATCCACCCTGATAGCATGCCATAAGCCGGAAAGTCATTTATGGTCCACATTAATGCTGCTCGCAGAATAAAATTTTGTTTCAATGACACATCTCATGTTTCAACGCCATCAAACCACAGATGTCGTAGCTCGTCTATTAGAGGTTGTAAATAAACATCAATCTTATGATTTGGGCTACGTGGACCTGGAATCAACAACGAAAGGAACATATAGGGTTTTTTCATGCACATCCCAGGGGGCAAATTATACGGAGTAACGATCACAGGCCAACAAGAGTATTGTTTCCCAGATGGTCCAAAAGGTGTAAATCCATCGGCACACAACCCCAGTCTGACATTTCGTGCTTCCGAAGCAAACCATGGGTAGGTCTGATCAAAATGTTTCCAAGCTTCACCATCTGATGGATGTTTTATAACACCTGGGACCTGTGTTTGCTCCTTATGCCACCTCATCTGCTCAGCTGTTGCCAATGACGCAAATAAGCGTTGCAGACGAGGGCTAAGTGGTAAATAATGCATGGTTTTTCTCGGTCGATCTTTACCACGACCTCTTTTTTTCGGCTTATATCTCTCATCTCCACAGTACTTACAAATTTGCACACAATTGTCATCTTTCCAGAACAACATACAATTATTCACACAGACGTCAATCTTCTCGTGAGACAGACCCAACTGTGAAACTAATTTCTTAGTTTCATACCAATTTGAAGGCATCTTACTAATCTGTAGGTTGAGTCTCCTTCATCAGTTGGGCAATGCCATTAAAACATGCTCGTGACATGTGATACTTAGACTTAAGGTTAAGAAGACGGACAGCAGCAGATAACTCAGAATGATTTTCGCACCCATCCCATAGAGGAGTTGATGCTGAATTCAAAAGATTAAAATTTTTTTTT